>OY744569.1:5327988-6527988 GCA_963556235.1 Cryptophagus acutangulus
TAGACTTTCCCAAAAACCCCACACCCCAAACAATTTTCAATCACATATCTTTCACCCGGATCCGGTAAAGTTGCTAAATTAATTTTCGTCATTGTTGCGGTTTGCTGCAATTCCGCTGCTGAACTAAACTTTATACAACAATTTTGGGTTAATTTAATTAAGGGAAGCCTTTTATTGGAGTTTGTAATCGGGTTATAGGCAAATCGGCCTCGACCTGCATTCATTTTGATAGTAATTTACTTATTACATAACCTCAATTCGATTCAAAAGAAGTTGGAAAATTTTGCCGCAAAAATTATTTATATATTTAGTGTTTATAAATAATTATTGTTTATAAGAAAGTTGGTTAATTTATTAGTAGATTTATGAATAAATTGTTTATTTCTATTAAATCATTTTAATTTAATATTATTAAATTATAGAGGGCGCTGAAGTTGCGTAGAGCAAAACGCCCTTTAGAAAAACCGGAAGTCGTAGAAGTGTCATAGTTTTTAAGGACGAAATAGTTTATTATTGTTTTGTTGTCTGTGATTGTTTAAATAATAGTGAATGTCTAATTAATGTGACAATTGGATTGTTGGCAAAGCAAAGGGGTGAGTGCTAGTTTTTAATAATCAATCTGCAACTGAAATTTATGCGTGATAGGAAAGTGAGGTTAGCTTTCGCAAAAAGAAATTAATATTTATTGAAGATTTAATTCAATAACGTAGTAATTTTTTGTTTCGCGCAAAGAAACACGTTTGATTTATTGAAGATGGTCCATGGAAAGTTGTTAGTGAACGCTTTGACGACAAATAGCTGAATTATCATCTTAAAATGCCGACAAAAGCAAAGAGCGCTATTGCGACTTGTGGAATATTAAAATCCTCAAACCACTTGTAAAACATACTAGTAAATAAAGAAACATTGCCTATAAAACTATTCCTTGTTGGATTGTAATTGTTATATATTTCAAAATTAACGACACTGCTTACATACGATGAATAAATGTAACATGATTTTCAATTTTATTGATGATGACTTGTGATCGAAATTAAATTATTATTCTATACGTGAACGGAACGATCCTTCTTTTACGGCTTTTCGTTTTTATTATATCATAACTAACTGTTTTATTAGTAAAACTATTGACCATTCAAATCAATTTTAGTTTGCCGCGTAGATGGCGCTTTGAATAATATCGCTAATATTTTCAATAATCAATTTTATTCGTCTATAAATTAATAATACTGGGTTACAATAAATAGAAATAATACTGTACATTACTTAAATAGCGTGTAATAAATATCGGAATAATGTAAACGTAAGTCATTTACATACACTTATCCACTTTTCGATTTTACAAGTCTCACAATGGACTTTACAGCACCAGTGAAACTTGCAATTACATCGTTCTAATAGTTTCTGCTTAATTAAATTGTATCCTCGACCGCAACACAACGTCGAACAACTATCAGCTCCACTATTAGTGCGATTGCAAAATCGTCCTATCGTCCCCGAAAAGTCCAAACTGACGTCTTTCTCGCAATAATTGGGCGACTTTTCGTAGTAGACCAACTCGCGACTCAACTTCTTACTCGCCAACTTAAACTTGGCTTTCCGTTTCGGGTTCTTCAAGTGTTTGCGTGGTTTCTTATTCCCGACGTTGTTCTGCTCGATGAGGATGGCACCCTTATACTTGTCCTTCAGGACTTTGCCGACGATGCGGTAATCCGGGACTGCGCGCCAGCAGGTTTTCAGCTCGCAGCTTCCGGACATGCCGTGGCATTTGCATTTCAATTGCATATTGTCGGAGACAGCCTGAAATAAATAAGGAAAAGACGATTAATTTTCAAGATTTGAATGAGAAGATCAGTAGCCTGGTGGCCAGCGGCTTCTAGCACCCTAATGACCGCCGTGAGAGTGCCTCGAGCTCCGCCTTCACCTTCTCTAACAAAGGACCGCCATCGCTCCTCTTATATGTTATTATGAATATTGTGGACCACACGCGCCGATTCTTTCATTAACTGTTTTGTTGCCAGCTTACCTTCTTCGTTTTTTGATAGAGAACAGTGTCAGAGGATCTCAGTGGTGTGAATCCACATTCCGCACTCTATTGTTTTGCTCTCGAACGAACCGAAAAAGAGCGCGCGCGCTTCTTCGTCTTGTGCACATAAAATTCAAATTATGAGTGATATAATAACAGATCAGATTGCGATCACGATTACTCCATCACGACCTGTTGAACGAAAACGCTTGTCCATTAATCTTGACATTGTGCGACTGTCAGAGCAGATAATAGCAGGTCATTACACAACGCTACACGCTATTATAATCCAATCACAAGCGGAAGTGGCACGAGCCCACCAGATCAAATCGCAAAACGTCAACTCACCATTCTTCCGACTTGATTGTTGTGCAGATTAATTTTGGAGGGAATGTCCTGCGCCTTCCCTCGCCGATCGAGGAACATCTTGGAGAACTTGACGCCAAAGTGGAGATTGTGCGAGCAGCCGCCCCATTTCCAGTTGGTCGTCGGCGGCATCGTCGTCAACTTGCGTTGATGCTTGAACATCTTGGCGTCACAGCCGCAGTTCCGCAGAGTGCCTTGACTGCAACTGCGAGCCACGGAAATCGCCACGCCGGCCGACGCAATTGCATATGCAAATGCCGTCTCTTTGTAGCCTGCAAGAAGATTGAAAAAGTTTTGAGTACATACACAGGTGGAGATAAAAAAGAATATATAAGAGAGACAAGAGGGTCCATCTATCTTGGTTCGGGCGCGGCGGCGCGAGGAGGAGAAGAGAACAAGACTGGGGTCGCGAGATTTACGATCGTCAACATTTCTCAATACCGCATTATAAACAGTAGCCAATACCCTATATAGTACTTGTCCTCAAAATTTTTATCTCTCCTTCATACCTTGTTTGTAGCTGCCTTACGTGCGTCTCCTTAGATTTATTGGCAGTATATGCTCAGGTTATTTGCGATCGTCGTCTATCTGAATTGTCAACTTTGCTTCTTTATAATATGTGACTACTTGTTCCATGTGTTGTGTACTTCAAACGCCATTCGATTCAATTAAATGCAAGATCCGCATTTATTGCATTCTATGTTGCTTCTATAAGGGAGCTTTTACAAGACGTTTTTTTCTATTACAAAGCTTTTTACGGTGTATTAATGACAAATCGCAATCAGCTCAAATTGGATAACTTTTTTCCATCATATTTCAACTTCAAATGTCAAAATATTAGCCATCTTGATTTAGGGATATTTTTGTTTGGCGTGACGACCCTGCATCCGCCCGCCATATTGATTCATAACTTTTGACATAAAAACCTAGAAGAATCACTTATTCTAAACGATGTGCGAGATGTCTATAACATTTTTTAATTCGGATAATTTAATTGTAGATGACAAAGATAAAAAAGGCCTGGAAGAATAAAATCCGTTTAAATCGTCGATTCCGCTGCGTTAATGTGCAATTCGCTTGCGGGGCCAGAAGAGGCATAACATGCAATGTGGTCGCAATGTTTTTTGCCGCAATCAAAGCACAAATTACAAAACCTACAATTCAAATATTACACACACAGAGACCGTTTTTGCCCATATACGACGATGATCCTTACTGATTCGCTGATCAAAGTGAAACAACAATTTCATTTGAATGCTTCGTCGCCGACCACCAGCACTGATTATCGGATGGACATCGCCCGGAATGGTATCCGATAATTGTGGACGTCTATTGTCTCGTCTAGTAAATATCTATTTCCATTTAAATTCTGAACGACATACAATTTCTTCGTCTTCTTCAATAAGTGTCTTGGAGATTGACGCTCTGCCGCCTGTCACTCCTTTTTTCCTTCTCTCGACCATTTTATCGGTTTCCGTCTTCTCGTCAATTTGTCGCTTTGGAAATATTGGTTTGAATAATGAGAGAGGTAATTACAAAATTGAAAGTACTTTCGAAAAAAGAAGATTACATCAACAAAAGCTCTAATAATGTCGTTGCAACGAACGAATAAGGATAGTAAAAGTCGTCGGACAATTATGTTAATTATACACGCACCAAAGTCTGTTGTTTAATTAAGGCCTCTTATGCGAGTAAATGTTATACATTTTAGTTAAATTATTTATTAGAAACTGGCATTTAAACGATATGTTTGCTATTATTACATTCTAATAGCAAATTAATGATTGTGTTACGAGTCGTTTGCCCGAAGGTTTCGCCTTCCGTTTTGTAATAAAATATCCAAGACAATGTTTAAATATCAGCAGTTTAAGTGCTGCAATATAATTTGCATAATTTAAATTCAAGTTTCGTTTAATTAGCAATTAATACTATTCGAAATGTAGTACTATAGCATTTTGTTTGGTTATCCGTTCGAAAATTAATTAGCGTCAAAACTTTAATGAGTTAATAAGTCGCCTTAAAAGCAATATACGCAATGCTTTTAACGCTGAATAATTTTACATGTAATTTACACTTCCCGTTGTATATTTTATGACCCCTAAAAATCCAATCAACACTTTTTTTTCCACCTCCAACAACCAAAAAACAAATCCAACAGCCCCAAATCGTCGTTTGCTTGATTTATATTATTCATCAGTCCCATTTTATTCATGTAATAACAACCTCACTTTCATGTTCGGTTTTGCTTCTTCCTTTCCAGGGGTGGCTATAATATCTCTATTATGGCTCAATGCGACAATAGATGGACGAACACGATAATCAAGCGTGCCCTACAATGCCACCCCTAAATGTAGTATGTATGTCAATTTCTCGGGGTGCTTATTGTCCATCAAACAACAGGGGTGACATGAACCCTATTGGTTATGGATACTTAGTGACAGAATCTCGGCAGCAATTCAATTCAAGCTGTCATCGCACTCGTCTACACCTGGACGTACCTTTTATCTATTGTTTGCGAATATATTAACGCTACTTCTTCCAAAAGGGACCAAAACAAATTTAATGTCATTATCTAGGGTCTTCACAATTTGCATCTCAACAAAATGTTAATTCTTGAAGATTTTGACGTTTCAAACAATTAGGTTATATGCCACGCCCAATATTATGACGTAAGCGGAAGTCATCAAGGTGGGGACGATGGCGGCAAATTCAAATGTGGCGAAACGGTTTGATGATGAAATTATTGTTAATCGCACAATTAACGAATAGTTAAGTAACCAATTAGGTTGAAAGAGAGAATAAGCGGTGTAAAAAAGGGAAAATTGAAACAAGGACTCCCCAGAGTGAACTGAGATTAGCATTAAAGTGCCTGGGGAATTTTACGCAAATCACCCTGTACAATCTATAAATGGTAATAATTGGCATGCTATTTGTCATCCGCACAATCTTCAAACAAATCTATAAAAGGTGTAATTGTACACCTGATTTTGAAATGTTAATTTAAATATGTCCGTCGATGGCGTGTTACAAATATTTTCAGCGGCGCGCGGGAAAACAGAAAAAAACAACGACGATCATCAACTATTAATTTCAACCGGAATAATTCTAGGAACGATTTGCACACGTGACAATCATTTTTATGGTCAACTATTTTGATTGGTGCTCAGTTTAAACCTGATTGTGTTCATTTTCGCGAAACAATTAATTAAACTGTCTACCAACCATTGCCTTGCACTGGTTTTGGTATTCCACTGCATTTTTACAATTTTTATATCCCATGGCGAAATCACTGATTAACTTTAATGCCTTTAATCTCAAATATTCGTTATTGCTCTTTTTACGCTTGTTTATTCTAACTTAGCAAATATTGCTAACGAAATTATGTGGAAAGATAAAAATTTATAACGACTTTTCCCGTATAGGAAATTTAATTTCATTGCGACATAAACTCGCAAAGATTTAAAAATTAACAGGTCAACCACTCACCGTGTTGAAAGATGGCGCTGATGTACGGATTCTGCCCTCTGGTATCCAACGCGGAACAATTCCAACGATGTCCCTGGAACTGAAATTGGCACTCTTTCACGGCTTGGCCTAATCCTTCCAAAGCGGCCAATGTCGTATCGGGTTGCTGATGGCACAATTCAATTTGGGACTTTGTCAACTTGGGCACTGTATGACAAACGGTCGTGTCCAAATATGTGGCGTACAAGGAATTTTGGTATTGGCGATTTAGCGGCGAAATTTTCCCCCAAACAGTGCTGAAAATTAATTACAAGAAGATTTAACCTCAATTGTCAAACTAATAGCCAGCTTGATTTAGGGATATTTTGGTTTGGTGTGCCGAACCTGCGTCCGACATATTGAACGTGACGTAGTCGTATATTATGACAGTTAAAAATGTGGTTGTGATAAATTAGTCGAAGATTAGTGTACAAGACTAATTTGTAGTAATCGAGAGAAATTTGTTTTGGTGACTTGACGAATGATGTTGACTGCGCTTATCAGCCCGATTTTTCGTCGTTAATTAGATGGGGACACAGAAGAAATGATTTGTTTGGAATGAAGGGACAAATTTTGTTGCGAGCGTATTTTCCCACGTGTGTCCACACATTCTTCCGCCCGGAATGTTATGGTCATCATCGGTAAGGTAGAGCTCCAGCATTTCGAATGCGCTGAAAGTTCGATGGTGATTGGAATCAATGGAGCAGCGAAAAAATCGAAAAGTAGTCGAGATATATAAATTGAAAGCGATTTTGTCTCGACTTAGGATCTTAATAAACATGAGTTTGAAGCATGGGGTTAAATTCCATTGGACAGCATCGCAAAAGATTGATCACTTTGTGAGATAAATCTAGCAACGGATTGATTGCACTTGACGCAATTGAATTTTAATCGCTTCGGAAATTCAAACAACTTTATTCGATTCGAGAGGATTTTCGCTCGATATTAAAAATAATTAAGTGGAAAGTTAATTTTGAAGACAAAATTCGTGATGCTAATTTGCCGTTTAAAAAATTACGTCTTATGTAAATACGTATTTTAATATGCGGAGAAACAAAAGGACTTATTGACATAACGGAAATGTTTAAGTGCATTAGATCATTATTTACGTGAGGTAAAGATATTGTTCTTATTGCATAATATTTAGAACAATGAATGACTTGGATTGTTTGTCATTCATTAAGTTTTAATTAGTTTGACGCATTTTCTTAGCTAATTTAAATATGATAAATCTACTCACCAAAAAATAATGAAAATGACAACCAATAATACACGCGAAAAATGCTGAACCATCCTTAAAGTGTGACATGAATCAGAAAAAGCTGGCACTCGAAAAAACAATAATCTGATTTAGAAAAATGTCGTCACATATTGTTTGAAAAGAAGCGCGAGTTGCGTCGGCCGCCGCACCACGTACTGGACCCGGAAGTGCAGATGGGACTTCCTCAACATCACTAAACATAACAAGAAGAACAAGAGAACAGCGAATCTTTGTCGGAAGAGTAATCAGAATGAAGATGTAGATAGATGATGGGGTGGAGGCCACTCGCGCAGACTACGGGGTGCCTGAGAGAGAGAGAGAGATGGAACGAAGGGTAGGGGGGCCGACAAAGCAAGTGGGGGGATGTCTAATTACGACTGCCATTGATTATGCCGACGATGTCACAGAGAGCTACTTTGACTTTGCCACTTTGTTTTCAATTGGAATAGAAATAAGAACTTTGTGGGATTTTCGCACCTCGAGAGTGAGCTGCTTATTACGTAGTTCAAAGTCTTTACGAGTGGATCATGAAGATGGCATGTTTACGAATATGATTAATTATACGAACGCTTTTTATATTGCTACGAACTTTAATTGCTACTTCCTTAAGCAAATAATATTGATCCCAGCGTCTGCTATTTTACCCTCAACCCACATTTTTGGATCGATTTTGAGTAGATAAATCCAATAAGGGGTTAAACTTGGATCTGCGAGTAGACGTTTTTAAAATATCGCCGAAAAACTGGAGAAAATGTATAATAAAAATTTGTATCTCGGAAACTACGTATTGGATTGAGATGAATTTTACTAGAAGTTTGAGCGTTTGTCAGTAGAGTCTTCACCTGAAATTTCAGGAAGATTCGTTAAAAATTAACCTATGAAAATAGATTCCATATATTGGGCCGCCATCTTGGAAAAATGGTCAAGAGTCTGGATTAAGAGCTGTATCTTGGAAACTTCTGATCCGATTGGGATAATTTTTTTTTATGATGTTTAGTGAATGTCTGAAGAGTGTTCTGATAAATTTTCATGAAGATCCTGTAAAAATTAACCCCTGAAAATAGATGCCATGCATGGTGCTGCTATTTGAAGAGTAGGAATAATTTTTATTTTATTAGTTGCTGATCTTCTAAAAAAATTGTGCTACATCTAAGAACGTAATCTCTTAATTCGATTATTGGATTGGAGGATACTAAAGCCTAAAGGTCTCATGAATAAGGAATTCCATATAAAAAAAGTTTGTTTACAAAATGCATTATCACACATATAAAAGAGCAGCGACTGTTCAAACAATTATAAAATATCGGCTCAGAGCTTCAATAAAATCAATGATGATGATATATAAAGAAGGGCTTTTGAAGACATCGTGGTGGTTCCTTTTAGGAGCAAACGGAAAGCAAACAAAAGGTGCTATATAAAGGCTACAAAAGAACAGATTTTTGGGCTTATTTGTATGCGATAAACCATGAATATTAGGTTTAGAACGCTTCTATTAGCTACGGTAGTAATTTTTTTATATGCATGGCCCCTCTGGATGGACACAATGCGCTTTCATTAGAGGTAAACTGTTGAATTTCGCAACGCTCCGATGGAGTTGAGATGGAAAATTGTTGGAAAAATTGATTTATTTTTCACATAATTTTCGATCTTAAGGTGTGTAGGTGTAAACAAAGCTCCGCCTCGTTCATCTCTTAGCCCGCCTCCAAGATCAAGGTCTTCTCTTAATATTATTATTGACAAGTCGAGGAATGCAACAAAATTGGACGCATTATTTATTTTTGAATGGAAATAAAAACCGTCGGCTACTAATTATGAAAGTATTTTTAAATTATAGTTGAATGCGATAAATGCACTATGTAGAAGACTACTTAGGAAATTGCGTTTGCTTATATATATTTTTATTTAATAAACTATTAAGTCAGATTATAAAAAGGATTTAATAATCTCTTTTTTCAAGCCTCCAGGCCATTATTGACCAATCGTGTAATTGAAACAAGCTTTTCTTAATAAACATACGATTTAAGCACTTTTTTGAAAATTAATAGCGTCCAATTACACGTTCGCTTTTATTAATAAGAGTGATTGAGATTAATTGCACCGGAAAGTATTACAAACTTGGTTTGAAAGTGGCGCCTTTTGTTACTATTTTTGGAACTAGATGGCGTTTAATTGCACTGCCATCTAGTAGTCGGTAGCTTAATGACTGATGAGCGCCACATTTGAATAAATAGCGTTTAATTGCAGTGCCATCTAGTAGTCGGTAGCGCAATGACTGACATTTAAATAAATAAACGAAACTAATTAAATTGAGGATTTTAATTAAAACGATTGCTAATCAGATTATAGTTGTAATTCTCGTCTAACTGATGTTGATCTTATATAAAACGTAATTGATGTTGAAAACGACCCGGTTGGCATACAATAAGACCTTAATGATAATTACCGGTCCAGATCGAGAGATCGAGTAGTGACAGAATTAGCCGATGATGTTTGTTAATTAGCCATCAGCAAAACGTGAGTGCCGTGCATAACTTATAACATTACAAAATATCAAACTATGTACCAGGAATTTCAGCGTCAGCTTCAATCTAAAACAAATTAAATTATTTCTACTTGAATTACTAGCGCACCGCACTATAACAAAGCCTCTATGCAAAGTAAATTTCCAATTAAATCCGACCGCATAATAAAACAACAAACCACCAAGAAAATCTTCTTTCTATTCGCAATCATGATGATGTTAATTGCTTAATTACTTTTTTTTGTTCCGAGCAAAAAATCCAAAATTGTTCGCTGTATATGGCGGAATCGTATTATTGCTTTCGAGAAATAACGCGCTTTCTTTCGAATTTTTTACGAAATATTACGATAAAATGTGAACATCTCCTTTAAGGGACAGCTTGTATGCAGACAAACCCTATTAATCTTTTGTTTCGACAAAGTTGTCGAGGAATTTCCTAGTAAACGAACACAAGAGAGAGAATGCTAATATTTTGTTAGCTTAATAATGCATCAGAATTCCTCACAAATTAATTGCATTTTTTAAATGCATTCCTCTAAGCTTTTCTATCAGTTTAGTGCATTGGAAGCTTTTCAAACTCGAAAATTGTTTCATATTAAAAATATTTTAACTCTCATGGAATTTCAAGCATCTCTTCGCTTTGTAATGCAGCTGGATGAAATAAAACTGAGCCACTTTTTATTAAATTGTTATTATTACGTTTATCGAGACGCATTTTCAACAATAAATACTTTAAATCAACCAAAAAAAAAAATTGCCTTTATAAAAAAAATTTACAAAGGGACCCACAAAATTGTTAGTTTTTGGGAAGGAACCTGGAACTCAAGGAAACGGGTTCCTTGATCATCCTCCTCAAAATATTTGAAGAGATCTTGACCATAGAGATCAAAAGTTTCTCTATATCTTCACTAAAATGACTTACCCACTAAAATCTTCATCAATTTATTACAACATTTGGCGACTACTCAAATAATCCTTCAACAACAAATACAACTCCAACTGATTATCGTTATCTAAATGCATCACTCGACTAACAACATGCTCATAATTCTGCATATTAATAAAAGTAAAAATATAAACATTCACAAAAGTCGCCATCAAAAACTGGCAATCAAATCGGTCCATAATGCCTCCATGTCCTGGAAAGATATCACTAAAGTCCTTCACTTTGAAGGCTCTTTTAAACCCAGACGCGAAGAACCCACCAAACGGAGCAATAATACTGGCGAAGAAGCTCAACGCTAAGCTATGGAGCACGAATGGAATCAAATTCACCTCCAAAACGCCCAATATTTGGTACTTCTGGTATTCGAAAAGCGGACTGGGCACGCATTCGGTGCTCAACCGCACTCTTCCGTCCGCTCCTTCGATGTATTTCAGCGGACACACGAAATACTGATAGTTGGACAGCACTTGCGAAAGGATGAGTCCGAAGATGAAGGTACCAGCCGCTCCGTAGAAGTATCCTTCCTTGGTCTTCCTCGGCGACACCTCGATCAATGGCGTTTTCCCCATCAGCCGTCCGAAGACGTACGCGAAGATGTCGTTTCCAATCACCACCGAAACCGGTACAATCAACCAAATGATGCCTTGGAACAGATTCTCGACAATCATGTACGATTGGAGAACGATAACAATTAGCAGAAAATGCGTGCAAGCCCATAAACTAAACTGTCGCTTCAATTCACGCTTCCGAACCAGACTGAAGACGAACCAAATGATCCCGATAAAGTAGAAGCAGAATGAGAAAAATCTGTGATACGCCACTAAAATCCCGAGCAAACGACATTTCCTAACAAACGCATCGAAATGATGAGCAAATGTCTCGCCATAAAAGAAGTAATTCGCTGCAATTACAAAATACCAATTCAGTGTTCGGTAATACGGAATGCCGGAGATTTTGTTGATGTTGTAAGATATGCTGATGATCTCGTCAAAGCATTTTATCTGAATGGCGAGGGCGGTTAGGAGCAACGGGAACGGTCCAATGTAGATGACAACGGAGAATAAGGTGATTAGGGTGGCGCCCACCAAAGTTCGGCGTAACCAGTTGCTTTGGATCTTGGATATGTGGAATAATGGGTTCAGTACGAGCGATCGGGCGCCAATCTTCATGGTTTTTTCCATCCCCTCAAAGCATTTTCTGCAAGAAAACATCGTGATTAGTCAAGTATTGTAATATTGTTGCAAAATGAAGGTTCTTTTTTAGGTTATAAACATAAACTCATCTTCATTCGTGGAAAGGTGGTTTTTACCCAAATTAATATCCATAATGGCCTTTTAGGCGTTATTTTTGGTTGATAAATCACAAAAATCGCAAACGTTTTTAAATGACAGCCGCCATCTTTATTTGACTGTCAACTATTTTTTGGTGCATTAGCTCTACTCTTCCCCCGTTTGATGGCGCGTAGTTCAAATAGTACCCAAGCGCGCGGGAAGTTTGAATTATATTTACAGAAATTCGATTTCCAAGTTAATCTAAATATTTTTTGTGTCCTAACGGACAAAAATGCCCCGAAAAAGTGTTGTAGATTTAACCAACCTTAGTAAATAAGTGGAACTGATAGTAAAACGTCTAATCTTCTATTGACTTATTCAAATAAATTCAACTAATAAATTGATTTACAATTTTTTCCACTTTGTTATATCATGTAGGAATGTCCGTCAATATTTATACACATTTTTCCATGCATTTATCTATATCACAGTTATATAACATTATTAATAACACGAATTTATTTTTGAACTGCATTCATCTGGTGCATGTAGAAAGGGGAAACATTTAACTGCATTAAATTCGTCAGATTAGACGGACTTTAATTGACTGGAGCATAATCGCTTTGGAAAAGTGCTTTATCGCGTAACTTAAAAGGTAATTTATTTCAAAATGTGATACGAAAATTGCTTACCATTTAATTTATCATTCAAAATTTGCTACAGTCAAATAATAATTGAATTTAAATTGTTATTAATAAAAAACTCGTGCGTTTGATTCAAGGATTAGCGAAATAATGATGATACACTTTGCCACATCGTCACCAAAAATAAAATTCAGATAGCATCGATAAGAGATCAATCAATATTTGAGATAATAAACAAAATACCAAGGTGCAGCTAATTAACATCAACAATAATGTTTATGGCATATTAAATAAAAGTTTCATCAGACTCGACGCGCATTCAATTAGCATTTAATTCAAACTACTACTTACATTCAATTCTAATTCTGGCATTTAAAAACAAACACTATAATAAGCGGCCACATGTTATTGTTTATACTTCGCAACTAACAACAAATTGTTCGAATAATTATATTACGCCAGTTATTATGCAACCAGCAATACTCGCGCGCAACACGTGTCGATGACGCTCTATAAAATATTCATTAAGCTTGTAATTAATTAATACGTTGAATTATAGGTTTTAAAGCTATAATAAATTAGTTTGCGGGCTATTTTTTGTAAAAAAATGCGCTAATGTAAAGTTTGAGGTTGGAATTTGAAGAAACTTGAAAAATAACCTCAAAATATTTTTCAAAATGGCTTGACATCGCATATCAAATTAATTACATTATAAATTTCTCACGCACTGAGTGAAAAGAAGAGCCCATCACGCAAACAATAGATTCTTTTGACAAGTGCACCACGCCCGGGCCCCAAGAAGTGAAATCTCGATTTTTTCCATCCATTAGCACTAGCAGATTGACTCCACTGATATCCAATACAACAATTCTTGCAATTTCACTTCGGTAATTGCGTGGGAATGTTTACTTAATATCCGATCCGTCATTTTAATTGTTCTCGATCGAATCCGAAATGCGGACAAGTCCCAACGTGCCGGGATGGTCAATTAGGTCGGGATATGGGACTTGTAATAATCGTAATGGTAATTATGGTGCAGTGTGTTGGTGGCACGCCGTGTTTTGGCACACAAGAGGAAAACAGAACAGAGCGCGAGAGATTTCTGGGAGGGCCAGGGTTTCAATGGACCCGCAGGGCCGGCGTCTTGATTATAGGCCGTCTGATAGCTTCATTAACTACACTACTTGAACTTTTAAATCTTGCTCCGAATTTTCCTCTGAAAAAAACCCCCATTTAAATATGTTGCGCTCGATTGGAAGTCTGTGAGGTCCGACAGATTTAATTCCACATTTTACGCTTCTATCATATTCATTGATAAAGGGAAAATTGCATCAAATTTAAGACTTTCGTGTTTATAATTCAAACTTCTTAATTTGAATAGCGCGCGCTTTAATATGGCGCTGCCTGTCGGCATCAATCAGCTGACAGTCGAATAAAGATGGCGACAACCATAATTTGGGGATGAAAGTGATTTTGGTGGTTATCGTCGACTAATCGATCAAATTAATACCATCAAAGGTTTATTTCACGTGCAGAAGATTATCTCGATGGCAGTGGAGAAGAAATGCTTCGATTTGAGGTTAGTTGAGTGCATTTGAACTATTTCGGCGTCATTGTGGTAAATGATTGGCGATAATTAATTGTTTAGTTCTAACGCGTGTTTTATTAATAAATCAAGGCAGCATGTAGCGTGAGATCGTGTCTTTACTATTAGTTTTACTCGTGTGATTATTTCTACTAGATACACTATTAGATGTGACACCACTTACTGCTTGTCACGAACTGTTATTTTACGAGCCTACGTTCAAATTCTAAACAAACTCTTATTATTTTAGTAACGCTAATTGAATAGGGGCTAAATGACGGGAAATGCATTTTTCAAGTTGATGAAGTACTTGCGAGAAAATGCGCAAAGTTGGACGAAGTAAGTGTCACTTTGTGGCGCGAAATTTGAATTATTTCAAATGTCAACAATTATCAAAATTAATTTAATTTGGCATAAACTCAAATGATTTTGACTTAAGTCGAACTGATTTAATTCGAGATAAATTTACGAATTTTATTGACGCACTTAAAATGCCGTAAATCAAATTTATTTGACTTATAAACTCAATTTTTGTGTCTATAAACAAATAACTAAATTTACCGCTGGAGGATATTTATTTAAAAAGCGCTGTCTAATAAAATGCACATTTTATCGCGCGTTTTAGCATTGAAAAGCTCGTAATTGTAAAAAGCACTATTCGTAATAGTAAATAGAAAAATAAATTTATCAAAAATTTCTGTTGTAAACATTTTGCGAGCAGGATGTGGAGTGTTAATGAGATGATTACATTTGCATGGTTTTAAGATGTGTTTATTAGCGGACAACCACGTCAAAAATCGTGTGATGGATAAACAAAAAAATATTTGCCTTCTGGAAAATTTGAGCTTTTGCGCGGTTTAAATAAATTTAGTAACGAAATCAATTACGAGATAAAATTATTTGTTTAGAGCGATGCTCGAACATAAAAAAAAAACGGTCCGGAATTTTTAATTAAAATAAATTTGATTTAATTATAAGGTTTCTTTCATTGAAAGTGTCTAATATTAATAGATGTCTGAGGCAAAGGCGGTGTTTTGGTGTGAGAAACGATATTAAGTGATGCATTATTTGAAAAAGACCATCAGACTTTCGAGGAAACCTACCTATGTTAATTAAGAAAGAATCATAATAATATTTAATCTGGTACAACACTTGCAGGTGTGCTTCGAATCAAATATATTGCAATAAATAACAAGTGCACGTGTTTGTTAATTAAATGTGACAATGCCAATCAAACATAATTAATATCACATATTGTCTGGCAAGGTCACATCTTCAAATCATAATTAGAATCAGACTTATGCCAAGATTAAAGTCGTTTCTTAATTAATTCTAATGTGCTGATGGCGAGGATTTAAATAGAATATTGAAAGTTTTATGGAAAAGGAATTTAGAATGCATTTACTTCAAGAGAATCATAAAATCTTAAAGAAAACTGTTCAAATTTCAAGAAAACAGCTAAAATACGGAGGAATACCCATCGGAATACCCCCAAAAAAAATTCAAAATACTGTTTTTATTGGTCGTTTGGGAAGTAACTAGTCGTTATTTGATATATCGGGTAGGAATACCCAGAGAATACCCATCAAAATCCAGCGTTTGCTGAGAAGTTCCTCAATAAATATCGACTTATGTTAATTCATTGTGACTTAAGGCCAATACTAAGCGATTTTCTGGTATAATTTGCTAGTAGTTGAGGTATTCCAGCATCAGGAAGCGCAAAAATCTTAATTGCAAATGAAAATGAAATTTGAATATGAATGGCGCAATATTAATAAATTCTTAGGGATGGAAACAATACATATAAATGCGTAGAAAAGAACAAATATAAATTTGCGGTGCTGTCAATTATTTTACAATATAATCAAGCATTAAAGTACGGAGAGCACAATCGCTAAGAATTATAATTGTATACAGGCGTATCTTCGCCTACCGTAATTTCTGATAAGGCAACATTTTTCAAATAACCGAAACTCGTTTCTGGCCTGGCCGCTCACTGAGATATTTATGATTACATTTGTAGCCGTTCACTTGTTTCACTATGTGAGGAGAATCGAGAATGCGGGGCATTGTCAGTCAGTCGCGGCGGCGTCGGCGGCGGCCGTTCGCTGGCTCGGTCCACCAGATCAATTTCGGTGGGAAACTATATCTTGTTTAAACGAAGAGGAATCCCTCCGATGCACATTCTCCACGTCAATTGTGTGCCATCATTAAATCGTTCGCAAATCCAGATAGTATCCTACGATTATTTTACTTCTTCTTCTTCTTCTTGTTGGAGATGGCCTGAATTAACCTTGGCAGGAAAATAAAATACCCGTGTTCGCTTTTTTCTCCTCTCCTCCTCCTCCTTCATTTTTTTCTTCTTCTCCTCCTTCTTCTTTTTGCCTCTTGACTGCGTTGACAGCAAAATGCGACTGTCTCGAACCGTCAGGACTTGGACTTGCTACCGAGGACGAGGAATTCACAATCACTGAATACTTGTCTCGCTCATTCGCTCTTTTCGTTGTCCACGTTCCCAACCATTTCTCTTCTTTACCTCTCCTCGACTCTGCCAACATTTTATACCAATTGTTAAACGGAATACCCATTAATCGGCACATGGGAAACAATTTATAGATAAGGAGCATTTGCATTTTTTACCACTAAGACTAGAATACCCAATTTTTGGGTATTCCCCGGTATGAAATGAAATTAAACTTTTCTAAGAATTTTTATTCTGCCTGTTAAATATTTGAATTGAAATGTTTATGTTTGGATTGCCTTCAATCTGTTCGATCCCAATTAATCAAGTGAAAGAAAATACATGTGTAAATGTAAAAATGCATTAATTACATTTGCAAAAAAAAAGAAGAAGACGACTTGTAGTTTTTTCTGAGAGACGATAAAATAAAAGTTTTGTTCGCAATGAATGTAGAGTCACGTAAATTGTATTACACATCTCTAGAATGAAGTTTATGTTAGGCATGTAGTAGTCGTCCTGTTAAAAGTACAGCGTTTGAAATCCGTTCTTCGAATGCACAATTATGCAATTCATATAAAACAGGCACATAAATCGAACTCGAGAACTATAATGATTGCAAAATGCCTATATTAGAATAATTCCACATTTTGATTCTATTGCAGTTTCAAATTAAACTGAAAAAGGCGATTAATAGCGAAACGCATCTTTTAAAAAATGTACCTGAAGGACACCTTTATCCTCCAGGATGTATTTTCCTATTGAATAGGAAGCGACTAGGAAAATAACAAGTTAACATTATACTTACACCCATTATTGGGCAGATTATACAGGAAGGCTTTGAAAGGTGCCACGAATTCAAGTAGCAACAGTTACAAGTAGTTTTATACAAAGAAGATCAGCTTACAAACTCGTTTTGTTGTATTCGGTTCTTATTCAGAATACTACTTACTATTATTATACGGAGACTACGAGAGCCACTTACAAAACTTCTTTTCTATTCTTCACTCATCCATATTCATTCAACAATTTTTCATAATTTCAAATGTAGCGCATTGGGTATTCCTTGGAAGATCCTTATTTTGATGGGTATTCCTCAATTCCAAATAATCCGAGACCGAATCGCAAAAAGCCACAATAAACCACTCGCAACTCAAGAAGATTGAAATCTGCTTGAGCTCCTAAATATCGATGGTGCTTGGCATGGGTACCCTTTAAGGTCTCCTAATTTGCATAAGCTAATATATTTGAATCCCACTGGTGCCCCCTGCTTTATACTACTACGTACTACCATTGACGTTTGAGGTGAAGACAGTTAATGGAAAAGCAGTCAACATTGTCTCCGAAACGTCCCACAAATCAGCTTGGCTGCCCATTAGGATGCTGATATCGTGATAGATTATCGGACCGCAGAGCTATATGTAAATCTCGCCAACGTATTGATGTATCTGTCGCTAATATGTCTCGTTGAATTTGTCTCGATCCATCTCGCTGGAAATTTATCATTTTGGAGAGCATCTTCGAATGTGCACCAGCACCCGGACCAGGACCATTCTGGGCAACGCGCATGCCTCGCTTATATTTACGTGTGCTTGGAAATACGACTTACCTGACTGACTGAACACCGCCGGCACAAGTTCGCATCTTTGACTAAGCCAGTCATGGGGCTCGCTTAAGAGAGCGAGCGCGCGGATATGCACGCCGGTTTCGTGCCTGTTTATCTCTTGCTGATCACTCCCATTACGTTGTCCTGGTGGTAAGTCCTTTACAAAACTATATTCTACCCGTCTAGTATTTTTACGAATTTTTCCCATCTCGGAAAAAAATAATTTAAATCGGGGGGGCACTTACTACTTTAAAACATATTAATTTCTTAACAAATAAATTCTGATAAATCGCGTTTGATGTAAATGTGTGGTGCCCCCATTCAGAATTGGCCCCCTTTAGTTTCTAGAGCGAAAAATGTCGTTGTAGAGGAAGAAAAAATATTTTTAAAATTCCCGTTATCAGTTTTATCTTTACGATATTTATTTAAAGCAGCGTATAGATTTGAGTGGTAGTTATAAATGAGCAACAGGATGTAATAATATATCCCGTATTTTTTGTTTGTCGTAACGATAATTTAGAATATTCGAAAAGGTTTTAATAAGATCAATTAGATTGATATATGTATAAATTTTATTACAATTTTATCGGTAATTAAAGCTGCTAATTGCTAACATTGTACAACTAGGTAGCGTTAAGTGACATTAAGAAAATATATATTATTATTATTTATGCAAGATATTTAAATTTCCAAACAAATCACTATAATTAATTTGATTTATATTATGGTTGTTGTAAAGGTTGATTTACCACAATGCCTTTATACCACCTGTTTATATGTATATTAATAACGCAAAATCTAATTATTTAATGTGCGCACATTTTATTAGCGAATAAATCATTTGCTTTTATTACCGGGCATTTGGATGGGTATTCCATCGCTTTTTTGATCTATTTACAATTTACATAGCATTTAAATGGGTATTCTTCAATAATAATTAATAAATTTACCCAATTTTTGGGTATTTATTGAAGTGGGGCAAAATAAAAATGGGTATTCCTTAAAAAGAAGGTATTTTGATGGGTATTCTTTGATATTGTTACCCAATTTACCTAATTTAAGGAGCATTTCTTAATATTCTACCCAATTTATGGGTATTCACCACATTCTGAAAGGAAAGGATTTTTTTAAAAATATTTTTTGGGTGATTTTGATGGGTATTCCTTAGTAGACGCTCAATAATTTTTATTTCCCAGAAAATTTAATCTTTCCCAATGCCAATTAAGTGCTCCTACGTAGAAAAGCAAATTAACTCGGCACTTTGTTAATTATGTTTATAGAATCTTTGTTCATAATAAAAAAAGCGCGGATCACGATACATTGCATGTTTTGCGCAAAAAGGATGCGGTGACAAAATTCGTCTCGTAATAATTCGACCTACTCTTGCAAGTAGACAAAATAATATCGAAATCAATTAGAATATGAAATAAGTCACAACATGTTTTGATGAACGAGGAGCGAGGAACAAGGAATTTCAGTTTCAGCTGCGCTCCAATATTTAATTATATTTTTCCTGGATATTGAAAAATCATTGCATGTAGATATTAATAAAGAGAGAGAGTCGGCTCGTAAATATTTTGCGCCAGCCGAAATAGTTGTGGCGTTCATAATTCTATCAAACACGTAATGATGCGACTATTTTAATGATATTTCAGCAAAGGAAGCGATTCATTAGATCAGAAACGCAGAGCAAGAAATATAAGTCGCATAATTAGCTTTATTTTTGCGGTATTAATAATATTAACAGGTGGCGTGAAGGCATTCGCCTAAATCACATTTTACAACTAGTTTAGTATTAATTAAAGTTAACTTTGTTGTTTTTGATATTGGGATGAAAATTATGTAGGAATGATGAGTAATACCCATCAAAAATATTTTAAAAAATAGGTTTAAGGTCCGATGATGAGGAATACCTATTAAAATACCCAATAATGTATCAGAATACCCATCAAAATAATTGTTTAAGATTAAATAAAAGCAATATTCTAGGAAATTAAATTAATTATAGTTAAATATCATGTTGTTTTTGATATTGGGATGAAAATTTTGTAGGAATGATAAGGAATACCCATCAAAATTGGGTATTATACGCCAATTTTGAGGGAATATTCATCAAAAATATTTTTAAAAATTTAATAAAAGCTGAATTCTCCATCAAAAATATTTTTAAAAATTAGTTTTGGGTCCGATGATGAGGAATACCTATTAAAATACCCAATAATGTATCAGAATACCCATCAAAATAATTGTTTAAGATTAAATAAAAGCAATATTCTAAGGAATTAAGTTAATTATAGTTAAATATCATGTCGTTTTTGATATTGGGATGAAAATTTTGTAGGAATGATGAGGAATACCCATCAAAGTTGGGTATTACAAATCAATTTTGAGGGTATACCCATCAAAAATATTTTTAAAAATTAAATAAAAGCTGAATTCTGAGGAATACCCGTTCAAAGAATTAGAAAAAATTGTGCTTTTGCTGCTGTTTTATAGAATACCCATTCACCTATCCAAAAAATTTAATGAAATTAAATATTAATGAGTAGATTAGTTTATTTTAAAGTAACATGAAGAATGTGAGTTTTATCATTTTGATAAGGGGGCAAGTTTTCCTCCTAATGTTGTTGGTAAATAATACCATAAATCACCAAGACTTTCTAAAAGTGAGGAAATTCTCATGCAAAGCCTTATTTTTCCTGAGGACTATAATATTTACTTTCGTCTGACAAATATTTAGATACTATCACCTAGATGTTCGTTTTTGAATTATATCAAAAAAATTATAAAAAGCATAATGTGTATTTAGACAAGACAGGCGCGTTTCACTTTACACTCAATCTGTTCAAATCCTATGCCAAGATAATTAGTCCGCATTCAAATAATCCGCACCAAATATTAGATAACGTGGCATAGGTTCAAATTTAGCTACGATTTATTTGTCTGGCCTTTTTTTTCCGTCGATCTGATCGATTGCGCGGAAAATTCTCATCCGTCAACACGTTGTCGTTCACTTTCGAAATGTTTATAAGAGCGATGCGCTCGGAAAAAAGTGATTGACAGACTCAAGAAAAATTTCTGTGAGGCGTCAAGATCGAAAATGCACTAATTTTTTTTTAGCTTGCTAGACAAATGTTGGAGCGTTGCGAATTGTTTCGTAAAAGCTGCGAGGAATACCCAATCTGAAGTCGATGTTTTTGGGGGGGAGATTAGCTTGGCAGCGACATAATCGCTTAGTTTGTCTCAACCATCTAAAGTAAGAGAGATAAATAAATAAATGCATTTAGAATTCAAAAACCCCATATAGTAGAGAGCGTCATGTTTAGATGATCCGAACATCAACAAATCCATGCACAGTTTATTTGTGACTAGGATGAAAAGGTGAGCATGTCCAGAACGATTCCTGACACAATGTTTATCAACATTACATTTAATGCTCAAACGCTATGATTAGTTAATAGGCTCATTAAGTCCCGATTTAGAATTTAGCAACAAAATGTTAGAAATCAGTTTGGCGACTCCGCTGTAGACCAGCAACAACAACAATAAGCAAACAAGTTGCCGCACCAATTGGATATTACGAGAGGGGACGATCCCAGCCAGATCACAGCCAATATCAATACTTCGCACCTTTCGACTCAACATCAGGCACTTTACCAGAACTCGAAAACTGATATCGATTGCTGATATCATTTGCGCCAAGCGCATTGGCTGCCAGTGCGATTGAGACTCCATTTTTATCGAGACTACTCAAACGCAGCTTTTTATTAAGTTTAGGGCAAACTTTTATTGGGTATTCCTTGAAATAATGGCGCTATAGCAATTTTTAATGGGTATTCCTCACAGATCTCGCTTGTCTCATGTTACAGGGCATCTGGCAGTTACGTGATGGACCCGAACCAGATCTGCAAACGAGCTCGCAAGTCGCGTGGCAAAACCGCCGACATTTGCAACCATCGTCCCGATCTGGTGCGTCAAATTTCGATCGGAATTGGAAAGGCCCAGGCCGAATGCCAGTACCAGTTTCGATATCGCCGATGGAATTGCACCTCATCGAAGCGCAGCATGAAGAAAGTCATGTTGCGAGGTAAGTGAAAGTCAATACTATAATGAATGCGAATACCAGTTATGTTTTATTATGCTGGAATCTGGTAAGCTTGGGAGAAAAAGTGTATCAATCTAAATGATCGATCTAAGTGTGTTTATTGGCACCAAGGCTGAGTGATCATGTGAGGCCAGTCCACATGAATCTCACTGTCTCAATCAGATTTTTGCGCCTTGATACTGAACAAGTAAAGGCAATTGTCATTCGAGAGGTCTGGGATGCGCGGCCGGATAACCATCATCTCGTTTGCAATTATTATTTATACAAGCAGTGCGTTTCCGTAAAAAAGATGTAGTAGTAGTCGCAATTTGAATTGATAATGCGACTGCCGATAAATCAAGTCATGTGGTAAAAATTGATTTTTGGTGGGGGGGGGGGAGCTTTTTCAAAGAGCTTAGAGAAGAGGACAATGGACTTGGACCAGAGTGTAGATAGATTTATAGCTTCAAGTCGCATACCTGATCAGACCATTTCCAAATCTGTATACATTGGCCTTTTTACTATGGAATTCAACTTTTTTATCAATCGTCATCTGAACGTCTCCCCTTCCTCCTCCTCCGCTCCTCTCCTCCATCTTCTATTGTCTGACAACTTTCGGATATATTTCCCAAATCAAGATACCAAACTGAATCAAATGTCTACTACGCAATTATTTTTTTTTCGGACCGCAAAAATGCCGTGAGAAGAATTAGCACATTCACATCGAGGAATACCCATGGAACACCCATCTTCTCCATTTAATTAGATCTCGGAATACCCATCGATCGTAATTAATTCCTGAAATGCAAACGATGAGGACGTTATCTAAGCAAAGGTCTTTATCTTTATCTTAAGTGTTTAACAGTGGAGTAAGAGATTTAAAAGCTTAGTGACAAGCTTCTTCAGCATTATCTCGAAGCCGCTACCTGTCAACTTATCATCGAGCCACATCTCTATTGCATTTCATTTGCACCCGAACCCGAAAGGTGATGAAAGTCTGACAATAAATCTTTTTATTGCTTATTACCGGTGAGCAAGAGAAAAAGAGTGATGCAAAAATCAACATGGGCATTTTCGGTTTCAGTTTCTTGCGCCCATCATCATCATCATCCGATGCGACAGACATTATTTAACCTTCGCGTGGCTTTTTTCGTTTCGTTTTGTATCAAAAGTATTTCGAATGCGACCGAAAAAACGCTGCAAAAGAATGTTGGGCTTCTCTGCATGAAAAATATCGGAGCAAATATGAGGCAAAGGAATGCGTCGTGCTAATTTTGACATATTTTTCTCACGGAATTTTACGACGATGTGCAACCGGTTAGCTTAACGCGATACTCGAAAATAAATCGACTCTAATTACTCTTCAACCTTTAATTAAAGTCACTACACACATTTTTTTATGGGTATTCTGATGGGTATTCTTTCCGATTCCAGATACCAGAGAGACAGGGTTCGTCAACGCCATCATAGCCGCCGGCATCACGTACCAAGTGACTAAAGCCTGCACCAGAGGCGATCTTCTGGGCTGCTCTTGCGACAAACGCACAAAATCCAAAATCCTAAAGAAGAAATTCAAGCACCAAGCAATGCCACCGGGAGGCGACTGGAAATGGGAGGGATGCGGCGGCGAGAACATCAACTTCGGCATCAAAAAATCCAAAGACTTCTTAGACATGCGCAATAAGAACCGCAGCGACGTCAAAAATTTAGTCAAACTTCACAATTATGTCGCAGGAAGACTGGTAAGTCCCCTTTTCCTCCCAAATAACATCGGAAGTAATTTTTTTCCACCAGGCAATCAAGAACTACATGCGCACCGAATGCAAATGCCACGGCTTGTCCGCTTCCTGCACTCTGCGCACGTGTTCGCGCAGAATGCCGCATTTCCGCGAAGTGGGCAATCGCCTTAAGGAGCGGTTCGATGGCGCGGCCAAAGTGATCGCTGGAAATGACGGGCAGAGCTTCATGCCGGAAGGGCGCACCATCAAACCGCCCGATCGCGTCGATCTCGTCTACTCGGAGGAATCGCCGAACTTCTGCGCACCCAATCACACACTTGGCTCGTTTGGTACGCAGCATCGCGTGTGCAATGGCACTTCGCCCGGTGAGGAAGGATGCGTGATACTATGTTGCGGTCGAGGCTACGATGTGTCCACCATCGAGGTACAAGAGAATTGCAATTGTGAGTTCAAATGGTGCTGTGACGTAATTTGTAAGCAATGTACGATTCGGAAGACGCTAAGTACTTGTAAGTGATATGATTTAAGTTAAGCTTCTACTTCTATGTATATATTATTATTTGTTGTTGAATTAATTAATATTTATATATTTTTCGAAAATTAATTAATGTTGTGAACTAATAAAAACTATTAGAAACGTTTTCGTTTTATTCTGATGGGGATAAATTGTTTGGCATAAATTAAATTTGATTTAATTAACGCGTTTATCAAAGTTGCATAATGTATGTGTTGATAAAGTTTGCGTTGAGCTTTCTAAGACCACCCAAACGCAAGTTGCTTCCTGGGGGGCACTTAAGACATCTTCATGGGTCCGGAACATAAATTTGCTGTAGACGTGGTCCGATCACGCAACTTCAATGGACCAATTGATTAAAAACAACGAAATTTTTCAGTCATGCTTATGTTTAGATTAAAAGCAGTCTGATCGTTGCTTTATAAATCAACTCACTTAATGGATAAACAAAATCGCTGGCTAAGCATCATTAAATTTAATAAACAAAAATGTGCAAAGGATAATTTAATAATGTGGAAATAGTGAGCACCAAGAAGAAGAAACACAAAGTGTAAGATATATTGTTGGTTCGAGAAGAAGGCAGGCAGGTTGTAAGATGAGTTGCGGCGGCAAAGGAGAAACTACACTCTAATAGCCATTAATAACACACCGCCAACGCTGTACCGTGCAAGACCTCTTAATAACCGATCTGTCTTGGATCGTGTAGTTGTTTCCCCACTCGCCCTTGGGCAGCAAAACGTGCCGGACCTTGCCCGTGAACTAGAACTTGTTCCTTCGGCACATTATGATTTATTTTATTACACTAACTCAGACATTTACCTATTCATGACTTATCGACCAACAATACACGTTCTTCTTTGCCAATTCTTCGAAATATTTATGGGTATTCTCTGGGTATTCCTCTAAATTTCCTTTGTTTAGATGGGTAATAGCTCTTTCGTTTGGGTATTCCTCGTCATTTCACTCTAAAAACTTCTATTTTTGATAGAAATTTATTTGGTATTCTTCCTCAAACTGGTCTTATAAATAATGTCTATTTATTTCGTCGTATTGTGATCTGTCGTGACTTGAGCACAAACTCATAAAAATTGGATCTGCACGCAAGCGATTGTTGATGCATCTTTAACAACCTTCACCTTCAGTCATTGTTTAAATTATTAACAATAATAGATTGTTTATTAGTAGACAAACTGACTCCCAGGCCGTCAAGATGGGTATTCCGCTGAAGATATATTGGGAAGGAATCTCGCAATATCTGTGAAACTTTGAAATATTGGGAAGAATACCTTTAATGAAAAGCGTTTATTACTCATAATAAAAGTATTCGAGTCTCAGAATACCCAAAAGGAAAAAGGCAAAGTGCTCATTAAAATTGAATGCTACAGCTTCATCGTGGTCATAAATCTAAATGAGCAACTTTAATTATTTGATAATTCGAACGGAGATGTTTGATTTGAATTAGCATAAAAGTTAGTATGCAAATGAAAAATTTGTCGAAACGCCCCTCGAATCGACGTGTTATCTGAGTCATTTTAAATGATACCCTGATTCACTAATAATATCAACTAATCGTTTTCTAATTAGCCAAAGGTAGAACAACGATTCAGGTAAAAAGATTCCAATGCAGACGACGACTAATTTTCGGTTCGAGATTATATTGTCGTCGTCCCCTCCGTTTTATTACTAATTGATGCTGTGTGTAACCTTTGCATGTTTAATTACGAATGATGATTGGGATTGGCATGTAATTTACGATTTTATGGGAAATTAGTTGCACCCACCACTTTTAATTGATTATTCGAATTTTAGATAAAACACCTACTACTACTAGATGATGGAACATTTCAATCAAGAATAGATTATGTTATGGGAAAAATTGTAGAATCATGGTATGTAATGCTATCTTTGTTGTTCGTGACAGCCACACAATCTCTCGAACGAACAAGAACAATAAGTAAAATGACTAGCATAATGTATGCCACTTTTTCATAAGCAGCCAAGCTCATAACATGCATATTTGTCTAATTAACTCAGATCCCTTCAAACCATGATTCGGCCAAATCGTTAAAACACTGAAAACAAAGCGATGTCTACCTGTATTTTATTACAACATAATGAACCACAGAATTGCAATCTTTGAAAAAATTAATAATAACTACTACTACTAGTCACTTCTTCAGCATCTTAAAAACAAGATGAACTTGAAGAGAAACTTTAAGTTCAAAGAAATATGAAAAAAAAAAATGTTATATCGTCAAAAAAAGGGGTAATATCTTCACATAGAGAGGAATACCCATAAGAAAAGTCGTTCCTACGGGTCTTAAAAATATTTACATAGCGAAAAAAAAAATTGTTCCTCAAAAATATTGAAGAATACCCAACAAAATCTTGCTCCACTTGAAGAATACCCTTCATAAAATAAGTTTTTCTAGACGTCAAGAATAATAGTCCATCAAAAAAAATCGCGTTTTCCAAAAAATATTGAGGAATACCCAATAAAATAATTTATTTTTATCATTTCCTTTGTTTTATTCGCCTCATTTCTTCTCTCTAATTATTACTAATAGCAATATTTGGTCGAAGGCCATCATCAAGGTGTCGATTTGTTCTGAGCTAGTCAATTATCAACGTTGGTGGCTCAAGCTTAGCAAAAACAAAAGAAGATGCTGACTGCATATTTTAATAAACATCATATTTATGAATATAGTGGGACACCTGGCCAATGTTGTAACCACAACCATTATTCGTTTATTTTCAATGTTGAAACAAGTCTCGTCTTGTCATAAATATTAAATGATTTGTTAACTATTTC
This sequence comes from Cryptophagus acutangulus, assembly GCA_963556235.1. Taxonomy (NCBI): domain Eukaryota; kingdom Metazoa; phylum Arthropoda; class Insecta; order Coleoptera; family Cryptophagidae; genus Cryptophagus; species Cryptophagus acutangulus. The sequence goes on from OY744569.1 coordinate 5,355,326, forward strand.
CTATTAGTGTTTTGTTAATTAATGTCAGTTCGAGTTGCTTAATAAAAATGTCAAACATCAAATTAAATATTTTGATATTTTAATGGGCGATTTTAACTGTATTTCCGTGATGGGTGTTCCTCATATTCAAATCAGCCGAAATTAACCACATTGTAGCGATTTAACGCGGAGAATACCCAATTTTTTTGGGTATTCTTAAGACAATCTTCCCGAATAATCTTTGGAATTAATTAGAGCCGGTCCTGTAGAATTTATGAATCAGTCTGTTTGATTTATAGAAAATTAATAAACAGGTATTCCGAGTTTCGTAGGAGGAGGAGGAGGATACAAAGCGACGTAGAACGGTTTCATTGCATTGGAACGAATTTCAGAAATGTAAATGTAAGGCACCACATTTTATACAGATTCGTTACATGAATATTAATTTGCTACTTGGCCATCACCATATACTGGTGATGCGATCGTGTGTGCGATAGGAGTCGCTTTCCCATGCAGCTTCACGGCTCGCTCATTCTTTCGACCAAAACGCATTTTTTTCTGATGATTGATATCACTTTTTCGTCGTACAACAACTTTATTACGCCTACGCGTTACTTTTGTTGTAAGCGCAAAGTGAGATCGTTGAGAATACCCAGAATTTTGGGCAATACTTAATGAAACGCAAATTAGACATTCCAGTTAATTAATGAGAAAAACGGCTTTTTCTGAAGTATTGTAGAAGTTAATGAAAGTCAAAATGGGAGGCATTCCGATGCATTTACTACCGAAATGGAATACCCATTCATTTGTGAGGAGTTAGTCATATTTCTAAGCGGAATACCCAGAAATTGACTCATTTAATTGCTATTTAGATCGATTATTGAATGGAATACCCAGAAAATCGTCACATTTCCTCGATATCCTCGTGGAATACCCAAAAATAAGTCACGTTTTCGTCGAGATAGCAATTTAATTTGAATATTTTGAATGGAATACCTCCTAGACCCCTCAAAAAAACATGCTGAACGTTCGGTTTACATTCCGAAACATTTCACTAATCGTCGTAGAGAAACAAGTCAACACATAGCAATCAGTAATTATCTTTGTTAACGAAGAGAATATTTCTGGATGGTCGCAGTCGCAAATTCCTGCGCTGAACGGCGGAATGCTGCCCGAAGCGAATCTATCGAAACAGAAATTTGTTTGGCCGTGTGAACACTCTGGTCTCCAAGCGGAATGCTTTTCCTCGTCAGGAGGGATGATGATAATGGAAAATGCGTGGTGGAGGAAAACAACAGGTAAATTCGAGGCGGCGGCGAGACAGAAAGGTGAGAGTCGGCAAAAGGTGTGAGAGATAGAGACGTTGGGTGTTCAGCCAAGCAATTAGAACGCCTTTCGCAATGGCCTAATGATGGGTCACGCGGATGGCTTGGGGCATCACGCGTATTGGACCACCCAGACCAAGAGAGCACCATCATTCCTGCCCCCGAATACCCAGCATGCTCACATAAACCAAACACACACAAACACTGCCTTTTATTATGTTATTATACATACGATTATTGTTATAGAGATATCTGGGATGATTTCGGCGGCCTTACAGCCACCTGGTGATCTGCAACTCTCTTTGCCTTGTCATCATTCATTTATCACAACGGCGGCCATATGGGGGTGCTTTTTATATTTTATTAATTGCGTCCTGGAGTGCTCACTATTAATATTTTTTTAACGGTTTTTTGATGGGTATTCTTCAAGTTTCGACTCAAATTTTGGTAGAAGAATTAACGTTTCTTCAATCTAATGCGTAAACACAGTCGAAAGTCTTCTCAATCTCCTTATATCTTCACTTTTCGATGGGTATTCCAAAAAAACTTTGGGTATTCCTTCTATTTTATGCGTAATTTAGATGTTTTGACTACATTTTCGATAGGTATTCCCAATATTAGTGGTGATTTATCGATTTTGATGGGTATTCTTGAAGATATCTTCACAATTCCGATTAGGTAAAATGCTATAATAGCAGGGTGAGAAACTCGTGGCACACTTGGCGCACCAAACAACTTCTCTTCAAAGGTATCGAGTTACAAGAGGCGAGCGAGAGAAGAGAGCGGCCTCGAAAGCATCTAGACATAAAATCTCTCAACTACTGATTCGATTCGATTTTTTATTGTCTTGTGGTTTTTTTTTTAATTTGGGGGTTGCAAGCAAATTAACCATCTGTGTGCATGTGCATAAATCGACAGCGAAATTTATCGATATTTTGCCTATTGTCGTCGTCGTTGGGGCGCTTTTATTAACATTTCAGTCAGGAGTCCAGGCGAGCGTGAATAATTCCACTTCATTCAGAAATGTGAATGGCCCTTAAACAAAGTAATTAATATATTTGGCCGTTCGTTCGTTCGATGGGAGGAGAAGAAATAAGCAATTTACATTTATAAATATTTGCGTCGTATTTTAGTGAAATTTATTGTAAGTTTGTGTATATGTAAAGAAAATGATGGACCTGGTTCTTCTACATATGGACAGGAGAAGGACTGGTTGTCATACATATCAAGCCGTTGCTGTCAATCAAACCTAGCATTCCCGTAACATGTCCTCGTTTGACTGACCAACCGGTAAAATTAAAACTCAAAAAACACAACATATTTGTTTCACTAATTTTGCTTTTTATCATCGTCGCTCAACCAAGACCAAGCATCACTCCACAAGGAATACCCATCCAACAATCGGAATACCCAAAAATTAGCAACTTACAAGCTTCCAATTTGCGTCTCCGAGACGCTGAAAACGGAATACCCATCAAAAACTTGCTACAAAGTTGTCTAATTGGATTTTTAATATCAATAAATAAGAAATTAATTATCGATATTTTTTCCAAACATTCACACTTTAAGTTCCTCAATCATCGTTCGATTGTCTGTCGACATTTTCGATCGTTGTGCGTGATATATATCGCTACCGTATGGAGAATTCCACTTGCACCAAGTTTATGGTGCCCATCTCTTCGGCTCGAACGTGGGAACCTTCAATAGTGTCACAAATATTTGTGCCGTTCAAAAACCATCATCGAATTCCATCTATGCGCCCGTCATCAAGTCGCGGCCGCTTCCAGGGCGGCCTCAACATCTCATCAACTCGCTTATTTTTATATTTCGTTTTTTATTATTCGAGAAGGGGTAGCATTCGCTACAACGGTCGCGGATGATCAAACTTTAAAACTGAGCCAACTAATTGAACGACTTTAAATTTAACGCTTTTTTATACAAGTAATCGATTCGAGTTTAATTTACCATGACGATGCTCTTTTATGCTTCTTTGTACGACTATTGGGCTCTCTGTTTACATTTCAATTATTTTGTTGCACCAAATTCTAATCAATTTTTATTACTCGATCAATAATATCGACTCGCTCCTTTGTTCTTTAGTAATTTTATTGGGTATTCTTGCAAATGTCTAGTTACTTTACCCAAAAAATAACTAAAGTAGTCTTTTTGGGACAAAAAGTAGTCTTTTTCTTCCTAAAAGTAGTCTTTTTGGGACTTTATTTGATGGGTATTCTTCAAAATCTTCGTTTATCTTTTGGGTATTCGCCGCCCAAAGCTAAATTTAGCAGTTTTTTAGACGTTTTTAGATGGCATCTTTGTTTTTTGAGTCCCTTTAGATTGGGTATTCCTCAAAAAAATGACGCAAAACATGTTTTTACAGCTTTTTATCAATGTACTTCAATAAATATCCCTAAAAAGGGTCTATATTGTTTGGGTATTCCTCCAAAATATTGGGTATTCTTAGTGATATTGCTTGTTTTTGCGTGTTCGAGTATAGAATGATGTGTGATCTTGTCTTGCTGTCAGATATGAAATTCAGAAATTGTTTTTGTTGTGTTGAGGCTGCCTTGAAAATTATCATCGAAATTACTTGGTGTCGAAGAGACTTGTACAAGAAATGTTATATTTGTTTTCATTCTCGTTCGCACGGTATAAATTGACTCTTTTTCTCTCCGAGTGCACTAAAAAAGGCCTATACTTGCAATGCAATGAATCAGTCGCTTTTTCTCCAACCATTTCTTTCGCCGCTGCTTTTCGTTTCGTTTGCTTCTATAATGCAACTGTGCAACTTATTTTATTACTCCTTATTGCCCATAAATTAAATGCATTTTTATTTTGCAATTTTATTTATCGGTCCCATCAAATGATGGATAGACGCAATTCATGACAACGAATAAATTCATCAGCAATGATCTACACGCTTGTATTCGCCTTGTTCAAAATGTGACAATATAAGTAAACCAGTGTTTCGATTATTCCATCGTTATTTATGAACGCAATGCGAAAATTAACTTGCCATTGATTGATTAATTGCCAACCAACCAGTGTCATCAATCAATCCGTTTTTTAATTGTTCAATACGAATAATATATAGAATCCGTGACATTAAGAGAAAAAAATACCACTAATGAGCGAAGTGGAGAAGAGAGTCTGCATGGGCAAGTAACTGGTTAATAAATTACAAAATTACAATGACCCATATAACGTTCAACTGACTGGTGTGCGTTGGAAACTATTTAACTAAAAATCAATTACATGCCTTTGTTTTTACGTAAATCATTTTTATTTACGAGCTTTTTGACAATTATGTCGAACAAACTCACGTATTTTATTACCCGTCTTATGCGCAAGAGCGAATTTTATTAGGACGAAATCGAAATATGGAATACCCATTAAAAAATATGTGTGCTAATTTCTATTTGTTTGAAGAAAAAAGCTTGTTTATCTCAATTAGTAGCGATTAAAAAGAAATGTGATTAATTAGCCAATTAGCTACAAAAATGCTTGACTAATTAAACTGAAAAGTGCCAATTAGTAGCATTTTGTTTGCGAAATTTTTTGCATAAGCGCACTTTAGTGCTAAATATTAATAAAGCGATTTCGTTTGAGATAAGTTGCTTGCTGATGGAACATGAATTATAAAAAGTGGCTGGGTAAGTTCTTTATATATAGTAATTAGTGGCGGTGAATAATAAAAAATAAACGAATTGTAGAATGTAAATTATTTATTAATAATTTTTGTAGTATTAATAATGAAGACATATACAAGTACGTTTAATGATAAATAATAAAGTTGTAAAAATACTTGATAGTTATCTACAAGACTTATGCGCTAAAATAAATATTTACAAGAAAACGCAAATATACACAAACATTAATGGCAAATAAATTATTAAAAAAAAAGAGAATACAATAAAATATAATCTGCATATATTATTAGGTACATTTACATAATTTGAGATACACTACACGCTGATTTTTTATGTACAATAATTAATACGATAAATAAATAAATTCGAATTAAATACTTTGCTTGCTCGCTCGCATCATCATCATCATCATCATCGACAAAATCACCGCAGCAATAAATAATTAATTATATTTACAAAAATTTACGATAAATACCAGTCTTTCTCAAAACAAAAAATAAAAATTAATCAAACCACAATATTAATACTGATTGAGATCAGATATTCAAATTCTCAATAAAGGAAACTCACTCGAACGGTCTCCTCCTCCATAGTACGTCTGTCCACATCCTTCCCCCACTCTACACGCAAGTATGCAGCGTCTTTTTCGTTCTGCAAACTTCACACTTAACTTCGCAACACCAATGGAAAGTACAATTACACCGTTCCACCACCACGACCGTCTGCACGCGAAATCCTCGACCGCAACACATGATCGTGCATCCATCCACCCCGTCCGATGTCTCATTGCACTGTCGCCCCCGCGTCCCCTGAATCCCCAATCGCAGATTCTTCTCGCAAAACGCCGGCGACATCTCATAGTAAACCAAATCGTTGGCCCCTGGCGGCTTGTGTTCGGGATTGATGGGCTTCAATTCGAAATTGTATTTGTGCTTGCGTTTGTTCTCGCGCTTCGAATGGATGCTGTTGGTCATCAAGCTGTTGGTCTTCGGGTTTTTGGGTAGCCGATTCGTGTGCGCTTTGTTGACGTTGTGCTGCGCTTGCGCCGAGTTGGATGCGCTGATGTGTGACGCTCCGTCGTAGCGGTCGCGCAGCAAGTCGCCGATGACGCGGAACGGCGGCAAACGCATCCAGCACGTCTTGACCGTGCAAGAGCCGGACATGCCGTGGCATTTGCATTCCTGTCGCATCTGCGATTGCACTAGCTGGAAAATGAACACACAGATATTATTTAATTTGGTTGAAATCATTGGACGAATGAAATTTATGTGCAATTTCAACATTCTAATGATGACTAGTGTGAGAAAAAGGTTTGATTTATGCAGAAAGTCGTCATTAATACCGGGTGGTCTTATCGAGTTTTATTAAAATGCATATTAACTTGTTACTGGCCTGAAAACCCGCCCATTACTAATAAAGTGACATTTGCTGCAGGCGCTTGACTGCAGGTACACTCTTTTATTAACATTATATGATGATGAGCTATATAGCCGTTTTGCTCTTGATATCATCATGGTATGTTATGTATATGCAAAGAGGCAGACCAAAGGAAAGCTATGCACATTTTTTAAAAAACTATCCAGTGCATTTATTATGACTAAAGGCAAGAATCTTCAATATTCTTCGTTTCTGAAAAACAGCAATTTTCTAAAAATACTAATGTATTAATTAGTGGCTGCAAAAATCCAGTGCATGGTAAATGTCTTGTTTGAGGCAAGATCATTTTTCAAAGTGACTGGCTGCAACAGCAGCACGTTCAAAGTTTATGCCTCCCTCATGTTGGTGCATTTTGATAAGAGACCACTAATGAGAGCTGATATTGCTGGGCCTCTCTCTATTTATCGGCTTCAATTAATTTCCACGATACGGGCGCAAAGTAGTTGATTTACAAGCGGCTAATTTTGCTTTATGACAAACTGATTAAAATTTAAGTGCTGCTCTAAATCTCCTAGACGACGACGAAATAAAAATGATATTATTTAACTTGCTGAACACGCTGCAAGCAAGCGATCGCATCGAATGCAGTTGTTGTGCGGTGTGTGCACTTCTATGGGTATGTGGCAGAAAAAGCTGCGGTGCGCGGTATTTAGTCGTTATCTGGCTGTAATTTTCTGTGATTTCACGTACGACTAACAGCTAAGAACACATGTTCAGTCCATCACATTATCCGTGTAATACGGTGTGTCTCACCAGGGAGTCTCTCTGCACATCATCCGACCGACCAAAAGACATCTGTGCCCTGTAGGGTGCCGCATTACATCGTATCGCACCGCTTTTACACGCTACATACACCGAATTTTAATTTTATTACGTTTGTTGATAGACGCGCCATATACAATTGCCATTCTCCACATTCATATTATTGTTGCTTGTATGTCCAGATTCTCATTGACGGTTTATATGGACTGTGCCCGACAAATTGCTGCCACTCGATACGGCACATGCATTATGCAAACGTTTTTTCATTTGACATTTTAAGGTTATGTCGCTAAATCGCGAAAATTTCCACCATTTCGGTCAAAATTATACCTTTGCTATATATACATACTGTGCGAAAAGCCTTTTGGCATCAATTACTCGTTGGATGGGCTTTTTTGGTTGAATATTCGCCGAGAAATCACCGAAAACGCGTGCACTATCAAATTGCAATGGTAGCCATTTTTATTTCACAGCCAACTATTATTATTATTGATCGGCGTCAGGTGAGGGCGCGCAATTCAAATTTTAGAGTAGCGCGCGAAATTTGAATTATTTTATCGAAATTATCGTTTCAAGTCATCAAAAGTATAAATAAATTTTGTTCATAAGTGTCTCCACTTAATATCAATATTTTGCATCAATTTTAATGCGACTACACAAATAAACCAGTCTTTATATATGACTGGCTAACAGTTTATTTTTAATGTACCGTGATAGCCGTATGAAACCTTCATTCACTCATCATTTCTGCCATAAATTTCGTATCAAACTGTTTTTATGCATCAATTAAGTTTAACATGTGAATAACTCACCATTCGTCCAGCTTCATTATTATGCAAATTCATCTTCTCGCGAATGCTCTTGCCCCGCTCGCCAGTGTCAACAAATTCGCGACTGACCGCAAATCCGAAATTAATATTGTCGGAACAGCCGCCCCATTCGAAATCGCGCACTCCAGACACCGCATTATTGCCAATCACTTGTGGTCGACTCTTGTAATGTGTCTCACAGTTGCATGTTTCAATCGAGCCCTCGCTGCAAGCCCTTGCAATTGCATGCGTTACAGCGGCACTGGTTATGGCGTAAATGAAGGCCGTCTCTCTGCAACCTGCAACACGAAAAAAATACTTGGTTAATTAACAAACTCAAAGTTTAATTGCATTTTATAATTAACAATTAATATTGTTTTTTTTTTACGGGAAAACATCATTATTGAGCCAGTCCGCCTTTTTGGTCCACGAGACCCACATTATTAGACTAATTAAGGTGCTGGTCGTAAATTGGAATACCCATTCGAAAATAGCTAATCTAGTCTAGTTACCAACGCATGTCAATTAACATTCATTTCAATGGGAGCCCTCTTGAACCGAGCAAAAGTGCAAAGCCCACATGATTATTAAGCTAATTATGTTGCTGGTCGTTTTATATATTTTTTTCAATTTTTTGATGTCCACTACAAAGCGCAAAAGAGCACAAAAGAATTGAGTGGTTGAATTGGCAAACATCTGGACATCTGTGTATTATGCACTACTTCATTCACCCTTTGACAAATTTTAATACGTATAGTACAAGCCCCGAAATATAAAAAAGCCATTCATCATCGTTGTGTATTTATATAAATCAGATATATGTGTTTAGATTAGGGGCCCTTCGCTTCGGACCCATGCCTTGACAAGCTAAAGAAACAACGAATTTATTTGTATATAAAAAATGACGAATTACGCCCTTAGTATGTTCAATGAAGAAGAGAGGAAAATAGATGTACTTTGATATGTAGACGAGTGTGCTAATCATACTAAAAGCTTTTAAAGGATGACTCCCCGGGGATAAATTACTACCTATAACCCTCTTTCCGGTGTATACGAGACTCCAAATATCGAGAGACCCGAAAAAAGTGCATCTGCTTTCCTCTCTTGCGGAGGTATTGAACAGCGTATTTGTAGGCAGGACCACATTTTACCACAAAAGGGTGCTTCAAAGGATTTTATGTTGTATTTTATGGACTTTTAAACCGTTTACAATTATCTGAAATGCATTTTCTAATTTATGATTAGCTAAACTGGTATTAGAATTAATTTCTTTAAAGGAAAAAAATCGAAAGTTCAATAAAAAGTGATAGAAGTGAAGATATAAGGGAAGTTATTAAAGATATTAACTTAATTTCTTCTTAAATAAGTTAGTCAAGCTTGTATTAACCGGAATAGAAGAAAAAATTTCGAAAATCGTGGCTTTAAAAAATTTTTTTTTCTAAAAATTATTGGAAGAAGTGAAGATATAAAGAAAGTTATTAAAGATATTAACTTAATTTCTTCTTAATTAAGTTACTTAAACTTGTATTAACCGGAATAGGCGAAAAAATGAAGAAAATCGTGGCTTTTAAAAAAAATTTTTTTCTAAAAATTAGTGATAGAAGTGAAGATATAAGGAAAGTTACTGAAGATATTAACTTCATTTCTTCCTAAATGAGTTACTTAAACTTGACTTAACTGGAATAGAAGAAAAAATTACGAAAATCTGCATTTTTCAAAAAAATTGTCCAAAAAAATATTCAAAAAGTGAAGATATAAGAAAAGCTATTGAAGATATTAACTTCATTCCTTCTCCATTAAGTTACTTGAACGTCTACCAACCAGAATAGCAAATAAAAAGACGAAAATCGCTGCTTAAAAAAATTCCATCTTTACCAATTCAATAAATCGTATATTGATGATATTGTATGACATACGAAAAAAAAAAATGATGTGAATTTCGTAGGTATTAAGAGAATAGTTATGATACTGTTAAAGTGTTTATAGTATGGAACTAATTATAGTAATAAATAAATCGAGATGTTGTATTTTATAGCCAGAGTGGTATGATGTAAAATCTGGCTAATATTCGATCAAGATCTTGTAGTGATAAACAACGGTGTTTGTAACAATACCAGAGCATGTAGTTGGGGCCACATTTATATATCTTGTGGCCCGACGGGGTGTCTCTCTCATGATGACGTAATTACCCCGAATGGGTCGACTCCCCATTGCGGGGGGCCCTTCAACAAACGATCATTTAAATACAAAAAGAAACGTTCTATTTGAGGAAATTAGTCATTGTGCGGTTGATTTGGCGTTCCTTCCTTTTTATTGATAGTTAATTTAGTAGCATCAGTGATGACAGATTTAATGGTCTATTAAAGCTTTTATTTATCTTTTTCTTTTGACACTTTTCCAACAATAACAACGCCTGGTGATGATGATTTTGTCCTATGATCGTTTTATTGTGATGAATTGTAGTAGTAGTACCTGAAGTAGCAAATTGAAAATTGGTCATGGCGTTTGAAAAGCGACGAGAGAAAAAAAAAACTAGTTTATGATTGCCAATAATTACAGAAGCATGACAAATGAATGGGGACATCAAGGGGGGAACACCCGGGAAGCGCATTCACCGAATACACCAATAAAATTCAATTGTGTTGAAAAATGATTGATTGGCTGCTGGTTATTGACAAAAAAGGCAAAACCAATACATCGATCGCATAACTGAGCGCTGCACTCTCGTACGACATAAATACCATACTTTTTAAACCATCATCATATTTACGCTTGTCATAATTGACATTGTCTTCTTTATTACCAATAAACAAGCAGCTTTTTCCAATCACAACTCCCACTCCCCCAAAACACGTTATTCTAATTAACTTAATGATCTATTAATATCAAAATCACAACTGTCGAAACCGATCAATTTGTCAGCGCATTTAATTAAACTCGAATTGGTTCAATTTACAAGACGAGAAAAAGGTAAAAGTTAAGTGGCATTTTGGATAGTTATCAATAAAGAGGATCTGGTCGAATCCGGGTCCTCCTATTTGTTATTTTAACAGATAAAGTCCGCTCTATTAGTTCGAATTGATAGGTAATTTGACTCCTTAACTTAATCTTCCAGACCAATGAATTCCACTTACCTCGATCCACGATCTTCCCAAACAGATTCTTCCCGCGCAAAAAGTTGCGCGTGGAGCAGTTCCAACGCTGGTTGCGGAATTGATGTTGGCACTCGTGGATGGCGGCATTCGCTCCTTTCGCGATCGCACTGAGCAGACCGGGATTTTCGCGCGCCATGCGACGCTGCTTCCGGCGGAGCGTGTCATGGACGGATGCGTCCATGTTCATGTAGAGCGCACCGGGAGACAATGGCGACAAGTTGTTGGGTTCACCTGCTCTGGCAATGCCCCTGGAAGAAGACGATAATTAGTAAGGTTTTTACGATGTTTAAATAGTGAATGGTCGCCCGTAAAAAGTCTCAATGTTTGGCAAATGCAAACTTCAAGTATTGACAATCTTTGTACATGTTTGTTTGGTCCGTGTCCATATCCTTTTGGTTTTAATTGTAATGAATAGTTTGTCAATTATTTTTATGGGTTTTCGATTATTTTCGGAATGCTCATAGTTCAAGAAGATATCAAGCGCGACCTACGTGAGAGAATCGTTTAATATCGAAGAACGAGGAATTTTCAGAAATATTTAATTTTATTTATACGAATGAGAGTTAAGAGCGCACTCGGATGGAAGGGACAGAGAAGGAAGAAGAGAATCCACGGTAGTGCTTGGACGTTTTTTGTCGGTCCTCTATGCCGGTGACATACCTTTGCTAAAGGAATCTACAGATAAGGGATTAACGTATGACACACTACAGCTATAGATAACACCCAGTGGATGATCATCGTTTCTCACGGTCTTGTTTTTTCCCCCTTTTCGCAATTAAGATTCAGATAACTCGTCACATTCTTCTTCACTTTACGAATTGTTACAATATTATTGGATTAGGGGATGACGCACAACTTTTAAACACTTGACAATCCTTCTAAATCAACTCCTAAACAATTTATATCTTCAAATTTGAAGGACCTCTAGACTACAAGATCTCAATACTCCTCCCTTCCTTGCTAGTAGATCGAAATAATCTAAATTCTTCACTTATTTATCTAATTATCTTCTCAATCCTAAACTAGAATGACTAGATCTTGATGAGAATTAACTTTAAACGTCTAATCCAAGTGTCTTCCTCAATAAAACTCAATATTTGCCAATTGGTGATAGATATTTTATCTAATCTGAGATGGTTGTTCCAAAAAAAACCCATCGACGTGCGATTAGTAATTAGTTGCTTGGTTGTTTGAAACGACAACATTTCGATCACAATGCGGTTGACTCAAATACAAACAACAGCACTATGTTTAAAATGTCAACAATTCAAACACGAAACGTTTCTTCGTTTATTAATTTTTCATTTCATTATTGTCGTTTTTATCCATTTCACAAGTAATATTTTTTAATTAAATATTTTTATGGCAAATCGAGATGCATATACAAAGAAAAATATGAAATTAAAAACGTTTAATGGGTTATTTGAGAAATGAGAAAAAAGTGTTGAGATTGTTAATTAAAGAAGCAGAAATCTAAGAGAGGAGATGATGTTTGAATCGGACGAGAGGAATTTTTCAATTATTTCGCATAATCTACGGTAAAATGTTGAATGTAAATAAATTAGCATTAGAGACAATGCGATTTGATTAAACTTGCGGAAACGGTTTTGCAGAAAATGTGACAACATAATGGACACATTTTTCATTCATTTACAAACAATTACAATTTCTGGTGCTGATGACGACGATGATGGATAGAATCGAATTAAGATGCGCTCCACGTATTTCAAAAAGTCCGCTTAAAAATCAGATCACATCCTGACGACTACCAACCGACTATATCTGCTGGTCCATCAAAAGTGACACCGAAGATTTAGTGAAGTGCTGTCGAGTTATTCATCAAGCTCCCGAATTAATTAACTAAAAGCCAAAACTTACCACCACATCGATCCTTTGCCACGATTTTTGTTCCTCGTACTAACATCCCCAACATTGGTCGCCGCATCCAATGCAGTAAACCACATCACGAATAGCACAACAATCACCTTGATCATCTTCATTATTTGATTAAAGATCAACTCAAGTTTAACCACCCGCACACGGTCACCACTCCGTCACTAGCAAAAAATAAACAATATCACCTGAAGCAGAGTATTTACTTTATTTGGGGGTAGAGTAGGGGTGGTGAGATCGAACATGACCGAAACCGGACGATTTTCTGATCTCTCTTGAGGAGGAGTCAATTTTTATCCTGACCACCCACCGCAGAATCCTTTGTGACACTGAGACGCTGAAAGTGGCCGGCATGTGAGGTCCTTTGCACGTGGAATGAGACTCCTCCTACCAGGAGAACGTAATCCAATCGCGCCGACATTGAACGCCTTCAAGCTGGCCCTCTCCAACCATCCACCCGCCATTGCTTAACGAAATTTTCGTCAACCTCATCAGGCTCCGGAAAAGCTTCTCTTTTTCGACATCCACCACCCAGGACCATTCATTCAACATTCTCTTTCAAAATACTACAATTAGATCGAAACGGATAAGGTAATAGATACTTTGGAAACTTGTATCTTCAATTTTTGAGATTCTAAATTAGGAGCATCACGTTTTTTTGCTGGAAGATTGGACGGACAATGGCCTTCTTCAATAAAAGTTGAAAAATTTAGATGCCTTCCAATTTTAGAGCCATGTTTTAGATCTTATAGGAGAAGTATCTCGTCGAAAATATGGAAGCTGTCTTCAAACATCTAGGATTTCATCATAACTGACGCTAAAACATCTAAATCCTTCTTCTTCCCAGTCGGAAGATCTGACCTTCCAAACTCTCTTGTCTATTCCACTCGCATTCAGAGATTAAGATTGATAGCCCAGAATGTCACCTGTTGCTTCCCATTCATTCATTCCAATCGTACTCTAGAAATTGTCTATCGGATGTTATTTTCTCAGAAGCCACTTGAGAACGTCGTCTGCGCTCCAAAAAATGATGAGACAGACCAAAGGCATTCACTCATTCAGCAACAATTTCTCCGTCCATAAATATAAATTGCAGGAAATTTTGGCATATTACGAAATCCTGACCACCGTACAGCATTTCTTCGTCTCTTTGCTGTGCGACCGTGGGAGCTTTTAGTGTAAATATTTTCGAGCGCTTTGTCTTAAATATTCGCGCAGCTCATCCTTAAAATTGACTTTTCAGCAAGTCACTTAGTAATTGATAGTTAGTGTATTTATCTTGTCTATTAGACGCCTCTATGTGTTAATTTCATAATGATAATCTTGCTTTTGTTGTTGCCTATATACCTCGCCCATCATCTTCAGCCATATCTGCATTTCAGATCTTGATGATGATGATGTGCTTGGGAACTGAAATAATTGCTGGACGTTTTTTTGTTTTCGAAAAATATCGTCTGATTGGCGTCCAATTTAAATTCTTCCTACATAAAGTGGACGATTTTTTGATCGATCAAGTTTTGATTGAAATCTCGTGACACGTCCAATTCGCTAAAAACCAATTAAAAATGCATAAACGGTTTTATAGCGCCTATTAATGGTGTCGTAAATGTCACCACTACAGTGTTTGAGAATGAAGAGAGTGTTTGAAAAACAAACATGCAGATGTCGAAAATAGTTTAAGTAGAATTACGTGTATAAGCCAATTGATGCTCTCAACATTTTCGGTTAAGTGCCTATGGACTGAATGGGGCCCAAAACAAACACTCATCACATTTTCTCGTCGTTTACCAAAGTGGGTAAATATTTATCAAAAATTTTGCGCATTAGAAAATCATTCCTAGTCGATTGGAGTTGAATAAGCAAGCGCAGCGCAATTGTTTCGTCGTCCAATTCTCAGTAGATAAAAATCCGATATGAAGATGAGGTTTTCATCAAGTCACTTGATGACAGGGCAACTTTATATAATTGTGAAACTGTTGATGATATATTAATGTTTCTTTTCAGTTCGCTCTCCAAGTGCATATTGTTAATAAATCCATTTATAATTGCCTTTGGTGAGAGCGGAATCTGGAATCCGTCTCTTCAAATCATAGAAATATAATAATA
Source organism: Cryptophagus acutangulus (assembly GCA_963556235.1). Taxonomy (NCBI): domain Eukaryota; kingdom Metazoa; phylum Arthropoda; class Insecta; order Coleoptera; family Cryptophagidae; genus Cryptophagus; species Cryptophagus acutangulus. The sequence goes on from OY744569.1 coordinate 5,370,442, forward strand.
CAAGTGCGTAGCACATATGTACATTCTTCTTTCTTAATTTGTTTAGCTCCCATCACCGACAAACGAACCTTGCTTTCCGTTTAGATCACATTCTTCAATTCCAAACTGAAGATCTTCCTTCGTGAGGATCTTCCTTCCAGATCTTAGAACCTCTAGATCCCCAAACGTTCCTTATATTTTGATCTACAAACTCAAACATCCTGTCTTATCGCTCGATCTGCAACTGAAAAGCTTCATCTTCCTTCCCTTGTATATTTAAGGGTGCGGGTGCGAATAGAGCCGGCTTGATCAAAGTCATCGGCACGGTTAATATCTCTGGCGCCGAAAGGGCCCATTCACGCTTGGTGATGAAGGTGTCTTAAGGTGCTGCTTGGGTGGCGCCCCCGTCCGTCATACCGTGACCAATGCGCACCTCGCATCTCAATGGAGAAGCAGCAAAGGTGAGAAGCTCAACGTTTTTTCTTCTTTTATAATGTATGCGAACCGACACAGATCTCTTCTTGTAAATATATTATGGCTTTTGTGCCATATAATAGGTAGGACCATTATTTTTACAATATTTACGTGAGAATGCCCGGGTCGTAAAAATATTTTGCGAGACGCCATATTGCATACATTATTATTGAACTGTCAACTGTCAAAACTGTGGATGTTGCCACACATGGAGCGGATGTGAAGAAAGAGGTGAGCGCCGAGCGCAAAATGTAATTAGTATTTTAATTATAATAATAATATGAGAATCGTCCGCGTTATGGAAGAAACAATTAAGCAGGCGGCCGTTTTGAAGTGGCTCTACTAATATAATGAATCTGGTGGCCTCCTAAGTTGAATCTTGTGTTCTCACCTTGCTCAGGTAACCGCTAATAGAGTCATATAAGCAGAGGAGAGTCGGCCTCGTCGGCCCCGAGCCACACCGAAACAATCTTTACGTCGATCTGCATACGGAATTACCAAGAGTACCATAAACATGCCCTTTGTCAACACCTGGGTCTCCGGCAGCACCAGCAGCACTCACCGAACACAATCGAGCCACCCCTATAGCGCATTTTTAGACATCATAAAATGTTTTGTTTATTGTATTTGTTCGACTTTATTATGTCCCTTCTTCTTCGGTGGCACAAATTTTTTGATTAGTTCGAGGAATTTCTCTTTTACCTTTACCAAAAATTATACGCGCGTTCATTCATGCACAGCAATAATGGAATGCTCACATTATAACTAAATATTGATCGCAGCATTTTTGATCTTCTCCATCAAATAATTTGTGCAATTTTCTCGTCCATCATTAATAAAGCTGCGTGTGGTCTACCTTTGACTACAAACAACGGGCGAAAGGGCATTTCAACACCCCTAATAACAAAACGCCATCCATACAAATTGTCATTACAATCTTCACTTGGTACCTTGTTGTTGAGGTACCTGAAGAAGACCCCTGGATTCCTGATTCTTCATGGCACGCTGTGTGGCGACCACAGCCACGTCGTTGCTCTAATTTCATTTATTATAACATTGTGGAAAACAATGTGCGCTGCTCATATCCAACCACTGACAGATGAAAAGGGTTAGAATAACATTAAATATCAAGACGGACCCATCAAAGTTTGATTAATTTTGATTATATAGATGATGCATTCTTCCTCTCATACGAATAAGTCAGAATCCGTGAAAAATTAACTGTCATATAAGTTAGTATCTTGTCACATATTAAATCGCTTCACCACGAACCACACACCACGACTTCTAAATCTTCAATTTTTGTTTGGTCGCCATATTGCATATTTATCCGTCAACTGTCCAATTTTTTGGTTTAGCCCCATCAAAAATCGGCCTTTTGGCGTTGGAATGGTGCATTGTTTTGACGCTATTATATTTGTATCGTCGGGTAGGCAGGAGCAAGCAAGTCCCTGCCCAAATATTAATCAACGTCAAAAAAATAAAGCCCAACCGAGTCTGGAATCCAGTCGCTCAACTAATTCCCCAACACGGCCCCACGCAAAATCTCGTGAGACTTGATGGTGGTCGGCTCGAGCCGCGGGTCCCAAAGTATGAAAAACTATATAAGTATTAATAACGGCACAAATATATTAATGCATTGGCGTAAAGATGCGTGTGGTCTTCATCTTCGTCGAAGATACACGGTGGATAGCAATTTTAACACCCCCCGACAAATCTACCCCATCATTGACAGTAATTGTTGTAGCGGTTTTTTTGCATGTTGGAAAAAAATCTCTTCGTCTTTGTTCGCCTCCTTCGAAACTTGTTTATAGGTGCTAATTACAAAAGTAACATTCTCTCTCTCCATCGTCGCACAATATAATATGTACATACTTGTATTTAATATAGCGTTGAATAATTTATGAAGTTCGTCGTGTTCCATTTGGAGGACTAGCGCTGCAACTTCTTTTGACGTATATTCATCATCATTACCTAATGAAAACGGTGCAAATGCTACCACAAACACATGCCACATGACAAAGTGTCATGTTTAACATATTAAATTCATTATTTATATTCCGCTGCATGCGTTATGAATAATTTATGTAAATCGAAATTGTCATTAAAATTAAATGTATCATTATTAAATTTGCATTACCATCTGATTTATTAACACTCTCGTCTAATTATTTATTCTAATTTGCAAACACTTAATCAACACTAATTAAAACGCTTTGCAGTCAATATGGAGGTGTGCCGCAAGAACAATCACGCAGCCCTTCGCGCTTGCAGCGCGCATGCGCGTCAATTAATATACAGACTGCACAGCGTTCAAATACGTCCATTCATTGATGATTGAATAAGCAAGAAAAAATCCGCGCCGCATCCTGTATTAAGAAAACATATTTCTGATGATCGCATGATGATTGGCCAAAAATTGTGATGATTAATTAGCTTTCTGATCGAATCTACATCCAGTAGTGTGAATGGAAATCGACCGAGGGAAAAGCCGCAAAACGAGCGTGTTTCCTTTAGAACGCTCGCATTGTGACGAGAAAATCCCATAATGCATAAATTAACAACAAAAGGTGACAATGTCTTGCAGCAGGCCACCCCCAAAGTGCTACAACAGGAAGACATTTTTCATTCGGTTCAAGTGTTGTATTTTAAGTGAGGCCCCCGAACAGCTGGCCGGTTTTGCTCTATCGAGGAATTCCTCGAGAGCTCGCTAATAGATTTTAATTGCACATCCTTTTATGGCCTTAGAACTTAATTAAATTATCTATCTATATAATATTTATTTTCGAAGCGCTTTCACTTTTAATTAAGTTTTTTTGTGGCCATGGGAACAGCAAGCTGTTTATTGAATGGATGGGAATCATTTGTTTTGCTCCCCATCAAATAAAAAATGCAAAAACTTCTACAAAATGTCAAAATTTCGGTACTAAAACGAAGCAAGACCTCAAAAATAGAAGCTGAAGCCAAACAACGACTGGAAGCCAAAGAAAAGCTCCAACTAGCAAATTTGAAAGATGAATTGGTGATGATGGTGCAGTTCCATGAGCTGCAAATGGTAACCCACGAACAAGAAGTGGTAAGGCACAAAATCGCGATCGAACAGCATCGAGAACGAATCGAAAAAATCAATAAATTATTATAAATTAGTTCGGAAGCTAGACAACATTAATTAATAAAGCAAAACAGAGCAAATGTGATCCCATAATGTTCTGTGGGAAAAGAATATGGTAGGCGTCGAATCACGAGTAAATCCCGGCCACTCATTAGTCATTTAGTCGCACTGCGGGTATTCCGACTCTATCTCGATCTATACAAGATCAAAATGCAATCCAGGCCAAACTCGATGAGAGATGCTGTTTAATTACAATCATTTACAATACCAGCAATTGTTTCTAATCGTCTTGGGCGGCATTTCTATCTTTTTCCGACGCATTATTCAATACATACAGATGGTGCGATTGTATTTTTGCATTTCCGCATTGGCTATCTAATTGACTAATTGGCAAATGGAGCGAGCTTCTTTGGATTATTTAGCGAGCATATGCAGCTTTCATAATTAGCGGTGCTTTTTCCTCTCTCTGTTAAATTAAATTAGCTTTTTCTCTCGATTGGAAGCTAATTAATTGAATGGCTATTCCGCAAGGAATACCAATACATAGAAAACAACATACATTAAATTGTTTGTAATTTAATTACTAATGTTTTTGTCTTCTCATAATCCCAACCACATTAGGACGAGATTAACTGGAATTGAAGATATTAGATTCCATGAAGAAAGTTGCAAGTTCTCCAAAACGTTCCGGAATTTTTCTTCCTTAACTCTTAAAGGAAGAAGCTCAGGAAGAAGCTAACCTAACCATTTGGTCGCATTTTCCACTTCCAAAACAGTTGGTCCTTCCTCTTCCATGAAGACCTTTGAAGATCTTGGAAGATATTTTTGGATCTAGCACCTTTAGGTCAATTATTCTTGAAGATTTGTTGTCTAAAATCTTCTCCTTTTATCCATCTTTTAATATTTTTGGTAGACTCCCAAAATAATTGATTTATCGCAACGCCAAATTAAATTGCCAAACATTTTGACGTTCTCTTAATTCCGCAATAACTCAATCGAGCAGTGTTTAAAGCTCCACAGTATGGCCCCCCCATAGAAGGATATTATAGTTTTAAAAACGTATAAGTAGTACTCGTTTGGCATTAAGTACCCTTTAAAAGGCTTTGGCTTGTTGTTAACAAATACCTCTTGTTAATCCCCATGTTTAGTTGAAAAAAATCAAGCGTACAAATCTCAATTTTCTTAAGCATCATTAGTATAAGTATATCTTTTTTTGTGTGCACTTTGAAAATCGAACGAAGCAATGCAATGCGATTACGGTTTGGACACACTTGTTGGGGCCCAAGAATGCAACACTTTGATCCTCTTAAATGGATGATGCTTTGCCTATTAAATTAGGCGGTTTGCGAAAAAGCATCAGCGGAGGAGAAAAAACACGAACGAACGACCTTGTGGAAATTGGCCACCCAAAAATACCTTTGCGGTCAGTTGGTTAAAGTGGGGTGTCCTAATGACCCCCTGATGGGCATCCACCGGTGTGATATTCTTCACTTGCACTCCATCTATATAATACACTAATCATAGACTAAGCGACGAACCATTCATTATTTACCTTTTGTTATTCGGATGCATAATAATTATCTCCGATCCAAAGCCAACATTCTTTGAGTCACATTCAAATCTATTAAAAATATTTGTCATGGGAACCTAAATACGATTTAATTTACTCAAAATTCGGAGCCATCCGAGATCTGTTACAAAAACACAATAATTGAATGTTGGAGGAGATGAAAAAAACGACGATGAAGACGACTCATTTTTGGGGGGCTTAAAAGATGGGCACATGGATACGGACTGCTGCCTATCTGAGTGTATTAAACCATACAGTCTTCTTATTATCGTCCATCCTTTTAGTAACAGATAGCCTCTTAAGTTAAATGCCCGACTGCTTCATCGTTGATCTTTTGTTCAAAATACCGATTTTCTTTTTTGAGATCTTCATTTCAATTTTATTTCTACCTTTTTCCTCAACGTTTTGTTATTCATTCAAGCTCATTCATGTAGAGTTATTCAACAGGATAATTTGATGATTACGAACAATTTTATGTTAAACTATTGTTGTAGCAAATTGTTACGAAATTTCTCACAGCTTTCCGGCAAGTCAACAAGTTTTTTCCTGTTCACTTAACTTGCGGAAAAATCGTCCTAGATCCATGAAACGTGGAACGTACACTAACACTACCATTTAGAACCGATTTGCTAAATTTCAAGACTGTATCTAAATTATTAGCTAAGTTAGAAATATTTTTAAATCGTAAAGGGTAAATTTTAAAATCGTTAATTAAAAAGTGTCAAATTTTTGACAGTTGTAATTAATTTAGAACGCTGAAATTTTACGTAGTTGTTTAATCGGCCAATTTATACGATCATTCCAAATTTCAAGCCTCTAGCAATATTTTTACTATTTTTTTTTTGTCTAAGGAGATTTTACCAATGCGCTCCAAGAAAAAATACTTCCAATCGTTCTAGATCTTTGAAATTTGGAACATTTACTCTAAATAGCATTTATTATAGGTACGTTGAATTTCAAAACTGTGACTTCACTAGAACCACATTTTTTTGAAGGATTAGTGTTTTTAATTTGACTTAATTTAAGTAAATTTACTTTAATGTGAGTTAATTCAAGCAAATCAAGTAAACTTAAAGTTTTTCTTGCATTATACCGTTTTATTTGTTAATAAGTATCAATTATTATTTATTCTTTGAATCCTTCCTGCATGGTGGCTTAAAAGATTATACTGAATGCTCGCTATTGAACAAGATAATACGCTATTATCTGTTTAGAAAACCTCCTTTATTCTAGTGACTTAACATGTAGCAATATTGCTAATGCTAATCATTATTAAGACGTTCCTCGAAGAGGATCATTTTGCACACTCGACCAACTACAAAGTAAAGACTACACCCATTCCTATTCACCCTCTAACAAAACCGAACGAAATGCTACTGAAAAATTAGGGGTGGTCCAAATTCGGCTTATCTATTCAGAGACCTTTAATTAGCTCTAATCGAATCGAGATAATAGAATAACGACGGCCAATGTTTGTCTCTATTATCTTATCAAATAATAAAACGAATCCGTAATTAATTATAATTAGGCCAGACGACGAAAATACGTTGCATTTCTGCTACCTATTCGGAATTAATCGATTTGGAACGGCGATTTGGGCCCCATTCTTCAGACGTTGAAATGTAAAAGCGGAAAAATCGGATAGGTATTTTTTTGTGAAGGTAGTACCATTCAGCTTTTGTAATTGCCTTGTGTATAGGAAAACGAAACTATTATGATTTCGTGGAATTGTTTTATGACTGGCACAATAGATACAAAACCTGTACATCATTTTCCGGTAATAAAAACATTTAAATATTTCCTCCAAAACTGATCAACAGGTACTATAGGTGACCGTTAGGAATAATTCACGGTACGATGAATGAGGATTGTAAAAGTTTGGATCCACCATTTATTGCTGGTACTTTAATAATAAATAAATGGACTGTTTGGGAAATGGAGCAAAATAATGCAAATAAGTGGTTGCTGTGAGATTAAAAGTGACGACGATAATTTGAGGCACTTTTAGTGCATTTTTCGAAAGATAACCGGCAGCTGAAGACAACACAAAGAAGAAGACAAGCATCACACTCAGATACATATGAGAGATTATAACAAAACGACACAGTGAATACCGACAGCTAACTCGACCATGATACGTTTTGCAGGACCGTATCGCATTCATTCCATTATAATCTCAACGAATTACCATTTTAAGACAGTCTTCAATTTCAGATTATCTTACAAATGGAAATTATTATGAGCTTCCAAACAACTGAACCACGCAATCTAAATTGTTTCAAACTAAACAATTATTTTGAACAAAAAAAAAATAATTGAGGCAAATCTTGAAGTAAAATGTCAAATTTTTGACAGTTATAATTAGCCGACAATTTTCAAAATTCAGGATATTATTTATTTGGCCAATTAATGCAATCGTTCCAAATTTCAAGCTTCTAGCATTATTTTTAGCGTTTTATTTGAGCTGATGGTACGCCATTAAAGCCGCCATTAAAAAATACTTCCGATGGTGCTAGATCCTTGAAACTTGGAACGTATACTAACAATATCATTTACTAAGAGCCTGAGAATTTTCAAGACTGTATCTAAATCACAAGCTAAATTAAAGCGACTTTTAAATCGTAAAAACAAATTTTAAATTGGACAATTAAAGAGCGTCAAATTTTTGGCAGTTATAATTGGTCTAGAACGCTGAAATTTTCAAATTAAGAGCGTCATACCCTTCACTAATATTTGCAAGTATAAAAAATTAAAATTTTCTGTAATTTTTCCCCTTCCGACCATTCCGCGCAACTCCCCCCAAAAATCAACATTTGCCCAAAAATTATACTTCTATTTGTAATTTCGTTAGCACAATAATTCCCGATGTTGTTTTACCCCATAAAAAAAATGTGATAACTCCAACTATTTTACACCTCAACCCCGAAAAAAAAAGAGCACACAGGTAAATTGATCTTAAGATTTTCACCTTTTTTTTCTGATTTAAAAACAAAGCCGATTTTACGTGGCCTGTCACTTGAACACACTGTTTACATACTTTAATACGGGTTAAGGTGCCATTTAGTAAATAGAATAAAAACAGCACCAATCCGAAAAAGTAATATTTACAGAGGATATTGACAAACGTTTACTTGCCCATAGTTTTTCCGTTTTGTTTTCTTAATAACTCTTGTTCAACATTCACTTTTAAATATTTATACAAGTACTGGAGGGTATTGCCCATAAAGCACACTGATTTTTACTGCCATTATGTCAATACGTGCTAGACTTAACCGATTTATGTCTTTTACTTTCAAATTTGAATTTATTTTACGAGATTCGAAAAATCAATGGCGCTTCCCGGGAGCGTAACGTAGGCAACCAGGCATACACGTGTATTTTACGTTGCATACAGTTGAACGGGGGAATTCCCTTCGAATTGACTGTGTGACTAAATTTAATTAAGCCAATGACGTAATTGGATATTTAAAGTGAAGCTTAACAAGTAAAGTTCCAAAATTAAACGTCTTCTTGGAAAATATTTGATTAAAATTATTAAAAAATTAGTTATTAAAAATTAATTATTAAAAAGTCCTTCTCTTTCTAATTAAAATTTTTCCTGAAACCCGACTGAAAACTCAATCATCCCCAATCAGCAAAAAGTCCAATCTACTCTTAAGTCAATGACTTAAGTCGTGTTTCGAGAAATGAAAAGCAATAAAATGAAAAGTTGAAAGTTTGGGCCATTATTTCAGGAGGCAAGCAACTTGTTTCCTGAATCCTGAATAGATCAATATGTAGCGCATGCTTACCTAGACCTGCAGGACAAACAGGATTGCACATCACGTATTTTCAGTTTGAAAATAGCAGGCTTTCCATCTAGAAGCCATGCTATCATCATTTCACATTTTCATACTTCTATTATTAGTATATTTCCGCTGACTAGAGCAACATTTTCAGACAGACTTTTTTCTATTAAATAAATCAATCTTCATTATGTCCAAGAAGCTTATTATCAAATTTGTTTATAAATGTTTGTTTAGGCTAAGGCGTTCGAAACATAACTTTAAATATTCTAATATCTGATTCGGTGGAAATTTAATTAAATCATCGCACAATATTTAAATAAATAAATCAATGCACAATAATACTCTTATAATTAATTAATTCATTGTGTCTAACTGAATAAATAATTCCATGGTTGTGCGAAAATAAAATAAGTACGTAAGTATTTTTGATGAAATTTTTCAGCACAAAAATTTTAATATCTGCACATACGTATAATTTATTGTTCTGTAGTGCGGGTTGGAATTTTATCCTGAATTTTTCTGCCTGGAACAAATTTATTTTCCTTCAAATAAAACATGTAGGTGTTAATTTAGCCATGAACTGGGCCAGATACTAATTTATTTAAATAACGCGACTCGATTTGAATAAATTTCGTATACGGGAATAAATTCATCAGTGTCAGTTATAATTAGATTATTGCACTATAAACCATTTATTGTCCGTACAATTTGTTTAAACAATTTATTTATAATAAAAATAAAAATTAAAAATAAATAAAAAAAATTACCAAAGTCAAAACTGAACATGGAAATAATTTTTTTAATAATTTTTTTTGGCAAATTAGGATTGAAAATGGGTTTTACTTCCGGGAATTCCGGATGTAGACGTCAATTTCGATATTTTAAACCGAACAAATTCGAACAAATTGGTTCTAAAGTCAAGTCGACTACGTTCTGACCTGTTGTATCGAATGCGCTAGACGTGTCGCGCAAGTAAAATTTACTCGTCTACATAAACTAATCGTACACCCGGTATATGACTCAAAAACTATTTTTTGCTTGCTTAAAAAATTTACACTCACTTTAAATAATTACAAAAAAATTTAAACGCTTTTCAAATTGGATGCTAACTAAACAACTATTAGTTCGTCATATCGAAAATAAAAGTGACACACCATAACTCACTAGAATTTCATTATTTCCGTTAATCGTTCAATTACGTGATTATTTCCCGATAAAATTTTTACGAGCGCAATAACATCAGGACGACCTAAAATAAAGAGGACACTTTTCCGTCCCGAGAAGAATCCTTTCAATTTCGCGGCGCACGGATATTTTTTCTTGCTCAATTATATAACAAACTTAATCAGTCAAGGTTGCACTTGGCAATTTAATTTAATATTGCAAATCGCACGAATTAATTCATGAACAATTGTATAATCTGGAGGTAAATAATTCGAGATTAAACCACTTCAAACTCAAACGTCGATGATGATGATGATGGCTCATTTTCAAAGCGATTTGCTTCGCCTTATCCCCGTTTTTCGTATGAATACAAACATGTAAACAAATTACAAGTCCGTCAGATATATATTGTTGTTATCTTTATATGAATTTCGAGAGCGGTTCTTATCTTAGTAGTTTGTGCTCAATTGTGTCCGAAGATAGATGCGGTTGCTCATCTTTTTCAGCGAATTATAAAGCAATTGTTTAGTATTAAGGTATGTTTTTAAATTTTGGTTGTAAAATATTTTTAAATGATTAATTTTGTTGTCTGGGGTCAAAATTAAATTATCACGTTTAAGTTCAAACAATTATTATTATTGTTGTTGTTTGAGGAAAGTTTATTTTAATTGAGTGTTTAACAAATATGTTAATAAGTAAATTGAAATTTTATTTAAAATATTTCCGATTATTTTAGGAAGTAGAAAAAAGTCTAAATAACTTGGCCAAATAAACGCAATATTTAGCGCGCGCTATTTTAATTATTTTTTTAAATATCAAAGCAATATTTTTAATTTGTTTCGTACAAATTAAATATTTTCTCAACAAAAAAAACTATTAGCTAATAGCAACAATTATTTATCATTACACCTGTAAATCCAGTTGTTACCAAACTTATCCTCGCATCATCATTAGATAATTGTTCATTCAAAAAATCCTTGATCTTTATGAAAATTTAATTTGAAAAAATATTATAAAGAAACAATTAAATTATTCTTTCCACAGAAAATAATAAAATGCGGTTTGGCTCTTAAGATATTTAATTGTTCGTATAAATCCACTAATTAAAATAATATTTTTTAATATTAAATTAATAATTTGTTCCCTATTATTTTTTTTATTATTTAATGAAAGAAAATTTTCAAGTGGATTCGTAATTCTTTAATGAGCGGAACTGTTTGTTTAACAATATTTTAATATGAGGCAAATAAAAAAGGAAGTTGTTATGCAATTAAAACCGCTTAATTAATCCTACATCGAAGCAGAATTTTTCTTAAGGCAAAACTAATAAAGTCTTTTAATATTTATTAAATTTTCATTTAAATTTTCAATGCATGTTAATTTTATAATTCTCTACTATAATTTTATTCCAACGTAAATATATAAAAATCAGTTTACCAGTTATCACTAGATTATACTAAATATCGTATCAACTTATTGAAAGAAAGCTGTTTATTGTATTTTTAATAAAATTAATAATAATTAGCATCAGTGCACTAATGTGCCAAACTTTAAATCTATTTATTAGTACTTGATGTTTGATTGCGTTTGGTAAACAAACTTTGACTATGATTAATCATATTTGGACTTCCATAAAATTATTAATGTATAATTTAATTATTTATGCGCGTATTTTAAATTAGCAGAATTTAAATGAATCAATATTTATAAACGGAAAATTTATTTTTCAGCGAAATTTACACGTGCTTCGAAATTGCGCAAAATTTTGCCAAATTGGAACACTAAAATTACTAAATATTTAAATTATTTGAATATTTAAATAAGCAATATTAAGCAATATTTTAAAGTTTACAAAAAAAAATTCAAACGTGATTTAAATTAAAAATTGCATTAAGACAGTTGCATGCAATTTTTCTAATTTATTTTCAAATTGGTGCAATTTCTCGTAGATAATCAATCCAGCAGTCTTTCGTTAGTTTAGTAATTGAATGAGCTGCTGACAGTTCAATAGCGATGAGATTATCTCATAAAAACCACAAGCCATCTCTTGTAAAGTAAATGAGTGTAATGCTTGGAAGCAATTGAGTAATCTCGACAGCGACGCGATGTCAGTCGAATCAATAAATCCATCAATCAATCAGTGGCTATCTGTGCTGTGCACTTTCAACACTTTCAGCAAAATGAGCACCTTTTATCCTTTCGCAGAATCATTTACAAAAAAAATCATTAAAATTAAACGAATAGCTCTAAATTTACAAAAAAAAATCAGTAAGCAGTTTGAGTGCCAACTTATCCAAAATAATCCAAAAAGACGCTTTAAAAAAATTCCTGTACTCAAAAATTAATTTTTCTTGGAGCGCACTTTTGATCTCTTATAGTGAAACCTATTCTGTTCTGACCTGCGGGCTCTCAGCTGATTCCGCCTGCAAAATGAATTTTTCCTTAAGCGCGCTTTTTATCTTAAATAAAACAATTTAAACAAAAATTAAATGCAACATAAAATGTACCGAAAAAATTCCAGTATGCACAAAATTTTCCTACTAGTGCAAAATATATCAAAAATAATCTAAAACTTACTCAAAAAAAATTCCTTTACTCAGGAACCAATTTCCATTAAGATTGCTCTTATCTTATTGTATTGAAATAAAATTAATGCTTTTATTGGACTGTCTGCAAGCAGATTATGATTATACGGATAAAATGTAATAAACATATTTATTACAGGTTCAGTAGACTGACATGGATCCAGTGCACACCGAGGATGAAGCCTCGAAGGATCCAAAGGCTGACAAACATAAACTTTCCTTTGACGAAAAGGACTTTGAAGGTAATTTATAAATAATATATTTCACACAATTTATTGCTTTGTTAGAAATTTATTTATTACTCATTAATTAAGATGCTAATTTATGCTGTGTAATTAGTAATTACAAGCTACACCTTCTCAACACAGATTTACAATTTGGAGCGCACACAAAAACATCATCTTTTATGAGAATTAATTAAATATTGTAAATTTAGAAAAATATTTGTTACGATAAACGATCATAAATATTAATGCATGATTGATGGAATTTTCTTGTAATAGATTTATCGATGATTTCGTCGATATTTATCGCTAATTATATTTATTAAGTAACTAATTGCTTATAACGAGTATTTATCATTAATTTCTATTATTTATACGACCTACTTCAATTATTCTATAATCAAGGTACATATAAACAAACAAAGTAATCTATTTTATATTAAGAAATAGCGTTTTAAACTTGCCGCGCCAAAGCCCAGCCGTCTGATTGGCTACCGCGTGGAAGTGGCTACCGTAACGCCATTAAAAGTTGACGCGGCAAATTCAAAACCTTCCTAATAAATTATTTACAATATTTTTATCTGACTTATTTTGAATTTCAAAATTGCGATAAGGAAAATAAGTTTGTCAATGACCTTCCGAAACGATAAAACCTTATCAATTCAATTAAAAAATGCGAACACGAAATTAATGAAATCTTCCCGATTAATTTTTCTCGGTCATGTAACCCATAATAAGGAAGAAGCCGATTAAATGGGAGTCGGCAATATTGAGACGCTGAAATTGGCGCAAAGTGCTAAAACCGTCCATCTTTAATTAATTTGTAGGTCATCGAGCACACAGTGTCTTTGTGGGAGTGCATGTACCGAATGAAAAGCGTCATCGACGCCACAAACACCACCATCGCTACTCGGAGGATGGCACCGGATCAGAGGAAGACCGACCAAGTAAGCAACAACGAATTTTCTCTAATTAGTTTAGCGCTAAATTGGATTTTACTAATGGTGTGAAAATCTGTAATGCTGCAGACTTTTCAGGAATTGTAATGTCGAGACGTCGCAGACCCAGTGTTTCGGATGATGGGGAAACATGTAAGCGAAACAGGAAAATGCTTATTGTTCTCTTTTTCCTCTACATCAATCATATTCATCTCATTTTTGCGGCGGATCTTAATCGACGACTCATTTTTCGCTTAGAGCTTTGACATCCACGTCACTTTTAATGAAATGGCGGCCTTGGTGGCCATTTTGTTCACTTCCGCTGGCGCTACTTGCGCAGTGGGAATATCTCTGTCCTTTATTATCAACGCAAGTTGAAGAGAGATAGAAATACTTATAGTTTTGACCGAATTTTTCAAAGCTCTATAAAAGCACGTTTGGTGTTTTAATTAAATTGCATGTTGGACATCTTATTTGACTATCAATTAAATGTGGTTCTTGCATGTTAGTGTAATTCCCAAGACGCGCTAGAAGACTTCCCTCAATTAAAATGTAGCCTCATTGAAATATGTCCTCAGAAACATGTCGTTGCAAGGTCTTCTTGCAATTAAAATATTGGATTAAAGGCGATTAGAATCCTTCAAAGCCGCTACACTTAAACGATTTGCACAATCGTATTGATTTCTGGCCAAGCGAACTGAATATTCCATTAATATTTATTTTTAGCGCACAATATTTTGCATGACGTCCATATTTTTAATTCCATTATAATTAAAATTGTGTAATTGATATTGCGAGCAAAATCCGGCTCAAAGGACAATCAAATTCCATTTAGGCCATTAATGCAATTCTTATTTACAGGCACTCCACCGTCGCAACGCGTCCAATTCATTCTGGGCGAAGACGTCAGCGATGAGCAACACGAAAGTCATCCACTGTTCGCCGAAATGGAAGAGCTGGTCACGGAAGGTGACGAGATGGAATGGAAGGAAACGGCGAGATGGATTAAATTCGAGGAAGACGTTGAAGAGGGTGGCAATCGATGGTCGAAGCCGCACGTTGCAACCCTGTCCCTGCACTCGCTCTTTGAACTCAGAAGCTTAATCTTGAATGGCAGCGTTATATTGGACATGGAAGCGATTTGTATTGAGCAAATCGCCGATTTGGTCATTGATAATATGATCAATAATAATAATCTGCCTTCGGACAAGAAGGACAAAGTGCGCGAAGCGCTCCTTAAGCGTCATAGGCATCAACATCAAAGGAAGAACCACGTCCTTCCAATCATCCGGTCTTTTGCGGAGATTGGACGCAATCATTCCACCTCCAAAAGTAAGTCAACATCTCAATAACTTCCTCGGGGATTTTTGTTTCGTTTTCGTATATGAAGGATTAACCCGCAATTTCAGATGGATGTATTAGTTTAAATTGTTCCAAACCCCGCACCAAAAAGGAACCAATAGTCGCCAATAAGGAGAATGTGAGAAAAAACGGTTCTTATGTTTCCATTCCAGGTTAGACTTAATTTAGCTGGTCAGTTTTTCGCTTGGGGTGCTTACTTTAAGAGTGATTGCGGTACTAATATTAACAAGTTGCTCCTTTTTGCCTTCACAGCTGAATACCGGACATATGTCCAAGGCTTTACCACATGGGTTACATTACGTCATCCTCATCCTTCTTCCAAAGGTCAGAAGATATTGGTCTTCAAATGTTACCTCTATATGTTACTTGCTCTCATCTCAATCACGATCCATTTTTCAGCACCTCTTATTAACTCTTTTCAGCATGATTTTATTGTGACGATCTTAATTGTGGTTCATGCAAAATCTTCTCAAGCCAATAATTGTGCTTCTTCATTCCAGTTGAGGATCAAGTTTATGGTGACCATGCAACAGGAAAGTCGCCAGATTTTGGCAAATTTTTAGCTGTCCCCGGACAGGGTAAATCTATAACTCCCTTAATTTTCTGAATGCATGCTTAGTACTAATCTTGCTTGCTATTAACAATTTCATTCCAACTCAAAAACAACATGATAAACTAATATTCTCTTCACAAAAGGAAGCGAAAAGCCGCACGGCATCATGAAGAGCATGAGCAACATCTCCATCAACCGCAACCATTCGGCCAGCGAATTGGGCAGCATGAATAACGACATCCCGCAACACAATCTGCACTTCATGCGGAAGATACCAGCGGGAGCTGAAGCCAGCAACATCCTGGTAGGCGAAGTCGACTTCCTCGACAAAACCTTATCGGCCTTCATCCGGCTGAACTCCGCAACCATCTTAGGAGATCTCACAGAAGTCCCGGTCCCCACTCGCTTCGTATTCCTCTTGCTTGGTCCGACTTCCGCCAACTCCAGCTACCACGAAATCGGACGCGCAATGGCCACTTTGATGTCGGATGAAATCTTCCACGAAGTCGCATACCGCGCGAAGAACCGCAATCATCTTCTGGCGGGCGTTGATGAGTTCCTGGATGCTGTGACTGTGCTGCCTCCAGGCGAATGGGATCCCGCTATCCGGATTGAGCCGCCAGCTGCCATTCCTTCGCAGGATATCCGGAAGCGCCCTCCAGAGAAACCCGTCGAGGATTTCGATGAAGAGGAGGAAGAGCAAAAAGCGCGGGAAGAGTCCGGACTTGCTCGCACTGGCGAGTTGTTTGGCGGTTTGAAGAACGATCTTCGAAGGAAGATGCCGTGGTATTGGTCGGATTTCAAAGACGCGCTTTCTTCGCAATGTATAGCGTCTTGGATCTTCTTGTATTTCGCGTGTTTGTCGCCAATTATCACGTTTGGCGGACTTCTATCGGCGGCTACTGGTAAAAATATGGCGGCAATGGAGTCGCTGGTTTCCGGATTTGTTTGCGGGATGGGATACGGGCTGTTTTCCGGTCAACCATTGACGATTCTCGGATCCACTGGCCCCGTTCTTGTGTTTGAAACCATTGTGTATGACTTTTGTAGCACGATGGGTTGGGATTATTTGTCCTTCCGATTTTGGATTGGTACTTGGATTGCGATTATTTTACTTATCTTGGTGGCCATTGATGCTAGCGCTTTGGTGTGTTACATTACGAGGTTCACTGAGGAGAATTTCGCTACGTTGATTGCTTTTATTTTCATCTACAAGGTAGATTAGTTTTGTAGGAGAGTAAATAGTTTGCTGAGATTTGGTGTTGTAGGCTGTGGAGAATCTTATTCTTATTGGGAAGAGGTTTCCGATCAATACAAGTGGTACCACGAATTTAAGTTATGAGTGTTCTTGCTTCTTTAATGATACTGGGAGAAGTACTGAGCAGAATTGGACTGCTTTGGATAAGAGTGCTTGTCTTGTAAGTATTTTGGAGATCTTCTCTTCAAAAAGCCATAACTCTTCTTCCTCTTTAGACGATGAACGGCACCCTAACCGGACCCGGCTGCAACACCCCAGAATACGTGCCAGATATATACCTGATGTCAATCATGCTATTCTTAGGAACCTTTGTACTATCAGTTCAATTGAAAGACTTTAAAAACGCATTGTTCTTCCCTTCTAGGGTAAATACTCCTCACCCACCCCCACAACTACTAAACCGCTCTCTTTGCAGGTTCGTCAATTTATCAGTGATTTCTCTGTGATAATAGCAATATTATCAATGTCGCTCCTGGACTACGAAGTAGGCATTCCAACCCCAAAGTTGGAAGTCCCCCACGAGTTCAAACCAACGCTCCCCAACCGTGGCTGGTTAATCCCTCCTTTCAACCACAACCCGTTCTACTCCATCTTCGTCGCCATCCCTCCCGCATTATTAGGCACCATCCTCATCTTCATGGACCAGCAAATCACCAGTGTAATCGTCAATCGTAAGGAGTACAAGTTGAAGAAAGGATGCGGCTACCATCTCGACCTCTTCATCCTCTCCATCCTCATCGAGCTGTGCTCCGTCATGGGTCTTCCCTGGTTCGTTGCAGCGACAGTCCTTTCCATCAACCACGTCAACTCCTTGAAACTGGAATCCGAATGTGCAGCGCCCGGGGAAAAACCGCAGTTTCTGGGCGTGCGCGAGCAAAGAGTCACTCACATTATGATCTTCCTGACTATAGGACTGTCTGTGTTCCTCACTCCAATGCTAGGCCACATTCCAATGCCGGTACTATTCGGGGTCTTCTTGTACATGGGTGTCGCTTCGCTGAAAGGACTCCAGTTCTTCGACAGGATTATGATCATGTTCATGCCCAATAAGTACCAACCCGACTACATGTTCTTACGACAGGTAAATCTTCGACCTAACGCAAACAGAATCTAAAGTCTTCTTCTAGGTGCCAATTAAGAAGGTCCACATCTTCACCATCATCCAAATTATTTGCTTGGCTTGCTTGTGGGTGATCAAATCCTTCAGCCAAACTTCGATACTATTCCCGTTGATGTTGGTCGTGATGATTGGAATTCGCAAATCGCTCGACTGCATTTTTACCAGACGTGAGATGAAGATACTCGATGATGTTATGCCGGAGATGACGAAACGTCATCAGATGTTGAAGGATGACGACGTAGAGGTGGGAGTTGGAGCTAAGCTTGCTAGATTCTTTTTAGGACCGAAATTAGTATTAGATAGGAATGATAAAGAGTATTTCGAGTGCAACCAGACCATTAAGGAAGCTTAAGATTTTCTCTTGCTTGCAATCCTCTCAGGTCAATTTTAATAACCAATTTTAGTAGATTTCGGCATCTAGATGTGATATAAATGGATGATGAAATTTTTGCGATGAGGCTATTTATTATGTAGAGTAAAGAATTGTTAAAGGAAATCGTGTGTGCACTTCTTTGTGATTTAGATAAACAATTTATTTATTATTATTATGCCAGATTAGAAAATTCATTATTATTTTTTTTATTGCCTGTTATTATTATTATTGTTACTGTTTTTTCAACACCAGTATTGTTTTATTTAATAAATCATTGATTAAACTTTTAGTTTTTTATTTCCACATTTTGCTTTATTATTTTTGTTCAATCATTTTGATTGCTTCTAGGTATGTATAGATTGCGCTTCTTTCATTTGCATTTAATTATTTATTTAAAACTTTCCAATCACTCGATATATTATTTAATTTTTGTAGCTATCGATAACTGGATTAGAAACGGAGCGAAATTTGAAAATGCCGCTCAGAAATGGTAACGTCACAGACAATCCCCTGTCACCTGTTAATATTTCAGAAGAAGTGAACAAAACCGGAATTTGGAAGCAAGTGAATGAGACGAATGCCAACCGTAATAAAAATAAAAAGAAAAGCCCTAAAGTTCCCAGGTAGTGCGACCATCTTAGATTTACATTTGACAGTTAACCTAACTTAACCCTTTCAGTCGCTTCAAAAAGAAGAAGCAGAACAAGAAAGAGGAAAAGGTTGCAGAAGAGAAAAACAAACTAGAGAAAAGGCTGTCGACGATGAATGAAGAAGAAGAAGATGAAGGGATTACAATCAAGGTGACAGACACTACTTTACACATGTAAACACACACACAGATCCAAAATATTTATAAAAAAGTGTTTTGTTTATTTATAAAATGCACGAATCAATGTAAGTATTGCGCTCTAGATTTTTACCTTTGCATGGAAATCATTAATTTAGTTAGTAAATTGGGAAAATTTGCCAGCATACAAAATCAGTGGACCGAAATATTTTTAATGACATTGCATGCTCGACATTTTCTCTTATCTATCATCATATTCACCGAAAATAATTTAAATCTTAATGTTCATTTTGTTAATGGCGGCAATTGGCGCCAACATTTCAAATTTGATTTGAATAAAGTGTATTGTTGGTTGCCTACCTATCGTGCATTGGACAATTAATTAATTGCATGCAGCTTTTAATTGTTGATTAATTATAATATTGATTAACTGTTACAGTGTGAAAAGAATTACTGGAAGGAAAAGCAAAAGAATAAGAGAAACTGCGATAATGAAACGCATGTTTAAAATATGAAGAAGAAGCAATAAGAAGAAAAATTATAATTTGAAGATGAAATAATTGAAGAAATGCCAAAGTAATATTAAACTATAATAACCGTTTCTAGTGCTAATAATTAGTAATAAGTAAATATGATAATTAATGCATACTCTAAATGTTGTATTCAATTTTGTGTGTCCAAAATCAAATAGTGATATTTTTTACGCATTTAAATATTTTGGCTGGTATAAACATGCTTCTTAGTTAATGGATTTTGCGAATATTATTTACCATAAGTTGTAACATAATAAATTACCCTTTTCTACTCGTACATTTATAGGTTATGTAAACCAAAAATAAATAAATGCAGTAATAACCCGATTTCTTTCAATTTAGGCATTATAAATGAAAGTGTTGCATTAAATAGACGTCTATCTAGACAATTTCTTACCTTTTTAGTATACTTTGTATATTTCTGCGGGGCTAAGCATCAACCATTCGATTCCATGTGAACCTTTTGGATGCCGGTAAAAATACAACATCCCCAATCAATTTGTAATTATACCGCACTAGCCGACATTACTATAATTCAATATTCCGCAAAACTCACGTGTTTTAATCTCTAAATTATCACTTTTCACTTAAAATAAATATAATTGTTTGCATTCGCCATTTTCAAAACTCAAACCACACGTACTACCTACTGATAAGTGGCGCCCTCATTTACTAATAAATTAATTGACATAGGCAATTAACAATACAGTTTGACAGCGAGCATGACATAACCTACAAAACCAACCGCATCCAAATCACCAGAAAAATGACGATTTTCAACATAATAAAATCTCCCCGGCACCTCAAATCAATCAGCAATGCCATTAATGTAAGTAAATTTATTCAACCCTTCAATTATACAGCAGCTAACATAATTCGCAATTGCAGCTCAAACTCATGTCGAGTTCGGCAAAATACTCTGAACACACCGATATCAAACGCATCCGAAACATAGGAATATCAGCCCACATCGATTCAGGTAAAACCACCCTAACCGAACGCATATTATTCTACACAGGGCGCATTGAATCCATGCACGAAGTTCGAGGCAAAGACAATGTCGGGGCCACAATGGACTCTATGGAATTGGAGCGACAACGCGGCATCACAATCCAATCAGCCGCCACCTACACTTTATGGAAGAACCACAACATCAACATCATCGATACACCAGGCCATGTCGATTTCACCGTGGAAGTCGAACGAGCTTTGCGAGTTTTGGACGGGGCTATTCTAGTGTTGTGTGCCGTTGGCGGCGTGCAAAGTCAATCGCTTACCGTGAATCGTCAAATGAAACGGTACAACGTCCCTTGTTTGGCATTCATCAACAAGCTCGACCGCTTAGCCGCGAATCCCAGCCGGGTCTTATCGCAACTCCGCTCGAAAATGAACCACAACGCCGCCTTCATCCAACTCCCAATCGGTCTCGAAAGCAACTGCAAAGGCATCATCGACTTAATCGCCCAGAAAGCCATCTACTTCGAAGGCAACTACGGCGAAGACTTACGCCTCGACGAAATCCCAGCGGAAATGCGCGCGGAATCCAACGATAAACGCCACGAACTCATCGAACATCTCAGCAACGCTGACGAAACGTTGGGCGAACTCTATTTGGAGGAGAAACCAATCAGTGAGGCCCATATAAAGGCCGCAGTGCGACGGACTTGCCTTAAGCGCACTTTCACGCCAGTGCTAGTGGGAACCGCTTTGAAGAACAAAGGGGTGCAACCGCTCCTCGACGCCGTTCTCGACTATTTACCGAATCCTGGCGAAGTGTCCAACCACGCGCTGAAGGAAATCAGCGGCGAAGAGCCGATTAAAGTCGCCTTAGACCCGGCACGATCGTCCGATAAATCGTTCATCGCTCTAGCGTTCAAACTGGAAGCGGGCCGTTTCGGTCAGTTGACTTACATGCGCTGCTATCAGGGTTGCCTACAAAAAGGCGACACCATTTACAACGCACGTACGATGCGGAAAGTGCGAATCGCGCGATTAGTTCGCATGCATTCCAACAACATGGAAGACGTGAATGAAGTTTACGCGGGCGACATTTTCGCGCTGTTCGGTGTTGATTGCGCTAGTGGTGACACTTTCGTCACCGATTTGAAGCAGGAGCTGTCACTTGAAAGTATATACGTGCCAGATCCGGTCGTTTCCATGGCGATTCATCCGGTCAATAGCAAAGATCGCGATAATTTTTCAAAGGCTGTCGCGCGGTTCACAAAGGAAGACCCGACGTTCCATTTCTTCTTCGACGACGATAGTAAGGAGACTATCGTGTCGGGCATGGGCGAGTTACATTTGGAGATTTACGCGCAGCGAATGGAGCGCGAATATAATTGTCCGGTGGTTTTGGGAAAGCCGAAAGTGGCTTTCCGGGAGACGTTAATTGCACCTTGCAGTTTCGATTACTTGCATAAGAAACAGTCGGGTGGGCAAGGGCAGTTTGCGAGGGTTGAGGGGATTTTGGAGCCGCTGCCGCCACATAGGAATACTTTGCTTGAGTTTTCGGATGAGACTGTGGGAACGAATATACCGAAGCAGTATATTCCGGGGGTTAAAAAGGGGTATTTGGCGATGGCGAATAAGGGGTTGCTTGCCGGGCAGAAGTTGTCGGGGTTGCATTTTAGGTTAACGGACGGGGCGCATCATATGGTGGACTCGAGCGAGTTATCGTTCTTTATGGCGGCGCAAGGGGCAATTAAACAAGGTAAGAATTGGTGTAAAGTAAATATAATGCGGCTTACCAGAATTTACATTAAAAATCACAAACAAACCTCAATTATTTGACACTCATGACACTACGCCATCTTTACTAGTATTAAATTATAGCAACATGGCGCTGACTCGTTCGGAATCAGTGTGGCGCGAAATTCAAAACGGCAAACGCTATAAAAATTCGTATAAATGTTTTCTTTTCAGTTTTTGAAGATGGAGCTTGGCAAATTCTCGAGCCAATTATGGCTGTGGAAATAACAGCGCCCGATGAGTTCCAAGGAGCCGTCATGGCGCAACTAAATAAACGCCATGGAATAATTACGGGAACGGAAGGAACTGAGGGTTGGTTCACACTCTACGCGGAAGTGCCATTGAACGACATGTTTGGATACGCCGGCGAGCTGCGTTCGAGTACACAAGGTAAGGGTGAGTTCAGTATGGAATACAGTCGATATTCGCCTTGTTTGAACGAAGTGCAAGAGAAGCTCATTCTCGAGTACCAAAAAGCTAGTGGAACTTTGCCGGAAGTCGAAAAGGTTGATAAACGGAAGCGGAAAAATTAGGATTAGTTTAGTCAATTGTAAATATTAATAATTGTTTTTTGTATATTAATAAAACGTTAAGTGTATTGAAGATTTTTATTTTGGAAAGCGCTCGATTGGAGCGCCAAAGTGCGCACTTTTCAAACTATTTGGTTCACAAAATTTACTCTAATTAGAAAACACATTTTTTCGAATTAAAGGAAATAGCGACGAAAGTGAAGATAAGAACCCGTTTGCCGAAATATTTGAAATAGCTAAAATCGCGAAGAAAAATGTCAAAAATCCGTTTAGTTCGGTTGTGCCATGAAAAAGCAAGTGACCAAGTCGGAATTGGATTGATCTGAACGCGATCGTCACTTTCTACTTGCCTGCGCCACTGTAAGTGAAGGGAAAATACAACACAGAATTTATAAATATAGCTTTGAGTAGAATGCTGATCCTAGTGAATTGAAGAAACTCAGTGTACACGTACGGATCATCCCCAATAATGAAATTACACATTATGTAAGTCCATTTGAATTATTACTAGTGTAAAGAATCGCATTGTACGCGAAGACGTGTTTCAAACGGCATTTTCACTTTCCATATTCGTGTCGGGATTCCATTTTGTGGCTGAATTCGAAAAAAAAGGCCATTTTGACGTTATGTAACCACGATTTGTGAAATCGAATTTAGTTAGCTATTTTAATTTTATGCAATCATTTCATAATAACCTGATTTTGATTTCTATATTGTCACATTTCCGGAAAACCTTAATTTTTTGCCGTCAAGGTTTAAAAGGCCGTTTTAATCATTATTTTCGATTTTTTATTGCGTCAAGGTTGCAACATTGTACAGTTATGTTAATGCGTTGAACGCCTGCAGGGTTGCCAACTTTGCTCATAAATTATCCAAAAAAAAATACGCGAAAATAAAGAAAGTATTCGAGGCTCATAGTGGCAATTAATTAAAGTGGCGTCTTCCTTTTCCTCGACTCGATTATTGCATCTTAGAAATCGAATTAACACATTTGATTTAAGCTAATTTTCTACTTTTGCCAACGCGAAATATCAAGCCCAATATGAAAGTCTATTGTGATGATGAATAAGATAAAAAGCAAAGTGATGAAGCAATTTGAAAATCGATTTAAATAAAAGTGTTTTTATAGAACAAATGTCAGCGTGAATAAAACAAGAAAATTGTGAAATGAATAAGGATTGGCACCGATGAACAGGTTTTGCACAACCGAATCGAAAGTAAAACTAAAAGGCCTACAAACGAACGCGATCCAAATTCAAATTCAAAACTCACCGAAAAAAACGGTCGCCATTTTGCCCAATTAACATAAATGCATCATCGCTGATTGAAAAGAGCAGAGATCCTGTTCCATCTAGTAGTGAAAGTACCGGCGCTCGGTGTCATAGGTCAGGTGTAGAATGTGGTACCAAATGGTACCCCATAGGCAACAAACAGGTTCAAATTACGTCACACTTGTTGCATTTCTCAATTTCAATTCGAAGGTGGCGCTCCGACAATCAAATCACACTTTTAAAACACATTTCGACAACTTATTAACACAATTTTCATTAATTCACGTAAAATAACCTCAATAATTGTTTGACATCTCCGACAATCGCCATCTTTACTACTACTGATACTGAATTCGAGCGCAATGCGATAGATGGCGTATGATTATAGTGTGGCGCGAAATTCAAATTTGTAACCTACTGGTTTGCAGCTTAATTTTAGGCCTAATCACCTTAAGTGCAGCCCGACCAGCCGATGAGGAATATGCGGAATACGAGGAAGGGGCCGAACCGGCGCCACCGCCAAAAAAAGTGCCAGCACGACCGCTGACTGGCCGAAGAAGCCCCTTAGCTGGCCGCAATAATAAGGCGACGACTACTACGACTACAACTGCAGCTCCCGCTAATGTAATTAATCTAATTACCCCATTTAACAAACTAATAAATATGTTATAGGAATCCGAAGAGGCTGTTGAAGGCGACTACGTCGACGAGCAGCAAGAAGCCACCAGCTCCACTACGGAAACGTCCAAGAAATTCATCAAAAGCGGGGTCGTGCGTCCGTTCAGGAGCAACGAAGACTTATTGGCCACTTTGAAGAAACGTCGGGAGCAAGCGATTATAAGTAAGACGCTCGCGATTAGTTTGTCGACTATGTTTAACACTCAGTTTGATTGCAGATAAGCACAATAAGCCGGTGCAACATGAGGATGATGCCGAAGTGGAAAAGGAAGCGACTCCGAAACCGGCACGTGCGTCCAATAATTCGAACGCGCGTGGCCGATTTAATAAGAACAATGCGAAGAGTAGTGAGCCTGCAGCAGCCGCACCGGCAGCTGAAGAAGCGACTTCTGCTGCTTCTCCCACACGAGCTGGCCGAAGGTTCCATTCTAGAAGTTAACCAATTTTTTTAGTAATTTAAATTAAGAAAAAAGCGTTTTGTTCCATCTGTAATAATAGAGAATGTATGAGTAAATGATTGGGTGTCTTCGCAACTTCACAATTCTTTTTTATACATGTTAGGAGTTATTTTATGTATTTTTGTTAAATTTTTGTAAATAAAATTTGGAATTTACTTTGGTGTATTATATAGATGGCGATAGTGCGCTACTGTCATTAGATGGAGCGCGGCCATTTTGGATTCCAGAATTTTCGACCAAATGACACGTGGAATGCAAAATTTGGTTGAAAAGTGTTGTTCGTCGGTTTTAAACTAGTTTTTTGAATAATAAGTCTCGCGATACAAGAAAAATACGCAAGGGGAAGCCATTAAACTCTCAAGGTATTCCAGCGGAAAAATGTCGCTACCTCTTTTAGGTTAGTTTTCATTTTTATTTATTTCTTTCATTTCTATATTTAGTATACGTTGTTGCATCCCAATTAAAATGTGAGCAACCTTGAATTGTCTCTCTCTCACTTTGACAAGCGATTCAAATATAATAAAAAGCAACGAAAAACGAAAGTAGAAAAATGTAAATATCATCACCTTGATCGGCAAATATTTCTCTGAATTTTTGAATAATATTAATATTCTGTGTGCGTATATTTAAAATTTAGCTTTTTCATTATCGCAAATGAATTTTAAAACGTATTAAATGATCCCTAAATAAGTTGAGCCAATAATAAAACTCAAATCTTTACTTTCTATCATTTGCATACTGAGTGTGTGTGTACCCTTCACTTTCGTGAATTCTTGTAGTACATAAATGTCTCTCTGAATTCGACATAGTAAATGTCGCCATTTTGACAAACAATGCTACCAACCCTTACACGCCAAAGGCCACTACGAGTGCAACAAAGAAATAAATTATTCGCTTAATTATAAAAATTGCAATAGTTGCGATCGTATCTTTGACAAGTTGAACGGACAATTAGCTGGCAAAGATAATATATCTTGAAGAGAGTGAGCAATATTACATTATTATTGAATCAAAACAGGGTCAGATTTTGAAACTTTATCGATTGTTTGGAACATTTCAATAAAAGACTAGCAACCGCCTTACGCAGAATCAAGGTTGGAAACGAGCACTTTTAATATTTCGCAAGCCTCTCCGCGAAATTATCTATGATTTTAATAATTTTGTAGGTTATTTTGACAAGCAATATGGCGGTATCCGGTTGAACTCTGCTCAACCGGATACCGCCATATTGGCGGTTACTTTTTGAATTAAATTTGAATTTTTAAAGCATTATTTATTGATTGTCTGGATATTCAAGGGCGTCCTGTTTATTTATTGACTGCGGTTTGGTTAAATTGACAAAAAGGCCATTTTTATGTTTCTTTGTTTTTGAAGACCGCCTTAATAATATTGTTATTTGAATGGCAGTTGTTTTAGTAGAATGAAATATTTGCAATTACAATGTTTTCAAACAAGCGAGAATGGGTGTGACACGACATTCCATCTACCTTATTTGATGCAGTATGTCTCAGAAAGGAATTTTATTTTTCGTATAATATACTACGATATAGTATTTAAATAAATAAATAATTAAATATATAAAAGGCTATTGTATTGTTAAAATAATTAAATCTTTCACAATTTCGCGTGCGTTGGGTGCTTAAGTATCTTGATCAAGCTTCCTTTTTATTTATAACATCTAAGATTGTTCTATAGCCTTGTTTATGATTGCAATTATAATTTTTAAATATAATTGACCGAAAAAAAAATTATTATCAGATGAAATTTGCATTTAAAAACGAATTTTTGAAACATGCAATTTATTTTATTGCAAAATAACGCGGCAATTTTTTTGTTTTTATATTTTTAAAATTTTTATTATTAAATTTCCATAAATATTGGTCAAACTTAAATTATATAAGTCAAAATTAACAAGAATTTATGTCCAAATCTAATTTATTTATGATAGACTGAAGTAATGCGTCCTAAAAAATCAAAAAGCAACTTTCAAAGAAATTATACTAATTTTCTATAAATATTTCAAAACAAATAAAATAAACAAATTAAAATTCCAACAATACTACAACTTTTTTGCTATAACAATAAATTATCTTGTGAATAAACAAGAAACTTTTGACCAAATCTGATCACATATTTCAAAATTAAAATCCAATGAGTCATATAATCAACGTTAAAAAAGCAACGCACGTTTTTCTGAACTGTATAGAATATTAATATGCAACAATCGTAGAAATAACGGAAATAAGGAAACGCTTTTATACAATTGTTTAATATTTTCTCAGCAAAAGACTAGATTTTTAAAATAGTAATAATACAAATAGTTAAGATGAGAAAATCGCAGCATCAATATTCAAGACCTTGATATTTCGCACGCAGAAATAAAAAAATAATTAAAATGTCAAATAATATGTTGATGTTCATTCATTATTAAATTATTTAATTATGCAAGTTGCGTGTACAGTTGAATAACATTTAAAAGATTTCGGGGATTTGGTATTTATTACCGCGACATTAAAAGCTCATTTGCGATTCGATGCCAGATAAGATTATTATTATATTATTTGACAATGCACATTACATAGTCGCACCGTCATCTTTTTACTTCACCTTTTAATTCGAACCTAGCCATAATGCACTTTCACTACAACAATGTCCAATGCTGATGGAATTCCAAGAGAAAAACATCTATACAACCAAACCCATCGATCGCTCTTATCTTCGCTATATTTTTCAAAACGACCAAAATTTTATTGCTATTATGTAGACGATGTAGAATTGTACGTAAAAGTGTTGGTTTTATGAAAGTGTCTCAATTAGCACCGAAGATATTGCAATTTTTATTTGGTAATGCATTTTGATAAAAAATTAGTATAGTTGTTGAATAATTGGATTTTTTTGCTTAGATTTTGCCATAATAATTTTTTGAATTTTTTTTATGCATCCACTATGTCTCAGGGTTATATTCCCAAAAGAAATTATTAAGAAAAAAAATTCTTCTAAGAAATATAAATTTAAAAAAACTTTTTTGTAATTCAAGTCGACCATCGAGGACACGCTTTATAACTAAATTATATAGAATTATTTAAAGCAATTCTTGTTAAAATAAATGACTAATTGAATATTTCAATAAAAGTTTAAACTTGACCAATATTATCGGATTAAAATAATTCGGGTTCATTTCTTGACGCAGCATTGAAATCACCAACGCGCTCGAGAAATCGCTTATTTCAGCCGTGTCTTAAGCAATATGGATTAAATTTCAACGACAAATTATTATAATTATTTAATACTAATTTTTAAAAATAATTTGGTCAGCAAAAAAAAATTATTAAGCGAGTTAAAAAATTATGGTTTGCATCTCGGCTAAATAAGTAAAATTCGGTAGAATGAAAATTTGTCGGTTTTTCAAGAGAATTTTGGCAAATTCATGTAGAAAAGGGTCTAAGCATTCAAAAATTAATATTTTCGAGTAAAAAAAACGCTAATTTTGGGCTAAATAATTTTTTTAAAAAAAGTTTCTCAAAAGCAAAATTAAAATTCTCAATAAATCTTCTAAAATCAACCAAAAAAAATCTACAAAATGCTATTCGAACCCAAAAAAGGTCCAAGCCATAAATCCTGCATCAAAAACGAAGAGAAAAATTTGAAAAGCAAACAGCGAAACGCTTTGCAGGGTGAAGAGAGTGAGTATAAAAGCCGGATTACCATAAGCTTAGAGTTAGTTACTTGGGGCCGGAATAGCGAAAGTTGCCCCGTCGGTCTTGTAATATTTCTCTTGTGCAGTTGCTGCTGGCGAGCATGTGGTGTTGAGTGTGCTTTCAGTGTCTTGCAGTGTCACAGTGTTCGTGGTGGCGGCTTCAGCGGCTCTCAACAGCCGCCCTCAAAATATCCAGATAAATAAAAAATAAGATGATGATGATGGCGTTCGCTAATCCGTTAATTATAAGGTAAGTTGAAAATTTAATTTTAGTATGGAAATATTCACTTTCACTGCTGCGAGAAAAATCTTTGGCTACTGCTGACCTAAATCCAAAAAGTCAGCATTGTTGTTATTATTTTAAGTTTGAAACCGCAAATTGTTTATATAAATTATTTATTATATAATTATCGAGGACTTTCTATCATAATTTGGTTGCTAATGAAAAACTATAAACAAATAATTGCGTAATTAATTATTAATAATATTATACAATGAAGGAAATATATTATTTGTAATATAAGAAGACCATAAGGTTTAATTAAAAATGTGGTGTGCAAACAGCTTTCTAGCACTCGGGTTTTTCGAAAATATTTGCACTTTTACTTTTTTTGGGATTGCGACGCCAAAAATATAAAAAGTTGTCAACTTTCCAAGTGACTTTCCAAAAGTGTCAATAAAAGACTAACCTTAGAGGTAATAATTGTTGCTTAGAGCAACAAATATAGGTGGGTAAAAGTAAAAACCTTGAGCAAGTAAAGTTCAATCTAGCAAAGCAACTTTGAATTTCTCACCATCAGCAAAAATCCCCATCGCATTCAAATAAAAATTAAATACTTTTCTCTTCGCGCCATTACATCACTAATTAGTAGAAATGGCTATTTTGAGATGTGAGCCATTTTTGAATGGGAAAAGTGCAGCAATTAACACACAAACAAATAATAACCAAAAGAGAAAATCGCCGCCGATCAATGGAATTAAATAAACCAATCGGAGCATTGTTAATTTATTTTTATGGGCCAATCGATTTGCATCAAGGCTATCAAAGAAAATCGCTTGGCAAAAATAATAGTTATGCCAATGTCATTCTTCTAACGGTTAATCCCACCTACAATGCATATTAATCGACCATTAGCTGTAAATATCTTCAACAATTTGAGTTGAACAGACCGGATATAAAAGAGACAAAAATTCGCTGCCAAGGGCAGATTATCTCCTCTCAAGTTTCACTTTCTTTAAGGTCACAATTTAACCTTGATCAACTAAATTTCTCCATCTTTCACCCAACCCATCGAAAGTAAAAAATCTCTTTCGCAGCTTGCTGATGTGTCTCATCTACACCTCCCACTCTCATCCAGCGACCAAGAAATCCGAAATCATCACCGAACCAAAACCCGGACAAGAATACGTCTTCGTCCAGAGTTTCGCTTCGGGAGCGCGTCCCATCTCCCGGAAGGACAAGATCTCGCAGGAGGAACGTCCGTTCGAAACGGCCCATAAACTACCTCCAAGTTTAACTTTCGCGTTGAATCAAGCGAATAATGAGGAGGAAGAAGTGGGAAGCAAAGTGCAGAAGCGGGAAGCTCCGGCTCCAGCGCCTGCCGGCGCCATTAAGATCAACATCCAGGCGCTCCTCGCGATGTACAAGGACGACTTGAAGACTAGCACCACGACAACTACCCCTAAACCAAAGGCGACTAGAAGAAACTCCAATAAGCGCGTGAAGAAGGAAGCGACCACCAATCCGACTCCAATCCTCACAACGGCCAAAACCGTTCCCAAAAAAGTAGACGACGATATTCCTCTTGTAGCCAGCGGTAGCGAGAAGCAACGCTCCCGGATCCAGATCAAAAAAGGACCAAACGGTCAAGAATACGAGTACGAATACGTCTACTACTACTACGACGACGATGAAGACCCCAAAGACAAGAAGAAACCGAACGTCAACCAAATCCGTAGCGAGAGCAACAAAAGCGCAGCACCCGAAGTGAACGAAGTGGTCCCCAAAAGTCGGGGTCGCCAATTAGGCGAAGAGGAAGTGAATGAAGAACGTCTTCCCGCCAATACGCGTTTCCCGCCAAGGAGTCGCAATTTGAACACCACGCCAATTCCGGAAGAGGTTAAGACGACTAGAGGACGCGGACGTGGAAGGCCGACGACTGAAGCTGCACCCACCAGCGAGGCTGATAGCGTTTCCGATGAAACTCAAGTACTAGTTTAGGTTATGGGTGTTTAAGTTATGATTGTTGATTGATTGGTTTCAGGGATCGCGAGGTCGGACGCGAGCGAATGTGCGAAGACCATCTTTGGAGTTGGTGGATAATGCGAGTTTCAACACGCATAGTAATGCGGCTGGGGCCGAAACGGGGCCTTCCTTTCCCACCGATTTGCCAGCTGGACCGGTACGTTTTTTGGGGGCCACGCCAAACGAGCGCATCGAGATTAGTGTAATTAACCTCTCATTTAAAGCACCACTAACCAATCCATCCATTAACCAATCAGTTAAGGAATCTTCTAACTTAATGCGAATTTTAGGAAGCAGACGCAAAACCCGCTCCGGTTTCCGAAGCGGCCGAAACGGAGGAAGAGGTCACCAACACGGCAACCGTGGAGACTCCCACGACGGTAATGTCGGCAATGGACAAGGTCGCTTTGGACCTCTACGCCGTGGTTCAAGGAACTGCAAAGTTATCCGGCGATGACGAACAGCAAAGTACGGAAGAAAGTGCAACAGATGAAGTGACGACTTTGGAACCCACGACTGAGCTCCCGGAAACTACAACTCCTACAACGACCACGACAACGACCACCACCACGACAACTCCAGCACCCACGACGACTACAACGACCACGGAAGTGCCATCCGGAAGGAACCGCTTCAAGAGTCGACCAGGTGCTAGAAGGACGACCAAATCGCATGAGGCGACTTCCACTGAAGCTCCTGCGGAAGTCAAGCCAAAGAGCAAATTCGCCAGACCCTCGTTTGGAGGGAATCGCCGAGGACATCATGCGAAGACCACGGCAGCTCCCGTTGAGGAAGAGGCGACTAAGGAGGAAGCGAAGCCCGTCAGTCATGCTAGAGTAACTATTCCCGCCCAAAATCCAAGTCCTTTATGACGAATATATTTTTTTCCAGCCGACTTTGAGTCGCTCGCGCTTCGGAGCTTCGAGACCAAGAGGCCGCACTACCGCCGCTCCTTCGGACGAGTCCAAAGACGAAGCGAGTAGTACTACAGCCGCTCCAGGACATCGCGCAGCGCTTCCTAGATCTCGCCCGTCGTTCAACCTGAGGAGCAGAACGCGTACGACTGCCGCTCCAACTGGGGAGTCGTCTGACGCTGAAGATTCGGCGGCGTCTAGCGCCGAACCGGGGAGTACTACGGTGAAGCCGAGGAGGGTTTCTGGGAGCAGTGGAGTGAGGCCTTTACGTCCAGGTCCCAGGATTAATTTGGCGGGACGAGGACGTGGTGCGGCTACGTCGACTACGGAAGCAGCGGTTGAGGATCATGTGACTGGGGATGAAGAAACGCAGCCGGTGGCTGAGGAAACTTCCGAAAAGGTGCGTTAAGAGGTTTGAATTTGGCGGTTAAAAATGGCATATATGTGGTTGCCTATACAATATTATAAATTGCATTGTATTGGTGGTTGCATATACTATTTTGTTATGATGTCACAAATTGCAATGTATGCGTGGTTGCCTATCCTATAACAATATTAATTTCCAGGAACAAGAAGCTCCAGCGCCCGCATCAGAAAACTCGAGCGCTTTAGGCCGCTTACGCAATCGCAACCGCGTTAACGTCCAGGCCCGACCTAAAGCAGCAGCCAGTGCACCAGTGCAAGTACGTAGAGTGAACCCGTTACTGACTCGTAGAAGACCGGGACAAACCACTGAAGCTGCGTCAAGTAGCGAAGCGCCACAAGAGCAAACTACTGAAGCAGCCGCAGTAGAGGAAGCAGCAGCCGCTGAGGAAACGGAAGAAACATCAGCAAGTGCCAGTAGTACTACTGAGGAACCGCGCGGTTTGAATAAGTTATTGGCCGGCCGACGACGATTGGCGGTACGACAACCGGGCGGCGGTGCCAACCATTAAAGGCTGATGATTTTTGCGTTTTGGATGTGGTTTTTTGATCACATTGACCAGTGCTGTGAAAGATTCTCGAATTCCTGTTTGATTTATTCGATTACAAACTCTAATTCTAGTGGTTGTCATTAATTTTAATTTTTAATATAAATTATTTTTAGTTTATTTTGTTTGTAAATATTTTTTTAGATGAAATTGCTGGGTTTTTGAGGTACTATGCTTGACTAATTAAGAGCGAATTATTTTTTAGGAGTATTCTAAGCAGGCCTACAATAAGTGCCAATATTTTTTTCACTCAATCTTATATCTATATTTATTTTAGAATTTTTGTACATATTACAAACAAATAAATGTTTAATTACACGATTAACTGACTATTATGTACAGCTGCATTATTTGGTAAATCGGTGCCAACCTTAACTACTAGCATTATAAAACGCCCGATCACTTTTCGGCTGATCGTGATTCAACATATGCTTGGCAAACTTGTGAATCTTATCAGTTCCGAAATCGCATTTCGTACATTTGAAAACGCCCTCGATATGTCGATCGCAATGCGTCAACATATGCTTGTGCAAGTCGTTCTTTCGCTTAGTCTTATAAGTGCATTCGGTGCATTGAAAAAATTGAATCGTATCCAACTCTTTGTGGCTCAGAAAATGTTTCGGCAAATCGCCTTTTCTTTTCGTGCTGTACGCACAATGCGGACAATGATATTTGCGTACCTTTTCGGGATCCGTGTGACACAGCAAATGCTTGGGCAGGTCGCTTTTCCGCTTCGTCTTGTAAGGGCACTCAGTACATCGAAACATCTCAATCGAATCTAAAACCGCTTTAATTAAATTACGTCGTGCAATAGAAATAATAAACAAACCTTCTTGACAATGCGCTAGCATATGCTTGGGCATATCGTTCTTCCTCTTCGTCGTATAAGCGCATTCCGAGCACTTAAACTCGACCACTTCGCTATTCGAATTAACCGACTTCGAATGAATCGCCTTGTGCCGCGTCAACTCGTTTCGCTTGTAAGTAATAAACGGGCAATATCCGCATTTAAAAACGTCAACCTGCTTCTTTGGCACCTTATGCTCCACCACTTCGAACATAATTGTTTCCGAATTGCTTTCCTCGTCCGACTCTATGCGGAACTCGACATTGTCGCAGCAGCGAAACACTTCCAGGCTACCTGCAAGCTAACGCTCAGTCTCTCGCTTGTATTTATCAGTAACGCACCTACCTCCTTTGCATTGGTGCTGAATGTGCTGTACGATTTCGTATTTGCGTTTCGCCATGTAAACACATAAGCTGCACTTGAAATAAGTCACGTACTTGCTCGTATCGATGTCGTGCATTTCCTCGTGGTTGAACAACGCTTCGCATATGTTGGTGACATAGTTGCAGGTTATGCAGCGATAGGATATGGGTATTTCAAACTTTTCGAAGCTGCGGTTGCTGTTGTGATGGTTTGTTGAATGTAAGTCGAGTTCGTTGAGGGAGTTGGCATGGAATCGGCACAGTTTGCAAGAATAGGATGTTTCGACGGTTGGGGGGTGTGTAAATACTTGATGATGTTCCATTATGCACTATTTATCTATCATTGTTGGACTTGGAAGCTAGGAGGGACAAATTAAACTATTTTGAAGGTTAGGATCAGCTGTCAGTGAAAATTGTGTCAATAGAGCGAGGTACCAACATAAAGTAAGAAAGTTACTAATAATTATATGTGATTTTGTTTATTATTTTGTAGTTTATATTTATATTTTTTAATTTAATTAGCGTTAAAATATTAATTAATTTATATATTAACAGTAATTATTTATAAGCTCTTTTATTCAGATTTTTAGTAGAGCTATTCTCCGATAGATGTCATCTATATCTACGTTTTAAATTTATTTAAATAATGACAATATTAACTTTATTACTAACTTAGCAGCTTTATTATTTATTTATTATAATAAAACAACACGCCAAATAATTAATTTACGTTGTATAGTTAAATTAACAGCAAGTATTGATTAATTGAAAGTGTATGCTTGGTTGCCTATCTAATATTTGAAACGCAATATTTTTAAATATTTAAATCATTTATTCATTACATTTAGCATTTACAGAATATTTAGACATAATATTTAATAAAAACAATAATTATTTACAAACGTATGTACAAAATAATAGTTTAATATTGATTCTAGCTATTAATATTATCCGAAGTCAGCGCCAAGGATGTTAAGGCACTGCGTCGTCCTGGAGTGACTCCTAAATTCTCCCAATTAATCCAGGATAATCTTGCAGTTAAATCTATAAAAAGCAACCACTAATTAATATTTCGGTTGGTACCCACTGAGTTCCATTCAAATATTTATGTTGGCACCAGTGCTTTCAAGAAATTGAATCAAGTGACAGTTTGTGAACAGCGCGAGTGCTTTAAAATGAAATTGTGTGTGCAAAAACTTACCACTGGTGTTCCAATTAGCCCTATCAGCTTTAATTTCACCCCTGAGACATCGTTCAACATAAGTCAAAGGATCGCAGTCCGCGGTGAGTACCTCTCTCAATAATGCTATGTACGCGATCGCCAATCGCAGTGTGTCGATTTTGCTC
This sequence comes from Cryptophagus acutangulus, assembly GCA_963556235.1. Classification (NCBI taxonomy): domain Eukaryota; kingdom Metazoa; phylum Arthropoda; class Insecta; order Coleoptera; family Cryptophagidae; genus Cryptophagus; species Cryptophagus acutangulus. The sequence continues at coordinate 5,406,330 of OY744569.1, forward strand.
AGCCTTTTTTCGTAAGGAAATGTGGGCACGTGCATTCTCAGCTCGTCGAATGCAGAGTTGATACTGCTATAAAGTAAAATCCATTAGGATACGATTAGATTAACATGCCTTTGAATTTTCGGTGAATATTATAAAACATTTTCAGTTTTGAGCCGCTAGGGGGTGGTTGCGGCTAAATCTATCTCTGTCTTTGTTATTAGTATGAGTTGAAAAGGGATAGAGATAGAGTTAGTGCTCGCTATTTTTGAAAATGGGGCCCAACATTAAATGGGGCTCAAAACTCAAATATTAACAAGTATTATTTATACAAATATCGGTTTTCATACAAGCTAGAGTGAGTTTTAAAATGTTGACGTTATTAAAACAGACTTTTTGCAACTTTCGCTCCAAATTAAATTACAAAATAATAGAAATGGGATAAAATTAAAAACCTGCAATTAACAATCACTCCTCAAACAAGCCACATATCAAGACAGTTGTACCCGGTGGGTCCAATAGCAGACCTCAGCATCCTTTTCCGCTCTCTGATGTTGGCTGCATGTCTTTGTACTCTGTATGGAGATGATCCGTAGTACTCGGATCCTCCGATTGCACCTCCTCCACATTGACCACTGTCTAAGAAACAAAATCGTGAATTAGTTTTCGCTAAATAATTTTACAATTAAAAATCGCGGTTGAAAATTATGAAAAATTACCTGGATTGTGATGAATGTTGGAAATATAGTGATGCTGCATGTTGGAGTTGGAAGCTGGCCGAGAGGCAAAAGCACAACTAGGCAGATCCGAAACTTCCTCTTCGGACAACTCCCCAGCACTATATCCACCAAATTGCAAGCTTTGAAAAATAATTTCGTTTAAATTGGATAGCACACTAGAAAATTAATATGAACTTTAACTCATTTTCAAAATAATTATTAATCAATCACTAAAAAAGGCAAAATTAATTACTTGATTGGCGGCGACGACGAAGAATCGGGCAGTTGACCTCTGTTACTCATTTTGGCACTAAGTCACAATCAAATTATCAAACGGATATGAAATCCCTGGAGAGCAAATCTTCTCTTTTATACCATCAAAATTTAAGGGTTGCAATTGCGTGAAAGTGACAGCGTATTGATTCGAATGGGCTGAACCTACCCCCATAGCAACCAATCGGTGCGCTCCGTATGATTAACTTGCAAACGGAGGGTAGCGATTGGTTGTGTGGGAATAAGGGTGCTTTTAATAGATTTGTCTGGAGTTGACAGGATTTTTTTGTGCGTATAAAGGACTTCTAGGAGCTATCATTTGCAGGCCTGAATTTATTTCGGCGTGCATTTAATCGTTTGGAATATCAAAGTAAATTCTAACTGGATCAATAAATTTGCAAAAATTGTTTTGTGGCTCAAAATTGAGGCAAAAAAATATTTTTATGAAAGAATTTAAAAGTCCCGCATCTAAATGGTTCAAAGTAAATCTTCCACACTTAAGTATGTTGGCAAACAAATACGTAACAATGCATAATAATAGTGTTTCCACAAGTTCCCATGGTCCAGATAAATATATAGAGCAAGGGGGTCACATTTGTTACCCTTCAAACTAGGGCTATAATAATTTTTTGAACAAGCCCGCGATAACCACTGGAACAATAAGGCCAAACATATTGACGGTGCTTATAGGAGTGTGGCTTACCAATTAGGGGTACTTAGGGATGCGTTTCCGGAATCGATTTAGCTATACGGGGTGTTGTCACCACACCGTTTGTATGTTTGTCGTTCCATCAAATCTGAACCGTACATGCCACATTTCCGAAAATTGCTACAATAACAGACTAAAGACTAACTTAAAGTATAGGGTAAATTTTATTTTTCAAATCGCACTAAAAATATTTTTTTTCGACCTTAGAACTCCCCGGTACATTTTAAAGTTAGGGTGGCCGTATGGATCGGACGTGTGCCCGGGATAAGGGCGGTTACAAAACCATCGATTGTGGAGAAGTGTCAACAGTGAAAGACTGAACAATTTCACGCATCCTTGAGTCCGATTTGAGTTGGTGCTAATTTGTTAATACGCTGTCACAGTCACGGCAATTTCAATTAATTTATTATTTATGATTTTATGTGGCGCACAAATTCCCACACGATTTTTATTCCTAGTAGTCAAATTGTAAACGTCAAAGCGACATTTCTAACCTTAGATTTTAAACGTCAACGTGACATTTTAAACGTCAGATTGACATTTTAAACGTCAAACTAAAATTAAAGTGAGGTTATGTCATTTTTTTCAAGCTCTAATGCAAAACCAATTATCGTGAGAACAACAAATTAAGCGATCAAATAAATATATAAAGAGGTCACCCCATAAGATTAAATCCGATAGGAAAAAATCAGCTTAAAATTAAATAAAGATCACAAATAAATAATTCAAAACCCACAACACAGAGAAATAAAGCTTGGCTTATCTTTCCGAACAATTGATTTGGACCATTTGATGGGTGGTTGGGGTGCAAACCATGTTTGACACATGTAAGTGGGGCCTCTCGTGTCCGCCACGTGACCCGGTCACGTGGCTCCAGTTGCAAATCACAGACAGACCGACGATTTGTCAGACGCAGTGTGTTTGCTTTTTGAAATTGACACACCCACAATGACACAACCAATTTTCGGTGGATTACTATGATTATATGAGTTATTTGCATAATTCGAATCGGGGATTGAAAGTCGCGCGTTTTAGTTGTTATTTTATTTTCCTCTAACAATAATAATAATAATAATGTACAATCCTTGACAGAATTAATTTCTATTAAAACAATTAATAAAAAAGTAATAGAAAAGCCATTTTAAAAATAAATAAACATTTTATACATTGTACAAAGTAAAAATACGTTAACAAACCCGCGAGCGAAATTATTTACAGTCTTTTGCCGGTATGATTTCCACATAAGTGGCGGGAAAGATACCCACATTTCCATTGCACTCGCCAAGCCACCATCCGTCATCTTGTTGTCGGTAGACGGACAGCACATCGCCCGGTTTCAATGCCAGCTCGTCCACCAGATTCGGTGTGTAGATGTAGAGCGCTTTGCATTTGGCGATCGGCACCACCGGGTTTTCCTCGTTTATACTGCTGCATTGCGACGAAAATTCATCTACAAAAATATCTCATTAGTTCCACAAATAATCTTCTAAATATTAGTTACCAAAATCCGAATCCGGTTGGTTCGAGTTGCCATCCGCCGCTCCGCGATTCAACCAATCCGGATCGTCCACTTCGTTAACATGTGGATCCGAGTTATCGGACTGATTGGATTTGCCCGATTTTTCGCTCACCGGACTGCGATCCGAGTCGTGCCATTCTTCTTTCAGCCATTGCGGCACCTAATCAACAAAATTATTATCTAAATAAATATTGCAACAAACGTACCTTTAAAACGCTTTGCTGCAACCCGGATTTATCCCTAGTGATCGTAATGTGGGGTGCTAACGGGTGGCCGGACCTTGGCCGGCTGTCCAATTCGGCCAGTGCGTTCTGCACTTTATATCGGGCGCCCTCCAAATATGTCAACATCGACTTCATCTAAAATTCACAAAATAATTCCACAAACTCCCAGTTATATTAAAATATAATTACGTGGTACAGCTTCTCAGTAACACTCTGCTGCGAATCTTCCGCGCCAAAATTCGGCGTTTGCTTAATGGCCCTCGACAGTTTTTCCAAGCCGTTTTTCGATTTGCGTTCGCGTTCGATATCTTGTCGGATCAGGTGCAACAGCTTCACTAACGCCTGTAAATAATTGGAGGGGGAACGGTCACACTTCGGGACTAGTCAATTGTCAAACTACTGACCTGTTTTCGTCGCTCCCTGTTCATCGCTAACGTGATATGTTCGCAATAGAAGTCGGGTAGAAGCTGTTCGGATATTTGTTGGCTAGATTGGCGCAGATTGAGGAAGGCTGAAAGGTCTTTCGTGGGTTCGCCTTGGGAGATTGGAGTCTTCAACTTCTCCGTCGCCTAAATTAAATAAGTTAGTTGGGAAGGTTATTGAGGGGAATTTCTTACTTCTATCAATCGTGGTCCATGTTCGTTATTGTGGTGCAAATATGACGTTAAGACGGATTTCAGATTCGTGAGTCGTTCCTCTTCTAGTGATTGAAAGGTGCTGACACCTCGCAGAACCGCTGACTCCCATTCAAGTCTATTTAAATAATTATTGAATAAAAAATAGTAAAGTTGATGGATTAAATTACCTGGCGCGTTCTGCACGCACGCAAAGTGCATAATATTCGACATCTGCCTTTTTCACAGCATCCTCCGCTTTCTTCTTTTTGCCTTCCAACTACATAACATACCAAAAGGAAATTAATAATTAGAAGCATTATTTCAATTACCTTCGCTGTATCTTTATCTGACGCTGTCTTATTGTGCATATGCGCCAATTGGATCAAACTGGTGCTTCTTGAAAGTCTGCAAAAACACAATCAGTTACCAAAACGAACTCTTCACCAAATAAATCCTTACGTAAGCTTCCCATATTTGGACGTGTCCAAAACCGCGACATCTTGCAACTTCTCGTTATCCCGCGCACAAGTGTGACTCTGCTTCTTCCCCTTGGCTTCAGCCACCCGCCATTCCGCCACCAATCGCGCCGCCTTATCCACCGCCGTCTCCGAGCTCTTCCGCACTCGATGTTGACTCTCCGTCAAAGTCCGCAACGGTTTCGCGGTTTCCTCCAAAAGTGCGTTTCCCATCAGTCGATGGCTTTCCGCACGATCTTCCAGTTCTTTGGCCACAGCTTTCCAAGCTTCGTTTAAACCGCCCACCCCGTCGCGACAAGCTCGCGATAGTTTGCAGCTTAGTTTTGAGAGGCTTTTGGCGTATTGGGTTTCAGCTTCCGCTCTGTAAACAAATTTTGTTAAAGTTTGTGAGATGGTTTGAGGATGTGGTACCTTTCTTGGAGAATGGTGGCCAGTTCTTTACAAAAGTCGCCTCCTTGTTTGATGTACCTTCGCAGCTCCTCGAACCCATTCTGTCCCTGTAACAATCAAATCCGTTTCAAATGAAAGTCGAACGGTTTTAGATGTAGACACAAAAGAATTGTTCAAGTCTAATGGGATTTAATTGTTGCTTTAAGATCAACACAACTATTCAAATGTCCAACATATGACTCCTTTCTATTTGGTTATGTAAAAATTGAAGATGGACCAAAAGTTTTGGCTCCAATCTTAGGGAGGATTTAAAGTTGTTTTTCTGGCACGAATCCATCTAGATCAATTTCCGCATAGAAAGGTTAATTCTCTCAGCAAAAGGTCAAGTTTTAATTTGAACTCGTAATTGGCTTGTTAAACTTTAAGAGGTGTACAAACAAAATAAAATCTTAATTACTGCAAGCGATAATAGCAAACAGATGTATGAAATGGAAGGAACCCAAAAAAGTGGTTCCATTAGATCCAATTTGTCTCTATTAGTTTCTAAAATGTTAATGCATTTGGCCGACACGCACCGCTGACTGGTGCAATAACTTATCATTGTTAAAATCAGAAGTGCAGTATGGCATATTTATTGAGTGAATGACCGGATAGTCTTGGATGTGTAAAATGCAGTTCCGCTATGCGGAAACTTATGAATCGAAAATAGCAAAAGCTCCAATAATTAATCAGTAAACTGTGCTTTTAATTACCTCGCTTAGACTTTTGTTGCGTTTCAAAGCACTCCGAACTGTACCGAATTCATCCTCTTTCAATTTACAAATCGAAGATGAATCACAATCGCTTTTAAGTTCACTCTTTTCCTCATCGGTGTTCAACTTGTAAACAATATCACTGGCCGTTAATTCCATCTTCGGTACACTGTTGCTGTTATCTCCATTGATCCTCCGATTTTTGAACATCTTCCCCGTACTTTCGAACATCTTCTTACACTTACTTTTGGAGTTCTTGTACATCTCCTCGAAATTGATGGTAATCTTCTCCTTTTCGTTGAACGCGCCGACTCTTTGCTGAGCGGCATGTTCGCTCATTTTGGTATGGAACTTCGTTTTCAAGTTGTTCCATTTATCCATCGCCTTCTTCTGCTTCTTCAACAAGTTAACTTTACGAATCCTTATGGGCAAGCGACTCTTCCCTTTCGAAGAGGTTGGTTCTTCCGGTATTGTGATAATCTGGCTGCAAGAGATGTGCTCAATACTCGCATGATCCGGAGTTAAAGGCTGAGTCGTCTCCGGATCAAAATCGGTCAAGGAGTGCGACAATCTGTGCGTTTGTTGGATGGCTCTTGGTACTTGGTAGAAGTCGTCTTGTAGGATATTCGGATCGCTTCCGCATTTAGCTTTGATAGTGTTCTGGAAGTTTATCTCCGTTTGGCTTACGAACTTTTCGGGGGAAGGAGACTCGGAGAGGCGAGGAGGTTTCGGAGTCTCGTAGTATTCTGCAGGAGCTTCCAAAGTATCTTCAGTTTGTTCGTAAGTTATCCGAGGCGTTTCATAGACTTCCAAAGGCGCTTCCTCAATTTTCTGAGAAGTTCTCCTCCGTCCGCTATTCGGAGGAGTTTCATACAAGTCTACTGGAGGATCTTCCTTGTGCGGAGTTTCTTCCTCCTCAGGCGGTGTCTCCAAGACAATCTTGATCTCACTCTTCACCGGACTGGACGTTTGATAATCTTCCAGCTTCCTCTCAAAGAACTTGAAGCTGATCTTCGGCACGTCATACTCAAACTGACTATTGGCCGCGTTCAAATTACTAGACTCGATCTTCCTAGTGACTATTACGTCAGTGTAAAGCAACTCATCCTCCGACTCTTCGTCAGATTGTTTCCTCATCTCGTTAGCATCTTCGAAAGCCTCTTCATCCGAAGAACTCGAAGCACTATCACTGATATAAACACTATGAGGCACACTTCTGGTCTTGTCGTACTCCACTTGCGCTTCCTGCAAATCGTACGAACCAGACGACCGTTTGGACGACGGATGCGTTATTATCGGTTCCTCTTTGAGTTTAAAGTTGAAATTTGGCACTGTCACTCGCCACTGCGGTTTCGCGATGCGATTGCAAAACTTCTTCATTATTTTACATAACTGCTTGTTGTCGCACTGCTGATCGAATGACGATAGTTTAAAGTACGAATTGTAGTTGTTTGAAAAAAATACGTGCGGAATAAAGATGCAACGTTTGTTTGTGGATTAGAATTTATTGGTGTACACACTGGTTGGGAAGGTCGCAAACTTTTTGTTATCACATGATGATAATTGTATGTACTACATGATGTCTGTTTGCAAACCAATAATAACGATTCGCTGTAGGTCACCAATTTTTTAACGCGCTCACGAATTTTTCGGTGCGATGGCACAGATCAGAGGGCCAACGCAGAGTGTGTGTAAGATGCAGCTATATTAAGTATCGTGCGCTATAATTATCACATGTGTGTGTGTTGTATAGACATCCTTTACTAGAACTAGATGGCTAGATCGTAATGCAAGACAATGTTGCTTCCAGTCTTCTACATGAGTGCCTTTTTTAGTAAACAAATGATACGAGTTTAGATGGATGGCTCGGATGGCTGGCTTGACATGACAATTCAACTTTGTACTACTGAAATGACGATGACAAATTGTACTGTATTTTTATTTTACGCGAAAAGCGCTCGTAAAGAAATTAATTAGCTAAACAAACTAACTTTTTTACGTAAATTAAATTTGCTAGACTCGAGGCAATGTGAGTTGGACAAATAGTGGTGGGCAAACGGGGCGTTTGATGCTTATTTGAGCGCGCGCTCCCCACTACTTGTCCAGGATATATTGCATTGACTCTACCCGACGCATTAAATAAATCCATGCAGCTTTCTTACGGCAACTGTTGACTGAAAAGTTTCTGTTGTGTATATTGACATTAAATTTGAATTGCTGATTGGTTTTAGTCTAGCAAATGTTTGATTTTTTTATGCGTTATGAAAGTTATAACTTTGCAGATGCTTTTTAGATATGATTAATAATCCTTTTAGAGCTAAAAATTAAATAATGAGCAGCAAAATGCATTTATGCAATAATTCGGCATCTCGAAACAAAAGAAAGTGTATTTGATTTCGTATATTGGATTAATCGGACACTAGGTCATACTTAATTCGCATCAGACCTCCTTTGAGTTATTTATAACAACCCAAAAATCATCTCGCTGATAATGGTCGTGTTCAATTAAACCAGAAATAATTATACACCGCTTTTTATGATGCCATGTAATAGTCCGCGGGAAAAAATTCGTTTAGAGCAAAAATTTGAGCACTTTTGAAAGGAAAACAAATTGCGCGCGAAAATAACTAATCCAAGGCTGACATTTGAAAATAATTAGTGGTGTAATGCATGAGCAGCAATTTATAAATGTTCCTGGTTCTACACATTACACATAATAAATAATAATAACTAGATTTGAGTAAAAAGCAAGTAGAATTTATTTCCAAACACTTATTTGCGAAATCGGCAGTAATAAGAGCGAAAAATCGCCACTTTTTGCTTCCATTTCACGCAATCGAACGTAATTAATTGAATGACCTTTCGAAAATTCGCTATATTATTTGCACAGCATGCAAAATGTTTGATGGATAATGCAGAACAAAACGTGATCTTTAATTTTGATGGAATTGATTTATAGACGCGTGTGATTGATGAACTCGCTAAATTATTATCTAGCTAGGAAATGCACTTTCCCTCATCATTTTCTGCGGTTACGTCCTTGCCTTTTTTAACAGTCATTTTCACACGTCTCTTCATATATGTATAAATGTAGAAAGTTGCGGTTTGCTTAGAAAAATTGCATCCAATTTGAATTATTTTTTACTTTAAAAAATTACTCTGCAATTTTTAATGGTAATAATAATGGAAAGTTGGAAACTAGATGCAGTTCGGACGTAATGCACCTGTTTTTGCGAATAAATATCAAAAATAATTATTCGCATTTGTCAAAACTAACTAAGGGGAGCGCTTTAAATTTGCCGCGTGGACTTTGCATACGCGTAACCATGGTAACGCTTCCATTTGGCGGGCGGCAAATTTAAAGCACTCATCTAGTTGTGCTGCACAATTTTTTTGGAAAAATACTTTCTCACGATTGTTATTTCTAGAGCTGCAACTAGAAAGTTGCATTGTTTCAGCCAAATGACAACATTGACCGTTCGCTCTTCCTCCTCGTTTTTACAAGCGCAAATTATCTTAATAATGCAATTGCCGCGAAAGCACTCGAGTCCCATTCATGGCCAATTTTATTTCATTCATCTTTTTCAACCTGCTAGTCGAAATGATTTTTGTTTAAGGTAATTTCGATTGAGCGCTTAATATCACGCTCTATTAATCGTCAATCAATTATCCGCCTAATCCGGAAAACCGCACAATTCGAACGTTATGACGAATAATGCACTTATTTAAATTTTAAATAGCAAACCATTCGTCAATGATACGAACATTGAATTCGTGACTTTGGTACTTTTTCCGTCTTCAATCGCGAGAAATTTATAGCAAACGACCAAATAACAGGATCGTTGTTACATACCGTTTTTAGAATAATTTAGATTATTGTGTAATACGATCTTTGAATTTGTTAGTTATCCTAGATTCAGCCACTCCTTTTGTGCATGTGCAGTTGCATTCGTTGCAATCAAACTCTTTTTGCTGTTTTCCAATTAAATTCGTCCAAAAATCATCTAAAAGTTTCTATAAACTAAAATCGTGTAGGAAGAAAAACTGAAAGAAACGAGTTTTATCGTCATCTGAAATCAAAGTATCTTTTTCCTTTTACACTCAAATTAATTGGACATAGAGGTTTCATTGAACTTTACTTTACTTGACCACTTTTTCATAAAAACCTTCAACAATTCTGTTCCTCGATTAGCCACACTCGATATTAGTCCTTCAATTTTCTATACAATAATTAATCTAATATTTAAATAGTAGGAGGGGCGTTTTAAATTTACCGCGTCAAATCCGTAACCATGGTAACGCGTCGCGCGCGCTAAATTTAAAACGTTAAGTTGTTTGCAGCGCGCAATAAATTTGTTTTATTTGCGCTACATGTTTGGTCATTATTATAAATAACTTAGTTAACAACAATAACACATTTAATTTAATTTGCGAGTCGTCACGTTATTCGAACGCATTATTGATGCAAAAACGTACCGTACTTTTTATTTAGGCGATAAAATAATAAATGTATGCAATCGAGTGAACGAAAATGCGCTGCTCGTTGAATAAAACATGGAAATGCTCGAAAGCTAATTGCTGTATTGTATAATCATAAATTTGCATTGCAATTAAACCGCAAATTCTATTTTTATAAATAATATAATAATCGTAAAATTTGTTATGAACTTTCAAAGCATTTTCCTTTTTGTTCAACAACTAAAGTGTGCATTTTTATAATAACTGTTAATAATTGTTAATAACTTTCAACGCATAGAAGAGAGTCGTATTGTTTTTAATTAATAACTTGTCAAAAGCTTAACAAAAAAATCGGAGGCAATTAAAAACTATGCGGGATTAATTAAGAAATCAAATAATAACGAGATTACGTTACAGATTTATTTTTGAATGTCACGGTCAATTGTTTCACTTTCTCTTTTCGATTTTCGACTTTTATTATTTCAATCGATTTGTATTTTTCTGCATCGGATTATGCAATAAGAGGCGATGCACTAACTAAAACCGTGTAATAATGATTGCGTAAAGAAAACGCACATTTGTGTGGCTTAGATGGAATTTTTCCTTTTTATTCGATCTAGCTACGCAAATGTTAAACGAAAGTATTTTTAGTTTTATCGACGATGTGAACGTGATGAGAAAATACCAACAAGATGCACATATGCTTCTCTCACATCTCACATTGTAAAAGTATAGATTAATTAATTAAAAACGAGTCGTGCACGATTTGTAACAATTTAGGTGCAATTAAATGGAGGATTTTTTTCTACACTGGGAATTGTAACTGTATTGTTTATATTTAAAGGAATTTCATTTATTTTCCATTGATGAAGTTAAATTTAAATTTTTAGAGAAGTTTTCGAATTTTTTTTTCGAAAAAAATTCATAACTTTTTTGTTTTTCGAAAAAATTACACGAAATTTTCGAATTCATCAACAAGTTCGTCTACATTATCAGAAAATATTTTTAGAATTAAAAAAGACCAAAGTTTTTTTTTCAACTTTTTCAAAACTGAACATAAGTCTCCCAGAAACGCTCGCTATAAAAATTATTTAAAGGCGCGTATTAAATTCATTCTAATTTTTTTTATCATTATTTAAATGTCGCCTAGTCTTACCATATTTAAATATTTACACAACAATTTAAATTGCTAACAATATCCTTGATTGTTTACTATTTGGATCTCTATTTGGAAAATTCCAGCGCCAACACATTTTATTTTTTCTGTCGCTGATTACAGCAGCAAAATTCAAATTTTTACAGTGGGTATCAACTATCTACATAATTCTAATTAGCCAAGCTTCAATTATTTAAATACTATGATGTGCAATTTATTTCGCAATCTGATGCATTTTTAGTTAAAACCGCTAAGTATGTAATAATTTTGTGACTTTTTTGGCTGAAATAGCGTCTTGACATGCAAATAATCCATCCATCCATTGAGTTGATTACCTTTGCGCATTACATAACGATTACACAGCGATTGTTGCTATACTATAAAGTTTAAATAAATACATATGGAGTCTAGGAAAAGCCAAAGTGGACAGGTTTTGCCTTCAGGGCTTTGCTTGTATCTACAAAACAGACCACGCCGTTTTATATTAATAAATAAAATTACAAAGTGTACTCTATAAAGAGAAAGTTCGACATAGAATACATGGCTAGCTTACTATTTCATTTTATAGAAAATATAGAAATTAATTAATAAAATGCTAATTGATTGCTGATCTTCCTTCCGGTGCTAAACGTAGACTTGTAGAGAGTTCAACTTGATGTGATAATTTGCAAATTTTATTGACGAGAATGAAACAAGATCGATTTGAATTTATGAAAGTTATTTTCTAAATTATTCAAATTTTACATAAAATTTAGATTTCCAATAATAATAATCGTTAGAATGTCGATCGATCGATATGCGGCTTGCATTATGCAATTATTTATGAAAACTGCACTTTTTCGGACTCGCGTAAATTGCATAACTAATTTATTATACAATTAAATGGAGCTTTTGTGAACTGATTAATTAATCTTGTGAAATTTCGCATATTAAATTAATAAAGAGCGTGGAGCTCAACAAACTCAAATATTCACATCTAATTTCGATAATAGGAAAATAAGTCGTCATTGTATTTAAATTAGTTTAGAAGATGTCCACTTTCATCTCGCATTCTTCAGTTTATTGCATTGGGATTACAGTCTTCTTAAAAGTGCTTCTTCCTTTTAAATAATTAAGATGCGCTTTTGGTTTAAGCTTGAGGGTTTTGGTCTAGGTCCACTTTATTATTATAAATCGCAAAATAACTCCCTTCCTTGAAGATTGAGCGTTTCCAAAATTTTGGAGCAAAATGCTTCAAATTCAAATCGCGCCTAGCGGATTTTTTTCTTTATATTGCTTTTCTTCGGACAATTCTTGACGAAATAATGTGTCTTTATATATTATTTATTGTAATTCAAGCTGAATTTGCTGAATAGAAATACCTTCTCAGCTTTTGCTCTGAAAGACTATGAACCGAACGATGTAATACAATATAATGTAATTATTTCACTTGATACAGCAACGTTATTTATTTCTTATTCTTATAGACTTTTTTGAATGAACATGATAGCAGTCTGGATGGGTAACAGGATATTGTTAACTTGCGGATGTTGAAGTAAAATGATGGTTTTAGTTACAATAAAACGAAATACGCGTCTTACATATGGCGCAAGTCGAATAATTTTTGAACGAATAGTTTCGAAATAGAATCGTGTCAACGATTTATTATTTTGCGGAAAATTATGCATTCATTAATTAGATTAATTAATTTATACATTTAATTGGAACTAAAAATTTGCAATTAGTTTAATTAGATTCATTTGCGAGAAGACTTACTTACTTTTAATTGGGGCTAAATGGTGGAAATCGCATTTTTTGACTTGAGAAAGTCTTTGACGTGAAAAAATTAACATTTCTTCCTTTAAATCGGCGTCTTTTGTTTTCGTACTACAATAGCTTTCTATTTAGGCTGCGCGGCGCATTCGTCAATACGAAAAATTCCAGTGGTGTTAGCTACGCTCGCCCTGCAGGCCAGTTCAATTAGTTTGCAATATTTTGAACAACTGTGGCGTTTAGCAAATTAAGTAGTAAGAAAGTATTGTGTACCAAAACTAAAAGTGACCACATTTGCATGCAAGTAATGATTTAATTGTAATTTCGGTGTAATTGTAGATTAGTTAGTGAAAGGTAGAACTTTAAACGAAAGTAAATATACCTAGATTATGAAAATGTACATTGTTTATGTGTACAAACTACAAAACACTTGACTTTTTCGACTTGAAAGTAGTTCAATACAATTATTCTTTTGTCGAAATAAAATGCTAATACCACTAATCACCATCCAATTTAAATACGCGGTAATTATTAGCTTGGAAAATTCAATCCGGCTGTTTGAAACCGAATACGTTTAGTAGGAATTCAATTTTGAAAAGGTCATAATGCAATAAATCCCACATTTGTCTTCTCAATTTTTTGGTGCAGAAGTCAGCCAACGTGAACGAACGAACTTCGGTCCGTTTTCAATTCAATGCAAATGACTGCTTGAAAAGAATTAGAATTGAATCGAATTTCTCTCCTCATCTAATTAATTCAAATTTATTTTAGTGAAAACGAAACTCTTCGACACTTTTTCGAATAATTGATTGATGCTCGTCGTATATTGAAAGGTTAAAGCTCTTTCAACTATAAATATATGTTTACCAGTCTATTAAAAGTACCACCAGACTTAATTAAACAAACATGTTTATAGATAGAACGTAATAAAATTTATTTAAAAAAATTCTATCGAAGGTGTTAACAGTAATCTTTTATTGTGTTTTCTATTCAAGCAAGTCAAAGCACTATGATCATCATAATTCCGCTGTTAAGCTGCTCAAAATGAGTTATTACTATTTTTTTCTTTCGGTTATAATAGAAAACTTAAAAAAATATTTAAATAATACGAAATTGGCGCTTTAAAAAAATTGTTGGGCGAGTAGACGACAGGTGGCGCTTGTAGCAAATTTTAGTAGTGCCCTCTATTAATTTCCCTTCAAACTATTAATATTTGTTTGTTTAATTTCCCGCATTAAAATTTTGTGCGCTTTTTATTTGATTTTTATGATGAATTTTGCACATGGCCATCCAGCGTAATTTTTTTTGACTTATGCTGGTAATTTTAATTCCTTTACTATAAATCATATTTTTTTCAAACAGCAGGTGCATTTTTCTAAGCCATTTATTAACAATTTCCCAAGACACTTATAAATAATGAATGTCAGTAAATATTTCTTCATGATGTAAATGACGAAACTTCAAGTTCGTAGCAGGTGTAGTCTAGATTTGATAGTAAATCTTTTTTGAATAGTGGAAATTAATAAATATTAGCAATAAAATAAATTCATATAGCAATTATTAATTTATCTTAATTGTAACTTGCTCCAATATATAGCTAGTGCATTACATAAATTTCTGGTGTGAATAAACAAGGTGCAGCGATAATTAATACCTATAACAAGTGTTAGATAATTGACTGTCCTAATTCATTTAAAATTTGTAAAAATGTGCAACAGGAAAATGATTTATAATTTTATTTCTACACGCGATTTTATAACATTTGAATTTGCCGCGTCAAAGCCCATGTGCGCTCGGGCGCGTAACCATGGAAACGCATGTTACAAATTTGGAATTTTGACGCGGCAAATTTAAATGTTGGACTACAGCATTAAAATAATAACTAATTTAGCAGAAAAAAAAAATGATAATTACAAAAGAAACAGCAATCACAAATAGGTTAAATTAAATTAGTCGACTAGCTTGTGTTTTCAATCTTGTTTTTACGCTTTCTTGGTTACTCTCTATCGATGAAACAGAACCAAATCATCACGATCGTGACATAAACAATAAATTATTGCTGATTTGTTAATTATTATTGACCGATGCTTAAATAATGTACGGTTACATTCGCGAATATAATACGCTTCCGCTCTTCAATTGGAAGCCGATTTTTTGAAAAATTCCAAGCCAAGGTTTTATGCAAATCGGAATAAAAGAAAGTGAAGTAGAGATAAAACGATCATTTTCGTAAAAATCTATGAATTTTAAACAATAGCGCATTGTTAGTAGTATTTATTAATTGGCCTCATCAAGGCATGTTTATAATTTTTCTTACGAGTTCTATGCATTCATAATAATTGTTACGACACTTCGTTTGCATAATTGAAAGGTTATAAAAATTAATTTTGTATAAATAATTGTATTATGTGTGCTTTGGCCAAGTTAAAGTGATCGTACGTCATCAATGTATAGTTCGGTCGCTAGGTAGTGGCACAATTTAGGGAGGGGGTGACAGTTGGTACGTCAATAAAAGTTCCACTCTCGGCCGGCCAGACTATACTTTATAGAAAATAAGGTGAAATTAAATAATTGAAAATAAAAATTTCTTTTGCATTAATAATAAGAGAAATTACATTTATTATATTAATATAATTATTATCGAATTACAAACGGCTACCGGAAATATTTACAACAATCAATATAATTAAAATTTTCTCATTTAGTAAAATACTAACTAAAATTCTAAATCGCATTTATAAAAATGTGGGAGTTCGTGCCAGATTGATAAAATCTGTAGAAAATACAAAAACAAGTCCTATAGGAAGAAATTAATGGTTCTGCTCCAGTTCGATCAGTTTCAACGCTTATTATATCATAAACATCAAAGCCGTTTAGAAAATAATCTATCTTTAACCCGGAAAATAGGCCAGAACAATTATTTTTCAAATTCGACCAATCAATTACGAGCCGAGGAATTGGATAGTAATTTATTGTGGGCGAATCAAAAATGTTCGGGGGGCCAAATAATTTTTTTTAGGGAGTTTGAAGCTTATTCGGGGTTCTAAAATTTGTTTTGGGGCAATATTAGTGCAGATAAAAATTGTGCGAATTTTTTAAAAATGTTTCTCACTCTCAGACATTTCTAACTCTCTTGTCGCGATTTGATGAACTCGCCAATAATTTCGAAAGATTTATCCACTCATTGATAAAAATCTTAATTCAATTGTTGCTCCATATTAAACCAAACACAAACAACAATTAATTGTGATCCCTTTAGATGGACCACACCTTCAGTCTTCAGCTAGAAATAACAAAGTTCCGCTACTTGGTGGAACTTATGTTACGCATATTGTCTTGAATAATATGTGGAACAGTTAGAAGGACGGTTTATCTTCATGAACTTGAACTGTTGTCGTTTTTAAAGGAGGGTCATTGTTCACCTAATAACACACCGCATTTAAATTACATATATTTTTAATGGCAATTATTTGAAGCACGCACAATAGATCTGTTAGTATTTAAATTGGAGCGCAAATTTCAAACTGTACGGATTTTTACAAGAAGCTAAACGATTTGATTGGTGAATAATACTACTTGTTAATCGACTTTTAATTGGTGTCTTCCTCAATGATGCTGAAGATGACATCGAGACACAGTTACATACATATTTGCAGTGGCGGCTCGCATTGCAACAATAAAGTGGCTTAACTTTCAAAACGTTGTAACTTTTAGAGTTTTTTGGGGAAATTTTTGAAATTTGGTAGGGTGAATTCGGATTTATTACTGTGCTCAAATTTGAAGACAGATTTAAGATATGTGGGGTAGTTTTCGAGATATTGGCAAAAGCGCATCGGTTTTCGGGTGGCGGCGCTGATTTGAGGGGGGATGTTTATTTTGGCTCCGGTTTTTTTATTTTGTAAGCAATTTTTTTGAAATTTACTGTGAGGGTAGAGGATTTAATTGTCTACGTGGGGTTGAAGTCGGAATTGAAATATCTTTGACAGAAAAAAAATTATAACGTTTTCAAAAGTAGTTCTTTTATTGGGAAGCTTCTTGAGATCTGTCACTGTCTTTGAGATAAAGAATAGAAACTGATGAAGATTGACCACCTAACACAATTTTCCATTCCCATAGTGCATTATGTGCTAATTGAAACTGTGAAGGCTCTCTTGTAATAGATATTCGAATTTAAATTTAAAAAAATCGCAATAATTTTTCTCTCTGCATTACAATATGATATTTACAAGTACCGTTCGTTGCTTTTTCAAACTGTGCACGCAATTAAAATTACAATTACTACTACAAAGTATAAGTAATTAAAATCTACCTACGATACTTGTGTTTGTGTATCGCCATCCATGATAGTTATTATTATTATTATTTATTGTGGAGTGGCAAGGTCATTTTAATTAATTGACCAACAATTAATATGAAAATGGAAAAGTAGAAAATATTTTTTATTATTGCTATAAAATTTTGAAAGAAGAAATTACAAACAAATTTCTAATTTGCATTATTAAGCATCCGAATCGTAAAATTATAAACAAATAAATCCGCGCAGAGAACAAGTTTGACGACCAACTAACTAAATGACAAACAGTGGGGCCCATTGTTGGTGTACTTCCGTTTAACGTCCTACTAATTGCGGATGTGATAATTGATAACTGTAGGTCGCGCGCGATAAACGAAATTTTTCGAAATTTTGGCCGCGCGCTTTAATTATCTTATGTTGCAATGGCAATTAATTAAAATTTAAAAGGCAAATTCACATACCACATTATTATCCTTAAAAATCGACATTCTGCTATTAATTGTTTATTTTTGGGGGGCACTAATCGCGTCACTAATCACTAAATTTCATCACTGATTCAAAACCGTCCTCGTTTCGCTAAAAGCCTTGCAAGGACAACGCGTTTTCGAGACACTTAATTATTGCTGCACCAATTTTATTGTTATTGTTAAAGTTCAATCATTTTTTGTTTGTTAATGTTTTTTATTTGTTGTTATTTTTTTGTCGGATTGAGAACAGGTTGCATTAACAAGTTGAATTGTTAAAAAGTACTAGCGGCATGTCAGGTTTGAGAATTCATAACTACCTGCCGCGAAATTGAAGACTTTCTAATTGGTACCGACGTAGCACGTGGTACCCCCTTCTTATAACAATACGCGACTCGCTACTTTTATCAATAAACATTAGAAATTCTTGTTTAAACAATATTTTTACTGTTAAATTATTACGAATTTTCTTTTAGATAAGGTAGTTGGAATTTTTAAACAACCTTGCATTGTTAATTATTTTTTTATAATTGCTTAAAGCCATTTTGATTGGCTGTACACTTGTAGTATCATGGGAATCCCTTTGCTTTTAAAACGATACTAGAGACATCTTTGATAATGCGACTAAACTATTTTTCTTCTATTACAGAAACCTGCAGCTGAAGTGACATCTACAATCCAATAGCGTGAAGTGCAATCGACAATCCAACGGCATAGCATAAGGTGCCATCTACAATTTAATAGCGTAAGTCTTTACCAAAATTACGTACTTCCCCCACTTTATATTTTAATTTACGTGTATGCATGGTTGCGGAAATTAGGAATAATATTCAAATTACCATTCAAATAATGCTTAATTAAGTACTTTAATCTCTAAATCACATACATTAATAGCTAATTCGATACTTCTTCATCTCCACCATAATCAAATGTATATTAACCAACTGCGCGCGTATATTAGCGGGCAAAATCTTATGAAACCGATGATAATATTGCACCAATTGCGTCAAAGCCAATTGCAGTAGACTCAATCCCGTTACCAAATTCGGAAACGATAGCAAAACCTCCCGATTCAGCTCCTCAAGTGACTTCTTCCAATTCTCCGAAAAACTATGCACAATTTCCAACGATTTCGGTTCCTGATCTTTTAATTCTTTCAATTTGTCCGCCTCTAAATAATGCTCGCCCTCCTTCACATACTGCATCATTTCGCCGAAATGCGGGAACAAAACCACTTCGGCATATTCGCCACTTTTCGCTGACAGGCGCGACTTGAACGTTTCCGCTTCCTTCGAATTATCGCGCGTGCGTTCCATTAAAATATTCAAAATCATGTCGTAATTGTTGATTAGGAAAATTAATTGCTCCTTGCGTTCGGTAAAAACGCCGGCCATGCGGAAAATAAACATTTCCACCTCTTCTTGCAATTCGGCCAGCAATCGGTTTACTAATTCGTTCGGGAAATTCTCGCTGATGCTTACGAGCGCTGCGCTAAATTCCGCGTAGCGGCGCGCGATCTACAATAAGACCGTTAATAATTTAAATAGTATAAATAATATATTTACATAATGTGGTCCAAGTTCAAGGGAAAATTTCGTAACGTCGCATTCGCGAATATTGTTGATATTTAGTTGCAGTATGTGCTCGAAACGCGGTAGCAATATTCGCTCCAAATTCTCCCAATAATCGTCTAGGGCTGGCACGCATCGTTTGTGACACATGATTTTGTAGCGTAGAACTAGATGGAATGATAGGAAAATTGCTATCGAATCGTAGCAATGATTTGTGTAGGTTTCCAAATTTTTCTGAAATAGTTGTAATGTTGGTTGCATACTTTGCAAAATTTAAATTTAAGTTTTTCGACTTACTTGCAGTAAAGCTAATGTTCTGCCCATAATCTTATTAAAAATGCTCATCGCTTGTTGATTCTTAACCATAAAAAATTCGCTTATAAATAAATATTCCCTACACGCATTGTCAACCAATGCGTATTGCACGCTTCTGAATAACGCCTCAAATGTGTACTAAAAGTGCAGAAATAAGTACAAAATTTAGTCAAACCAAAGTCAAACTACTCGATTCTTCGATTCGGCATGCGGCACGATGATAGGAGCCTCCAATTGTTGCGCTAAAATATTATCGCGGCTGCCTATAGTAAAAACCGTCGCCTTATGCTTCAACGATTTGTTAAACAATCCGCGAGTCGCCGTATCTTCAATTCCCATTAAATCGTCCTTCGTCGTCGTCTCCTCGTATTGTAGCTTCATAATTCGTCCGTCGTACGATTTAAAGTAGGAGAAATAAATCTTGCTCATCGTGTCCAAATATTCCGTTATGATTTCCTCCGCAATGTTGCGCTCATTCGATAGCAAAAATTCGTAGTAGCCTTTGAATTTCAGCATGTTGTTTTGAGGTATTTGATAGTTGGTCATCGGTTTGCGGAACTTGCACACTTGTTCCAGCAGGTACACGCGGATCTTAATCATTGCTTTAATTCGGAGCTTTTCGAGGATGTCTTTGACGTCTAGGCAGGATCGCGTGTCTTTGAAGCTTTGCTCCTTTATAAAGCCGATTTTGTGGTTGAGGATTTGTAGTTGCACGCCGAATTCGGGATCAGTTACCGGTAAATCCATAATTCCAACGATTAAGTTCTCCGGCACGGAAATGTCGTCAATAAACTGGCTCAATTGTCCCCTAATCGCTTGCCGATTGGTCAACTCTTGACTCATTGAAACCGACTTGCGTTGCAGAATCAGTATTTCCGAGCTGATCGATCCCAGATCGGATTGGAAATCGCTGAGCATGTTTTCCATCCGTTCTAGGATCTGATCGCACGCAGTGATTTGATTGTGCAGACTCGCAATGTTCTCGCTCTCGTCCATGTACACTTTAATGCTCTCATCTTCCGTAGATTTCAATTCGGTTTCAATCTGTTTGGAATATAAGCGAAGGTCGGTGAACGTGTTGAGGATATCTTGCACTACTTTATCGCTGGCGACAAGAGTGCCGCTCTTGTCGTCCGTTTGCAATGCGATTTTACTCATCGAAAGTAATACTTAAGAATTAACTGCAAATTTATATCTTATGAATAATTGTTAATATGTCAACAAACAAATAGGAAGTGACATGTGTCAAAGTCAAACGTCACTCGTCAGCTGTTTTAAACGTATTGCTGGTTGCCTATTTCTCGTCGAACTTTGTAAGAGTTGGTAAGTAGTTGAGTGCTACTGGAAACTAGGTGGCGCAAATGTCTTTGCAAATGTGTTTGAAATTTATAAACAAATTGTTAATCACATTATGATAAGATGATAATTAATAATTACTGTAATAAACAACGTCAAAATCATCATCCAATCGGTAAAAACAAAAATAGGATGTGGTATTCTAATTTCCCTTGTGGTAATAAGTATATAAAGCCGGACAAACCAAAATTTTAATTAGTCGTGAATAATCTAATCTATAAACAATCTTCAGCAACCCCTAACATGTAAGTTAATTTATGGCCACTATAATTAATAATTATTATAGATAACTAGCTTGCAATAGTTTTTGCTACTTTACTCGCATATCTTATTAAATAATTCCATTTATAAATAATATTAGTTATTG
Organism: Cryptophagus acutangulus; assembly: GCA_963556235.1. NCBI lineage: Eukaryota > Metazoa > Arthropoda > Insecta > Coleoptera > Cryptophagidae > Cryptophagus > Cryptophagus acutangulus. The sequence continues at coordinate 5,427,718 of OY744569.1, forward strand.
TTAAAATACAATGTTTTTTGCATTCAGGGCCGTACAAATTGATTAATTATAATAAACAAATATGATTTGCTGTGATTAAACAGCGTTCTATTTAGTTCTAAATATTTTTATTATAAAGTGTGTATTTCTGGTTGCATTTAAAAATTATTACTAAGTTTAATTAATTTTAAACATAATTAAACACTAATTGTTTATTTTGACTAACTATATAAATACATTATACTCTCACAAACCCAAAAATGCAGTCGGTTTGGCTGTAAGTATTATACTTTTTGAAATATAAAAAAAAAAACTGCAAGAAAATTATCTTAATTATTTTTTTTATTAAAAACTAATCACACGATTGACTTGAAACTTGGCATAGTGATTAAGCAACATTAAATAAAAATCTACACCAAAATACAACTCAATCAAGAAAATAGTTTTTAATTAAATAAATAATTAAAAATTATTTGGGTTTTTGGCTTCTAATTCAAAAACCATTGTAGGTAGAGCAAAACCGATTTCAGTATTGGAATTGTAAAATAACATTCTATAATCTTGGATTTTTTAATCTATTTATTTGTGCTTAATTAGTACAATTTATTAGTAGCATAATTATTGTTGCTATTAATCTGCGTCCTTGACAAAAAATTATGAAAATCATTTATTTATTGCTTTAATGTGTTGTGGGTAATAAATTGATATATAGTGATTCTAAACATTGTCTTGATGTACTTCAAATTTGAATTTTCCACTCTTTTAATGGGATATTCTGTCATTTCACATTTATTTTTATTTGTTTCCGTATGAAAAATTACCGCTGCGGTAATTGTGAGATGTATTGGTGGTTGCTTAATTATTGTATAGAACCCTGTAATTGTTGGTAGCGAGTTAGTGTAACTTGAAACTAGATGGCGCAGGTGTGTTTACAGAGCGCTGTAATTGTTGGTGTCGAGGTAGTGCTGTTCGAAAGTAGATAGCGCGGGTGTGCTTACAGAGCTCTGTAATTGTCGGTAACGAGTTACGAGGTAGTCCAAACTAGAGGGCGCAGGTGTGTTTACAGAGCTCTGTAATTTTTAAGAACTTCAATATTTGAGCTGGTGCAAATTTTAATCAACCGCAAGCTACAACTTTTAACGTTTCGAATTAATGCAAGCACAATGACATATTTACAATAACTTTTTCATTTTCTGAATGATATGGACATCGAAACGCAACATCCACCAAGACTTCTAAAGGTATGCTTAACTGGCAATTTATATAATCAACAATTCAATAACTACGGTTCGTTTTAGCATGATATTTCACATAGTTTATTAATAATATTCATTATTGTTAAATTACAATGTTTTTGTAAAGACTATAGTCTTTGTTAATTTTTCGTTTTCGACCAAAAATTAGATTTTGCTGAAATTTGGCATGGTGATTAGGCATGTCAAAAATAACATATTTAGAAAGTTTCAGGTCAATCGAGTGCTTAGTTTTTTTTAAAAAAAATAATTAAGGTCGACTATTTTTAGCACTTTTTGGTTTACCTTAATTATTTTTTTTATTGAAAACTAATCATACGATTTATCTGAAACTTGCTGAATATCTTATTTTCGACATGCCTAATCACCCTGCCAAGTTTCATACAAATCTAATTTTTGGTCGAAAACGAAAAATTAACAAAGACTATAGTCTTTGTTCATTTTTGGCCCAAAAAATTGATTTCTTTCCGATCTTTACGATATTTGGCATGGTGATAAAGCATATCGAAATTAAGATATTCAGAAAGTTTCAGGTCAATCGTGTGATTAGTTTTTATGAAACAAAATAAATAAGGTAAATTTTTTTAGCACCTTTTGGTTTACCTTAATTATTTTTTTTATTAAAAACTAATCACACGATTGACCTGAAACTTGCTGAATATCTTAATTTCGATATGCTTAATCACCCTGCCAAATTTTATAACAATTTAATTTTTGGGCAAAATCGAAAAATTAACAAAGACTATAGTCTTTGTTAATTTTTTGCCAAAAAATCTTCATCTCTCAGATTGTTATGAAATTTTGCATGGTAATTAAGCATAACAATATTAAGATATTCAGCAAGTTTCAGGTCAATCGTGTGATTAGTTATTTAAAAAATAATTCACAAAAACTATAACACTTACATCAAAACCGATTACATTTTTGAGTTTAGGACCATTTAGATTAACCTTTTGGTTTATTTCAGAAGTCACAGGAATTTTGCATCGGCAGCAATTAAACTACTTATGGAAAAGAAGACGACAAGTAAAATGTGTTCGTATTACGTGCTTCTGAAACTCTTATTAGGGCAGATGCTTCGTATTTATTTATAAGTTTCTTTCAAAAAATCGCCTTACAACTAATACCACCTTGTATAATAAGCATGAAACGACAGGCCATTTTGCACTGATTTTAAAAATGTTCAACACTCTGCATAAAAATGTTCCTAAAGCTTGTAATTAATTATTTAAGATATTTTTTAAAAGTGTCAATATCTTTCGATCCAATCGGTATAATTGTATACATTGAGTATTTAAAGATCGGCCTTTTTGCGCTGCTTCCAAAAAGAGGCAACACTTTATATAAAAGTACTCTTATAGCTTGTAATTAATTATTTAAGATATTTTTTTAATGTGTCAATATCTTCTGTAACACTCTGTATAATTGTATAAATTTAGCATTAATATGTTGGCTTTTTTGCGCTGCATCCAAAATGGTGCAACACTCTGTATAAATGTCTGTATATAGCTTGTAATTAATTATTTAAAGATATTTGTAAAAATGTGATTGTCATTACGTATAGAACACCCTGTATATATGTACAATTTATTGCTGATTCATGAATAAAGAATTTTTACTGAATTTTCTGCGTTTTTGTTTTCTTTCAAACACCCTGCATAAACGTCTAAATTACACCCATTGAGTCTAATTTTCCCGCCAAAATCTCTATCAGGCGTAAAAACTACGTGAAATATGTTTTTGAAACAAAATAAAAAATTTGGAGAAAATGTCCTCTTGACACACCCTGTATAAATAATAGAAGGGCTAAAACCGTTCTGTCTGCATCGCCTGTATATTTTGTATCAGGAGCAAGTCGAATCTGCGCATGTGCACCACCTCCTCGCGTTTCTGCGATCCTGATAGAAAATCCGAGATTTGCATCTTTTTTCCCGAAAAATTTAAACAAAAATCGAGCAAATAAAAATTTTCGAGAAAATGTCCTCTTGATCCACCTCGTAGTTTTTGTCCTCTTGATACACCCTGTATAAGTATCAGGCGCATACCTCCTCGCCTTTCTGCGATCCTGATACCTCATCCCAGATTTTCGTGATTTTCAGCGTTTTTCGTTGTTTTTCGAAGTTTAGAGCTGCAAAAAGAACGAAAAACGCTGAAATCGACGAAAATCCGGGATGGGCTATCAGGATCGCAGAAAGGCGAGGAGGTATGCGCCTGATACTTATACAGGGTGTATCAAGAGGACAAAAACTACGGGGTGGATCAAGAGGACATTTTCTCGAAAATTTTTATTTGTTCGATTTTTGTTTAAATTTTTCGGGAAAAAACATGCAAATCTCGGATTTCCTACCAGGATCGCAGAAACGCGAGGAGGTGCTCGCATGCGCAGATTCGACTTGCTCCTGATACAAAATATACAGGCGATGCAGACAGAACGGTTTTAGCCCTTCTATTATTTATACAGGGTGTGTCAAGAGGACATTTTCTCCAAATTTTTTATTTTGTTTCAAAAACATATTTCACGTAGTTTTTACGCCTGATAGAGATTTTGGCGGGAAAATTAGACACAATTGGTGTAATTTAGACGTTTATACAGGGTGTTTGAAAGAAAACAAAAACGCAGAAAATTCAGTAAAAATTCTTTATTCATGAATCAGCAATAAATTGTACATATATACAGGGTGTTCTATACGTAATGACAATCACATTTTTACAAATATCTTTAAATAATTAATTACAAGCTATATACAGACATTTATACAGAGTGTTGCACCATTTTGGATGCAGCGCAAAAAAGCCAACATATTAATGCTAAATTTATACAATTATACAGAGTGTTACAGAAGATATTGACACATTAAAAAAATATCTTAAATAATTAATTACAAGGTTTAGGAACATTTTTATACAGAGTGTTGCACATTTTTAAAATTAGTGCAAAATGGCCTGTCGTTTCATGCTAACTATACCGGGTGGTATAAGTTGTAAGGCGACTTTTTGAATGAAACTTATAAATAAATACGTAGCACCTGCGTTGCCGTAATAAGAGTTGCACAAGCACGTAACACGAACACATTTTATTTCTCGTCTTCTTTTCCATAAGTAGTTCAATTGCTGCAGATGTAAAATTCCTATGACTTCTGAAACAAACCAAAAAACTAATTAAAATGGTTTATTGAAAACTAATAATTAAGGTAAATTTTTAGCTCTTTTTGGTTTACCTTAATTATTTTTTTAATTAAAAACTAATCAATCGATTGACGTGAAACTTGCTGAATTTCTTAATATTGTTATGCTTAATCACCATGCCAAATATCGTAAAGATCGGGAAAAAATTGATTTTTTGGGCCAAAAATGAACAAAGACTATATAGTCTTTGTTAATTTTTCGTTTTCGACCAAAAATTAGATTTCTATGAAACTTGGCAGGGTGATTAGGCATGTCGAAAATAAGATATTCAGCAAGTTTCAGGTAAATCGTATGATTAGTTTTCAATAAAAAAAATAATTAAGGTAAACCAAAAAGTGCTAAAAATTGTCGACTTTAATTATTTTTTTAAAAAAAAACTAAGCACTCGATTGACCTGAAACTTTCTAAATATGTTATTTTTGACATGCCTAAACACCATGCCAAATTTCAGCAAAATCTAATTTTTAGTCGAAAACGAAAAATTAACAAAGACTATAATAGTCTTTGTTCATTTTTGGCCCAAAAAATCGATTTTATTCCGATCTTTACCATATTTGGCATGGTGATTAATCATATCGAAATTAAGATATTCAGAAAGATTCAGGTCAATCGTGTGATTAGTTTTTATGAAACAAAATAAATAAGGTAAATTTTTTTAGCACTTTGTGGTTTACCTTAATTATTTTTTTTATTGAAAACTAATCACACGATTCACCTGAAACTTGCTGAATATCTTAATTTCGATATGCTTAATCACCCTGCCAAATTTCAGAAGAATCTAATTTTTGGTCGAAAAATGAACAAAGATAAATTTGATAACAAAAAATAATTGAATTGATAATTATTTAAATTGCCAGTCAAGCTTACCATTAGCAGTTTTGGTGGATGTTGCCTTTCGATGTCCACTTCATTCTGAAAATTCAAAATTACTGTAAATGCGCTTTCTGTCCGCGCTGAGTCTCAGCGCGGACAGAAATATACTAAACAAGAATTGAGATTGCAATGCTTTTGCATTATTTGAATCGTCGAGTTTGAGCTTGCAATGATTCAAAACTTGCAAAACTTTCATGCTTGCAGCGTTCTTAAATTTCCGTGCTGTAAAAAAACACACCTGCGTCATCTAATTTCGAACCACACAAACTCGTTACCAACAATTACAGAGCGCTGTTTACACACCTGCGCCATCTAAGTTTAAGCACATCTAACTTGTAACCAACAATTACAGAGCGCTGTAAACACACCTGCGCCTCCTAGTTTTGACTGTCACTAACTCTCGTTACCTACAATTACAGAGCCCTGTAATCACGGCTGCGGCCATCTAGTTTCGGGTGATAATAACTCGTTTCCATCAATTACAGGGTTCTATCTTCTATACAATAATTAGGCAATTACCAATACCACCAGCCCCGTTTCGGAAACAGGACAAAAAGGGCAATCGTTGGTGCTAAATTTATACAATTATACAAAGTGTTACAGAAGATATTGACACTTTTAGAAACTATCTTAAATAATTAATTACAAGCTTTAGAAACAATTGAATTATAAACAGAGTGTTGCTAATAAAAACGGCATTTTAAAAAGAAATCACAAATAAGTTTGTAAGATCTTTTAAAAGTGCAATTAATTTAACACCTACAGTATACAAATAACAAATACAAATGTATTGAATTTAAAACTTGTGATAATAATGCTGATTGGTCGTACCGTAGACATCTTCCATCATCATCTTCGTACCTACAAGCAACGAAAGAACAAAATATCAATACAAACATTACTGTAAAAGACGAAAATAATAACTACTAATTATCTTTTTAAAAAAGACATATTCATTCTGAAAATTAAATTGTTAATTATATAAATTACCAGTTCAACTTGCCATTAAAAGCCCTGATGGATGTTTTGGTGTTCGTTTGTATTCTGAAAATGAAAAGTTACTGTAAACAGGTCGGACTCTCAACGCGCACAGATACAAACTAAATTTTAAATAATAGCTTGCGAAAGTTCGAAGTTTGCAATAATTCAAATTAATAGGTGACCCTACGCCATCTAGTTTGCAGAGCTCTGCAAACACACCTGCGCCACCTACATTCCAGTAGCACCCCTACTTTTGACAACCCCTCATGCACGATCACATAACCTATTTTTAAACGTCAAATTTAAATAACCTTGTTGACTGATTCAAAAGGTCAAAAAGGTTAAATCAGCTATCGCAAAAAATCTCGCTAGTATTATTTAATTGTGTTTAGGATTGTCGTCAAAGCAAGAACAGCTGAACATAAAATGTCGTGGTTTTCAACGGTAACACAAGGCCCTCCAATTGAGGTGTTTGCTATGAACAAGGCGTATGCGGACGATACTTTCGCCAATAAAGTGATATTAGGTGCTGGAGGTAAGCGAAAACACTCATTCGTCTAATTTTGCAATATTATTAAGGATTTGTTGTTATTAAGCGTATCGTACAAACGAGGGTAAACCGTGGGTGCTGCCCGTTGTGCGAAAAGCCGAAAAGGCATTAGCCAGTGATGAAACCTTGAATAAGGAATATTTGCCTGTTTTGGGGCTAGAAGAATTCAGTAACTTGGCAACGAACATGTTGCTGGGCAGTGAATCTGTTGCGTTGAAGGAGAATCGAGTATGTTATTTTTTTTAATTATCTATTATGACGTTCGTCTAATCTTTTTAATTTGATTAAACAATATTTATTTGTGTAATACAAATATTGTTGTTGTCTAATAAGTGTTGCAATTTAAATATCTTATCAACAATAGTTGAAATATCGCGGACAATTAAGCAACTAGTAATATACGAAATAGGCAACCAGTGATACAATTATAAATTTCAGGCATTTGGAGTGCAATGCCTTTCAGGCACTGGGGCTTTACGAGTGGGCGCCGAATTTCTGGCTCGCGTTTTAGGCCTGAAAACCTTCTACTACTCCAAACCAACTTGGGGTAACTATTTTAATATATCAAGCTAACAAAACCAAAGATTGTGAATCCAAACAGAAAACCACATTCTGCTGTTCAACAATGCCGGCTTTGAATCGGCCCGCGAATATCGCTACTGGTCGGAATGCACTCGCGGTTTGGACATTAACGGCCTACTAGAAGACTTGCGAAATGCACCCGAACGTTCGGTTGTTATTTTGCATGCATGCGCCCACAATCCGACTGGATGCGATCCAACGCGCGAACAATGGGTGCAAATCGCCGAAGTGGTTCGGGAACGCAAATTGTTCCCCTTCTTCGATTCGGCCTATCAAGGATTCGCGTCGGGCGATTTGGACAAGGACGCTTGGGCCGTTCGCTATTTCATTGAACAAGGTTTTGAAATTTTCTGCGCGCAATCGTTCGCCAAGAATTTTGGATTGTACAGTATGTAGCTTAATTAATTAAGATTGAAAAGTAATTAAATTTTGGATTTTAGACGAACGTGTGGGCAATCTGACAGTAGTAATGAACGACGTCAGCCAGATGGCGCCAGTCAAGTCGCAAATTACCCTGCTAGTGCGTGGAATGTACTCGAACCCACCGAGTCATGGAGCCAGGATTGTGCAATACGTTTTGAAGAATCCCGAGCTGTACAATGAATGGCGCGAAAATATCAAAACCATGTCAAGCAGAATTATTGAGATGAGGAAACAATTGAGAGCCGCTTTGGAAAAGGTGGAGGCACCGGGTACTTGGACACATATTACTAGTCAAATTGGAATGTTTTCGTATACAGGGCTTAACGGTTTGTAATTTTGTCTGTTAGGGGGATTGTGGTTTAATTTGATTTTTTTAGAGGTGCAATCCGAGCATATGATCAAGAAACACCACGTTTACATGCTGAGATCGGGCAGGATTAGTATGTGCGGCGTGACACCGTCGAATGTGGATTATGTAGCCCAGGCCATTTGCGAAACACTTAAGAATTTGCCTAATAAATTGTAATTAGTATTTTAAATTGTTAATTTTTGGTTGCAATAGCATTTTTACACTTGTGATACTCCTTTATATGTTGGTTTGTCATCATATTATGTTTATTTGTTATTGAATATACGAATTTTAACGCCACAACTTTGTTTTATTTAAACAATTTAATTTACCCCCGTTTTTAAATCGCGCGCCCTTAATAAGCAATATGGCCGCCCTCTAATGTCAGTTTTAAAATTACATAACCCTACTTTAAAACAAAGAAAGGACACGTAATTGTTTACATTCCACTTGAATCTTATCAAAACAAATAGCATTAAATTACAACAATAAGATAAACTATAAATACGGAGTGCGGTATGTGCTTTAATTTAGTTTAAGTGCAACTTTTAAAAATGGGGCTCGACGGGGAATTACCTGAGACTTTCGTACCTGGATTTCACGATGCAAGTGAATTGCGAAAAATGTCCTACACCTACCTCGGTAATACAGGTATGAAAGTCTCTAAACTATCGTTTGGTACCGGCGGATTTTCCTACTTTTACGGGTAAAATAAATCACAACAAAATTTTGAATTTAACCTACAAAATACGATTTAGTAAATTCACACTTGATGAGTGCAAGCAAACTATATTAGAAGCAATCAAAAAGGGGATTAATTTCATTGATACGGGCCCCTGGTACGGACATGGAGAAAGCGAAGAAGTTTTAGGCAAAGTATGAATTAATTATGCAACCAACGATACACTAATTTCGCGAAACTTGCGATTTACGCGCATTCAAAGCGTTTTTTACGTCTAATACTGTTTAATTAGTGTCTAGAAGGCATCCCGAGAAAAGCCTACTACATAGCGACCAAAGTAGGCCGCTACGAAAAAGACCCAAAGCAAATGTTCGATTTTTCCGCGGGCAAAACGCAACAAAGCATCGAGACATCTTTAAAACGCTTAGGCGTGGGCTACATCGATCTAATCCAAGTAAACTCTACTCTACTATAATAATAAAAAGACTTACCAGCATTATTCAGGTCCACGACGTCGAATTCGCTCCCAGCCTCGAGATGGTCATCAACGAAACACTTCCAGTTCTTGAAGCCGCCGTTAAAAGTGGCAAAGCCAATCACATCGGAATCACAGGCTATCCCGTCTCCACACTGTTGCAATGCATTGAGAAGAGCAAGACACCCATCGAGTCCGTATTGTCGTATTGCAGACTCACAATGATGGACCAAACGTTGAACGATTTCATTACAGCTTTGCAGGCGCGTAATATCGGCATTATCAACGCAGCCGCCCATTCAATGGGCCTCCTTACGAACAACGGCCCACCGGAGTGGCATCCAGCCGGCGAACACATGCAGAAAATTTGCGCTGAAGCTCGCCACTACGCAAAAGTATTTTTCCTTCTTTAAGCTTCTTCGCACTAATTAATTTCTTCCAGGAAAATAACGTGGAACTAGCCCGATTGGCGCTATACTACAGCTTGCAGCAAAAGGGTCCCCACACGCATTTGCTTGGAATGAACACTCGAGGCATTTTAGAGGCGAATTTGGACGTTTTCCGGAACGGTCTCCAACCGATTGAACTCCAAGTTTACGAGCACATTATGCGCGATATCTTAAGCAAACTCGAAGTGCGTCATTGGGAAACGATCGAGTTGGAAAGATACTGGAACATTATGAAGAGCAATTAATTATTTGTCTATTATTTAAATTTAATTAAATAAATAGCGCACAATTACTCGCTATCCCGTTTTCGCATGTGTCGCCAAATGTCCCTTCAAATGATGACTCCTTCTGAACTGCTTGCCGCAAATCTTGCAAAGGAACGGTTTCTCGTCAGTGTGAATTTTGTTATGCTGCTTCAAGTTCTTGGGATCCGCGAAAGTCTTACCGCAAACCAGACATTTGTGCGGTTTCTCGCCTGTGTGACTGCGCTTGTGAATATTTAAATAGTAGAGCGTTGAGAAGGTTTTCGAGCAATAGTTGCAGTCGTACGGCCGCTCGCCCGTGTGCGATTTCAAATGTTTGGCTACCACTGACGATTGGGCGAAGCTTTTCCCGCAAACGCCGCAGATGAAGGGACGTTCGCCCGTGTGGGTGCGTTTGTGAGAAGTTAAACGCCCACTCGACACAAAACTAGAAGCAAACAATAGTTTAGTACGTCAGCTGCAATTAAAACTACCTTTAAATACCTTAGTTTGCATATATTGCAAGAATACGGCTTGTCGCCCTTATGCCTGCGAATATGAATCGTCAAATTGGAAGACTGCTTAAACGACTTGCCGCAAATCGAGCACAAGTGCGGCTTTTCCTCGCGATTTGCTTTCTGTTTAGCGGGCGGCTTATAATCCTCGTGGTGTCGCATATGATAAGCCAGCGTGCCCGATTGCGTGAACGAGGCGTTGCAGATCATACAACTGTAGGGTTTACTGCCTGTATGTTGTGACATATGCCTTTTCACATCAAACGCCCTAGTGAATTGCTTAAAGCAAATGCTGCATTTAAGCTCAGCGGAGTCGGAATGCGTTTTAAGATGCCGGTGGAACGCATATTTGGACGTAAACGATTTGTCGCATAATTTGCAGGGAAATTTAGTTTCGGAAACAAAATCGCTGTCTTTATCGTCGTCTTCCTGTTCGCTATCACAGCTTTCTGCGTCCTCCTCCTTTTCCAGCTTCAAATAGCTGGACAAATTAGTGTTGGATTCAAAAATTTCGTTCAACTTTTCGTCCTCCACGGGCGCTTTATCACAATTAGCTTTTTCGATTTCGGTGGTTTCTGCCGCTTCATATTCTTCGTCGTTATGCACTTGCAGCTTTAAAAACGTGGAAATGTTCGTATTCGGGTCGAAAATTTCGTTGAACTTTTCATTACTATCTCGACAAAGTTCGCGGAATATATATGCGTTTGTTAGGCTGGCTAGACATGAGTTGCATATGTAATGGGAGAACGGGTCGCTTTTCAGCACCTGCAATTCAAATTAAAAGGGGTCGTAATTATTTTGTGGTTATGTTACCTCGATAGAAGTACACTTTAGCAAAACTGAGTTTACGGGCTCTTCTTTACCGGAAATTCTAATTATATTGAACAATGAGTTTAAGTGGACGTCGCTTGCCATGCAAGCACGGCAAATACTGCTTATTTGTATTTGATTGTTCATTATTTTGTTTACGATGCACTACCTAACCGCACTTTATAGTTACTGATTTAAAATTCTACATTTCCACCACAGTTGAATATTTTTTATTAATTAAGCATTAATTGTTGTTTTTAGTATGTGTATCTACTGAATTCGATATAATACACATAAAAATGTAATTTATTTAATTGTGAACACTTTACTTTTAAAAATACAAATAAAATAATTTTATATTAGGCATATTGTAATGCTGGTTGCCTATGCGGAATTATAAATGGGTTTTATTAATTAATTAAGGTAACTAAGCATTAATTGTACGTTTTTATAATCAATAAATATAGAATAAACTTTAATAAATTCAAAAATATAGTCTGCTTTGCTGTAAGTATTATACTTTTTAAATTATAAACAAAATACTAAGTTTTTGTATTTTATTTATAATTTAAAAACTATCATAGCTAAATTAAAACGGACTTCAGTTTTAAATTTATTAAAGTTCATTCTATAATTATAAATTAAAAAAACTAACACTTAATTAATTAATAAAACTTTGATTTGTAATTTTACCAAGGCAACCAGCAATACATATTCAATAAATTATTTATTTTTGTTATAATTCAAAATCTATAAATAGTACAATAAAATATAGTGCATTTTTAATCTTATTGCATTGTATTCTATAGATATAAAGAATAAATACAGACAATTAGTTCATAATTAAAATAATATAAAATTGTGTTCAACATTCCGTGGTGTATTAAAGAAGAAGACGAGTTTAACCCTACTTTTTTGACATCTCGTCTTAAAAATGAATATAGCACGTTCAACCCTAATAAACACCCTTAAATCCACAACAACTACCCGAAATTACGCGTTTAAAAGTGATTTAAAAATAAAGTGGTTGCGCCCTGAAAAAATCCCGTGCTACAAACCCGAGAAATCGGGCGATCTCGCTAGTGTCCCCCCAATAGACAAAAGTGAAATCCAACTACAATTCCGCAACTCCAAAGAATTGGAAACCGCCGACGATTTAGTCCGGAAGATATTCAGCTTAGAATTCGCGCCGAAACGCAAAACAAACCAACTGTACTTCCACCAAATCATCAGCGGCGTTAAACGACACAACTACGATATATCAACAGTCGAAGTGAAAATCGCGAAATGGACGGGCGTCATTCGCGTGTTCCAAGAAATAATGGAACGTTTCCCTCGCAACAAAGTCCTCAAAGTGCAACTGAAGGAGCTAATTGACAAGCGGAAAAAGCAACTGAAATATCTGCGAAGATGGGATTACAAACGGTTCGAATGGTTGCTGGACGCTTTGGACATCGTCTACAAATCGCCACCGGATCATTTCCACTGGATTACGCGCAAGGAGTCGTTGGTCAAACTGACCAACATCCATTGCGACGGGATTAAGAACGAAAGGCTGGAGCAATACCGGACGTTGCTTGAGAGTCAACAACCGGGATTCTTGGAGGAGAAAATCAGGACGTTGGAATTTATCCAGGAGGAGCAGAAAAGCTGCGGCGTTGAAGTTACAGTGACTGCAGAGGAAATTGAGGCATTGAAAGTGCAGTTGAGTGAGTTGGTTGCGAGTAGGAAGGCTGTCGACAATGATTAGTCGTAGTTGGATGTTTGTAATTGGTATTGTAATATATTTAATTATTTGATCAATTCTGGTATTTTTTTTAAAAATATGATTCATTTCGGTTTTTCCCCCGTTTCCTTTAACCATTAATATGCAACCAAACATACCTTAAAATTTAATCATGGAATCGAATGTATTGCTAGTTGCTTGATATTTATTAATAGTGGGAGAAAGAGCGCCAAATTCAAATTAATTAGCTCGATCGATTTTTCACGCAACTGTAATTTGTTAATACTTTATATTACCGAGCTTTTCAATCAATTGTCCAACGAATCTTTCCGGTCAACATATATTTGTTGTAAACGGAATAAAATATCGCTTGGCAACAAAACAAGGACACTAATTACCTATCAATAAATAATAGAAACCCCGTTAAACTGTATTGCACCACATTTATACCTCGACGTTACCCTCATTTAGTTGCAACAATTTATTAAATTAATTATCAAATAAATAAGAACCGCAATATCCGGTCGGTTCAACCTTAAGCTCAACCAAGCAAATAAAAGTAGAAACAAATTTAGTCTGTAACATATAAGTAAGTGCGTGTTTGTTCGATATATAGCCCATTCAAATCCCAGATGATAATATTCACACACCTTTTATTGTCTAGTTAATTAAATTTACCTAGCTTCAAAGTGTGTGGCAAAACCTCGCTCCAGAATTTAGTTTCGTGTGTGTAGTGCACAAAAGCAGCAGGTTCGTACAATTTCATCTAATTATTACAATTAAAAATAATTCCGCAATGTAAATGAGCATTTTTATGCAATTAGTTGCTAACTTCGCAATGCGAAATTTCAAAAAAGCAAAAATAGCAGTAATGTTGGTTGCCTAACTAATATTTTCAAAAATTAACTATTGAACGTGTATTGCTGGTTGCATCACAAAAAATATTAATAAATATTGCATTTTTGCTAAACAAACATTTGCACTGATTAGATTAAACCCTAAAACAAACTAAAAACCATCCATTACTAGTCCAACAATCAACATGTTTCGTCCACAAAGTGCCATGTCGCGCAAAGAAACCGAAATGGCGTCAAAAAGCCTACGCGAATTGCAGGCAGTTGGCACCACTGCGGATCCGGTGCAACGATTGCGTCTATTATGTCTGTCACGTGGTGCACATGGCATATTGGGATTGGGTCGCATGTTTCGCCGCATGGACGAAGACGGAAACAAAAATTTGAATCAGGAGGAATTCGTTTTGGGCCTACAAGAGACCGGTTTGGATATTAGTGATGAGGAAGCAAAGGAAATGTTTGCGAAATTCGATACGGATGGCAGCGGAAGTGTCAATATGGACGAGTTTTTGGTTCATATTCGTGTAAGTTTTTTGAGGCTATGTCCAAAATGTCGGAAATAATTGGTAGCCCTGCTTGTCTTTAGCCGCCAATGTCAGAGAGCAGAAAAAAGGTGATTGCTGAGGCGTTTAAGAAAATGGATAAAACCGGGGATGGTTTGATCACGATTGATGATTTAAAAAATGTTTATAATGTGAAATCGCATCCTCGTTATATTTCCGGCGAGGAAAGCGAAGAAAGCATTATGAAAAGATTGTTAAATAATTTTGAACAAGATGCTACCAAAGATGGTATTGTAAGTTGCCTAACTTCGGGGATTCCCCCAATTTAAATTAATTATTTATTTATTTTCTAGGTAACTAAAGAAGAATTTTTGAACTACTATTGCGGAATAAGTGCTTCAATCGATAACGATTGCTATTTCGATTTAATGATGCGTCACGCCTATAAATTGTAATTTATCTACTAAATTTCGAAACTTGTTCTCACCTAAACACTTAAATTGTTTCTAACTAAATACTATATCCACTTAAAATAATTTAAGTAAATTGTAATACTTTTAAAAGCAAAATTATCTGGTACTATGCAACCAACAATACTGACGTACCTCATACTTTTGTGTTTAATTGTAAATTTAATCTTAATGTTGTTAGAGTGTGACTTTAATTATTATCGATTTGTTATCTATAAATATAAAAA
Source organism: Cryptophagus acutangulus (assembly GCA_963556235.1). Classification (NCBI taxonomy): domain Eukaryota; kingdom Metazoa; phylum Arthropoda; class Insecta; order Coleoptera; family Cryptophagidae; genus Cryptophagus; species Cryptophagus acutangulus. The sequence goes on from OY744569.1 coordinate 5,442,847, forward strand.
TAAAATTGACTTTATCTAACTTGAAATATCAATAATTCAAATTGAAAATAGCGCGCGCTTTAGTCCACCCGCAACTGTATTGCTGGTTGCCTAAAACATGCATTTGATAATACTGCTCTTTTTATTATCTACGTGCTTAAATAAAATTTCTATCACAAGTATCAAAACATAATTCCACTACTAAATAGTACTAATACAAATAATCACAGTAATGAGAATCTAATACCTCGGAATTTGCGTATTGCAATTCCCATGCAACACCACAATTTTATGATTGCATTTGAAATATTTATCGAACACATCTTTGTAGCCGCGATCGCGCCACCACGTGCAAATTTGCCGATTAAAACCGCAATGTATCGTCTGAATTAATTCTGGGTACTCGAATCCCAACAAAGTGTAAAAATCCTGATCGCCTAAATGGCCGTGAAATTTGAATTTTTTAGTCATGCGATTTACGTTTTCCTCAGTTACTATGCGCGTAAATTCCGTAGAATTTCTTAACTTATCAAAATTAATTAAAACTACACCTGAATTGTATCCTTGGAAGCCTCGTGGATGGATCGTGGAGTTCTGGTTATTGTCGATCGGATCATCGTGGTAGTACTCGCCGAATGTCGTGTTGTGTTTGGATTTGAACGAGTGCAGAATGTGGCGGTACACCGGCGATAGTTCCGGGGCCAGACCGAAGAGGGCGCTGGGTTTGAAGCTGGAATTAACATGTTTAGAAATATAGATTTAAATAAATTGAAGTAAACTTACTTGTCAAATTGTTGGAATAGTTTTAAGACATCGCTTTTGAAAAACAAATCACAGTCGAGTAAGACGCCACGTTTTTGGTCGCTCGGGGCAATTCGGAACAAGCCGAGCGAAATGTAGAATAAAGTATCACTATAGTAGCTCCCTAAAATAAAAACATTAATTAAAATCGCTTATAACTCACTTTAATTGTAACTTGCCTGCTTTGCTAAAATAAGGCTGCAGCACTTTAACAATATCGTCCACTTTAGACGCAATCTCTTTAATATCGTAAAATTTGTAATTAATAACACTCTTAATCTTCTTGCTGATACTTGCCAACTCAAGCTCAGCAATTTCCTTCGACTTTTCGTCAATTATTAAATGGAAATGTAAAGGCACTGACGTGACATTCATCAAATTCGTCACGATTGTTTGGAATTTTTGTATGAGCGGCGATCGCTTCGACGGTTTGTTCGACACTCTCGTAAAAATAAGCCACACATTGTACGTTTCGTTTGCTTTACGAACTATGAGCGGCTCGTATAGTTTCAAGGCGTTTGTTGATGGTTTTGTTTCGAAATTGTTAATTATAAAAGCATAGTATATTACCACTAGTAAACTTAGAGCGAGTGTTACGTTCAGCAGGATGTTTGATCGCAAATTCAACATTTTCTCACATTTTTTAGCGTTTATTTGAGGCACGGTTTCTTCTTTTCACTGTTTTTGCTTTGTTACTTCTTTGTTGTTGTCGGGAAAACAGCTGACTGACAGACAGAGACAATAGAGAGAGAAGATTGGACACTATGTAGAAAAGGCTAGGGCGATTTAAAAGCGATTTTAACGCCATCTCGCGATTGGTTAATCAACTGTAGACCTAAAAAGTACGAGAATTATAGGCATCTGCTGACGAATGGTTTGTAGCCATGCTAAATATATTTTGCGCGGTAAATTTAAATGTAATATTTTTTATTATTATTATTATTTTAAAGGTAAATTAAACAATATAATTTTGCTACAATATTTATTATTTTTTTACACATTTTTAACACATATTTACACATAAATGAATACATTAAACTAAAATATTTTATATAATATCAAATATAAAAATAAATAAAATTATGTTGATGGGTCCCTCCTCTTTATAAAATATTCGTATGTATATAGGACAGATTACAAATTCTTAATAGTTATAATTATGTATCGGGCTTGGGACCGTCATATACTGATTTATGATTTGAAATCATAAATCAATTCATGGCAGAGTTGCCCCATCAACAATTTCAAAAAGAAATACAAAAAAAATAATTGTATGCTGAACAACCAACCGCGTATTGCGACTGCAAATTTTTGGAGCAGATTACCAAAACAAACAAATTATTTGCAAGTGCAAAATAAATAAGGTACATACCCCGAAAATAACAGCAATTTTATATAGACACAATAATAGGAATAGGCACAACACTAGGAACAACATAAGCTGTATTCGCGACTCGTGCCGTGATTGCAATAATATCCGTTCAGTTTGGTCACTTTGAATGGGAGAACTCTGCTGTACTCACAGGAGAATTATATATGTTGACATAAAAGAACACTCAAATATGATAGACAAAACATTATTTATAAATCATTATTATTCGATTATTCGCGAATCACAAGTATCACAATGTTATTAACCTCACAATGAAATTACAATGTCAAAACATAGAAGTTTTTGAATGTAACACAGTGTGACACCAAAACTGGTATATTATTGATTAAAATTGTATTTAAAATTCGCCGAGACCCCTCGTACGTCGGTTGTACTTTCTGACCGAATACAGCAACTCAAACGCGCTTGCGCATTTTGTTGAACAGCACGTGACAGCCGCGTTGAATAGACAAGCGGATAGAAGTTGCGAATGGTAAGTTGGCTCCGGCCAATAAACGCAAGGGGAACGTTGGCGCCAATTTTGAAAGATGGCGTTTGTGCAGTAGTCACATTGTAATACTACTTACAGTCAAAATACAACCCACGTCCGAAGTTGTGTAACCTAACCTACACTTTGATCTTAGCCATAGGGCCATAGGGCCTTAGAATAGAGGCTAAACCTAACCTAACCTGACATCTTTATTCTGAAAAAAAAAAAAAAAAATAAAATAAAAAAAAAAAAAAAAAAAAACCTTTTTTTTTTTAACTAACCTAACCTTTTAAAAAAAATAACCTAACCTAACCCGGGTAACCTAACCTAACCTAGTCCCGGGTAAGCGACTGGCTGCCCATTGGCCGGAGCCAACTTACCATTCGCAACTTCTATCCGCTTGTCTGCTGTATTAATTGTTCCTGTACAGCGGTACATTATCAACAATTGCGCACGCGCGTTTGAGTTGCTGTATTCCGTCAGAAAGTACAACCGACGTACGAGGGGTCACGGCGTTTAAAATTATGTTATACTTACACGTATAAAAATTATATTACACTCACTTATATATGCACAATCATTTTAATTTAAAGTAGAAAGATATTTATTAAATTTGTAACTAGTAAAACAATTTTATAAAAGGCAAACGTCATGAATTTCTACCAGTTACACCATTCTAACTTCAATCGTAATATAATCGTGAACTCCTATAAATAGAGAGAGTAAGAAATATATTTTATCTCATTTTAGTTTGGGAATCGAAATATCCTATCGTGCTGGTAAAAGTGGACAGCCCCTGCTGACAGAAAAACATTGAATGTGGGGTTATGATGTTGAAAAGTACTTAGGCAACTAGCAATACAATCAATTAACAAATAATTATTAACAACAACTATGAATTTGAACTAAATTGTTATTGTTGCTACTATTATGCTTAATAATAATTATTATGCAAATCTCCGTGTAATCTATTAATTTTAAACAAAATTAAAACAAAGCGCTCTCTACAAATAAGTAGCTGAACTCGTATCAAAAGCGGATGCTCAAATTTACATTTGTCATGGTAGCCATTTTTATTTTCAGTTGTCAAATAAACTTTAAAAGATGCCGAGTCAAGAAGTAACAACAACGAAAGTGGTGGTTCATCCCTTAGTTTTGCTAAGTGTGGTGGACCATTTCAATCGAATGGGCAAAATTGGCAATCAGAAACGTGTAGTTGGTGTTTTACTCGGCTGCTGGCGAGCCAAAGGCATCCTTGATGTATCCAACAGTTTTGCAGGTTAGTTTCACCCCCACACTCATCATTCCCTTATACTAAACCCTTTGAAATGCAGTGCCTTTTGACGAGGACGACAAAGACAAATCGGTATGGTTCCTCGACCACGATTACCTCGAAAACATGTACGGTATGTTCAAAAAGGTGAACGCAAGAGAACGAGTGGTGGGATGGTACCACACCGGCCCCAAATTGCACCAGAATGACATTGCGATTAACGAATTAGTGCGTCGATACTGCCCGAACTCGGTGCTGGTCATCATCGATGCCAAGCCGAAAGATCTAGGTCTTCCAACCGAAGCATATCGCGCGGTCGAAGAAGTGCACGACGACGGCTCGCCGACTTCCAAAACGTTCGAACACGTGCCTAGCGAGATTGGCGCCGAGGAAGCCGAAGAGGTCGGCGTCGAACATCTACTGCGCGATATTAAAGACACGACTGTCGGCACATTATCGCAAAGAATCACCAATCAGCTGTTGGGCTTGAAAGGGTTGCATTTGCAATTGCGCGAGATTCGCGACTACTTGATTCAAGTGAGCGATGAGAAGTTGCCGATTAATCATCAGATTATCTATCAGTTGCAGGACATTTTCAATTTGCTGCCGGATATTAATCAGGAGGCTTTCAATAAGTCGTTTTATGTTAAAAATAATGACCAGATGTTGGTGGTTTATTTGGCGGCTATGGTGCGTTCGATTGTCGCTTTGCATAATTTAATTAATAATAAGTTGACCAATCGGGATGCTGAGGAGGGGAAAAAGGAGGAGAGCAAGAAGGAGAAAGAGAATAAGGACAAGGAGAAGGATGCTGCCAAGAAAGATGAGAAGAAGAAGTAGTTAGTTTGTTAATATTATTTGTATTCGATTTATTAAATTAAAGTATAATAACACAATATTTATTATTATTATTATTTGTTTGACTTCGACTGGTGGTTTGAATTCGAACTAATGTTTTATTTGTGAGCGCCATCTATGGGCGTGCAGGTAGGAAAAACGACGTAAAAAGCGCAGTGATCCTTCTGGAAAAGGATACAAAGTTTGAAAACTAGAGCGCGCGTACGCAAGAATTGTATATAATCAAGTGAAATGACGTAATAGCGCCGGGACGTCAGTGCAGCGACAGTATCTGTTAGTGCAGCAACGTTACTCTTCTTCTGTAGTTTTTCTCTCTGGTTTTTTCAAACCAAAACCGACAGACAATTTGAAATGATGAATTAAATCAGTGATATATTTAATTGTGTAGCAAGAAAAACAATTAACATTCCAATCAAAATCTCACAAACAACAACGACTATTAATTTAATTGGTGAGTGTATTTTGATTATATTAATTTATTGGTAAACAAGATAATTATTCAAGTTCGATAGAAATCGATCATTTGGATTAGCACTCAAATAAAAGTCGCGGTACAATATTATTGCGGCCTATAAACAATTCACACATTCGCGCAAAGGGCCGAGAATTTTTTCTTACTGGGTTAGTTCTACTTTAACAAAGTTGAATAATTTAATCCGGGAAGTTTACTGTCCAAATCTATTTAAGTTGGCACTACTTTGCATCATTAAGTTGGCACTAATGCACCATGTCAAACGTCGGCCATAATTAGTTGGCCAAGCCGTTTTTATTCAACTCGGGCTGTCATTTATAATTTTATTGGTCTTATATGACTCAATTAAAGTCGAAAGCTCATATTACCAGACGTAATTTCTGCTCGAGCGCTCGTAATATAAAGTTCTCATGAGATTTACAACTTATCTCGAAGTATACCAAGTGTTTCCATTTCAAACGTGACTTTTGCGACAGCTTTTGAGGTTATGTATAATTTATGCTTGATATCGATTCGATGTTTAATTGTTTTGTTTCGCATCTCGTCGTAATAAATAATGCAAGTGGTATAATTGGAGCGAGGGCGTGAAAATCGCTTAGACCCATAAAAGTTTTGACCTTTTCCTAAATGGCAGATATGAATTGTTAATTCGGTTTGATAAGATAGTATTTATTTTGAGAGATATTATATTAAAGAGCAACAACTCTGTGGAGAGCGTTTGAATCATAGAGAGCGCAATTTGTGGCCACTGAAGATGCAATTAGCTCGCTTTTGGCTGACATGCCTTTCCACAACGCTTAATATCTCAACTTGTCCCATAAGAGCGCCCGCCACTAATTGCATTGCCCATTAACTCGCATTTTTCATGATCGATATTCAAATCGATCTGTCAGTGGTTGCCAACTTGTAGTTGGTACCACTGACATACTGACATTGGGCGCATCCAGCCGAGCTTAGCGGCTAAATTCTGTCAAAAATGTTCTACTTTTTCTCAGTGATGCAGCTACAAATCCACTGAATGGCATTTGCATATGAGCAAATGAACTCATATAATTCAAAAGCAAATGTCCTTTAGTGTACTTGTAGCTGCATCACTAAAAAAAAATTGAAAATTTTTGACAGAATTTAGCCGCTAAGCTCGGCTGAATGCGCCCATTGTTTACAATATGGCGTCATTTCAGTCAAAACTATTAAAGTAACTGGAGCAATAGTGGAAAAGATCAAAGGTTAGCAGGTCAACGTGTACTTTTTGTGCAATAAAAAGTTGTTTGGCAAAAAATTTGGCTCTAAAATTCAAGTGGATTTGATAAGGAATTTTTAATGAGTATGTAATAAATATTTTGTACATTAAATTATATCAAATTTGAAGAATCTCGAATGCGGTTACGTCCACATTTATATAACATGCGATAAAGTGTTGCGATAACGCGAAAAATTAAGATCACGTCAACTATACATAACCTACAAAAAAAAAGCGACATAAAAGGCGAACTATATGAATGTTAATTAATTTAGTCAAACAAAAACAAAACCGATTTTATTTCATTAGGCATTCGCTCAGTCGGAACATTTAATTTATTCGAAAAGTTCATTTAATTCCGAATAAAGTTAAGTCAGGTCAGGCAGATAATATTTTTCTAGGTTAAGCATGAATAATCAAACGAGCGATTAAACTAATAATCATATATAATGAGCATATTTGCTTTCCATCTATAATAATAAGAGGGCACAGAAAAGTATCGATCAGAGAGACGACGAAGTAGTAATAATAATCAATTACATCAGCAGCAAAAGTTGGCCCAAATAAAGCCTCTGCCGCCTGTCAAGGTTAAACTTCCCGATGGAAAATCCACGTTTACAACCGCGCCGCGTTTTTCAACTCTAAGGCCACCGATCTCAGCTGGTGAACTTGCCCCGTGCTCTCTCTCTCCCCCATTTCTTGCCGCTCCCCCCCCCCCACCATCGCCGCCACCATATCACCGCCGCCTCCAAAGTTTGCGGGCCCAAAACAATTTGTACGCTTTGCAGCAGCAGCAGCCAGCCAGCAGTAGTGTGTAGTAGAAATTGTAAAGTAAACCATATTTGTGCGGAGTGTTCATCGATCGGGAGTAGTCTTCCACCGCCGCCGCATCCCGCCCCCAACCCCTATCTCTCACGGTTTCGGCCCATCGTGTGCCGTGCGCCCGGATTCCGGACAATGCGCCTCATGCGCGATTGTTCAATATTTTTTTCCATCGCTCTTTTACTTTGGAGTTTCTCACAAACATTTTTTTTTACGAAACATATTTAATCTTATTTCAAAATTATAGCAGCGCCATCTATCATAATCATATTTATTGTTATTATTTTGGTACTACTGTCGCTTGGTTGCCGTATGTAGGCAACTTCGTATACATCCGTTCATTTATTTATCAATTTAATTAATATATTTTTTATGTAATGACATTTTGATGTAATGACGAAATGGAAATTGAAAATATCGAATGTGCATCACTTAAAAGTCGACATTCAATTTAAAAATATCGTCCATTGTTATGCAAAGCAGAAAAATATGGGGCACGAGAAAAAAGCGGAAACGGAATCGAATGTTAAAATTTAGATAAGAGCCCGAGTCTATTCGATTAGAGGCTGTCAATTTCATGTGGATGACAGTTTCGGCTCTCATTTGCCTTTTGTGCATTGTACCCTCGAAATGGGGTTGCCACTCGTTCGCCCCGTTCGTTCGTCGTTCGTTTATTCTTTCCTTCCATTTAATTACGAACAGAAATCCTGTGTTTTATGTGTGTATATATTATCAATTTAGAAAATACAAGAGCACCACTTCTCTAGTAGGACGCAAACAATATAATATGAACTTCTTTTGTTCTGTAAACACACTCAATCGTCTTTTGTTTCTTTGCGTTTGTGGAGTGTGTTTGTTTTTTCTTCTATTTCTTTATTTCTACACTTTTTCTTCTAGGCTTATTGTTTTATTTCAGTTGAGAGGAAAATACAACAACGACAGTATTTGAGGTTAATGACGTCATTCAAGTTTGTGTCCAAATCCGGAACTGAGTTGAGCGCCATATTGGAATTCGGTCTGTCCATTTAACCGCATTCGAATGCGATTCTTTTAATTGAACATGAAAATAAATAAATGAAGCGTATTGAAAATCAATATTGAAACTAATTAAGAGACGCTCGCACTAATTGACGTGTTTAATTAATGCAGAATCATTAATTAGACGCTAAATAAATTTCCGAATAAAAATGATGGTAAATCAAGCGTCTTTTTCGTGATTAAAACCGGGTCCCGTCATCAAGTTCATCTCTTTGCGTGAATATGGAGGATGCGGTGCTTGTGGGATTCCCCCAATCGATGCAAACTTCTGTTCGTTCGTCGTTCACTATCTATAAATACGGGCTAAAGTGTATCGAAAATGGAGAGCGTGGGGGCAAAACACTGCTTTGGCAGAGAGTGTTTGTGCATCTGCAGCAGCGTCGAACTTTGACCTCCTAGTTTTCGTTCCAAATACCCCTGACCTAGTCATAAATACACACATACATTGACTCTTTGCACCCCGTTTCAAGAGAAGGTCAATCGCTTTACCCCGAATTTAATTAAAGAACGCTCAGGTTTTGGGTACAAGTGAACAGATTAGTAGCCATTTTTTTTCGTTTTTTTGTTGGCGCCTCTGATTGTCATTTTAAAAGTTGACGTTTCGAAAATGTGACGTTTTCTTGTTCCAATGTTGTTTATTTGTTGCACATTTTGCCGCTATAGAAATCTGGTGCGATTAATTAACGTTTTTCGGTGACAACCATTACGTTAAGAGCATCTTGTATATTACGCTGCATTATTATGTAATTTGCTTTTGTCTTGAATAGATAATTTCTATACAATGGTCTGGCGTGACAAAACGAAAAGGAGCAATGAGGGAGCGCTCATACACATACAAAACACACCGGCGTCGGATGACAATAATTGCGAATATCTATAATAAGCGGACAAAGAACGTTTTGATTAATATTAAACGACAACAATTTATCAAGATCCTTGTATCAATTTAGCGCCATCTATTTAATATGTGGTGGCGACATCTAGTGATCCAATTGACTCTCACGTAAAGCAAATTCAATCGTTTTTTCTACGATGGCTGGTCCTAATCTAGCCCGGCTTTAAACTCACTTTCGTCGTCGTCGCAAGACGCCCTTGAGCGCAAAAAAGCAATCGATTATCACAAGTGGAATAATATCAAATTCAGGCGACTCTTCCTCCACAACCATCCAAGTAATGCCACTGTCTCACGATACAAGCAACAACAATTAAAATAGTTTATGAGTTGGCGTGTCTGCACTGGCCTTGGCGCAATGGGGCACCGAGCAGAATTGGCTGCACTATCTTTTTTACTTGCTTGACTTGCACGGAAAGGAAATGTTTTAGTCTTTCCACTAAAGACGACATTATTTATGCTAATTATTTAGCTTTATTACTGGTGGCCTACTTTTGAATGTCGCGCCATCTTTGTTGACGCTTTGTCATCAAACAATCATGGCGGCCATATTGGCAGTTAAATCTCTTACTTTTTCCGCCGTTGTGTGTAATTATAGCGCGATCCTTGCGGTTGGCAACTATACAAAAGCAGCAACAAATCAATAAAGCCGAAACATTGAAAGATGCAGATCGACAAATTTCTTCCCTTAATATTGGCGCTATTAATTTTCGTACAAGATAATAATAAATGTCGAGCGATCAGGAAATTTATGGGAATCCCCCTTTACGGGAGAACTATACGACTTCCGTGTATGCTCGTAAATCACAACATATTGGAAACTAAATTAGAACGTATTGCGCCCTCTCTGCGAAATTACACAAAAAAAAATGGTAATATGCTAAAGTGAAGAAGAATTTATATCAATTGCAATTAAATATGGAGTTTCAGTAGTTCAAATGAACAGTAATATGGCGCTTGTTTGGTTGGCAGCCATGATTGTCATTCCAAAATGTCAGACACGACGTGCAAGTTGAAGGAAAATAATTGTAATTTTCGCTTTATCGAGTGAAATAGCAGCAAGATTGTAGTGGCTGATAAATATTTCCTTGATGTTATTAGCGTCTATTAAAATGATGATTGTTTTAATCTAAAAATCTGATAATCATCAACATTTGAATTTGAATGTACAACAAACATGGGTTTGACCTACAGTCCTACACTCTACACAAATATCGATTTTGCCATCACTACTTCTCCATATTAGTAATTTAATTACTTAGCCTGCTCTACAATAAAAATCGTATAAAATGGAAATTTGCATAGCCATCAAGTTGGCTGGAGAGTTGATTTAAGAAATGGCTATTATTGGATTTCCGCGTTTGGCGGAATGTCGTTTTAATCGCGCTGATGCTTTGCGAGAGGGTCGACGTCGAACTAATTAACGCTAATATGCAATCTTGTAATTTGGAAAATAAGTGCAGTGTTTGATGTGGAAAGCTATTAAGAGTTGGCGGAAGCGATTTCTTTTTAAGAGGCCAAAAGAAAGCCAATATAATTCCGTGTAAATAGCTTTTTTCGCTTTCGGTTCGTATATAAAATATGGTTCGTGTTCGATAAACCAAGTAAACCGCCGAAAAGTCTTCCTGCAAAAATGTCAAGAGCAGTTTTAAATAAGCAAACGCGGCTGGGGGGCGCAAACAGTCGATAAACTGAACAGACAAAATTATATGCGCGATTTTTCGAAACGTGCCTTATCTGCCAGCTACTTAGAAAATTGTACAAACAACGTACTAATTAGCTTTTATGCCGCAGATTCATATTTAGTTAGCGCAATAAAAATGCAAATCCAAATCCTGCGAGTCTCTTTAACGAAACGCGACTAATTGTCGACGAAATTGATTAATCGAGTGAAATTCTCGCACATCATCACATGCCACACGCAAACGATTAAAAATTAAATTGTATTTAACGTTTTTCATTCAAGCGTTCGTTTTATTTATATTGCAGGAACTTTGAGCTTCAAATACCCCGCCGTAGCTCTGCCGTTCAACTCTTATCAATATGCTACCAGAAACTCAGTATTGTTGACATTTATTTCGTAAGTATACAATTTTTTTCATCTTTCTTATTTCGAGAAAAAGATTCTGTGTGAAAGCAAACATTTACATATACAATCTGGAGCGCAATGGGAAACATGATCCCATTAGCGAGAGGACGCGCACAATGGCAAAATGAGAACAGCGCCTACGGCGGCCTGCTCTAGTACTACACTAATTACAATCAGAGCAAGCTCGCTAATTGGAGACCCGGGATTATACTGGCTGACCGGTAAAGTCCTTCCTCTATTATGAGATGTATATGCACATATCAATGTACCTGGGGCAACCAGGAATTATCGGACACTATTATCGATCTTATTGTGGTCAGCGTTTTAAATTATTCCAACTGTCAAACTAAAGCAATATTTTTAAATTCAACAAGTGTCCTCACAGGTTATGTTGTCATTACAAAGTCGGCCACTGCTGACAACAACGGGAAGTAGTCAGCGGCCATTTTGAATCTAGTGTCAGTTATAAATGTTCCTCCATATGTCACTTTCTTGCAGAAATCGCAAAATACTGAACAATGACGTGTCCGACGACAAGCAGCCTGCTGCTAATCATCCTACTTCCATCATGTATTCCAACACCGCATCGAGGTCGCCACCACTCACCATCGGAACCCCACGCCGAACCCTATCACATGTCGCGCGACCCATTCGATCCACATCGCGACTCGGAGGAGTTCAGACGCGATGCGCCCGATGACCGACGCGATTCGACCACGACGGACGATCCGCTCGTCATCCAAACGAAAAAGGGCAAAATCCGTGGCATCACGGTGACAGCGGCCACCAATAAGAAAGTGGACGCATGGCTTGGGATCCCGTACGCTCAGAAACCGATCGGCAACTTGCGGTTTCGCCATCCGCGACCGCACGACAAATGGGACAATGTGTTGAACACCACAACGCAGCCGAATTCGTGCGTGCAGATCATCGATACGGTGTTCGGCGACTTTGCGGGGGCCACGATGTGGAACCCCAACACGCCGTTGAGCGAGGATTGCCTCTACATCAACGTGGTGGTGCCGAAACCGCGGCCTAAAGACGCGGCCGTGATGGTGTGGGTGTTCGGTGGCGGCTTCTACTCCGGCACGAACACTCTGGATGTCTACGACCACAACATTCTGGTCTCCGAGGAGAACATCATCCTGGTATCGATGCAATATCGTGTCGCATCGCTCGGGTTCCTCTATTTCGGCACGTCGGACGTGCCGGGAAATGCTGGGATGTTCGACCAAATGATGGCGCTGCAGTGGATCCGCGACAACATCGGCGCGTTCGGGGGAAACCCCAATAACATCACGTTGTTCGGCGAGTCGGCCGGTGCCGCATCGGTTTCCTTGCATTTACTGTCGCCGCTGTCGCGGCATTTGTTCTCGCAGGCGATTATGGAGAGCGGTAGTGCGACGGTGCCGTGGGCGATCATCACGCGCGAGGAAAGCCTGCTACGCGGATTGCGGCTAGCGGAAGCGGTGAACTGTCCGTACGATCGCAGCGATCTGAACGCGGTGATCGATTGCTTGAAGAAGAAGGATCCGTTGGATTTGGTGAACAATGAATGGGGGACACTCGGCATTTGCGAGTTCCCGTTCGTGCCGGTGATTGATGGCGCGTTCTTGGACGAGCATCCCGTCCGAGCGATGGCCAATAAGAATTTCAAGAAGACGAACATTCTGATGGGTTCCAATACGGAGGAAGGTTACTACTTCATCATTTACTATCTGACGGAGTTGTTCCGGAAGGAAGAGAACGTGTACGTGAACCGGCAAGAGTTTCTGCGGGCCGTCACGGAATTGAATCCGTACTTCAACGCGGTCGCCCGACAAGCGATCGTGTTCGAGTACACGGATTGGCTGAATCCCGACGATCCGGTGAGCAATCGCAACGCGTTGGACAAGATGGTCGGCGATTACCATTTCACTTGTAATGTGAATGAGTTCGCTCATCGGTATGCGGAGACCGGGAATAACGTGTACATGTATTATTATAAGCATCGTACGGTGGCGCATCCGTGGCCCTCGTGGACCGGTGTCTTGCATGCGGATGAGATTAATTATATTTTCGGGGAACCGTTGAATCCGACCAAGAGCTATACGGCGCAAGAGGTGGATTTGAGTCGGAGGATCATGAAGTATTGGGCGAATTTTGCGAAGACGGGCAATCCGAGCTTGTCGCCGAATGGGGTTTGGACGCCGACGTTTTGGCCTTTGCATACTGCTTTCGGTCGCGAGTATTTGACATTGGATGTTAATTCGACGGCGACTGGTCGTGGGCCGCGGTTGAAGCAGTGTGCGTTTTGGAAGAAGTATCTACCTCAGTTGCAGCAGCTTACAGGTAATTTTTCTTTCCTACCTTTTGATTCTTCTTTTATTTTCTTTATTATTTATTTAGAGGAGGCTAGTAACGGTAGTTGTAGAAATAATATGACGATTGAAGACGGGTTGAATATTACGGAAGGCGTGCAGAAGAAAAGTCGCGTGCAATTGTTGAAGGATTTCTTGCATGATTTCTTTTCTTGATTTGACAGCGTGGTAAGTGTGAAGTTGGCGTTGAAGTGTAAGCGACTCATAATGGCCGCCGGAACTGGCCGGCGGCCATTGAATTACTTGTTAATTTTCAAGCTATGCAACCAAACATACACATTTGCGACTGTTTCTACTAACCATATGAACAAATTAAATTCGTTTTACTAAACTAATTATTACTTATTTTAACATTCTGCTGCATACTAAACAATTCCCTTCCACCGGCAAAGAAAATAGTTTACGATGCAGTTTTTTCGCTTGTCTCTTCTCCTTATATTATGTAGTATTAGGGCTTTATGTATATTTAAGTGGGCACATTTGCGACCTGTAATACAATGACTGCGGCGAACCGACCAACGATAACCGCCGTTCCCAAAGGAATACCGAATGACTTTTTTTTTCTTCTCTCTTCCTATGCATGTGTGCTTCGAATATTACCTCTGCAATGTACTAGTATGTTGGCAAGATAGAGCGAAATAGAAAACGGGAAAAAATGTAAACAATTTTCTATTTAGTTTCGAAAATAAACAATAAAAGTGCAAAAATAGGGCACAAACTCGTTTCGTTCGTTTTACATGAATGGATATATATAAAGCTAGGATTTCGAAAAACATATTTACTTCGTATTGTATAGAAAAGGGATTTATGCAAATGGATTTTGCCACGTATACAGGATGTTAACATTAAAATGACGCCATAATGTAGGCAACTTACTATACAGATTTAACATACCTGTATAAATAATTGCCTACATTCAAGGGGTATTTTCATTATTTTCACCCTGTATACTAGAAAAACAAGGTTTTCCGCGTATAAAATGATGATTAAGCGTATAGGAAAGGAAAATATAGCAGCGCTTTTTCGATATTCTAATGAAAACATAGAAAGCTACTTCAGCTACTTCGTTTCAGAATTTAATTGGCATACCACTTCAAGTGTACTTTTATTGCACTCCTAATTTTGTAGCATATTTTTGCTTTGCGTTTGCTAAAAAAACATTTCGAAAAGTAAGTCATTTGTCCGTTGCGATAAAAATCAATGCTTTAAAATTCGAATTAATTGTATTGTATTGTATGTTGCAGCCGAGCTTCAAAATGCGCCATCTAAGAAAGAGTGCGTAAACGAAGCGAATTCAATTATGGTGCGAGCAGGATCGACGTGGACCCAAACCGTACTAATCCTGCTAGCAGCAGGAGCACAACTAATAAGAACACAGACACCTATTTAATTTTCAAGCAAAGCAAAGCAAAAAAATATCCTTTTTGAAGCAAAATCTAAGAAAGGTACAATAATTTCCAAACAATTACAAATTAGAGAGCGCCTTCGCCAAGAGCAAGTTAGTTAGACGAGGCCTACACACATATTTAGGGAGAAATATGGAACCTGTTGTTAGATTTCCGCTTTTTGCTGCTCTAAATGTAGATGATGAAACGAGTCTCAAGTCAATATATATTACAATATACATACAAATGGGGGATTTTATGGTTTTTCGCATTGAGAGAGCGCATTACATCGCGGTGCATTATTTAATCATGTGATAACACTAAAATCAGACCGGTGTTGGATCAATATTCGTTAAAGTGGGCCATACACGTGCTATTTTATTCTATTATGTTTGCATCATAGTGTTCGGTCAGAAAATGCTGACAACTATTCTAGGCCTAGATATTTCAATTAACACTTATTCATTAATTAACAGCATGATAAGTAGGCAACTAACAATACACACACACAACAAACACACACATTTTACAGCAGAGTGACCAACTTAGAAACTAGAAATTCCACTATGTGCGAATGAGACAAGCTCTAATTGGTTGCGGCTGCAATGCGATTGGAATTGTTCAAATCGCTCATTAACAAAAAAAAACACAAAAAAAATATTAATCAGTGTTGCGGCGCACAATTATTGTGCTATTAGGAAAATCGTTTCGTTAAATATACTACTACTATACGACGTGAAGTTGGCGCGTTTAAAATGAACGCGCCCATTTTGCGTTCGCGATAGTGTTGTATGGCAGCTTGATGTTTAGGGCCTATAAAATTGCATTTTCAAACTTAGAATCTAATTATGTATATTGTAGAGACACTACACACTATTAATACTAATTATTAATTAAACTCCTATAGGGCTGTGCATTCTATAAACTAATCTAAAAGGAAAACGAAATATTTAAAATATTTTTAAATTCTAGTAGGAATACTCTCTGTCACTGCTCACGAAATCTCTCCTAACAAAAATATAGTTGTGAAACAATTCCATTCCAATAATATGAATAATCATATCGCATTTTCCATGTTGACTGTACAAACTAACGACAGCGCCATCTACTATCAAACGGCTAATAAACCGAAAGTATGCAACCCATTATACAGTTATGTCCGTGTTTTAGTATCAAATTTAGTTCAGAGTTGGCCACCAAGCGCTGAAAACAGCTTGTACAGTCAACGGAAATAATTTATGTTTATTCAATTTTCTCTAGTGCAATAATCATTGCAAATCTGTTGATTTAAAGCGCGAAATTCAATTAATATGACGATAAAAAAATACTTTATAGCTCTCTGCTACTATACTTATCTTTGCTGCCTTATAAATCATAAAGAAAAATAGTTGACAACAAATTATATCTCTCTTAAATCTACATCCTAGTCTTAGATAGTTACTCTAGTGCCTCTGCGTTTGTAGTATTAGCGAATCGAGTGTTTGATAAATTAATTGTTAAACTTTATTGATGAAAATAATGAAATTCCTCTCCATCATCACTCGTTCGCCTTTTTTCTATTTATACATTACATATGTGCTCGCCCTGCATTTACTACTCAAACATATCCATATGATGGTGCAATTAATATTACCTAACAATACATAATTAAATTTAGTACCTAACTTCAATTGAATTGAAAATTTCGAGGAAAAAAAATGAAACCAAATTAAATACATAATTGTAAATATCTTTTCTCCTTTGCTGAAACAAAATGACCCACAATAGATAAGTGTTAATTAAGTAATTTGGTACTAATAATATTGATATATACAAACAAACAAAAAAATATAAAGTGGCGATATGCTTCTAAATTTCAAAAAAGAAAAAATCATGACATTAAAAACGCACATAGCGCCCCTATTGGCAAAACTTGCGAACGAAATGCTTTGCACTTTTGCCAATAGGCGGCGGCCTTTGGCTAAAAATCGACCAGTAAAATAAATGTAAATTTTGTAATGATTGTAGATTTTCATAAAAATAGCACTGGGTGTAAGTAGTTGTAGATATTTTGCAAACTTTATTTACTTTTAGGATAATTAATTAAATAAATAGACAAAGTAGGATATAAATATTTGTACAATTCTGTTTTCAATCTGCATTCATTTTCGACACAGATGGATGAATAACTATTTTTGAGAATAGTTTATTTAGTTTTCGGTCAAAACATTCGTTTTTCCTTGTTTATATTATATAGAACATACAAAAAACAAAATTTGTGTAAACATTATCGAGGTCTTGCTAAATATACCGAGCCTTGAATGTATAACAGGTTGCCTAACCACTTATTAAAATTGCGCGCAAGTATTTTGGATTGCCTATCTATTGTAAAGTTCAGTATATTGGCATTGACCTTGACAAAAATGAAGTATCGGTGTTCCAAAAAAGACAAAAAAAAATTACTAATATAAAATAATGTGAACATATCATAAATATAGGTTTAGTCAGTACATAATATTAATATATTGTATTAAAATAGAATAAATCACATATCCTTGCTTTCTTATTAAAAAAAAAAACTACTAATAATGAATAATAAATGAAAAAGAATTCTGCCCCCTATAAAATAATAAATTGTAGACTGCTTTGATGATTGTACCGCTTGGAAATGAAGAGGATTTTATTTTTAAAATCGTTTCCAAGCGAATTGAACTACGTTTTTGGCTTATCCATAATTCTTCCATTTTTCGCTCCCCCCCTCTTTACTAATTAATTAATTACTTAATGAAAGGCTTCACTATTATAAAAATATATTCTAGATAAGTTTGTCAGATACTTTTAAAGAGCCTAATAATAGAACAGCGAAATATTTAACGTTATAACAAATGTCCATATTATTATTATTACTAAAAATGCAATTTCTTGTAAAGATTTGATTTTATAAATTAGTTAAAATAATTGTAAGGAAAATTTATTAATTATTATAAATGGAAAATATATAATTATATATATTATACAAATTTATGAATAAGCTTATAAATAATTAAAAAGATACCTATATTTTTTCGGTTTATAAACTAAACGCTTTACTCATTACTTTCGTCTCCATCATGTGTTTCATTTTATGCTATTATAGATGGCCTATAGAGTTGATGCATTATTCGTTTATTTTCCAAAAATAATGTAAAATATTATAAATATATTATTGATTAAATAGGATTGTTGTAGGCCATTGGCTGTATAATTATTATTGAAGATTGATTGATTAAAATAAATGAATGCTTGTACAATTTACCGTTTTCAATTAATTTTGAATTTAAAAACACCCTGTATAATATTCCACCCTGTATATTAATTTAAATCCACCCTGTGTATTAATTCATGTGCACCCTGTATATTAATTTCAACCAGCCCCTTACAGAAATCTGTAACGTTTTGCTTTCAATTCAGCCATTTCCTACTAGATGTCGCTCAACCACAATATTTAAATTGTTTGTTGTTATAATTATTTTCTAATCATAAACAAACAATAACAAATCACAAATATTAATTAAAATACTAGCTTAATTAATTGCGATTAAATTCTACTATTAATTAGACATCAAGGTAAATATTTGTTCGAAAAAACTAAATTAAATAATATTTTATCGCAAACTTTGTTTAAATATTGAATTAACATTATCTAACACGCGAATTGAGGCGCCAGTCACTCAATTCTACTTAAAATTAGAGTTATTAATAAATTTTTGTTCAAATTAAATGTGCTCGTGACAGAACACACTCACATAACCTCAATTCACTCCAAACATTTTCCGTTTGTAGTTTTGTAGTATTTAATAGAAAATATGTAGTAATTCGTTACTATATTTAATTATTAATGCATTATTTAAATAATGCAACAAAAAGTAGTGTACTTATAGTGTTGTGAAGTATTTTTCTACTTAATTATAATATTATAGTGTGTAGTGCCTTAAAATTACTTAAATATGGATTCTAGTAAGAAATACGACAATCCAAGCCCGGAAGCTACCACCAACATTATTTCCAGGCTATTCTTTTGGTATGTATATTGTATAATAGTGCCTTGAAACTATTTAATTGAATGACTATTAAATTATTTGAACTTTATCTCTGTTTGTTTAAAGTTTGATTAAGATTAGTCGCACATGTGTAAGGTCAAGATTAGTAGGTTACAATGCAATTTCATTAATTGTACACCATAAAAGTCGCTTAAAATTTAAGACGCTTACCCCGATTATTTCATTTCCAGTTGGGTACTTCCATTTTTCAAATACGGCTACAAAAATGATGTGCAACCAAAGGATATTTACAATGCGACGAAACCGGATCTTTCTGGACCACTTGGCGACGAATTGGAGAAGTAATTAGTATTTAATTGTTCACTTAAAAATTAACTGACACAACTTATAATTAAACTGACACTACTGACAGAGGAATTTAGTACTTTTGCGTTGGCAGCACTAAAGTCACTAGAATATCTTTGAAACTTGACTTGTGCTTCGAAAATGGCGTACAACCGCCCAAATTGTGTTTTAAAGTGCTATTTTCTCTCAAGTAAGTGAACTATTAATGTTATTTCAGGCACTGGGACGAAGAAATGAACATGCATAAAAGCATTAACAAAAAACCAAGCCTTGCACGCGCCATTCGAAAAACTTTCCTCAAGCCGTACTCCATGTATGGCGTTTACTTGTTTCTCCAATGCATTATTTTAAAGTACGTTCAATTAACACATTTAATTCAATTTAGCATTAAAGATTGTTTATTTAGAATGATGCAACCCATAGTTCTCGCGCTATACATTAATCATTTTGACAAGAATCGTAACATGGACATGGGGCAACTGTGGGGGTGGATTTTGGGAAGCGCGGTAGTTTTAATGGCTTTCCTAAACGTCCTTGTAATGCATTCGGTCAGTCTCGGCATGCAACGCATCGGCATGCGATGCCGAATCGCCTGTTGCTCCCTCATTTACCGAAAAGTAATTATTAATTGAACGTCAAAACTTTGACAGCTTTACTAACCTGTCAAAACTTTGTCCCTTTAGCTCCTGAATCTCAGCCGCTCGTCTTTGGGCGAAACCGAAACGGGCCAACTAGTAAATCTACTGTCGAATGACGTGCAGCGATTCGATATCGCCTCAATGTTCCTGCATTACATTTGGATAATGCCCATTCAAACTATAATCGCGGCTTATGTGATGTACAACAGCGTTGGCTATTCAGCGTTTGCCGGTCTGTTGGCCATTACCATCCAAGCTGTCCCGCTGCAAGGGTACTTATCGCGATTGCAAGGCAAATTGCGCTTCAAAATCGCAAAACGTACGGATTATCGTGTGAAACTGATGAACGAAATTACGTCTGGGATCCAAGTGATTAAGATGTATGCGTGGGAGCAGCCGTTTGAGAAGCTGGTGCAGCTAACTCGCAAGTAAGTTGATTTTAATGTATCACTGGTTGCATATATATTTTTTAAATGTATGTATTAATGATTGCCTATAAATGTATTGGTGGTTGCCTATTATGCAATATTTTTGAATTTAGGCACGAAATCGACATAATAATCAAAACTTCCTACATTCGAGGCGTAAGCCTAGCCCTAATGGTCTTCACCGAACGTGCCACACTATTCCTTACCTTAATCACCTTCGTTCTAAGCAACTCCGACAACAAACTAACCGCCGACGTGGTCTTTTCAATGGCCCAACTCTTCAACACCATACAACTCTACATGTCGATTTTATTCCCGATGGCCTTATCGACGTTAGCCGAAGCTAAAGTGTCAGTCCGCCGACTCGAAGACTTCCTCACCAAAGAAAGCAAATCCAATCAAGTTGCCCTCATTGATCCCGTGTCCGACAAAACCGAAGTAGGCAGCATTTCAGCGGTTAAAGTCAGCGCTAGCTGGATGCCGAACCCAATCGTCGACACTTTAATCGACCTGAATTTCAAGATCAAAGCTGGAAGTTTGGTTTGCGTAGTGGGCGGAGTGGGCAGTGGTAAAAGCTCTTTGTTGCAATTGCTACTAAAGGAATTGCCGGCAAGTACAGGGAAGTTGCAAATCGCCGGCGAAGTGTCGTACGCTTCGCAAGAACCTTGGCTGTTCGTCTCGAACGTGCGCAACAATATTCTATTCGGCCAGCCGTACGATAAATCGCGATATAAGGAGACGGTGCGCGTTTGCGCTTTGGAAAGAGACTTTGAGCAGTTCCCGCATGGCGATAAAACGCTTGTAGGCGAACGCGGAGTCTCGATGAGTGGTGGGCAGCGTGCGCGAATGAATTTAGCGCGCGCTGTGTACCGCCAGGCTGATATTTACTTATTTGACGACCCGTTGTCGGCGGTGGACACCCACGTGGGCAAGCATTTATTCAATGAGTGCATCAAATCGCACTTGACGGGCAAAACCCGGGTGTTAGTGACGCATCAGGTGCAGTTCCTGAAAGAGGCCGATTTAATTATCGTGTTGAATAACGGCCGCATTGAGAAAATTGGCGGATTTAACGAGTTGGGCGAGAATGAGTTAAAAGAGTTGAAAAGCGAGCCGGTGAAAGCGGAAGTGGAGGTGGAGACAAAGCGCACTCGGCTGAAGTCGATTGCTTCCGTGATCAGTTCGGTGGATGATGGCGAGGAGCAGGAAGAGGTGGGGGAAGTCGTGGAGAGGGGTGCGATTCCTGCGGCGACGTATGCCGAGTATTACCGAGCCGGGGCGAGTGTCGCCGTTTTGGCGCTCTTGATCCTGCTGCTTATAATCGCGCAAATGGCGAGTAATGCGTGCGATTTGTGGGTGAACGAGTGGACCAGAGTGGAGGAGTTGAGGAACGCGACCATGCCGGATGAGTATGAGTCTACCAATTTTTATATTAACATTTACACGTTCTTTATACTGGCCGCTATTGTCTTGACGACATTGAGATCGCTATTATTTTACAAAATCGCAATGAAATCGTCGATTTTATTGCATAACAAGATGTTTAATAATGTGTTGCAAGCGCCGATGCGCTTTTTTGACTTGAATCCGTCCGGAAGAATTTTAAATCGCTTCTCGAAAGATATGGGAGCGATTGATGAAATGTTGCCGCGAGCCACTTTGGAGGCGCTGCAGATTTTTTTGGTTATGTTTGGAATTTTGGCGATGGTTTTTATTGTTACGCCATGGATGGTGGCGCCCGCTGTCGTTTTGGGGGTGTTGTTTTGGTATGTGCGAGTCATTTATTTGGCGGCCGCGCAAGATGTAAAGCGGATTGAAGGAACAAGTGAGTTTTTTTGAATTTTCTGACAGTTTATTTTGAGGTTAGAGTCAAAATCACGTTATATTTTGAATTTTAAGTTGGTACTTCTGACGTCATAAAATAATTCTGACGTCATTAGTTAAAATGGCTGAACTGTCAGTTCATTTCCTATTTGCGCCATTTTGAAAAGTACTGTTAGTGAAAAGTGTTTAATTTGCAGCTAGAGCGCCCGTTTTTTCGCACGTTTCGGCCTCATTGAATGGAATTCCCACAATTCGTGCAGCTAAAGCGCAAACTTTACTTATAAAAGAGTTTGACCAGTTGCAAGATCAACATACCGGTTGCTGGTTCCTATTTATCGCGAATAGCGAAACTTTTGGCTTTTACTTAGATGTAATAAGCGTTCTCTTTCTGGCGCTTGTTACCTTCCAGTTCCTCATCTTCCAAGATGGTAAGTCACTTCACTATTAAAATATTCGCGGTACTAATTTATTTTTCTCGCAGAAAATACTTTCAGCGGAAACGTGGGTCTCGTAATATCGCAAAGCTTAATTCTAACGGGCATGTTGCAATTTGGCGTGCGCCAAACAGCCGCAGTGGCCGAACACATGACTAGTGTCGAACGCGTGCTGCAATATACGAAACTGGATAAAGAAGGACCATTTGAAACGCCCGCTTCGAAAAAGCCCCATAAAGATTGGCCCAGTTTGGGTAAGATCGTCTTTGAGCACACTTATCTAAAGTATGCGCCGGGTGAAGCGGCCGTTTTGAAGGATTTGAATATAATAGTCGAACCAGGCGAGAAAATCGGAATTGTCGGCCGGACTGGTGCCGGCAAGTCGACCCTTATCGCTTCGTTGTTTCGACTGTCGACTAATATTGAGGGCAGCATTTTAATTGATGGGGTTGATACGAATAGTATCGGTTTGATTGACTTGCGGAGCAATATTTCGATTATCCCGCAAGAGCCGATTTTGTTTTCGGCTAGTGTGCGCTATAATTTGGATCCGTTTGAGAAGTGCAGCGATGAGGAGTTGTGGAAGGCGCTCGAAAATGTGGAGCTTAAAAATTCGATTGAAGATTTGGCTCAAAGTGTGAGCGAAGGCGGTTCGAATTTTAGTGCCGGTCAAAGACAATTGGTTTGTCTGGCTAGAGCAATTGTGCGGAAGAATAAGGTGTTGGTGATGGACGAGGCGACAGCTAATGTAGACCCGCAGTAAGTTTAATTAAATACGACTTCTTAAATATTTGTTAATTGAATTTATTCTAGAACGGATGGTTTAATTCAGACGACGATCCGTAACAAGTTCAAAGATTGCACAGTGTTAACAATCGCGCACCGATTGAACACGATTATGGATTCGGATAAAGTACTAGTCATGGATTTCGGCGAAGCCGTGGAATACGCACATCCGCACGAATTGTTGCAAAAGCCGAATGGATATTTTACGAAAATGTTGCAAGAAACTGGCGCCGAAATGGAAGCCAAGTTGAAGAAGATTGCCTTCGAAGACTTCGTCCAGAAGGGCTTGAAAATGATGCAGGATATTAAGGATAAGGATTTAGATTAGAATAGGTACTTAACTTACTTACTTAATTTTTTTTTAAATATTTTGTTTACACCGTTGTGTTCTTTTTTTTTGAGAAAATATATTTACCGTAATCCTTAACTAAATCAAATGTACATCCCCTCTTTTCACTAGATTCGAAACACTATCGTACGAAATGATCGCCTGCGATCCGCGATTCAAATCGACTTCATCGCCCGCATCATCATTCCCTTCATCGATCACAATGCCCTGCACTTCGGCTTTCGACTTCAAGAACACGAAACTGTGCATATTCGGCTTGACAAGTGTTTCCTTTTCGGTTATATCGGCGGTAGTGGGAGTGAGGAGATCAAAGTGGCACTTTAGCGCGGATTGGTACTCACCGGCGAACTCCTTTTCCTTCACGGTAAGATATGGATCTTCATTACGTTCACTGCGCTCCGATTCTTGCTGTAATATGTGGTTGACGTAGATTTCAATCTTTTCGACGCGTGTTCGCAGGTAACTGGTGACGAGGAATCGCAAGCGGTCCACTTCCATTTGATGGATGCTCTTCTTGAAGTCGGTGCTCGGTAAGTTTTCCAAGTTTTCTTCCATGTATGCTATTTGGCCGAGCAGGCATTCGACGATTTCGGATTTGTGAGGGAGGATTTCGGGGGCGAATTTTTCGTTTGACCATGCTTCTTCCATTAATTGTATTACCTCGGCGGGGGTTAGTTGTATTTCATCTTCTTCCTCTTCGAATTCGTCTTCAATTCCTATGTCTTGCAGACTTTCTGCTATTTCCGACGAGGAACTGTTCATGTTTGAGGTTATGTTGTTTGTTATTGTTTTGACAGGAGTATGATTGGTTGCCTAAGTGTTTGGTGAATGGTTGATTTTAGGGTTGGTAGAATTGTTGGTAGAATCCCCAATTTAAATAATTCAAATTTGTTTGGAATGATCGGTTTATTTACATTTTACATATTTTATGTTTTGCATCGTTTGTTCTTGAACGTACACTTTGCAGGACAATGCCTTCCCGTTCGCCAGTCACATGGTATTAATAGTTTCTTGAAGGTCTACATAATTACGAATTGATTAAAATAATTTATGGGATTTTGACGTATTTACATGAATCCAAGAGATTCCGACGTCTAGCATTAATCCAGATTCAAAATCGATAGGGTCAGCAAAATCTTCTACAATTTTCTCATCGCCCAACCAATTGCCAATGGCTTCATATAAAGACGCGAACATTTTCACTAACAATTTTGCTTCAAATTATGTCATTTTCAAAGCCGCCATCTTTGATTTGCTTCCCACTAAGCAACATGGCCAACTTGACTTCCTAGAATCCATTTTGAAACAGCGCGCGACATTTGAAATAACACGCTGGCGCCATTTTTAAATATTTATTTACAATTTAAATTATTTAAACTAATCAACAAGTATGTACAAATTTATTGAGTGTCACTGTACACGGGAATTGATAGGATTGACAATTTTGCCGGCCATCAGTGCCACATTCAATTCGGAATCGATGACGAAATACAAGAACGGATGGTCTGCCTTGAAAATGACTGGATTGAATCGGTGCAAATTTCCTGTAAACATGTGTGAAATTTAGCAAATTATCCTCGACAATACATAATTGCCGGCATTTTGTAATTGTCTAAACAATATCGCTGCAATTAGAACAAAAGAGCGCACAAGGCAATTATCACGCGCAACTTGAGAAACATCTTTCTTTATTCTTACATCATCATCATGATCGTTTAACTTACCAAACGGTTCTTTTGTCTTTGGATCCACATAGTTCCGGATGTTGACCGTGATGGCTTGTTCGATGTTCTTCACGAAAATATCCGGTAATGGCGTCATTGGCGTGAAGTCGGCTTGTGACGGTTCGAACACTTTCAGTATGCCCAACTTGAAAAAAAATATATTTCAATATGGCGCTTATGAAACACGTCAACTTACTTTTTGAAGGGTGGGGGTTAAGGTGACGTAGCCATTCAGCTTGAAACTGGGTATGGTGGCAATGACGTGAGTGTAGCGCAGATTCTCAATAATATACTTTAAATTTCCATTCAACCGTAAATTGCAAATTAACTTGTCAATCCCTCTTTCATGCTCGGGTAGCAACAATAACAAATAGTACTTGCTACTATCCAACGGAAAGCTTAAAGCGGCAGCTTCAAGATGTGGAATATAGGCAAACGGTAGAATTGTGTTGTACTTCATAAACATGACGCGATTTTCCTTAAATTGGCTGTAAACCAAAAAGCTTGACTCTTCTTCTGTCATATAAGTTGGTACTGCTGGTCGCTGATGCTGGTGATGATGTTCATCGTAATAGCGAGCGATAATGTAATCCACAACCGATCTGGTGCTTCTTTTCCGTATAGCAATCGAATTATTGTCGATTATTTCGTTTGTCGGATTATTTTCGAATCCGGTGTCTAAAGTGGGGTAAACGTAATCAGGGGTTGGCACAACTGGTGCAATAATTTCATTACTAAAATTAATGGTTGTAGCCGGATCGGGTTGGAAAGTTGCAGTATTGAAAGCATCCTGAAAGTTAGTAGTAGAGGTGTCGTAGTCGAATATTGTGGGCGCGATTGTTTCTATTGGGAAGTCATTTTGTAGTGGCACTATTGGTAGGTTGGTAGTAGTGTCTATAAATTCCGTAGTGGTAACTAAAGGCACGAATTCAGTTGTTGGGGGAATTAATTCTGTTGTAGTGGCAATACTTGTGGTTGTAACTGGTAGTTCGGTTGTGGTGGCGCTAGTTGCCGTAGTAGTAGGAAGTTCGGTTGTAGTGGTACTTGGTAATTCTGTTGTAGTTGTTGTACTACTGGTAGAAGCTTCTGTCATTGTCATTTTATTTGTAGTGCCTTCAGTCGCCATTTCAGTAGTACTCGCCATTTCTGTAGTGGTGGCAGCCATTTCCTTGCTAACTTCACTCATTTCAGTAGTGCCCTTATCAGATCTAGTCGTCCTAGTAGTGCTCATAGTAGTACTTTCGCTTAAAGTAGTAATTTCGTCCATACTTGTACTTCCCGCGCTTTTCTCCGTAGTGCTAACTTCCATTATTGTCGTTTTTGTGGTGGTACCTACTGGTTCCGGATACAAAGCGCTATTAAACGCCTCCACATTATACCCGTAGAATTGCAAAATCGTAATATAATCCGAGTTTAAAGTTACATTGTCGGTGTTAAATGTTAAGCCCCCAAGAAATCCTTCATCCGGTATGAAATAGCTCTAGAATAGAATTTTTTTACTACTTTACTTGGTAATTAATTAATTAATTACTTTGAGATGTCTGTGAATATCGCGTAGGCCAACTCGAGTGGCTTCAATGTCTTGAGGAATGTGAAGTGCATGTTGGATTTCATGGCTGGCTTCGCCAGCGGCTCCTTCGCCAAGTGCAACGAGCACACTGAATGCACCATAAGGCGAAAATGCAATGTTGTTTCGGTTGTTTTCATTGTGTATCTAAAAATACGCCAAAATTATTTTTTTATAATGATAATAAAAGTGCAATTCGTCATGGCTGGATGATGATTGAATTGAAACTCAAATTATTGCTGCAAATGCTATAATAGGAACGTTGACTTTTATGCCACTAATTACCATTTTGATGATTTTTTTGCACATAATGATTAGTCAGATTACATCATGTCGTTATTTAATTTTTAATAATTTTGTTGTTGCTGTACTAATTTAAATTTCAAAAATCTAACATGGCCGATATTGACGCTACGCGTCACTGAAACGCATTGCCAACTTAAAGATGGCGGAAATTAATTTATTAGCCGTTCAAACATGATTTTTATTAATATTGCAAATTTACGTGCTAAAAAAGTCCCTAAAGACGACGATGTTGAATTTAATTTAATAGAAAGTCTGTTATTATGTCAGCATGAAACTTTATTGACTTTTCTTAATTGAGTTTTCCAGTGAAGCTAAGCCTTGAACTTTATTGATGGAGTATCAAATTTTAAACGTGTAGCTACACGAACTCGGTACATAAAAATGGAAACAATACAGTATAAATTTAAAAATCATTAGCTAATCATCATTTTACGGTTATAATTTTATTTAAATTTAATTATCAGTAATTAAAGATAATAAACCATGGCCATAACAAACCATATATCATTATGAGCTTAATTAGTATATTAGATAATTTTAAACAGTTTTTCATCAAAAACCCTAAACTAGTGAAAAATTATTTATGTTGGCAATGCGATTTTGCACCTAACCGGAAATTAATGGCCGCCGGTTTGAACGCCAAATATTAATTGTACGTCAACAAAAATGGCCGCCGATTTGAACGTCAAACATTTAATTAACTGGCAAAAAAATTGCTTTGCCCTAAAAACTAACAATCAACAAACAATGATTACTATATTTTGGATGCCAATTAATTTGGACAAAATCGCGAGTGTTAATTCAATCATAACTAATTAGATTTCAAATTTATTTAAATTATTCGCATATTGCAATAAATAATATGCAGTAAAACAAAATAAATCAAAATCGCACTCACCGCTAATAATTTCAAACTCAAATCGTTAATTAAATCAACCATATAATCGCGCGGCGATAATCTCTGATAACTTTGATGATGCACTGATTGTTCGTTATTTTGGTGATGATGATGGTGATAATTTTCGCCATGGTGCTGATTGTAAGCCAAAGTGATGGTGATGAGGGCGAAAAAGATTGTTGAGGCACATGTTAACATTTTTAGCGCGGTTGCTAATGATGATGATGATGATGGTTTCGCGCTTGTAAATGTACTACTACTATGCAGAAATTCGTGTTTGATGAACTGTCGGCGAAACTCTCGAGAAGAGCGCTTCAGGAATTTTATAATTTATGCAAATTGCTTTAATTACTAAGAACAATTAGTTTTAAAACTAGTTTTTATATTTTGCTAGTATAATTGTAAAATGTCCTTTGCCGTTGATTAATTCTATATGATTAAAAATGATTTTGGATGATGGGTATGTTGCAATTCAAGGATAACGGATTTAAAATTTATTTCAATCGCGCTAATTGTTTATTTAAATAATACGCGTAAATGTATTGTTGGTTGCCTATATGTTAGAATGCGGGAGCACAACAAACGAACATCAAGAGAACGACGCGCGCAGATGATGTCCAAGATGGCGAGCAAGTCTCTAACAAATTGTTGTCAATTTTAAATCTTCGAAAATCATCTAGTATAAATGGCGTAAATAATAAATCGTGCGTTTATTGTAAATTGTAAATAGTCTATTGTATAGTTAGTGATAATATTTTGTGTTGTGCATTTTAACAATAGTGTAAAAATTGCGCTTGAATATTGGGTTTGTGTACAGTGAAGAGAATCTATAACAAAGCCGACGCCGACTAGCAGTTTATCGAATATTTCAAAAAATACAATTTGTTGATGTGGCAGACGATTCCCAAACAATAAAAGGTACATCGTTCAGTTCAACTAGATTTATCTAACGATCGAATGCGATATCATCGCATTTTTTTTCGTCCAGCGATTCCGACATTATTATTGGCTTGTCAAACGCCATTTGTTTAGGTTTGACAGATACCGGGCCCAATCTGAAATGTCATCATCCATAATAAACAACAACTAGTCGACAACATTGTTTCTAATCGAATCTCGTTAATATTGCAGTGTATCCAATGAAGTGGTTGGGCGGTGGCGAAGGGGATGGTATAATTAAAGTGGAAATGGACAGAGGCCCTCATCGTACTCAAGACGATGCCGCAGTTGGCTATGTGTTCCAACGACCACCCGATCCGGAATTTCCATCGTATGGACCGAAACAAATGCGATGGGCGCATGGAGACGACAGTATTATCGATGTATGTAGCACTAGTATTTTGGGCAGGTTTCGCACCAAACGCGAGGTTAATTCAATTGACATCCAGCGAGCCTCTTAAAAATAGAATATTGTGCTCTCAATGGAATTGATTTTGTGGTAGGGGTGTGATAATGCTTTAGTTTGGTAAACAAATAGATGGCAGTCATTGTCGTCGAATGTAAACAATTGATGTCATGTGACGTTTTGGGGTTAAAATGCGAAATTTTGTTTGCAGAATCATGACAAATGGAAGTATCCAATGATGAATAACAAAGTGGCGACACCGCCGAACAGTATGTCCTACATAGGTCAGAGCACGACGATGACGGGCATGTACGATATGGGCCATAACAAATCCATTCCGCAGGAACACATGATCTTCATGTCGAACCAAATTCCCGGAGGGATGGCAATGCATCCACCACAGTATTTGGCCCAATCACTCTCGCAGCATTTGCCACTGCGACAAGGACAGCAAGTGAGTTTTGCTTTAACTTTATATTTTTTTGCGTAATGCCATCAATTATTTGCTAACAATAATCGCGGTGGTTTTTAAATAACAATTAAGCCGCTTCCACACCTGACCTTGTGCCTTGACTCACTAACCTCTTTTTGTACTTGCCAAATGTCTGCGTTTGTTTGTGATGATTTCAAAACGGACCGATTTTTATATGAGTCTAATTATGCAAGTGATTAGTATGTAAGGATGGTCTCTTCATTAATATATAATAATACTTTCTCTCTTTCTTCGTTGGATCGGTTTTGTTACATCATGTATGTGTGTGTGTGTGGCTCGCCTTTTCTGTAATGATCGGCTTTCGATCTACAGGGCGTTGTAAATTCGATCAGAGGCATTTTTCGAGTTGGCGTTGGATCAGCTCACTCTGTGTATGTTGGTTAATTAGTGCGCTAGTAATTAAAAGTGTTTTCTTTAGGGAATTCCAAGCGTTGTTGAATTATTATATAACAACAATTACAAAGTTGCGTTTTTCTTCCTCGGATAATTAGCAATTAGCTATCGATTAGTTTGTTTGAATGGTTTGACTTTTTAGAAGATTCATTCAACTAGGATTTATGTAATGAAGCTAGGAAGGAAATTTTAGAGGAATTTTTATTGATTTCTAAGAATTTTTGGGGCGTTAAAAAAATTTTCTGACCGTTTTCAAGTATTTTCGAACATTTTTTCGACCTTTTTCTTGCAAACTTTATCGAATTTCTTCAAATTCCGGCAGAATTCCGAGTATTTTTCAAATTCCCGAAGGTTTCCGAACATTATCGAAGCGTTAAATCCCTAGACACTCCCGGAATTTCCATTCTAAAATTTTCTAAAAAATTTCCAACAAATAAAAAAAAAGTTTCTAATAATTTTAGCCCTCGGCAGCGCTTTTCAATAGTCTTATCAAATAAGTTTCCAGTGTAAACAAAATCGATAAATATTTAATTTCGTGCAATCAATGCATAATGATCGGGTTGAAGATCAGTCCGCCGAAGGAGCTGGCGACCGACCGGTTGGTGGTGGTGGTGCTCGGTTGAAAGAAGAGGTACCTGGCATGCCAGCAGCCGGTAAATCCACTGGCACTGCAGTGTAGCGCATGCGTTTCCATCGCAGCATTTCTTTGTTAGCTTTAGTTTGTCGCTGTATGCCGCGCCTTGTGTTATGAATTCTAGAGACCGCGACGCCGGACGCCGTGTTTAAGCCCCCAAGTGTGTGTGTGTCCCGTTTCTTCGAAAATTCGGGTTGTGTGAGTGTAGATTGGCACGACGCAGTGGTGGTTATGTACGTTTCCGATTGGATATGAAAGATATGGGACCCGACATGGTAATTTATCTCATTAATTATTATGATTTTAGATTATATTTTTTTGCTGGTCGAATTTTAATGCAACAGGTTCGTCGTCGGGGCTTTGTGTTGTTGTGTTGGCCAGGTAGCCATTTTCAAGGTGGGTAGGTAGGGGTGTGTGTTGGTTTGTTTGGTATTGTGGAGCGGTCGTGTCTGTTGTTTACATCGGAAGTGGCGAGCAGGTTTGAGTTGCCGCTCCAGGATCTTGGTGGATTGGGCTATACAAAGAGTCGACGGCAATGCGTTGTTGCCAGTTCGATGGCCTCAACATGGTGTATTGTTTATGTTTGTCCACCAGCTAGCTAGCTAGCCATTCGACTTTATAAAATATTTTTCGAATTCGATTTGGTTTCCGATTCGAAAAAAATATATTATTGTTGTTGATTCGTATTTATAGAACTATTGATTGAATTTATTATTATACATGCATGCCATACAATTACAATTGTCGAGGCATATTATGATATATTTTAATTATCGTCGTCGTCCGTAGTCTTTTTGTTGAGTTAAGTTCAATTGAAAGCCTTGCGATTTAAATGTAATGAACGAGGACATGCTCACTGACCTTTATTTAAATTTCGAAAAGCCTACATACTGACGATGATTTTGAGGTAATACTTTTCAGTTGCGGAACTGTTTCGGTGTATTTTTTAGCGAATTATATTTGAGACGAGATTATTCAGATTGAATCATTCCAGTTTTCGCAAAGGCCTTGGTTAATATAAGGTTTATTAAACCAAATTCATGGTCAACCAGTCTTCTCGGTTCGGTGTTCGAAACGATTTCGATTTTTTGTTTGTTGGTTTTTGCCTGGTTTTAGCTTATCGCCTTGTAATACGTGTGTGTGCTTAAGGAAATGGGGCCTTTTAATGTTAGCAAAGCTGGAAATTTGAGATTAGGGGTGAAATCGCTGTCGATTGCGATCGTTTTTCAGTTTGGTAATTCAAATTGCGCGCTCTTTTTCGAGTGCTGCCATCTTGACATTTGTCCGAATTAAAATGGCCGAACGGATTGCAATGCAAATTGCTGATATTTGTAAGGAATTAAATAGCACGTGCAGTATTTTAATTAAAATTGGCATGGAAACAAAGAATGGATTTTTAATTAAAAGGATGTCGTCCTCAACGGTTGTTTCTTAATAAATGATATTTGCAATGCAATTAATTGTCTGACAACAATTTTTTCCTTACATAACGACGAAAATAGATCTAATTAATTAATTAATTGGTTCGAAGGCAGACAAAACAGAACTAACCTTTTCTGAAGGAAAAGCGCCCTCAGTTCATCCGGCGAGACTGGTTCATACCGAAGAGAAAAAAAAAATAATATCACACGCAACGAATCGTGAAATGCTTGTTGCAGCTTGAACAACGAAAAAAAAAATGAAATACAAAGCAAAATATAATATAATCGCGATGATTATTATTATTATATGATGTGCTGCTTTAAGACGACGACGACGACAACAACAACACACCACGATTCGTTCTCTCCTCCTTCATGCATCCATCCATCCATCAAGTTGCAATATAAAATGAGCCTGGCTCCAAGGTAGGACGATTAACAGATGTTTTTCGAATGTGTGCAACGAGGAGGCTTGATCGTAGAGCGACGCAGAGGGCGATAGTGTGGTTATAAGAGGGCGTGCAGTGTTGCCAAATGTATACTTAACTGTCAAACGGAAAGCGCTCACGCATGTTGTGTGACATGTCGAAGAGTGGGTGCGTGAAATGAAGGTGCGGAAAATGTTTGTTGCGTTTGTTTAATTCGACTTTTTGTAGATTATGAAAATAATGCAATTTAAATGAGATTATGTACAGGGTGTTTCAGATTTATCGTCGCTTGCGAGACATTTATGTAATTAAATCTATGATTTAAGTTTCCGATTGGATTCGATTCGAAAAAGTGGGTTAGACAATTTCATTTTAATAGTTGAGATAATTATTATTTGTTCTGTAGTTGGGAAACTCGCGATAATCGTTTTAAAGTAACTTTCCAGTCGTTTTTAAAGGGTTGTTTCGCATATCGATTTTCTCTCAGGGATAACCGCTTAATTCTTAAGCTAGGACGCAAGGGAGCAAAATGTCTCAATCACTTCTTTTGTTAGCGATTCAAAAATTGTGGGAGTGGCCTAAATGTAGGCAAATAATTGGGCGATTTGCCTGTGACGTCAAATTAGGTGGTCAAAGGCGCTTAAAAGGTGAAACACCTCGAAGGATAAGCGAATCGATAAATATGGCTAGTGAAAATTTGCATGTGCATTCGAAGATAATGCGATTATTTGACGAGACAAACGATTGGCAAACTGGATTTTTGTCGTTTAGCAATTTCGCTAAGTAATTATCGAACAGAAGGATATATTGTGTAGAATGTTGTGAGTAGAGTCATTGTCCTCCACTGTCAAGGTCATCTTCGATTTATTTGCACACCCGGTGTATTCGTATGCATTTTATTTATAAACGCACTGCAAACCCATTGTCCGACTGCACTGATTTCAATCATCTTGGTTCTCGTTGTTGCTTTAATGCAGCCAGCGAGTGGTTCTGGTCAGTTTGTGTTCTGCGAACGCAATTTTATATTTATTTATGTAAATGATTCGGGGAATATCGCAGTTTTTTATGTAGTACAAAGCAGCTTTTGTTTTACTTAAAGTTAACTACCTTGGTAGTATTAAATTTTGTCGCGGTGGGGGCGTATTTGTTGGTTTACTAGATAGATAAGTAAATAAATGTATGTAGACGAACTGCCTCACATTTATTTATTGAATGTGTAATAAACCAAACATTGTTAAACTTGCAGTTGATAGTTCTATTTTTATACAAAGGATCAATTATATTTTATGGGAAGTGCTTGTTCGAATGACTGGCGGGAATAATGAGAATCGCTTTTTTATGATTTGAAGTGAGGGGTTATTTATCTGGAATTTTTCTTTCAATTTTTTTAGTCAAATTCCATCGCCTCTAGGCTCAATTTCTCAAAGATTCATCAATAAATCATTGTGTGCCACCCAAAAGTGAACGTTGTTTCGTTGCCATGGTTACATGATGCAAATTAAATCCGATTTTTATGTTCATTAATTTTTTATAGCACGCCTATGACCCTAAGTCGCGGTTACAATAGAAAAAAAATCGTTCACTTTTCGATGGCCTCCAATGTAGTGAAGTTGTCACACACGTATGTCGCCACCCGTCCGCAATAAACGTCCACTATTTCGAAATTATGGCAGCTTATAGTTACCATAAGACACTTAGTGTTGCTCTTGATCCCAAAAGCGTTGAAAGTTTGAAGATGCAATGCATCAAAATTTTAGGGATTGCGATACAAATCCGACCAAATAAATATACTGGGGATTATAATTATAATTTATGGCCCTAGTCAACAAAACAAAGTTTCCCATCATCATCGTCGAAAATATCCGACATTCATATTTGTACACGAATTATAAGCAACAACAAAAATATCATAATATAATAACCGCACACAATTTCTTTGTTGTGTATGTGTGTGTGCCAGCTAAGCCATTTATATTTTAATATTAATGATGATGCTAATTCGGTTTTATAAAATTCATTTATATAATATTTCGATCACGCTCGACAGACCTTGTAGTCAGTTTTATGGCTAAATCAATCCTTTGACGAATCAATCAATCGAATGAGAAAATTCTCCACAATGCAATATACCGAGTGTCTCGATTTGGCCGCGCGCAAAAAGTTTGTTTACGTCGTCGAAACATAGTTTCGGCTTTGACGAGGGTGTAGATGACATGTCAAGGGGCTGTACGAGTGGGGGTGGTGGGAGTGGGGCGGCTTGTCGTAGTGCAGGTGGTGTATTGCGCGTTGCCACCGCCCCAAAAACACAACCCCGGCTGCACGAGTGCGGGTGCAGTGCGACGGGCGCGGTGCCCCGTTATCGACCAGCAGCAAAGTCTGGTCGGCGAGGTCTAGGCCAAAGACCTTCAGGTCACGACCTCTCCACCACCGTGTCTCTTTAACTCTCTGCAGTAGCTGGATGATGATGATGGTGATCATGGTAATCATTAACATGCCGCTGCAGCACTAGATGCGGCAATATTGTTCGAGGGGTGCTCTTTTGTTTTATGGCTTTGTCTTTCGGATGTGGTTTCAAAGGGGCTTTTCGATATTGTATGCTTGGAAGGGTGGATGGATGGATGTAACTTGACCTATCCTAACTTGCTTTTGCTAGTACGGGTGACATTGATTTTTTTTCTAGGGGAATACTATTTTTTCTACTCGTATTAAATAATTATTTGTGACGAAATCGATAATATCTATTTCCGTGGTGGAATTGTTGACTAATAATGTGTGGCTAACTTCACGTGGTCGATGAAATTCTGGGAATCCCCTGGAAATAGTATTAATCACAAACTTTTAGGTTAACTGTCGATTGATGTGAAGTTGCCCCGACATTTTTATTAACAAATTTTCTCACCACGGAAATTTATATTAATTAATTTTAATGTTTTAATTTTTTTAGAGCGTTTACATATTTAATTAGTCAATATCCTCGCATTTAAATAGTCAAATAAGCTAATCCAGCACCAAATAAATCAAATATTCGGCGCTTATAATTAATGAATATCATTAATTAATTAGCAAGTACATTTATAATCAACTTGAATATTTGATGAATGTCTCTCTATTGATTCAAGTTCAATAGTAAATGTTACCAAAATTTAAATTCGAATTTTCCGCGATACCGACTATAGACAAAATTAATTTACCCACCGAACAGATGTTCGAGAGTGCTTTTCCTCGAAGCAAACTATGAAGTTGCGCTGCGAATTCAATTCAATTAACACGAAATTAACTTTTTATCATCATCGACTTGCGACGACGAAATATTTATTTATTTTCTTGTCGATAAGCTGTCGTTGTTGTTGTTTTGATTTACATACAATTTATTGCCATCAAAACAATAATGATGAAAGTCCGTAAGGAATAACTGTGCTTAGCACGTTACCTGAAAGCTCGCCCATAAATTCGTAATGAATTCATATCTGTAGTACATTCGGTCGGAAATCTACCTGAGGGGTGCCATGCATCAAAAGAGTGGACCTTGTTGTAACAACCCCCTTTTTTCCGTTTGACGAGATGCTTGTTGTATAATTCAGTCAGTACAATAAGTTCGGTCGTTCGATGCAAGTCGCTTGTAAATAATTTTGTGCATATGTATATAACAAATTTATGTATATTTTTAAATCACAACAATGATGCAATATAGTAATAGCAACAATCTAATGGTATGTTTTGGGTCTTTGATCGATTCGACGAACCCTCTGAGTCATATTATGGCTAGGGGACTGCTACGCTTTCAAACGATCAATGTAAACTTTGCAAAATGCGATTTTGTCATCAGAAAGCAAAATTTTCTGTTTGTGCTTTAATAATGCACTTTCAATCTAATACGCTAAGGAGACGTGGTTGTGGCTTTGCGAATGTGTAACGAGCTTTTCCGTGGGGATAAAGCGAACCCCAAGAATATAGCAATTTGCGAACGAGTTTATATTGTGTGGAACGGATTTTTTTTTTTTGCTTTGAGTGTTTTTGGATTAATAAGTTTCGAGTTTGTTGTTTCGCAAGAGTTTTATTGGCCGTTAACGATTGCTTGATGAATATTTTAATTTGTCCTTGAAAGTTAACGCATTTTTAAAAATTGATTTCTAATTTATTGTTTTTGTTTTGCAGATTGCTCCAGCAGCAAAGAAACTCTGGGGTCTCGAGGCAAAAGAGGGCAAATTATTGAACCATCTGAACCATGAAGGCGTTTGGAGAGATCCAACATGGGCGGCACCAGGTAAATATAGAAAAAAAACACACAATTTTAATTGCCGTATTCTTTTATTCTACGAAACGGTAGTAGTCGTTTAATTAAGGCTAATTGAATCGGCTGCGAAATTAGTTCAGTTACGTCAACTCACATTCATTTCAATTTGCCCCGAACGCATCGGGGTGTTTTGTTTATATATCGCTAGTTACGATTAGCTTATGAAATTCGGGATATTAAGTTATTTTCCCGGGCAAAGTTTGACTTTCTAAAGAAGTGGCGCGTGCCTTGTTTGTCTTTGCGATTTTAAATGGATAATAAAGCGCCGCGTTTGCTTATATACATTTTCTTAAATAATCAATTCGGGAGAGATTCATCTCGTGTGGCACGCTGACGAAAAACAAAACCAAAATTTGAGGGGAAAAAAGTCAAACCGGGACGAGAAACTTTTTGGCATGTCGCCAACAACAACATCCTATATAAATATAGACGCTCAATAAATTTTATTGGGGCGATATTCTTGCAAAGTAACTTTTTTTCCCCCGCGCCGTTCGGCTCTAATTTAGTATAAATCGTTTAGTTACCTAACTTCACGTAAGTCGATGTAACAGATCGGGCTATTATGATGTGTGTGTGAGTCTGGGTGCATTAAGTAAGAAGAGAGAAACACGCCCGGAACGACGGAAAGTTCTGCAGGGTAGCGACGGCGGCGGTTGTGGCGGCGAGATGGGCGTGCCGGGCGTCGGCACCGGTCTCTATGGGTACGGCGGCGTCTGTTGCCCGGACAACCACCCCGGACGATGCGAATTCAATCAACCGCCGAAAGTTACATACGTACACATTGGAAAGACACTGATTTATTTACGACTGACACGATTTTGTCGCTCGCTAAAGGAGCTTTTTGCAAAATGCTTGTCAAATTTTAATTTGACGCCATTTTTATTTTGAGTGACGTAACTGAAACTGTCTGTTGAGGTTAGGAAATAACTTCTATGACATTTTGAGGTTAACTTTCATGCAATTTCTTATGTTTGTGTTCGTTTTGTTAAAGAACATGCAGTGTCCGCACCATTGGCGATGGGCCGCCGTGGAGGCGGTTTCGCAGGCGGCGATGCCGGAAGTATACTGTCGCCCCGCGGCTCCGACAATGGAGGGCTGGGTGTGAAAATGGTTGAATATGTATTGGGCTCGTCGCCGACGAATAAAGATAGCTTGGGCCTCGAACCGCGAATGCGGGTCCTGCATCTCGATGACAAGGACAAGGACAAGCCGCAAAGTCCAAAGGAAGAAGTCAATGGACAAGTTGTGCAGAATGGACAAGTTGACGACGAGAAATGCTTCAAGTAAGTTTCCACTCTTTATTTTTTTTTTCTTCTGGAAAATGTTTACGTTGGGATAGGATAGCCAGGCACAGAAAGAGAGAGAGAGAGATTAATGGTGGAATCGTGAAGTCTGCTTGATTTATTGAGAACTCGTTCTCGTGCAAACGGAGAAGTATAGATTTGGTGGGCTTCCCAAAGGAATTTCGTGGTGTCATTTGTTAGGCGCTCTTTGTCTAGTAGCGGGGATTAAATTTCGCGCAAACAGTTTGGATAATTAAAAAGAGCCAAACAGCGTTTATAATAATTTCCTGTCATTTTTTAATGAAAAGCTAACAATGAGAGCAAAGCAATTCGGTGTCTTGCAAACCACCGAAATTTTGTGCACACCAATAATAATAATAATGTGTCGATACGGGCTCCGTTTTTTTCTCTTCAGTTCAAGGTCTCGCAGTCTACCTTGGACCAAGTCAATGACATGTGCGTGTGCAACAGAAAGTGTTGCTGCTGCGGCTGTTATTCAGCAGGATCCTGCTACTGAAATATTACTGCTACCTTCCACCACTTCTCTCTCTCGCTGTACTGTGTGTTTATCGATGGTTGTCAAGGTGATGCTGCTTTGCTGTATCCCCCACCAATTCCTGCTAGCAGCATGCGTTCTGTCCTGTAATTATGTGACGGGCTGCGCCATCTATGCGAAATGTAGCCAACTAGTCGATTTGTTGCGGGTTCTTTAGAGCGGAATAAATAGTTTTACGATTTGGTCGATAGATGGCGCTAGGTGGCAAAATTGCAGGATAAATAGAGCGATTAATGGGAAATAAATTTGTAATAATATATTTAAATATTTGATAGCTCATTCATATAAATCAACATTTTGCATGAAACAATCACATAAATTTTGTATCATGATTTTCTCATCATG
This sequence comes from Cryptophagus acutangulus, assembly GCA_963556235.1. NCBI lineage: Eukaryota > Metazoa > Arthropoda > Insecta > Coleoptera > Cryptophagidae > Cryptophagus > Cryptophagus acutangulus. The sequence continues at coordinate 5,482,428 of OY744569.1, forward strand.
GAAACAATTTCGAGTGTAGCAGCTGCGCTTGTCGATTAGGCAACCAGTAAAACACCCTCTATAATTTTTTGCGCCATTTTTTCCTATCCAACCCCGACGTAAACGGATATAAAAACTTTGTAATATAATATGTAATGAAGGAAAGCTTTAATCTAAAAAACTATGGTTGATAGTGTTGTATATTTTAGTCGAACGCCGGGCAGCCGACAACCGTCGCCCGCCGAAGAGGATCTCAATAAGAATGGCATGACATTAGACCCATCGGGCACCACACTGGTGCTGAAGCCGCAGGAACAGCAGCTGCCGGCCCATTTGCACCACTTGCAGCCCCACTTACCACAGCATTTGGGGGTGACCCTCGCCGAATCGGTCAATCAGCAATTTGAGCATTTCGCTGAACAGCCACCGCCAACGCCATACGATCAACAACCCCATCAATATGCACCGCCGCCACCCCAGCCCCATCAAGTGGACAGTGCCGTCTTGCAACAGCAACAACACAATTTTGATGTACAGGTGAGATTGCATTGTTTTACCTAGTAAGTTAATTGTGAAAGTTGGCGCTGCGCTTATATAATGAACACGGTTAAGAACAAAACCGCAATTGCATTCATTGGTTTTCGAGATAAAGAAACGCGAATCGGAAAAATCGATTATTAATCAATAATGTTTTAATGCGCACTGCTGCTCCGATAAGCAAATGCATTGGGGCGATTTGAATACGTGCCAGATTTTTTTGCGTTTTTGCAGTTTCAGGTTGAAATTTGAATATAAATTCTAACAATACGTAATTAATTTGCGCGATAAGTGTAACAATGCATAATTAATTGGTCGGTATTGGCAATATTGCTTTAATTTTATGAAAAGTAGGTGCTAAAGTAGGTTTATGAACAATGCAGAGATTTTTGCCGATTTTTTTTATGACAAAATTTTTAAAAGTTATGACAGTTGTCATGAATATACTTTGGCAATTGTGAAAATGCACATATTTTAACAAGTTTTATGAAAGTTCTATTCAAATTTAAACTCCGTTCAGTTAGTATTATTATCATAAGTTTGTAATTCTTTTTCTTTGTTTCCGCTGCTTCTTTTTGAGGGCAAAAAGTATCTGTTATCCGAAAATAATTGTGCATCGATTCGGTTGCTTTTCTTTTGTTCGCTCTCGTAAAAGAACTTTGATGTAACATGCTAGAGAGTATTAAGAGGTTAATTTAGCGTTTTCTTTCTATTCGTCGAATGTGTATACCGGGTGATATATTTTAATTAAGGTGACTTCAGTAATGAGTGAAGAGTCTCGCACGCCATGTCGCGTGCCACTATTCGAAAAGCCCCCCTGAATCGCCCGCCACCCGAAAGGGTGCGCTATATATAAAGTTGCAAGTATACCACCACCACACCTTTGTAAAGTGACTTTAGGGTGTGCAGTTTATTTATTTATTTTTTTGTGCAAAGTAATTACGTTTTTATTCGCAAGTAGCCGCAGTCGTTCCATTTGGCAATAACAATAGTCATTATTTTTTAGTAGTTCTAATGCAGCTTGTGAACTATTTGTTTGGAATCCGAGCGTACATTAAATTTTGATGAAATTTGGAATGGCGCAATTTCATATTAAATTCTACTAATTATTAAAAGCAATTTAAAGCTGCAAATTTGTAACGCTCTCGTCTTTTCCATTTTATACCAGTCAGTATTGCGATAAAAGATGAAATTCTAACTCGGCTGCTCGAAATTCGAACTGTGACTGTACAAATTAATTTATACAGTGAATAGCTAATTTCACCCGACTTTACGGGATGAATATTAATATTATTAAAATTGTTGCCGCCGCTATAAAAATATCCAGTTTAGTCGTCGTCGTGTGTAGGTGTGAATGGGATAGAAAAAACGCCAGTCGATAATAATGATGATGTCGATGTCAGTGTGGAAATTGTCGTTTTACGCCTTGAGCGTATTGACAACATCGCATCGGAAATTTGGGAATGATTGAAAATGCGCTACCAATAAAACTCGCATCCGATTCAGGCATTCCCCTAACGCTGCTACATTCGTCTAAATATGTAGATGCAAACGATATAAATCGGTTTCATTTTGATTTACTATTTATTTCAAACTACATGGTCGCTAGATTTTATGTTAATTGAAAACGTGCAAATGTTTTTCTATTTTAGCAAAAAAGCGATTTGAAATTGAACCTAGTTTCAATTCGCGCTTTGTTATAGGCGATTCTGAATATTTAAGAAGTTACGTCATCAATAGTCATGACGTCAGCTTGACTTTTATGTTCAACGCGAGGCATTTTTCTTTGCAAAAATAGACGAAATATGCAAATTCGAGCACTCACACAATATTCGTAAAGAAAACAAGTAAAATATTAACATAACCTTAGATTTCCGCTGGGCTTTGTGACGTCACTTCTTAAATATTCAGAATAGCCTATATTGGAGGGGTTGCCATGACGTCACAGATGTTAGTTTTTTTTTATCAAATAATGAAATGTTCCGATGCGTAAAATAATTCGGTACGATTGAGCGGATCCGAGCCGCAAATATATCGACAGGTATGATTTTTTTTTTTCGGTCATGAATATCGTATGTATGTGTATCGCGTGAGTACATTTCAGGCCACTCAACGCTGATTCTTCATTTTTTTTATTATTATTATTATCTCATATTCTCTGAAACATTCATGTTGGTATAAATATCGATGTAGACACAATTTTTTCGTCCTCCGTTCGTTTCGCAAGTTGTTTTTGACATGAAATGAACTCCCGGTGGATATTATGTTTGTCTCTTGTGGGGGCAAACAAAGTTTGATCGCGGAAAATGGTAAACAAATTGGCGCGTGCGTTTCGCAATTATATTTTTTTCCCCCCTCGATGGCATCTTGTCGTTAATTAATTATACAAAAGTAATCGACCTTGGAAGAAGTCGTAAGCTCAAACAATGCATAGTTTGCTTACAATGTGTCGAGTTCGTTAACCGCAAACAGATTCGGTTCATGGATCATCTTCTTCACGCCGCAGTATGATGACTCTGAAATCAAGACGGAAAAATTACACAATGAGACTGATTTTTTTCGTTTCTTTGTGGCAACACAAGAATTGTGTGCGATACCACCTCTGCTCAATAATTGAGTATCAAGATTTAGAGCTCCACTTTATGGTTGGCAACATGAGATTGGTGTGCGAGATTGAAACGGGCAATAAAAATTAAGCGAATTTGTTTCTGAATAATTTAACAGCATATTTTCTGATTGGAATCCGTTTGAATAAATATCCGGAAGCACTTTTATCACCCGGCTTACAGCAGAATGTAGCGTGTGGAAAAGTATCACGGACGACGTGGACGACTTTCACCCCTGCATTGCGTATCAACCCTTTAAACGAACGCAACTTGGGCCAAAGTGAATGGTAACCACCACTGCACAGTTTCTGCGGCTTGGAGGACGAAGTTTGTTTCGTTATTTCAAAATTGAATAGGTAGTTGAGTTGGAATTAATTTCACCCGAACTTTTGTCGTTGGTGCTGGTGCTTCTTCAATAATTGGAATGGTGGTCGTTAAATATTGAATGTACAGTTATTAGAAATTATTATTAAAGGTGTTTAGATTGAAGCATGTTTTAATGGCATCGTTTTTCCTACTAATGGAAATATAATTTACATAGTTTTTCATTTACGATCGTACGACTTTCGAAACAAAAGCTATAAACTTTGGCTATTAAAAGGAATATTTTTTCTTTGTGTTCGATTTTGCTCGATTGAGTCATTAATTTTTGGTTTCAAAAATATTATGCAAAATCTAGCTGGTGGCATCGAAAAGTGAACGATATTTCGTTGCCAACAAGTAACCATGACAACGAAATGCTGTTATCATGGCAACAAATTGCGGTTGCCATGACAACGTAAATTAAATTCTAATTTTCGTTGGATTAAAAGAGGCTTTGTTCATTGGCGTAGAAAATAAATTAAAATATATTTAAATAAAATATTTAATTAAATTTTTATTCGTTCACTTTTGGATGGCGCCGACTGTACCGTGTATGGTAAAATTTGCATCAACATTAGAAATTGCCGGATTTAAGGTCATAAAATGCAGAGCAAGAGAATAACAACTATTATTTGCCGTTGGCGGTTCTAGCATAATTTATATGGTTGATGAAATTACTTTATACTTAGTTGAATTTTTGGCAATTCGAGATTGCTTTTTTATCTCCCGCAATTGACTTGAACCCGAAGTTTCGTTCGTTCGTTCAAGTTCCAGAAGTCCTAATACCGGTATAAATCGTTCAACACATTTAAAAGTCAGTTCGTTTTCTTTTTCGGGATCAGATGTCTTTCGTTGAGACGAGAGTTTCGTCGTTTCCCACGAGTTTAAAATGCATTTTAAAAATGAGGGTCTGAACTTGTTCTTCTATTTTCTTTTTTTTTTATGATGATGAGGAGGATATTAATAAATATTGTTTAGCTGAACGCTCTTTCAGTCTCCTGAACAAGAAGGAAGTGTTGTGGAAAATGTCCCTTTGCGACTAATCTACCGTGACTTGTGTATGCAGTTTCAGCTTTTTTTTACTAATAGAACTTGTTGTTACTATGTGAAAATCGCGATACGATAAATTGATTACCTTTGTGGGGCCGGAGAAAAGAAAAATGACTCCAACTGACCAACATTTCACTTATAAGGAAACTTGCATCGATTTTTAAAATTATTTCTTCACCGTTTTATAGAGAATTTAAATCGTCAATAGGCTGAAAATTTGTCGCGTCAGTTCTGATGCGATTTTGCTGATCGCATTGTATTTGCATTTATTGATACAAAACAAGCGTATCTGCCGTTGAAGCCCATTCACAATAAGAGGATGATGACATTTATTGTATGGACATCAGCATACAAATATGATGACACATTTTAAATGCTGCTTGCTGTTTCTGCGAGGAGAAAATAATTAAATTGTGTGTAATATAAATTATTGTCATCGCTCGCGTTTTCTTTTCATGATGGTGATGGTGGTTGGCAGTGTGCCATGTTGCACTCAAATCCAAATTCAAATGATACATTGCAGTTTAAATTCGATTTGTTCGCACGCTCTTTTCAAGTGTTGTGTTTTCTCCCTCTTCATAAAAGATCAATCAGATGTTGAAAATGTGTCTTCTCAACTCGCTTGGAATATTATTGTTATTTTTCCTCAATTAGAAAGTTTAATTAATAAATTCTTCGGGCGGTGGATATTAAATAAATTCCTTGTATTCCACAATTTAGTAACATTATTGCTTTGTTAGGTGGATTCCTTCTGGATTTTTTCGTTGAGTTTTTTCGAATTTAAATGGGAAATTAATTAATTTGCGGCGCATGTTTGGTCGAGTCGAATTATACAAATTACTATTGCATATGTACTTGTAAATGCATTGTATCAATATTTGGAATTAATTATTGTCCGGTATAATTTCCGATCGCATGTATTAATGAAGTCTTAATGTGCATACGGGGTGTTTATTTAAAAAATCGATTATTTAAAATAATTGAAATATAATTTACTAAAATAATATTAATTTTACAGCGAGTTGTAAAATTAAAATTCTGGTTATAATGGAAAATCAAGATTATGTATAACCAAGAAAAAAACGGCTTTCAATTTGCCTTTTTAAGTTGCATTTGTGATCACAGCCAATTAAGCTTCATCATTCATTTGAATTCAGCAATCAAAAATTTAAATTTTCCACTCGCTATAAAATCGATGGTTTTTAATCCTAGAAAATTAAAGAACAACTAACTCCATTCGAGTGTCTTAAATATACAGGGTGGATTTTTTTATTTGGCGCGCTTTTCCAATAACGCCCCGTATGCAGTGAAATGTATCCCAATCCGCCCACTGATTTATTTTTACGCAATCTAAGCTGTAAATAATTAATCATTTTATTGATCTATTTTCAACCTTGTCCCAAAACCCAAAATAAGGATCTCTTTACTAGTTGAATACTCGTTGTAATTTTTTTCTTTTTTAGGTAAAATATTTTTTTATTGGACAAAATTCGCTTCGGTAATTTGACCATAAATATGCAGCTCGGTCCGTAATTAACAGCAAAATGTTTTTCTCGTCTGGAACATAATGTGACTTTAATCTAGTTCCGTTTTGATGGCGCTATAAAATTTGAACGATCAATATGTGCTAGGACTTGACTAGTAGTAGTATTTTTCGCACTATATTTTATCGAGAGTAATCGTATGTTAATCCTGTGGGCTCTAAAAGGAATCACAATTTATGTTTTATCGTCGTACACACATAGTGCCGTTAGAGTAGGAAACGGTGTTTAGCGGTCGAAAGCTCCTTGCTGCTACACTTTCGAAAAAGTTTTATCGCATCGTATCGTACGATCCTAAAACACAAAAAATATTAATAAATTGGAGGGGGGTGGATGTGGTGGTGGTGGTGTCCGTCAGTGCACTCGACGGCGACGGTGTCGTCGAGCCGCCGCCGCCTTCTATCGCATTTTTACTACCACTAGAGAGTGATGGTTGGGTATCGTCGTCAGTTATGCGCAGACTAGCGTGGTCGTCGCACTGCTGCTGCTGGTTTGTTCCTGCAACGACGGTCTTTCTAGTACAACACTATGTTTATTAAAATCGCTCCTAATGACAATTATTATCATTTATTAAGCGAGTGCTTTGATTTTCCATAAGTGATTTATTTATTTATCGGTCAACAATAAGTGTCTTAAAAAAAAATTATTGTTAATTATTTTTGTTTTGGAGGTTTGTACAATTTTTTCCTGCAACGCGCTGCTGAAAGAATTGAACGAAATTAATTGAAATTGATGCTGTTTTTGGTAAACGAACACTGGCGCGTTTCGCTTGGAAAAATATCCACTTGGCATTGAACTTACAGTATTTCAACTTAATTAGTTTTGATTCTTGAATTTATTGATTGATGACGAATCGATCGTATTGCAAGAATTAGTAGTTCGTTTCTTTCAGCCGTGCAAGTTTGTTTGTTTTGGGGCCACCGCGACCACCACGTTGTTGCATTTTTGATTTATTCAAATTTGTTCCTGTTATCGCACACACAAGTCGTTTCCTATACGATTTTATTTGAGCCGTTTTCCTGAACGTGGTGTTTGTTTTTCGATAAAAACACACACTCACTTTGTGGTTGTCGAGTTTCCGTTTTGCATTACCACGTTTTGTTGATTCACATTTTAGTGTGTACAATTAGTTTGTATCGACTTTTATTTTTCTTTTCAATATAGTATATTTTATGGGATTCATTTATTGTTATCGCCTCCGCAATATTTTTTCTGTCACACGTAAATTCTGATTTATTATCCACAATGGTGGTAGTACCTTTGCGCGAAGGGCTTTACTTTAATTCATATTATATTAGATTGCACAACGTGGCTCGTAAATTTCTGCCATTTCGAAAAAGTTTTATAATAATTTATATTTCGTTTTAGTGTTTTGCGTCTCCTCTATTCACACACTCTTGTTGTATTCCTCCTTAATGTCTGTCTACCAGCTGTGATATTAAAAAGAAGACAAAAAAGTGTGTGTGTGTGTGAAATCTACAATAATTATTCGAGTGCCTTGTTCAATTAATTAATTAGTGCAAACCAAAGATTCAGTTTGTTGGACCAATTCGAATATCTTCCTGATAAATGATTATTAATATTGCATATCAATCAAGTGTCTGACATTGTTGATAAAATTTGTGCAAAAATCATGGTGGTACTGCAGGACAGTAGTTCGCCACTGCAGGCACCTGCAGCCTTATTGGACCCGTTGGATTATCGGCAAGCGCCGACCTGCTTGAAGATGCTGCCCAAGCGATATATAAACATACACCAATGGCTTGGACCTGTTTGTGCGAAGGATCTTAAGGCACAACTTGTAAGTTGCATTTTTGTTCTAGCCAATCAATTCGTCGTCTCCTTGGTTTCGTCGTCGACGACGTCGTATAGTTTAAAAGTTGTAATGAAAGGATCAAAATGCAAATATAAAATTGGAGTTTTCGGAATTAAGTAATGTAGCCGCTGGCGGGCTCTCGCAGAGAATTTGTGCAATTCAGCAATGTTCAACCAGCCAGGAAAGTATGCGTTCGTCTCGTCTCTTTCTATTGATTTATTTCGCATCTTGCATTACAAAATATCTGCATAATGTTGTGAAAAATGGACATTTTTGTGTGTTGAGTTGAGTGAAAAGGTCAAGGAATTGATGACCAAAAAGTTGTACCGTGTTGATGTTGGGGCAAAACGTTGAAAGGTCAATTTGGCATTAAACCACCTGACATATTCGCTATTAGATTAAAGTGTCGATATTGTGATGGTGGTGGTGGTGATATTTCAGCAACCCCTCGAAAATGCCATCTTTTCACATACACGTCAAGTAATTGGCGAGTGAAGGGGGTTCGCATTGTTTTATTAGTGTATCCCAAGAGGTTTTATTATAACTTATAGAAGGGCACATATGTACGTACGAAGCACGACCGACGACGATGCCTTTGTTCACATTGAACAAATATTTGAATTCTATGTGATGGAGGCTGATTAAAAACTCTGCCGCTCTCGTTTACAAATTTATCACATATTTGCCCATCATAAAGTACATTTTCGTAACTTGGCGGGATAATTAAATGGGCGTGGCCTCGAATGACATATGCTGCGCAGTAGAACGAGCATTAATTATAGTGGAATATAATGAGTAGAGCAGTTTTATTAAATTTTTGCTCGAACAATTATCAGAACTTTTAATTGTGAGGTCGCAAAAAATACTAAACGCGAAAAATTTGGCGAATGTCAAGCAGCTGCGCAGCACAAGGGGAGCGTTAATTACGATGTGAGATATAATGCGAAAGATTTAATTAAAATTTAGAGGCGTTGTGATTTTTGTGAACCGATGTCACAAGAAAACTGAACGTTTAATTGAACGATGAACTAATTTTATTTGCGAGCAGCAATAGTTGTGATGATTAATTGATTCAAATACAAAAACACCAATTGCTTTCAATCATAGAACAATTTCTTATTAAGTTAATTTGTGAAAGGTTCACTTTTTTCCGTTGTCTTGTTATTGCGCTATTTGGGGAGCTTAGAAAGTTTAATTCAAATCGATATTTAATTTGAAGATGTATAGTTGGTGTTATTTGCATGAAGCGAACCGTGCAATATAATAGCCTGTTACTCCACTTATTTATTGCAATCAATGTACTACTACGATTTTGTTGTTGTAATGCTGCGACAATTCTCGAAAGCGATTACTACGCGTGTATTTTGCGTTCGTTCACCTTTTCTTTAAGGTAGAAAAAAGTCCTTCAATTTTTGTGTGAGCGAGTGTGTGTGACTGACTGACAACTAATTATAGGCTCGTATATAAAAAGTGTATTTAGGTGTTTGAACTTGTATATTGTAAACGGATTCTTTTCAATGTTGCTGCGCAGTTGGGTTGGAATTGTCTTGTGCGCAGCACGTCAATTTAAGCCACGCCCCCAAATTGGCACATTTCTTCGTATCAATTGAAACATTCCTAATTAAAATATGTGATCGCACGGTTTGTTTATCTTGCAGCCGCATTGTTTTAGAATTCAATTTAGTTTATCGCATTTACATGCATGAAACAAATAAGCAGGCTGTGCGATAATTATTTATGTGTGTTAGTCGGCTGGAAATGATTTTGCATGTGAATTAAAAAGAGCGATGAAAGAAGAAAACGCTTGGAAACTTGCTTGGTGCATCACCTGATGAAAAGCAAATAAACTTGCAAGTTTCGCACACACACACGATTGCGAAAACATTCAAGTGTTTTTCTTGCCACGAGGAGGTGGAAAGGATAATATTGCGTATTAGTTGTTACGTAATTGGAATTTATTTTCAAATTATAGACACCCGAAAATGGCACCATATGGGCTCTCTTTCGAATCAGTTTCAATTAAATGCTTCTTTGATTTTTCGGACTTTGTCGTCAACATGCATTAGCCAAATTTATGAATAGTAAACATTCAAGTTGGATGATAGTTTGTCATTATTAGCGGTACGAAAAGTCGCTCTCGCCGGACGTGAATTACTGTTAATGTTGCGAATTTAATTTTGCCGACCGATGTACTACTACTATCTTTTATACCTACACCGTATAAATTACAGATGACTAGAAGGAAATTGTCATGTTTATGTTAACGCGGCGTAATGCAAGCCAAAAATTTTCGACCATTTTCATGATTAATGTTCGATTCCGAACAGCTTTGCTTCTCACACTTCCTGCTGCTTTTTTTCTCTATTGGACTTTAATCCAGTTTGCAGACCATCATAACTTCTGACTGTACAATTTGGGGGTGTGGCTGGAATTGGCACTTTGCAAGGGAGTTTTAATGTCTGCAAGGATTAGAGCGAATTATTTACAGGGTGTAGTCGAAAATATAATTTTCAACGCTCTGTATATTTAGATGAGTGTGTTTTCAAGACGAAACTGGATCATTTTTTATTAATTTGAGTCTCGGTCAACCGAAAAAAATTCTAATCTCGTTTCCAATTAGCCCAATTTTTTTCGTAGACGTAATTAAATGCGCGCTAGAATAATATTTATAAGAATGTATAAACATTCATGCTAAGGATGTCCTTAACAAGCATAATAAAACGAGGGATACTAAAAATATCGTTGGAAGTTCGTGCTCAGTAAAGTTCAAGACTAATATGGCCGTTTTTATTCCAGCAATATTTTTCTATAAAATGAAAGTAGCAGTATCTATTTTGCTTTAGTTAGAGGTCGAAAAATGGAAGATCGCACAGTCATTAACACATGCAGAAGTAATTTAATTCGCTTTACGACGCATAATGATCGTGACTGTACGTAGTTTGCGTTAAATGAACTAGAAAATCATTTCCTCCAAATTGGGTTAAGTGTGGATTGGTTAATTAGTAGCGAATTTCACTACTAGTGCAATGGAAAAATTGATTTGATGTGTAACTGTAGAATAAAGGTCAAGATTTCAGCCTGCGGGGCCCCAGCAGCAGTTCACTTCTAAACCAAACTCTCGAAATGGATGGAATATGTTCCGTTATGATTATCGAATACCGCAGCCTCACACTGGTTTATGTAACCGAGACTCGGATACCGGTTCAAAACTGTACATTTTCAATTCGATTTAAAAATATGTGTGGTGGTGGTTGGTGTTTTCTTTTCGATTTTATGATATGGCAAAAAATAACATTGTTGCGTCGCGTTTGTCGTCTCGCTTATTAGCATTACAAATCCGATGAATTCATTTGCGTACAAATTCCCAAGCGAGGAATATGGTTTGAGTTTCTTCTTGTATGCAAACGACGACGATGTGTGGCGGGGCAATAAAAAACGAACTTTTGACTTATGTAATGAAGCCTTGTTTTGTATTTTTAAGGTGACAGTTTTGTCGCAGTGTTTTCGAATACATTTATGCATGTTTGTCAGCAATTTTTTGGTGGAATTAGAATTTCAGATTTTTTCGAAATGAATACTAGATTGAGTTATAAATAGATATTTAATTTTTTGGAATTTTTTTTGAGGCAAAAGAGACATCTTTTTTTTGTCTGTCATGGTTAGTTTTGAATATATTAAATTTTTGTCAATTTCGAATTTTTTATAAACATGTGAAAATTGAGCGGTAGCAGTTGGGAAGTCGGCATGTGTTTGAATTTTAATATAAGAAGCAGATCATTTTCGGAGAAAGCAATATCGGGATAAAATTCGTCTTGTAACTTGATCCGGGAACATACTGTATAATTTTTTTTTATTAAATTGGCTCCCATAGCGCACTTTCTGCCATTTTTACACTAGATGGCGCTAGTGCGGTCAACGGAAATGAAAGAAAATGGCGTCGGTAGTGCCAACTTCACTACAGTTGACTGTACTGCAGAAAAAAATTATTATTATTAATAATATTTTGCACAGATGGCGTTGACATTTTAATTTCCAAATAAAATTTATTGCAACATTAATTGAATCAAAATAGTAAAATTTGCCCTGAGGAATTTTAAGGGTAGAAGTGCATTTAATTAATTAACTGTGGAAGTGGCTATATAAACTTTTATAATTGCGCCATAATTAATCAAAATGTTGATCCGGGCTAAAATCAGTGTAAATCCTATTAATATTATTATTGCTACACATCGTAATATAAATTAATTCTATTGATAATACAATTTGTTTAATGAGCATTTTACCATACGACCGTCATAGAACAAAGAATTTGAATTTCAAATTTCAGTGGTGTATCATCATCCTAAGTAAATATGCCGCTCAGCTGGTAAACGAAGTCGCTCTCAAATAAAAATCACCACGATCGCGACTCAAATATTTAAAGTGTCGCTTCATTTTATTATGAATTTATAATAATGGTGCTGAAGATTAAGCAGTTTATAATTAGATGAAATTGAATCAAACAAAAACGGTGAACAGTTAACAAGATTAATGATTGCAAACCTAATTTTCTAATTGCCGTGTTTTTGCCAATTTTCGATCTTAAATCATTAGAATTGAAAATCAAAAAGCTTCCTCAGTAAAGATGATTAATTATTGCATCTTGAATTTTAATATTCCGCACGCGTTTATTGTTAATGTTTAAGCGCGATTTTATAGCTCGAGCACTTTATGATATTAAAATCAATTTTTTACGTTTTTTTTTTTTTTAATAAACGTAAGTGGAATTCATATTTTTGCGAAATTCGAATTTTTGGTGCAATATTGTTGGTTGTCCGTGTGTTGTTTTCTAATGTAGGGCGATGTTTGACGGTGTAGTAATAGTCCATTAGGGATGGACGTTGGCGTCGAGGTGCGCCACCCCTTAATATAAGTGTAAGCCGACGCTCCCATTAGTTACCTCCACTCCCCATTGTTCATGATAACAACAAACTCGTCGATATTAAATTAGCGTCGTGATAGGCATCGAAAATAAATCAAATATATAGTCGGTGTAAATTATAATGACTCTTTGTGGGCGGGGCGTAGACATGCGCAGTACGTTCGAAGTGTCTTGTCTAATTAGCCCGAACTGTTACATTATTTTTATTAATAATTATTCATAATATGCTTGACAAACTTTTCAGTTTTATGCCACCCCTTTTTATATACATATAATTAGTGTCACGTAAATTACATTGGGGATTTTTCCCTCGGCATAAAGTTCCATTTAAAATGTCTTAATATCACGGAGTTTTGGATTAAGTCGAGGAATAATGAATTTCTCTTTTACTATTCTGTTCTTAACTCCTTGAAGCGCCGCAGTGCCACGATAAAATAAGAAGAAAAGATTCTAAAATAAAATGTACCTGCGAATAAAATTAATTTTTCCCTTCTTGTGGTGTTCGTTTTACGAAACTGAAAGGGAGTGTCTTGAATATATACTGGCTGGTTGAACCAATATTTGCTGTGTGTCAATAATTGGTGGTGATACTTGGTGGCGATGATGGTATCGATTGTGTTCAATTGTCACTTTGTGTCGTCTATGCAGTTAACTGACTATGTCTTGTATGTGATTAATATTCATTATTGTCGAGCGAAAATACTATACCGGGCCGAAACTGCAACACTTATTCAATTTAATTAGTTTGCGCGGAGAGCAAATTGGATTAAATTTTAATCAACGATAGCCATGTGGTTGTTAAATGTCAATAACTGTCAAAGTGAATCAATAAACCGGGGCCAAGTTTGCGATTATTTAAGACCGCCATCTGGTTGATCATGCCTCAAAAATTACATTTTCGTCGTCCAATTTGCTTGCAAAGTAATGTTGTCTACGCTTGGGTGCAATTAGGTTAGATAAGAGTCATCTTTTATATGACAGATTGAGGTTAGTTGGGAACGTTGTTCACTTTTCGATGGCAAAAGTCGCCATTTTTAGGTCAAGTTTGACAGGTTTTGACGTTTAATATTGCGGATGGACGTTTTTTGTTGTCTCGATTATAAAATATCGCACTATAAATTGGTTTCGACGTACGGTACTTTAGAAAGGTGCACGAGAGCGATTGATTTACGAATATGAAACGAAATTGAATTGAATTAGTTTCATTTTCGAGCGCTCTGGTTAATTTTTTCCACTTAGTTCCTGAAAAACGGTTTATCTGCTTTTTTCTCCTCGCGATTACGCTTTGCTTCTAATAAAAGGTAAATGTGGTTTTGCCAACTGGATAAAGTTTTAGCACCGTTACAAAAGGGGTAATCGCAGTTTGCGGTTTTTCGGCAGCGCAAAAAAAAAAGCTAGAGAATAGAGTTCATATTTATGCTTTGAAAGCAATAAGTTTTGAGATACGGATCGACTTTTAATAGTTTCGTTTTAATGGTGACTTGCGGTGTGCCTACAAGATATAACCCACTTTTGTTTGTTGTTGTTTTGCGACGATGCAGTTTGCACTTTGCAAACCAACTAAACAACACACACATGCATACTACACAACATAGTAACATACTTTTCTCTTTTGCGTTCGTTTTGTTCTGCACAAAACAATGTAAACTATTTTATATTTCGTTTGGCGAATTGGATGGGTTTGTCGCATGGCGAATTAAAACCAGTTGGAAGTTGTTGTGTAATGTGTAATCGAATGAATATAATTCGGTTTCGATGTAATAAGTAAACTTGACACTGAAAAGTTGGCTCGAGGTTGACTTCGTCAATTTTATTGCTGTAGAGACATTGAATTTTAACGAAATTGACGCGCGGGGCCGAAAATTAAAAATTCGATTGCCCAATAATTTTTCAAACAATTTTCAGACGGTCGCTATGGTAACCTTCTATTGACTGTACGATAACTAGATTTGCACTGTAAAAATTGCGAATGCAAAATAATTGTTAGTAATCCACTGAATGAAATTGGATTACCGCACAATTTTTAATAAAGAATGTTATTGTTTCGAGGAAAAGAAATATTATAATGCAATTATCAAGGAACTGAACTGTTGTTTTTAAGTTTTCGAAACCAGAAGCAATAATATCTGGTGCTGGCTGCTGCACTTTGTAGAAAGTTGCGTTAACTTTTTTACTCTATTAACAGTTCGAATGCATATTAGATTGAAATTGTATAATGAATTGTGGTGTATAAATTTGTATTTTATAGCGTTGATTTTGACGCATTAATTATAATATTTTAGTGTTGCAAAAATCGATTTAGTAAAAGTAGCTTATTAAATAGTTAAGTCGGTTGGCTTTTCAGTTTTTCGGTGAAAACTTTATCATTCTGTTAGAGCGAGGCAAAAGCGATTAATAGTCGAAAAGAGGAGACATTTTAACAAATGGCAGTGTTAACACGCATCTGGAATGCCAACAAGAAGGATTTGTAGAGGCATTTAAAGCCTTTGAACATATTCGTCTGCAACGAATCGATCAATTCGTCGAAATTAAACAATCCCGCTATCGGAAAATGGAATTAGCGTTGTTTGTTTTAATTATCGCATTTTTATCTACATTATTTTCATTAGCGCCAAGCAAATGCTTTTTGCATGTTGTAAATAATAATACATATTGTGACTCGTCTCGTCTAAATGCATGATTGATGAAGCGCACTTTTATCGTTTTAATTAATGGTGGCGGGAGAGGCAAAAAACGGCGTTTTCCATTTTCGTTTTTTTCCAAATGAAGAAACGCAGTCATGCCGATTGATTGGAAATGTGGCATTATTATACAATAATCGATTCGTTTTTTTTTTCCAAACGGAATGCAGGCAGTCAGAGAGCATATGTCAGAATTAAAAGTCTTTATTGCACTAACCGGTCGAGTGGAATCATTTTATTATGAACAATAGCATTTTTCCTTCTTTCCTTTACATGATGGCAACAATCAAGGCTCGATTCTAAGTCACCATTGTTTGCATATGTTTTGTTGATGCTTTTGGAATTTTTGTCGATTATTGGCCATCTAAAAGTGAACGATTTTGACAGCACAGCCTGCTGGATTTAATCCAGCGAAAATGGCGTTAAGTAACCATGGCAACGAGCGTTCACTTTTTGATGGCCGCCCAATGCAGTGTCTAAAGAATCGAAATTGTCCAATAATTTTTCCTCGTAATTAGATTTCTAACTTCTTCGTAAAATCTATTATTGTAACTGAATTCGCTCTAGCCGCAAGAAATTCATTCAATATTAATTAGAAACAGCCTTGACAAGTATCGAGTCTCTATTGTTATTTATGCGATCTTAAAATAGGATTAGATAGTGGGCGAAACATCAAATATTATGCTACATTCTGCCGTCGTACATTTTTAAAAGTAAATAATTGAGTAAAAATAGCGCCTTGGCTATGCCTGCTGCAATTTCGTAATTAAGTGGAAAATTAAATTGTACAATGGGATTTTAATGCACGACTTTAAGGTTGGAGAGCATAACGAAAAATCGAATTTGTTGCATATTTTATGTGAGGTGCATTTTTAAATTTATCGGTTAGCGCGCGAGGGTGAAAGGAGATGAAATATTTTGCATTTGTTGGTCTTAATTGAAATAAATGAAAGTGTACATTTATTAAATGATATGTAATTTGGAAACAATTTCGTTTTGAATCTAATTAAATCAGCCAGCATGCAATTCGAATCATTTTCAAAACATTTAAGAAACTTTCTGATTAGTTTGCTGGCTGGCGATGACGAAGGGTTGGCATCTCAATAATGATTAAGCAAACACACTTTATCCCATTAAAAAATCATAATACGATTTATAATAAATTTTAAATAATGTGGTTCAGTGCGAACTTTAAGGCCGATAATTATTGTTAATGCAAATTATTTCAATAATTACTGCACGTTGTTGTTTTAATGAAAGTTGACTGACACATTATTAATGTTGTACAAATAGTCGAGCAAAGGAAAAACGTAAAACGTGTGCTGCATTTTCGAGCAAATTAAAAAATATTGACGGGAAAATTTGCGACTAATTAAAATATTGACGATGAGAAATTATTATTATTAATTATTCCATATTGTATGTCTGTCTTTTTCCGACTTGGACGCCATTAAGTGTCAGACGCCATCTAAAAAAATGGCGTATGACGCTATTAAAAAAATGGCGTCTTATTATAGTGAGGTTAAGAATAACTTTTTGACAATAGGGCAGCCATTTAAAGCCACGTGTCGTTAAAATCCTCCATTATTATTATTGGTTTCTCCAACAAAGATGGTTATAAAGCAAACCGCGCGATAAATCCGTCTTCCATAAACATAAACAAGCCACACAGGCAAAATGGTTCACAATGGATGGATGATGGGATAGATAAATTTTCACGTCCAGCTTCGATTTTTTCCCATTTTTGACAAAGTGGATGGACGGCTCGAAAACGCGTCTATATTAGCATAGACGTTTAAAAGTTATCGTCGTCATCATAGGTGAGTTGGTTCGTTGGTTGGCAAAGAATGAACTCGAATGAACTCGGCCTGAAGAATGACCAAAAGAAGGTAACGACCTGTGGCTCATCGGCCGTGTAGATAGACTTTATATAACACACACACATACATACAACAGCACAACGGAGAAGATTCCGTTACACGATCGTGTGCTCTACTTTGCAATAATGCTCCTTCTTCATTTTTTTTTTTTTTTAATTTATTTTACTCGACGAATGGATTTTCTGAGCTTCGTATTATTTATTTATTTTAATTGCGTTACGCTAATTCTTTGGGAAGGCAAAGTGGAACGAACAATGGATGGCTTTTGCTGCTCGTCTTCGTAGTGTAATTTGTTTAATTTGCCGGAACAATAAAGGTTTCTTTTTGAGTTTGTTTGTCAGACGATTTTCAATTTTATTTGGAATTTAAAAAAAAATTCCGCGAGTTTTTCGATTGGTTTATTACCCTTATTTATTTTAATTGCATTCGGCTATTTCCGTGCCGAATTCGGAAATGAAAATTTTATGAATGCAATTTTGTGGGAACAATTTTCGAGTGTCATATTTATTGGATTGAATTTGAAATTGTAGAAGTGCATTGGTACGGAACCGTGCGACCCGTCGACCTCTTGTTCGTTGGTCGTGTCCATAAACGAGACAAGTATATGTAGATGTTATAAACTTACCACCTGGTAACCGAATGGAGTAAATAAATTACACGAGCAATTAAATTTTAACTCTTTGCTTTTCATAATAAAATAAAATGAAAAAAATTGTGTTATGGTTTCTAATGCTACGCGCTAATGATAATGATAACAATTTTATTTCGTCGTCGTTTTTCCTACTAATTATGTATGGATGCGCTTAGTCTTGTTTTTATTTTCTCTAATAATATTAGTTTAGTCTGTGTGCGCACTTTCTCAACTAATTAAAACCAGGCTATATTTGTTGGCTTAGTGCAAAACAATTTTTCTCTTCTCGCGCGCGCGTTCGCAATATTATATAAATCGAAGAAATAAATATTTCGGTTCGGATTTTCGAAGTCAATGCTCTTGATGAGGAAGAGGCATATCTTAGCGGTCACAAAGTCCCGTTACCGATACATTCATTGTGACGTTGCTACATTAAATAAATAAATATCACGTTCGATAAAAATTAACACAATTGAAATGTGCGAAAATTGCTGACATAATATTTTATGAGTCACGTTTAGTGGCCAATCAAAAAATAACATTGCGATAAAGGCAATATTAAATTCCATTTCCATGATAATTCCAGTGGAGTAGCGCACTATAATGGCAATATTACTCATTTTGATAAATTGCAAGCCTTCAAGGGCGCTTGAGTAATCGCTTCCATTACACGCTTGTTGAATAATAAGATAAAACTAATATTTGTCTTCATTTTCGATTGCAGCAACTGTTTCGATCTCAACAAACACAAGCAGCGACACCAAATGCGGCACAACTACAATTGTTGCAACAGCAACAACAACAGTACTTGGCACAACAGCAACAGGCCGCGTTCCCGCAACCGCCATACGTGCTGAACCCGCAACAGGAACCCTATCTGATCCCGGCCGGTGTGCCCCAATATTACGGCGTGGGCCCATGGGTCTATCCAGCACCGCCCGCCAATCTCATTCAGCAAGGTGCCAGCAATGGTGCTCGTCGCCCGCTTACGCCAAATGGCGCCGCGGAGGCCCAACAACAGCAAGTGCAGCCGCAGGTGCCCGGCGGCTACATTGTTCCCTATTACGATCAGAACACGCCGATTCTAATGGCACAGGGGGCCGCAATGCGTAATGGCACACCGATGCGTCTTGTTAGTCCTGCTCCTGTTCTTGTACAGCCGCAGGGCAGTCGACAGACTCAAGCGGCTGCTTCGCTCTATTCGAGCACACCGCAGAGTTTGTATGGTGCTAATGTAAACACGTCGGTTAATGGAGGAACACTTGGAGGTAAGCAATTTCGTTCTTTCTTTGCGATGTTAATTGTGGTGCTGGTTTGTGGGGTTATGTTTCTTTTGGCATATTTTGACAGGTCATATCATATGGTGTCGGCCATTTTGGTTCTAACTTGTTAATATAAATGGCCGCCATTACCAACTTAATAACCAAAAAAATTACTATATTATTGATTGCAAAAGTACTAATTCTTAATATTGTGTTGCATAATATAAATAATAAAACTAACTCGGTGTGGGTTAGGTGTGGCCCAAGGTGTCGGTTCGGGTCTGTTTCCAACCTTGCACGCCGCTCCACCATCTGCCCCATTCGGCAGTTCATCGCTCGGCAATATCGGCTCGTCAGCGACCACCACATCGCTCCACTCAGGTACGGCATCGCTTACACTCTAACCCCCCCATCCTCTTGCTTGCTACATGTCTGTCTCACATAATTAATACTAATACTGGTCGTGGGTGAACATTGTGATCAATTACAAAATCTTGTATGCAGATAATCTTGCAGGCCTTGGACTGAGCACATCAACAACCGGCCGACGGGATTCCTTCGATCGCAACACGTCCGCGTTCTCGCCCTCGTTGGAGTACCGACAGAAATGGCCGACTTCGTACAACATCGGCAGCAGTCCCAGCCCTCTGGCGGGCAGTTTGACTCCGCCGCCGACGGCCCCCTTATTGGGCGGCTTGGTGACATCCCGCGTGCTATCAGCGGCCCCTGGTGCCGAAGCGAAATACCGAAATTCGGTGACTGCAAATCTCACAACTGCCAATGCCATGTTCGGCTCGACAAATTCTCTCTTCACCAAGATCAATTCCTCGTTGGCAACGGTGCCGAATCCGCTCGATAAAGGACCGCAAGGTCGATCGAGATTGTTGGAGGATTTCCGGAATAATCGCTATCCCAACTTGCAACTTAGGTAAATATCTCCATTTAGTGATATGTTTTGTGATTGTGTGTGTGTGTGTAGGAGGTTTGTTTGTATTTAATAGAAACTACGGTAAACAGAGAAAGCAGTAAACGAGCAATGAAACTGTAACGTGCAATTAAGTTCAAACTGAAGGTTTTCTTTTTATTGGCTGCTGGGAAAGTTTAATTAAACTTAGGCAGCACAAGATACATTTTAGAAATTATGAACTGAACCATTCTTCTCGTTTGCAGAGACCTGGCCAATCACATCGTCGAATTCTCTCAAGATCAACACGGCTCGCGTTTCATCCAGCAGAAACTCGAACGAGCCACCGCGAGCGAAAAGCAAATGGTCTTCAACGAAATCCTGTCGGCCGCCTACAATCTGATGACGGACGTGTTCGGCAACTATGTCATTCAAAAGTTCTTCGAATTCGGCACCACGGAACAAAAGACTACGTTGGCACAGAAAGTGCGTGGTCATGTATTGCCGCTCGCTCTGCAAATGTACGGCTGTCGCGTCATCCAAAAAGCATTGGAATCGATTCCGGCCGAACAACAGCAGGAAATTGTGCGGGAATTGGATGGGCATGTATTGAAATGTGTCAAGGATCAGAATGGCAATCACGTGGTGCAAAAATGCATTGAATGCGTCGATCCCAATGCTTTGCAGGTAAGGGTGAGTTCGCAAAATTTTCTATTATCCATTTTAAACGAGCATTTGCAACTGAATGTATTGCTGGTTGCATATGTAGCATTGTGACAACTATTAATGATTCTAATCATTATTAATTGTACGTAGTGGAGTTTGGAGGCTGATTTTTGTTTCTGTTGGTTCGCAGTTCATCATTCAATCGTTCTCAGGACAAGTGTATACGCTCTCGACCCATCCATACGGCTGTCGAGTGATCCAGCGCATCTTGGAGCATTGCACTCCAGATCAAACTGCACCAATTCTAGCCGAACTACACCAACACACCGACCAATTAATTCAAGATCAGTTCGGGAATTATGTTATCCAACATGTGCTCGGTAAGTTGCTTCCAATAATAATTTGCAAAAGTTATAATGTTGCCTTTAGAACATGGAAAGCCCGAAGACAAGTCGCAGTTGATTAACAGCGTGCGAGGCAAAGTGCTCGTCTTAAGCCAACACAAGTTTGCCAGTAACGTGGTGGAGAAGTGTGTGACACATGCGACCCGCGCCGAACGCGCCCTTCTCATCGAGGAAGTTTGCGGTTTTAACGATAAGTAAGTGTTTTGATTGTCGTTGGAGTATTGAGGCTGATGTTTGTATTGAATTGCGTTGCAGTGCCTTGCATGTAATGATGAAGGACCAATACGCCAATTATGTGGTGCAGAAGATGATCGATGTGAGCGAGCCGACCCAACGCAAAGTGCTGATGCACAAAATCCGACCACATTTGAACTCGTTGCGTAAGTATACTTATGGCAAACACATCATTGCCAAGTTGGAAAAGTATTTCATGAAAGCGCCGGGCTCGATGGGCTCCATCGGAGGGGAGCTTGGCCCGATTGGGCCGCCCAGTAACGGGGTGCTTTAACTATTTTAAGGCGATCCATCAGCATATTATGTGTTTAATTTGATTTAATTTAATTGAAAATGCAGTTTTTATTTTTTTTTTTGCTCTTTTTATTAATGACCGATTGTGTGCAAACGCAGGTTCCAGTATTTTTTCTTCTTTTTATTAATTAACTACTTTATTATGATTATGAAACAATTTTTTTTCTCTCGTATTTTTACAATACATAAATAATATAAAATATATATATATATATTTCTATATATATTTGTCATGATTTTTAATTTTTTTAAGGTTTAGTAGCATAGTTTTTAAGATTTATCGTGTACACATAAAATTTGGAAAAAATTGTCTGTATTATAGTTGTAATTTATGTAATTTGTATCCGCAATCAATTGTTGTGTTGCTTGGCTTTTGTTTTGCATATAACATTCACCACGATTAAGTTGATTTTTTATTTTTTTTTTTTATTATTGGGTTACTTGATTTGGTATGAGCCAATTAAATAAACAAAAGGCAAACAATATTGTGTCCGAGCGATTGAATTGAATCTCAAATAGAAAAAAGAGTTTGTAAATATAAAATTAATTAAACGTTTCACGAAATAATAAAGCAACGTCATAGAAAACCGAAAAACAAAATTATCCTGACAGTATGTTAATCAATGTGATAAGGTCCTCAGGAAATAGATTTGAACATCATCAACATGAAGTTCATCCAAATCAAACAAGTTTTTTCTAAACAATTTATTGAATAAAACAACAACAACACACATCGCACACACACCTACACACACACATCATAAGTTTTGCCTCCCTTAATTAATTATCGTTGACTGCATTTACCCCCTCTTTTCGTTTTATTACGCTCATTAATTGAAATGCATTTATATATTAAATATCTTCGTAGAGTTCTAGACGTTTTCGAATTTAACAAGACTAGTGATTTGTATAGAAGGAGATAAGATTCGTTCAAACATTCGCGAGATGTCGCTCGATGTCGTACGACCACTAAGTGTGATGCTTTGAAATGAACCATTTCTAATTTATTTTAGTTCCGCTCGCGTCCGTTGCCGTCTGTTCGGAGCAGGTCCGACGTGACACGAGGGAAGGAAAAGTATTTATTTTTGTATAATGATGTAAAAATGCGCGCTTTGTATAAAATTCGTTTCTAACATAAATAACATTCTTGTACATAATTTCGACATTTATTTATAATTTATATTCAAGTATTATATCGGTGCGATGCGAGCGACATCTTTCGGCGCGGTTTCTCTAAAATTAACCAGCAATTATATATATATAGTAGACAAATTATAAAGAAAAAAAAAACAAACAAGTTTCTAGGATTTGATGGCACGTTTTATGATTTTCTTTTTGTAAAGTGTAATAATTGTACAGTTTTTTTAATTAACTAACTAACTAGTATTTGTTTCGTTGAACGTGAATTCCATTAATTAATAATATTGAATGGCGATAAATTAATTTCTGCATTTATTGACTGTTTAAGTGTAACAAAAAGTAAAATATTTTATATGTGTTTTTGAGCTAATCTGTGTAATTAATAATAATCATTTAATTGTATCATGAGTCGTAAACTTTCACCACATAGCATTAGAACAAAAACACTACTCTCTGTATATTGATTATGCTAATAATTAAGTTTCAGTCATCTTTAGTATGTGTACATAGCAAAACCACCAAACCCACCACTAACTAAAAAATAATGAAAAAATAATTAATGAAAACAACAACAACCACACACACGTTTTGTATTATATTGTAATATAGTTTCGTTCATAACATTTCCAAATTGATTATTGAAGGATCTGACGAGCCGCCGACAGCATTGCACGGTCAGATTGTACACTTATTGAGGATAACTGCATTAATTAATTAATTAAAAGGAAAACAGTTTTATATAAGAGTAATAAATATTGTCTCCCCTTCTGCTAGTGATATGTATATATGTTAATTAAAAACCATTTTTAAATTGTATCACATATGTATTTATATTAGTCGAAAAGCGTGTTTAATAGTGTAAACTAAATAATGTAAAATAATCCAATTTTGTACTTAGATGAAAATGATAATATGAAGACGATGATAAATTATTTGTAATAAAAGGATTACCATCTCAATTTAATAGTTTTGGCGGCGGGGAGAAATTTGTAAAAAGGAATTCTATCTTAAGGTGGCCCTCTGAGAGACTGATGTAAAGATACTACTAAAACAAAAAATAATAATGACAAAAAACGAGAAAAATATGTGTAAAGTGTAAATTCCAAATGTTTTGGTTGTCACATTTTTAAAACTGTATAATACATGTGTAAAAAAGTATCCTGTATGTAAAATGAGCCGAAAAAACTACAAAAAAATAATACTATTATGAATATTATTACGTATTCCCACTTGTGTAATTATTAAGTATATAAATTTGTAAACTATTGTATTCTATATTAAAGAAAAAAGAAAAGAAATTGGAGAGAAGCATTATTTTTCTTTTATTATAATTGATTGATTGATTGAAGACGCCATTATTTGTATTATAATAATAATTAATTTGCGCTTAATTGTTTAGGGTAGCTGGACGGGGATCACTTTTCATTTTTTGTTTTGTTTTTGTCTCTAAAAGAAAAATGTTATCGCTCTCTCTCATTTATTATCTCTATTGCTCTAATTCGACAAGCATAAATCCTTCTCACATTTTCTTATTCTTCTTGATATCTGTGGATCTACGGCTGTATATTTAAAAAATATTTATTATACGATCTGTTTTATGAATGTGTAAATTTAGTTATCGAACGCATGCTAGTTTTTAATTATAGGATATCAATATGTATGATAATGTATTTCGATTTTATTATTTTTTACCACGGTAGTATAATAAACAAATTTAAAAACTTTACCATAATTGACTGTCATTGACCTGTTCATGCTAATTCGCATAAATTATGCAAATATTTCGGCGGATTTGTTTCCTAAATCCCAATAAAATAACTCTGATCTACCAAGTTCAATATAAACAAGTTAAATTCTTATAAATAATGAATCATTTTTGAAAAATTGACCACTAGCGCCCTCTGAGTTTCGAAATAATTCAATATAAGTTTAATACTGGACATACCACTCTCAGTGCGCACTAGTGCCGCAATTCGAAAACGCCATCGCGATTTTGGACACTTTTGAGAGGTTATGTCACAAAATACTAGTTTTTGATTATATAATCGCTTTGCCGAGCGGGGGATTGTATAATAAAGCCCAACAAGCATAAAATACACAAAATACTCGCAAAATACAATAAAAATGGAGACTTACATTTGCAGTACAAACATTTGGCCACCATTTTCGACCAAGAATGAATTAGACCGGGCCTAATTGAAATTCGCAATCTTCTATCACTAAATTATCAACACTACTTAATCCAACTCAATTAATCAGCCGTTAATTGCTGTATTTCCAAAATATTTCACTAATTAATGTGACTCAACTTCAAAAATGTCAAACTATTTAGGAACTTAAGTTTTACAAGCCGAGTGACTTTTGGTTGCAAATGTCAAAAGTGCGCGTTGTGTCCAACTCGAGTTAAAATATGTTAATTATTACATAAAATAGTGTTAAATTTAAAAGAAAAACGGTTAAAATATTAGAAATCCGCTCCAACAATTCCACCGTCCACCAAACAAAGCCCAAGATTTGAATCCAACCCCCCAAAACCACCTTTAAATCTTACAATCAAAAATGCAGCTTGCACGATGCACATTAACCCTCCCAACAAAGGAATGTATTAAATGCAAGATAATCCTAACGGCTCGTGCCCTATTCTAAGAAAGGACCCCCTCAAACATTCAAAAAGAAGGTTATCTTCCGTCTCACTCACTCCCACCCGAAAAAAATCCCACAAATAAATCGGGCAATAATAAAATTAAGTGCAGAAAAAAAGTTCGTCCACTAACCAGGAAAAGGATTCCCAAAAAAGTATCCTTCAGGACTAGGATGCATGCATTGCGCAGGCGTAAGCAGTTCGCGCCAATGCCCGGTACAGATGGCAGATGTTTTGTAACTGGCAGTCGAGTCGAGGTGTACAACACTCAGTGTGACATAGTGAGTGTGATTTTGTTAGATTTTTTTGTTGCCCAACCGCTCCACACATTTCCTTGCAACTGGTACCAAATTCAAGCTGGCACTTTGCAGATTATGACCAGTGCGAAATAATTGCGATCCAAGCAGCCTCCGATGCGCTGCGAGCCCGTTCACCACTGGCAACCCTGCTGCCCAACGTCGAACTAGTTCGAGGAAACCATTTTGTATTTGTGCGTTTCTCGTCTGGATCATGTAGGATTTTCTCATCCAGATCACACAATCACATTGAGATTCACTGGACTAGATTGTGCCCATTTCGCCAAGCCAGACGGGATTTCATTCAGAAAGGTAGGTGGATTGCTGTTTCGGTTTAAAGGGGACCGCGATTTCGTGCTTGCCGTCATGGCGCATTTGCATTCATTCCCGAATTCTAATCATATTCACAAACATTCTGCAATTTCAACCAGCCTAATCGCTAGACGATTAATTTAACTCAAAATCGGTCCAGTTAAATCGCGATTACGTCGCTTGGTTTGCCCGCTAGCCGCCGTTTAGTGGGTGACCCTCCCTTTTTCTATGCCAACGTTTTTTCTAATTAGTTCAACAGGAATTTTACTAATTTAAACGGGGTTTAAGTGTCGGTTAACTGCGATTAATGATGATGTGGGTGGTGCTTCGGGGGGGTCAAAATTTTCGCGATTCAAGTAATTGTAGCGCCGTTGATTGAGGCTTGTTTGTATAATGCGGTCGGTTAACTTTGATCCAGGATTAAATGTAAATTTGGGGTTGTTTTTGGTGGTTTTAGTTATTTTAGAGTGATTATTTGTTTGATGCCCCCTGGGGGGCGCATATGTTGCAGTAGAATCGATCAAACTTGTTTGGTTTGCAGTGAAGTTGGAATTGTGGTTTAATTGAGCTTGGTTTATTTTCCTTTGATTTGCATGTATGTTTGTGGTTACGATTCTCATTTATTTATAAATGTATGTTAATTTATTTAAATTAACGCATTGCGTTAAGTTAATACATTAATTTTTTGTTTAACTGCAACTAACTTCACAGTTCTGATTACATTTTGGAATTTTAGAGGTTATGTTCAAAAAGTCTAGATTTTCATTGAATTATTAGATTTCCGCGTGGGGGGTGGATTAATAAGGCCTAATAAGCATCATAATTGATTTATTTCCAAAATGTTTTGACACTTATTTCAATTCAACTGACACCTATCAAAATCTTTAGGGACTTTAGTTTTACAAAACTAGTAACTCTTGATTCCAAACGTCATAAGTTGTGCTTTATTTATTCCAAAACTAAATTAACGTGAAACTGAAATTAAACCCGTAATTAAACAAACATCTATCTAGGGTACGATTCATCGAACTTATCTTACAAGTTCGATGATAGGATTCGCCTTATCTGTATATTAGTATGATACATAACCTCAGTTCCAACGGGTAAGCCTCATCTCTAACACACTCATCATTTCTGCCCACAGATAAGCGACCGCACTAAATCCCGCAACAAAAATGCCTAAAAACTAGCGCCCACCCTCAAAATCTTGCACCACATCTTCTACAATCGCCGTGAAAATGCCACGTCCGGTACGTCGCACTGAAAGCCCGCGAGGCTACAAAATGTCATCTACAAGTACAACTACACCCGACATGAAATCCAACTGGACCACTAATCAACACCTAATCGACCACGGCTATGGAGCCACCCCAATCAATCAGGTAATGTCGTCGGTGACACCACACATGGCACCAGCGGTCAAAAGGAAATTGAACATGGAAACGCATCATTGCGTCGTGCCAATCAAGCAGGAGTTTAAGCAACCGCCGCCGAAGCGACAACGGCAACGTCCGACGCCGGTAAAGAAGAACGCGCGATACGATACGTCACTGAATGTCTTGACGCAACGCTTTTCCGCGTTGCTGGAGAAGGCGCCTAATGGCGTTGTCGATTTGAATGAGGCCTCGACGAAGTTGGCGGTCCAGAAACGGCGCATTTACGATATCACGAACGTGTTGGAAGGAATCGGCATTTTGGAGAAGAAGTCGAAGAATAATATCCAGTGGAAAGGCAGTCATGAGAATGTGATGTTGTCGCGTCGGTTGAAACAGTTGGAAGACGAGGAGAATAAGCTGGATAAGAGTATCGAGTCGACTGAGAGTCAGTTGCGCAATTTGAATAATGATCGGTATGGATATGTGACGTATCAGGATTTGCAGTCGATTGGTCGACTCAAGCCGAAGACGGTGATTGCGATTAAGGCACCGCCGAATACGCATTTGTCGGTGCCGAAAGGGAATGATCAGAATATGTTTAGTATTCAGATACAGAGCAAAGTTGGCGAGATTGAAGTGTTTCTGTGTCCGGAAACGGTGTCACCGATTAAGCCGAAAATTATACCGCCGATGGATCCGCTCCTTAAGGATATCAAGCTTAGTCCTGGGTTGCTGGATATTGTCACCCCGCCTGTGCCTCAATTAGAAAGCCCTACTTCCTATAGTCGACCAATCTCATCACAGGTGAGTTTTTTTTTAATTAACTTTTAATATTATGATTTTGAACTTCGCGGGTAAATTTCGAAAACGTCAAAATAGTTTTAGTGATTTTCGGTTTGTTAAGTTTTTGGCAGGTCAGTTTAATATGTCACTGCCACGTGGTGTGTTTGTTTTGAAGGTTTCTGATCATTTTAAAGGTATTTTGCTTTTATATTCTAAACTTCTTACGCAATTTAATATAATAGAACGTCAATTACTATTATATTCAAAGATTTAGTGCAATAATTATTGAAATGAAAAAAAACTACAAGGTTGCCCTTGGAGCCAATCAATTCAAAGCATTGAACCTCGTGCAATTAAATCTAAGCTTTTAAAATTTAAAGTACTAGTTCATTATCGGCGAAAGTAACTGGTTTTGCACCCTTTTTTCCCATGGAATACTAATGCCCCTGTTCAATCTTTCCAGATTTGTAGAAACCTGTCATTCAACATTGGTGACGCATCCCTAAATAATAGTTTGCCAGTACAAAATCCTCATCAATACAATACAAGTACCACGAATAGTAATAGTTTAATGAACAATCCGTTGCGTCTGTCGCCGATGAATATGGTCGGTTATCCGACCGACCATGCGAATAGTAGTACCAGTAAAATGGGTATGCCGCTCATCCATGATCATGGACTGGGGCCCATGGTGGGACGGTATCCTGGCTTACAGACTGATCACCCAAATTCCGGTAAGTTTATTTTATTTGCGATTTTTTGGTGCATAATTCAAACATTTATCTTTTTCTTGGATGCATTCTGGAGCTCTGACTGTGACTTTTGTGTTGTCGATTTGAATCACATCACAGGCAGAGTTCTAGCTATGCGTTCAGTTCTCACTTCTTTAATGACTATTAATATTTTCCATGTATTAACAACAACGCTTATTGTTGTAAAGGTGACAGCTGTCAAAATTGTGGAAATGGTGGTGCTTTGGCACGATGATGTGTTGGATCCTATGTGGGCTGCTCTATTATGTAGC
This sequence comes from Cryptophagus acutangulus, assembly GCA_963556235.1. Taxonomy (NCBI): domain Eukaryota; kingdom Metazoa; phylum Arthropoda; class Insecta; order Coleoptera; family Cryptophagidae; genus Cryptophagus; species Cryptophagus acutangulus. The sequence goes on from OY744569.1 coordinate 5,511,769, forward strand.
ACCATGGGATTCAGCTCATTGTTTGGCTTATTTATCTGCTGCTGCTGCTAATTAACCCGTTCTGCTGTTACTAATTATTATTATCATCGACGAGTGGAAGTTTTTTGGGGTTAGGGTTGATTTTTGTTTTGTTTTTTTTTTTTAGGTTCTAGAGATCCGTTGTTCTGTTCGGAGCCGTTCGTGTCGTTGGAGCCGCTGTTGCAGTCGGAATATCAGTTCAGTTTGGATCCGAACGAAGGGCTGTCGGAACTGTTCGACTTAGATTTGCTGTATCCGTAAGGTAAATGAGATGGATCGCGGTGATTTGCTCATATTTATGTACAAACTTGATTTTTGTACGAACTGATTAGGAAAAAAAATGCGGATGTTTCGAGAAACAAACCAAACAAACAAAAAAAATAATATGCAAAACAAGGTATGTAATTTATTTATTAGCTATTAATTATGAGCGGTAAATGTTTTTTATTTATTTTATATATTATATTTACGATTCAAGGCGATTTCTTTCGATGCAATATTTTATTATTACAATTTGTACTATTAGTATGGTTTAAGAAAATGTGAAATTTAATGTGTTCGCGAATGATAATTATTTTTCTATGAATGGAAATTTGTCCTCTGTCATTCCCATACACTTTTTGCCATAGTGCCTGGCGATTTACGAAACAGAAAAATAATGTTTAATTATTTAGTTGATTTAGTTTTGTTTAGTGGAAATTTCTTGCGGTAATTTTGAAAACTGAAATGTAGTAGTATTGTTGAGAGAAAATTAAATGGAATCAGATGGTGCCATTGAAAATAAAACTTTTCCTGTAAATATATTTATATATGTATACACACGCTTATTGGGCATTTCTTTTTTGTCTGTTTTAATCATTCAATTCGTTTCGAAACCAATAAAACTAAATTATTTTATTATTCAAAATTTCGTTAGTGTAATTCATTCATTAATTATTAGAACACCCACGCATCGCTCTATCTATTTGTTGCAATAACTAATTAACTAGTCTTCGATATAGTAACTGGTTTGATGATGGTCTTTTTTTTTGTTTTGTATAATTCTAAATTATTAATTGTCGCTTGTTTGTTTTATTCGCGCGTACTGACTAGTTTGTTGCAATCCTTGTACATAAAATATTGTGGGTGTTTAAATTATAAATTAATATATCTTTTATTTAGTACAATTTTTTTTTATTAATTTTAATTGTTACTTATTGCTCGTGTACATAACTTAATTTTTTTATTCAATAATGTTTATCGTTTATCAATACATTATTAATTAATAAATAAATGAATGTCCAAGCCAATAGTGGCCTTAAAAATATCAGTTCTCTGTAGACATCACACATTTCTACAACAATGTAAATAATAATAATAATATATATATTAAAAAGAGAAATTTGTCGAATAAACATTAGATGCACAATCCACTTTTATTAGCCTCGATTTGCTTTTTAGGAATATCGATAGTAAGTAAATTATTTATTTTTTTGTTTATTAGTATTGCTTGCATTTCTGTTGGCTAAAAAATATAAATAGTAACATGCTGATTAGACTAATACTTTGAAATGTTTTTTTGTGTTTATCACGACGCCAGTTAATCTAAACAACTGATAACACTGATTTGGATAGGTGCTAAAAAATGACAAACATTTAATTTTTATTTGTTTAATATTTGAGAGTAATAATATATTTGATTGGGAATTTTCCCGCCAATTATTCGGATAAAATAACCTTATAACTAATTGATTAACAATATGGGATTAATATTTAATTCAAATGTATTAGAATTTTAATTTATAAAAATTAATTCTGAAAAAACATCAGGACAAACTTCTAACTAACTAACTTTCGATTGACGCCACTAGGTGTCACTACTTTCGAATGTATCTCTCTCCTTTACTAATCGCGAAAGTTGAAAAGAGATAGCGATACATTCAACGCGCCGTGGTGGCCTAAATCGAAACCACTACAAAATTCTAACACATTGAAATTATTCCAGTATGTATATAATTACTAATGAAGCGAAAAGCGCACTACCCCAACAATATAGCATAATTAAAACCCCCGATTTTAATTACTAATAGAATAGGCTTACATATATTTAGCCCGGAAATTTTCATCAACTCCCGGATCTTCGCAGTTGCAGCCCATCACAGCGAAATGCACGGTCAACATGGAGAGCCGCCCGTTTTGATAATGATAGTGAACCAGCTGCGAATTTTGCGGAGCACCCACAAACATGTATGTTTCCAGGGTCTGTTTGGTCATCGTACGCATGATTTCACTCGGCATATATCGCACTTGCCATGCACATTTGTAGAGCCCGCCCAATTTGATCGGACGCACTTCGCACACTTGCATTATGTCGCGGCACAAACGTTGGAACACTTTGAAAGCTGACTGGATGTTCAAGAAGCTGTCTGGGTGGTCGAGTGGCAGTGGACAAACAACTGGAGCCATAACCGCACCTAGGAATTAATTAATTAATTATTTGATGGAGGTCGATGGTAGATGTTACCTTCGCGTGGCGGTGTTGGACTTCTTGGCCGAGTTGGCGGCGGAACGGGTGGAGCCGGAGCTGGACCCTCTTCATCAACTAAAAATCAATCAGTTAACAGTTTAAATTAATGGAGCGATTTATTTACCATCGCGTGGAGCGGGTCTTGATGAAGTTGGAGTTGGATGAACGTGTCGCCGTTTGTGGCGGAGATGTCGAGCGCGCGAAGCTTTAGCTTGTAATGATTTAAGCAACGAATTTATATTGTGGATTTTTCTGTTATCGAACGATGTTTCGACGTCGCGTGGCATGAAGCGATGTTTCGGAATTCGCACAAAACTTGTCCCTAAAAATTAATTGAATTAAATGGTTGGATGAGGGTTGAAGAGTTTACCTTCGCCTGGGGGTCGTTGTGGTCTTACTACGAATGGCTTCTTGCGTGGAATTGGTATCGGTAGAGGAGCAGTATGCCCTAGAATTTATTAATTAATCGACGTTTTTATAGGATGTATTATTTATTTACCGTCTAGGAACACCACGTTGTGACTGTGATAATACTCGCGTGGACACGGTGGCGGTAGGAATCCAGGGCCTGGCGTGTAGATTACTTTCGGAACTGGAGCTCCAAATTAATTACCGTATTAATTAATTGATTGTCTACTTACGTTCGAATGGTATACTCATATGCGGTCGTGAATATGTTGGCTCCATGTTTAACGGAGGCGACAAATGCAGGTCTGATCGCGACGACAAATTGATTGGAAATGACCGAACGTGCTGGAATTCAGGCAAGCAACTATAAACATTTTTTTACTGCTGGAAATAGGTGGTGTGCTATTACAGCGCTCCCCATTTCCGATTGGCCGATAGTTGATTTAATGACTAAGCGTGTGACTTATTTATGAAAACTTTCAGTATGTCCATTGTTGTATTATTGCGATTATTTTATGCGTTTTAATATTGAACGGATTTTATCGTCCGATAATTTGCGCAGTTGGGAATTGGATAGAAAAATATTCTATTTCTATAACTTAAAAAAGAGGGGGTTTTAAGGGTACTAAAACATATTTTAGACTTAATTAGCTATTTAATTAAATTAAAAAATATTGTCGCACACTATTACAAAAATCCTTTAAATTTTACGACATGTTCAATGAATTTCGCCAAAGCTAGTAATTTAGCTTCGCTTAAATTGTGACCGACTAGTTGTAGACTTAACGGTAAATTATCCTTAGACAATTTAATTGGGATAGAAACAGCAGGAACACCTAATTAAATACAAAAAAATTAGTAAAAAATGTTTATTCCGTTCGGGTACCACTTTAGCCTCTTCCATCTCTCTCTTACGCACTTAAACCAACGAGTGCGAGAGAGATAGCCTAAAGGGGATTCCCCGAACCGAATAACCTTGAAACCTACCGGCCATATTTGCAGGCTGCGTGCAATAATCCTGCAACGCGCACTGATCCCGATTCGTCTTTCCCACAAAGTCCCGATAAAGCGGCGCCGTACTCAAAGTAGTCGGCGTCAACAACATCTCAACCTCCTCAAAGACGCTATCAAAGTCATCCAAAATCAAACGCCGCACTTTCAAGGCCTGATTAAAATACTTCTCGTAATTCCGCGTAAGCAGAAAATAGTTCCCAGTCAATATGCGATTACGCACCACTTCGTTGAATCCGATACTGCGATTAGTGGCGTACAGTTTTTCGGTCGAGTGGTTCTCATCGCTGCGGAATCCGTATTCGATTCCGTCGTAGCGAGCCATATTGCTTGCCACTTCGCATTGATTGAGTATCGAATAGCAGACGATGCTGTATTCAGTGTGCGGCATTGAAACTTGTTTGATAATCGCGCCGTTTTCTTGTAGGATTGCCGCCACTTCGTTCCAGGTTTGCCACACTTCGGGGCTTAGTTGCTCGCAATGGTATTCGATTGGGATGCCGATTTTCAGGCCTTTTACGCCGATTTTGTCAGCGGGCGGCAATCTAAATTCAATGTAATGCAAACATTTAATTTATCTAATATGCAATACTTACCGAATTTTATTGTAAGGTCTCGTAAGCGACGTGGAATCCTTTTCATCGAAGCCAGCGATTGCGTTCAAAACGCTAACGCAATCGTCGACCGTTCGCGTTAGAACTCCGGGAACGTCCATGGAATTAACGAGCGGGATTAATCCATGGCGGGATACTAAGCCATACGTTGGTTTCAAGCCAACGACCCCGCAATATGAAGCGGGGTTGCGTGTGGAGCCCCCAGTATCGGAACCAAGCGCCGCGAAACAGGAACCGGAAGCTACCGCGACTGCACTACCGCCGCTACTGCCCCCAGCGATGTGGAAGTCGTCCTTCGCGCTGCAACTGAACCGGAATTAGTACCTCAGGTATTTTTAGTGTTAGTATTTTACCCCCAAATGTTTTTCGTGGCCCCATAAATCGAGTCAACAGTGCCCGACCCCATCGCGAATTGATCGAGATTCGTTTTGCCGATTAGTGTGGCCCCGGCGTTTTCCAGTCGCTCGCAGACTGTCGCGTTGTACGTAGGGGTGAAATTGGCGAGCATTTTCGAGGCACATGTTGTTTTGCTGTTTTTCGTGCAAAAGTTGTCTTTGATCGCGATTGTAATGCCGTCCAAGTCGCTTTTCGGCTTGCCGGCTTTGTAGCGATCGGTTGATGAGCTGGCCGATAGTTGAGCGGATTTTTCGTTCAGGCTAATGAAGGCGTTGTATTTTGTAGAGCATTCAAGGGCCTTTTTTAAAGATTGATTGAGTAAATCCGTTGAGGTTATGTGTTGCTCGTAAAGAAGTCTTGATACCTGAATTATTTTTCGTAGCAGATTATTTAATTTCGCCTACAATTTATTAATAGTTACGGTTTTGATGTTTGCTGCTAGGATTTTATCCATTTTAATTCTTGAATGTTTGGATTGTTATTGTTCGAACAGCTGATCTTTGTTTTGATGAACAGCTGATCGAAATTGACACGTGGTAATGTAGATTCAATCCGACAGAGGGTGCAATAATTTGACAAATGGCTGCTTGTCAATAAAATAACATAACCTCTTTTAATTTTGCTTTTACACGTGCTTTCGCGAATGTTATAAACAAATAGTGTTATTATGGTTGACGAAAAAGGTTTGGCCCATAGGCCTGGTGCTTTCAAGCAAACAAATAAAGATCATAAACATGGTCGACATCGATCCAAACGTTCTATCAGTTCTGTGACAAAAGGTAAACCAAATTTTTACACCGTGAAATCAGATCATTATGTTTCTATTTTGTAGGTAAAGTGTCGGTTAAGGCGCTTTCTAAACGCAAGAAGACAGAACTTAACAGAAATGAAAGACGTCATCAAGCCACGCAATCACGACAAAAAAAGCGTGAGGAACTACTAGCGAAAAAGCGGTGTTTAGGTGGTTTGGATTATGCCCCGTTCTTAATCTCTGTAGTGCCACTAGTTAAGGGATTGGACACTTCTAGTGTCGTTCAAATGTTATCGGAATGTGATTCGAAAATTATTTGCAGCAAAAGTGCGACGGTTACTCATATTTGGTAAGAAATCAATGCATACTCTTTAGTACAAATTAATAAACCTATTTATTTAGTGTGCCCCGATTTAAGCAGAGGTTTGCTTTAATTAATCCCGCAACAGACAATGATTTAGCAGTGTTAGACTCGCTGAAAGTGTCCGACACTGTTTTGTTTGTAATTTCGGCAGCTGGTGGAGTTGAGGATGAGTCAAACTTAATTGACCGCTGGGGTACCAATATTTTAAACTCTGCGTTTGCTCAGGTAATTTTATTCATTATTATTTGATGACAGTTTACATGATATAATTTTTTCTTAGGGAATTCCTACTCCAATCGTCGCAATAATCGATCTGGAAACAATTGTCCCGAAAAAGCGCCACGAACTCAAACAAACGATTCAAAAACTAATCTCGAAATGGTTCCCCGATGATAAACTAATGGTGCTAGATCAAAAGCCCGATGGCTTGAACATCTTGCGCAAAATTAGCAACCAAAAGAAAAAAACTGTGCTTTACCGCGATCGCCGGCCGTATATGTACGCGGAAAGCGTGGATTACATCCCAGACGAAAAAGGCACAATGGGAACACTGAAACTCACCGGATATCTGCGGGGCACTCCTTTGGATGTCAATGGATTGGTGCACATTCCTGGATTGGGCGATTTTCAAATGGGTCAAATCGATGCGCCTAATGATCCTCATAAAATCGATAAAAGCAATCGCAGTGGAGCAGATGCGATGGAATCGGATGAAAGTGCGGTTAGAGTTGTCGCAAAAGCGGATCCGTCGAAGCAGGAGTCGCTGGATTCGGAAAATGTGCCGGATCCACTTGATGCGGAGCAGACGTGGCCTACTAACGAGGAAATCGCGATGGCTGAGGCTGAACGCAAAGTAAGTACAAATAAATATTTATTTATTGACAGCTTGAGGTTATGTTGTGTACTTGTCATACAATTCGGCCATCTTTTTAGTGTCGCCATTTTTCTTAGTGCCGCCATGTTTAAAGTGAAGTGAATTAAGCTGAATTATTGTTAATTTCAGCAGCAAAAAGTGAAAAAAGTGCCCAAAGGCTGGTCCGAATACCAAGCTGCTTGGATTCCTGATGACGATGCCGCTTTCCAGTCGGACGCCTCGGAAAGCTCGGACGAAGATGAGTTCATGGACGCCATGTCTGAAGAGCAATCTGAGGACGACGAAGAAAAGAACTTTGACACTGTAACCGAATCGGAAGTGGCAGTGAACGATGATAAATACGATCAGGACATGGATATTTATGCGGAGAAAGAGGCGCTTTTGAAACTGAACGCGGCCAAGAGCGATTTACAATTCCCGGATGAAATTGACACGCCGCAAGATCAACCAGCGCGAACTCGCTTTCAGAAGTATCGCGGAATGGAGAGTTTCAGGACGTCGCCGTGGAATCCGAAGGAGAATCTGCCGAGCGATTACGCTCGGATTTTCCAGTTTCAGAATTTTGATCGCACGAAGCGGCGCGTTTTGCGCGATGCCGCGGATCGCGACGGGGCTATGGTGAGTAGTGTTTTTCTAGTAGTTATTTTTGTGTACATTGTTGCGTGTTTAGCCTGGTTGGTATGTAACGGTCCACATTTTGAATGTTTCCGAATTATTGTGGACGACTTTCAAAGCAACCAAAGCGCCAGTCGTGCTAATTGGTTTATTCGCCCATGAACATAAAATGTCTGTTTTAAATGTTGCGCTAAAGCGCACGCAAAACCATTCGCTACCGATTAAATCGAAAGATCGATTGATTTTCCAATGCGGCTATCGCCGATTTGTGGTTAATCCCATTTTTAGCGCCCATACTAACGGAGCGAAACATAAGGTAAATTATACTTTATGTCCGTTGACTATTTTATTAATTGTTTTCTTGTAGTTTGAGCGCTATTTCCAGCCGGAATCCACAGCAGTGGCCACTTTCTATGCGCCAATACAATTCCCGTCAGCGCCAGTTCTTTGTTACAAGGAAATTAATAATGAACTTGTATTGGTGGCCACTGGGAATTTAATATCGTGCAATCCGAATCGCTTAGTTATTAAGCGACTACTTTTATCGGGCCATCCGTTGAAAATTAACAAACGATCGGCTGTCATACGATTTATGTTCTTCAATCGTGAGGATATTGTTTATTTCAAGCCATGTCGGCTTACGACGAAAATGGGGCGAATAGGGCACATTAAGGAACCTTTAGGTAAGAATTGGTGTATGTTTGGTTGCATACTTTTATTTTGTAAAAATGTTTGTATGTATGGTTGCATATTTTTTATAGTGCGATTTTTTTCTAATATATTTTGAATTACTTTTTTAGGAACGCATGGGCATATGAAATGCGTTTTCGACGGCCAATTGGCATCGCAAGATACAGTTTTGCTGAGTTTATACAAGCGCGTGTTTCCGAAGTGGTCTTTTGAACACCTGGTGGTCAGTTGCAGCGACACAATGGAAACCTAATTTACATTTGATCGATAGGATAATGTAAAAGGTTAGTGTGTTTAAATTTATTTATTTATTAGCCCTCCATTATTGCGCTAATTGACTTAATTATTGGTTTAATTGAATATTTTTTTGCGCGGGAAAAATAAAACAAACCGATATTAATTACATTAGAAAATTTATTACAAAATTATAACAAGAGAGCAACAATCACAATCTCTTAAACAATAATTAAAGCCTACGACTAATTCGAATCAATATAAAACATTGATTTGGTGTAAATTAAAAAATACTTTGAGCGCTTTGTACATTTGGAAAATACCGAATTTTTGTGATACGTTAAAATTTGCCAAAGTTGCCCTCCGCATGGAAGCCCTCATGCGGATGGGAATCGTAATTAACCATCTGCAATTTGCCATGCTTGTCATAGAAACCATAGTGACCTTTTACGATGCCCTCTTTGTCTCGTTCTTCGAACCTAAACTGTCTGTTGTGCCTACAAAAAAAATCCATAGCGAAATTAATAACCGGTTTCAATATTATATTTTTAACTATGTCTTTTTCTAATTTTATTAATTATAAAGCCAGCAATTAAATTGAAGGTGACATTGTAGCAAAAACAAGTCAATTAGAGAATTCTTTTAATGGCGGGAAAATTTTAAATTAAAATTCAAAAGCTGTAGTAGTGTTAAGTTGATGAAAGTGCGTTAAAGTGAAAAAAGCGTGTGAATGAAAGTTACCCTTTGCCAGTATCGTAGCCCCATTTATAACTATGGGGCCCATCATGGCCAACCATATGAAATGAAAGCCGTTCCCCGTTAGACGAGGAACTGTGATTAGGAATGCCAAGCGAAGAAGTTAGTTCAGCGCTCAATCCTCGATTATGCGTCACACCCTCATCGTCAAAGCCATGCTGAAAGCCCGTCTCCGCCGCCACTGGTTCCTCCGTTACCTTATTGGCCTCGATTTGCCGCAAATTCTCCTTTTTTGCCAACTTCTGGAAAATTTGCTGCAACTCCTTTTGCTTGCCGTTGTAAGTCTCGGCATCTATCGGCTGCAAAGTGAACTCTTGCTTTGGTTGCGACGAGAAGGGTTTATCTTTGCTGTGAATGGCTTTGTTAAATTTCTTCGGGAACGCGTTTGTGGGCTTTTCTTCTTTGGTTAAAGCCGCGGGGACTTCGTAGTAGAATTTCGGGTCGTTATTTGGATTCCATACGGTTTCGATAGATGGCGCTATGAGGTCGGAGGAGGGGATGGGAACGGCGTAGTAGTTGGGCTCGTTGCGAATGGGGGCGCGCAGGATGGTGCTGGGTTCGAGTGAGTGGAAGGGTTGCGCGGGTTGTTCGCGGGGTAGTTCGAGACTGAGTTGTGGGGGTTGGTATGAGTCTTCGGTTGGTATTCTGCGAGCGTGAGCGCATGCGCATAGCGCTACTACAGCTACCTGTAAGGGAATTTGAATTATTTTTCGGAAAAGAAATTTTTAATTAGGCTTAATAATTGTTATTGTTTCCGCATTGAATTTTATTGGAGTGGAGTATTCACTTTCATTTTATGTTTTATGATATTTTTATTTATGTGCTATCGCGTAATTAAGAAGTGAAATAGAAAATGCGCGGTGGGGGGAGAAAAAATGGTTTTGTTTTCTGGTTGTTATTATTTAAATTATAACAAATTACTATGCATGTTAATTTCGCTTAAAAGAACCTATAAAACAAGCGGATCGGAACTCTTTGCGGTGAAGTGTTTCATTTGAATTCGTCTTCCGGTTTTGTTTTGTTTTTCGGAAATCAAGCTTGAAATAGTCGACGGCTTTTTCTTTTGCTTTTTTTGATTTGTTCTATTCAGTTTCCTTCCTGTCTAGATAAATTTTAATTAATAAAATCGAGTTGCACTGATAGTGCCGGTGGAAAACGCTCAACCGGAAATTAGTAGTGCGCGTGCGCTAAATGTACACGCGCTAATTTTAAAATTTGAATAGTTGACATTATTAATTAACTGGCAGGTCAAATTTAAATTGAAAATACTTCTAGTAATTAGTACCGTAATGAAAGTTAATTACGAAACATTAAAAATAATTTCTCCTAATTTTCTTTAATGCCCAATAATTTTTTCTTAATTAATTTACTAAATAAATATCGCATTATTTAAAATTAAAAAAAGAAACTCGCGGTTCGCGCCTTTTTCCACCTAGTAATCAAATTATTTAAATTAGTGAACACCTGTTAATTAATAGATTGATCCAACCAAGCCTACAAAATATTGTATAAGCAATTTTTGCCCGAAACTCGTAAATATTTCAACCGAAACTTATATAATTAGATGTAATATCAACAATAAGAATATGGGGAGAAAGCTTTTTCTCGTTGGCATTCATTTAAGCAGTAATTCTTTATGAATTTAATTTAATAGATGTGGCTTCAAGTTCACTGCTAAAGAAATGCGAACCAGAAATAAATACATTGCTACAGTTTTGCACACACATTTAAAAAGTGAAAGGCTTTGAAATTGAAAACGAAAGTCGTCGAAATTCGAGAGATTCAGACGCGGCATCTCGACGGTATTATAAATAAATATTTGTTTATATTATGAATTAATAATTAAATTCACGCAGTGACAAATGTGATTAGCATATTTTGCAACCGACTTTTGTTTGTCTTGATCATAATGCATTTAAAATGATTGGCATTTGAAAACTTTTTCGTTTTAGGGCGTATTATACAATATTGATTTGTTATGTAAATTTTTTATAAGTTTCTATATGTGACTTTTGACCCAGACATCAGTGGGATATTTAAATATTAAATTAGTGGGCGTTAAAGGAAAATTAATGATTTATGCTTTGATTTTTTTTTGGCCAGTAAAATGAATATATTTTGGTTTGGAAATAATTTGCATAGTAATTTGTAGTGATTTTTTAGTGAAAACAATTTTTTGGGGCGCCAATTTTATTTTTATTTGAAATTAGAACGATTTTGGATTTTTTATTTGGGTTTTAAAGCGTAAAATTGGGCTTAAAATTAATAATTATTAATTTTTTTGGTTTATTAAAATGAATAATATTTTTAAAAAATAGTTTTATAGCCAAATTAATTTTTTAGTATTTTTTTATTTAATTTAAAACAATTTTTTAACTAAAAAAAATCATAAAATAATTTTTAAATAATTTTTAAATTAGCAAATTAATTATTTAAATTAAAATAGTGCAATACTTTTTCTCCAGAATGGTTCTAGTTGCAATTAACCTTAGTGCAAGATTTATTTTTATCGCAGATTAATTACAATAAATAATGAATGCAGGGTGGAGTGCATTATATTATTATTATTAGAATGCAAAAGTCGTTATTCAGTGCATTACCTTAGGAAATGTCACAAGGTTAATTAATACGCCGCGATAATATTTATTAGTTTATGTTAATTATTTATATTGTTCTTATTATTAATTAAATTAAATTAATCAAATAATAACTTCCTCCTCAAATGCATCTGCTTTGTTCGAAATAGAAAAAAATTGATAAATAATAATAATAAATGAAAACGTCTAATTAAAATTAAATCAGCTTTCACATAAATTTTTCTATGCATTTCTAAAATGCAATAATATTTCTTAAACGTAGTTAATTAAGATTTTAATTATTTCGAGTGGCGTTTTATGGCGAATAATGTCAAAGCCAACGAGTGGATTGAAATATCTCATTCCAATTTCGAAATGCGAAAAATACAGAAACCCTTTTTGATTGGTCGCTTACCAGTCGAAGAATTGAAACCATTTTTAATTCGCACAAAGTTTAAACCGGCACAAATCTCTATCAAGCACAATCAAACCGTAAATAATAAATACAAATTTGCTTTCCATGGCGCTTTTATAGTATGCATTTGCTAGTTTACCATTTCTCCTCTCTTCGAATCGACGTCATATTTTCATTACTAAATAAATAAATAATACTACTATTTGCGTTCTAGTTGCAGAGGATTAATATTTATTTCATCTAAAAATATGTTTAGTGCAGAAATAAATTGCTTTCGCATTTTATTAAATTAGTTAAGATAAATTAACATCAATCATTTAATATTTTTTTTCGAGACGAAAAAATCACTTTCTCCTTCGATTTATTATTATAATATGATTTTTTATTAATGGGCGGGATGAGTCACTCAATATTTTGGTGCATAATAATTTATTAATTTGCTAAATTAATTTTTTTTTGTTGTAACAATAAAAATTGCGGCACGAAATTGCTGAGTGATGTGAAATAGTCGTCGAGATTTGTGTCGAATTAAGTTTCTAGTGCATCCCAATTGAAACAATTCAACTAAACTGTTTTCATTTAAATTAAATACTATGTTTCTTCGCATCATTCAAATGTAAAATACGAATACGAGGTCGCTAATATGTAGCTGAAGATTTAAATTATGCTTGCACGATTTTTCGAAGCATATTAGAATTTTTTCTCATCATTTCAATTCGTTTTTATATGAATATGTGAGTTTCCTTGTTTATTCGATGTTTTTATGCGAACAGAAAATTGCTATTCTGACCTTGCTTAATTATATTCATATTATTTTTACAAAATTATTGCTCAAAAATTCGAAAAGCGAATTTACATAATCGCTTTTTTTCTCTCATCTTGCTTCAATTCCAACAAAAAGGTGTTTAACAGTTTGATAGGCGTATTAATTGCAATATTAATATTTATTTTATTGGATTAAAATGTGTGAATTGAACACACAGGTGAAACTTATTGATACACTTCACTTCACTTACTCGTTATGGAGGTATTTATATCAAATTCTAATTGAATTATCGACAGTGTATTGGAAAGCCGTGATTTTCAACCCATTTTACAAACATCAGACTCAAATAAACTAGTTGCGCATTCCGCCAAATTCTATAAATAGCCAGATTAAAAACGTACGGCTCGAAATTCCGCACAATAAGTCTCGCAGTCGTAGTGTTGACACCGTGTTTTGTTCCGCTATGGATTTATTTTGTGTTATTGTTTATTCCCTGACAAATAATTTTATTCAAACGTAATTCGCGGTTAATTGCTGATGATAAATCGAAATTCTATTCTCGAATAAATATTTATCAATCAATTAAATTAATTTGAACGCAGATTACCATAGAAAATCTCAAGGCCGGTAGTTAATCTTTTAAGTCAAAATTACAATGTGCATTTGCTACAGCTTTGGTTCGCTTATTATTATTTACAACAAAACAATTCAAATGTATACACAGTTTTAGTACCTTTTAGTGATTATGTATAGTTGATGGAGTTAATTGAGGTAGTTTACGAGAGATCTAGCTTTATGCGGAAGCATTCTTGGACGCGTTGTTGGGAAAAACCTTGAAGTGTTTTTCTGTTCGTTAGTGGCGAAATATGTAAGCGAGGAAAAAAGCTGTTGCACGATTTTATTATTTGCATCTGTGCTGATTGGGTACTAGCCCATTGAAAATCGATTCGGATCAGCTTTTTCGCCGGTTACGAATTCGAACAAATTGCACTCGATATCGCCAAGTAGACCAGAAGCACCAAATCGGAATAATTTCGGGTGCAGCCAAGCGTCCCCTAAAACTGCCTTCACCATAATCAGCCAGTTGATGGCGTCTTGCGATGTTCGAATTCCACCTGCTGGTTTCAATCCAACCTGAAATTTAATTGCCTCGTAATTATCACTAATTTAACACAATAATGTTCCCATACTTTGTAATTAAATTTATCCTCGTAATCTCGGATGGCATAAGCCATAACAATGCCAAATTGAAGTGTGGCATTCACCGATTCTTTCCCGGTTGACGTTTTGATGAAATCGGAACCGGCCATCATGGCAACCAAGGAAGCCTTGTACACCTGAAAATTTAGGGAGTTTTTTGGTTGTCATGTTGGTGGGACAGTTTCAAAATGGTTGACGTTACGTTTGTTAGTGTTTCCAGTTCTCCGGTTGCTAGAATGGCTTTCATGTGGACTTTAGGTCCACACGCCTCTTTCATTTGCTTTAATTCGTCGTATACTTGTCGCCATTTGCCCGTGATTACCAAACTGCGATCCAAGACGATATCGATTTCAGTGGCGCCTTGTGCAACTGCGAATCGGATTTCGTCGAGGCGAGTATGGAGTGGCATTTGACCGCTGGGAAAACCAGTTGCCACTATATTGTAAGTAATCAAGTATTAATTAATAAATTCGCATCTAATTAAAGTTAGGGACTTTTAGTTTTATACGCGTGGTACCGGTCGCCATTACGAATCGGCCATTTGTAATTTCGAAGTGACAAGCGTCACAATGCTCCGTGAAAAACACAAGAAATTAATGCAAGAACGAATTATGAATTACCTGATGCTACGTTAATCCGGTCAGTCAATCCCAGCTTACTTAAGGTACTCGCTGCATATTCAACTTTCGATGGATAAACGCAAACGGCTGCGGTATGAATTTCGGAACTTTCGTCTTCATAACTGAATCCCAATTCTTCCAATAAGTCTTTAGCGATGGGTTTGGACGCCTTATGGAACAAAATCATCGAAGCTAAGTAAGGTAGGAACTTTTAAATTAGTAAATATGCGTACCTTGAAACATAACCTAGAAACATTGCTCGCGGTATCGTCGCCAGCCAAAGTAGTCAAATCGATAAGAGTGACTGCCTTTAACAGCCAAGCAGCACGATATGCCCCTGTTAGCGATTTAGTGCTAATCAATTCTTTCGCGTAATTATTAACTGCCGTTAAATTGATGCTACTTTTGTTGACCCACTCCAAATCTGAAAACCACAAGTTTAATTTGTATTTCTAATGGAATGTTTAGTAAAATTGAACCTAAATCACTGCCGGGATTGCCCATTTTTACTCACGAACACTTTTTATCAAGTTTGAGATAACTTTCAAAAAGATAAGCAGTTTTTTGGGATAGGCAACCAGTAATACATTATGTTTGATATAAGTTGCGGTATTTCGGGGATTTACCGACAAGTAGCAGTGCACTTCGAGGTATAATTTATTTAAAATGAAACCAATATTGTTTATATCAAAAAATATATTCATTCAATACTTTTTACACGTCAGTATACAATATATACAAAGAAATATTTAATGATTCTATTTAAAATTTCCATAAAGCAAACAAACAACCGTGTATTCCACATAAAAAGTAAATTATTGATTAGCACTACCGCTTTTTTCCTTAAAGTATTGTAAATGTAAAATGAACACTAGTAACAAAAAAGCGCCAGCTCTTATCTAGAACGCAGTATACATAAAAAAGTCGATTCGCGTTTAACAATAAAATTAGATTAAACTATCTACAACATAAATTGGAGCTCAACTATCCAACTGATCGGCAATAATCAACTCATCCGCTTCCGATGCACTGATCGTAATCATCATCTTCTCCTCATTACTCGAACTATCCGAACTGGCCGATTGTGTCGACGTTGCCGCTTCCTGCAACCAACAAAACACACATTCAACAAACTCCCGCCACAATACAAAAGCCAGATTTTGTTTCTCTCGACAAAATAAAAACAACAGACAAACGAAATGAAAAAACAACTACCTGTGGATAATTCAATTGAGTGATAGCATATTTAACATTATTTTTACTATCAGTCACCCACACCGGTTTCATTTCGGGCGACTGGATCTGAATCGTCGCTTCAGTCTGTTCGCCACCCTCCCACGGACCCGCTTCATCGGGCTCATCATCTTCGTCCTCCTCCTCTTTCGGCTCATCGGCCAAGTCTTGCTTCTGAAATCGAACACATAACAAAATAAAATAACATGCAGAAAAAAACTAAAAATAACGGCCATCCGAACTTTCAAAATCTGCTTTTCACATTTAAACATTTACACCAACCCCAACTCACCATAATCCGTTGTTTCTGATGTGTCTTCAAATGTTTGGACAAATGATCCGACCGCATGAACTTCTTATTGCACTCGCTACATTCGAACCGCTTCTCGCCCGTGTGGGTCCGTCTATGGCGCTGCAACTCGTCCGATCTTGTAAACCGTTTACCGCAGAACAGCCAAGTGCAAACGAACGGCCGTTCGCCCGTGTGCCATCTCAAATGTGCCCGCAAATGACTCGTCTTGCCGTACACTTTATTACACCCCGGTATATGGCAAATGTGCTGCTTCTTCCGATCGGAATGCCGTTCGCCTTCCTGGCAATTCGGGCAAGTGCACGCAACGCGTCTCACGCGTTGTTTCTGCGTGCCGTCCGGATTGACGTCAGCCGATTGCGCGTTCGTATTCAGTTCGGTTGGAGACGCTTTGACCACTATGCTGGGGGTTAAAGGAGCCGGAGTGCTGGGCGCTTGAGCGGTTTGAATGTTCGGGATGATTTGCCACTTGTTCGGATCGTTCGGGTCTTGTTGGATGTGTTGCCCTACGATTTGTGATTGCGGTTGCGGCTGTTGAGTGATTACTTGCACGTTGCCTAAGCCTAGAAATTTAATTAAAATTATTAACCGCTTTGAAGTCGAGCTACGCGAACGAACCTGGAATATTCTGTATGGTGGGCATGGCCTGCAAATTAGGCATTTGTATAAGATTGCCTAAATTGCCCAAACTGCCCAAATTGGTCGTGGCAGTCGTGCGAACCTGCTGCAAATTGGCGGCGGGGATAACAGTGAATTGTTGCCCGTTCGCGCCAGTGAACGTTAATTGTTGTTGGCTATCAGCGCTTTGCGCGACCGATGTGGGCGTTTGCACTTGTTGCGGGGCAACTGATGCGCTCGTTGCGATCTGCACTTGTTGCAACTGCCCGTTCGGTCCGATAATGTTGGCAAGTTGCGGCATCAATTGCGGCTGAGCTTGGATGATGTTGGCGGGCATTGCAGTGGCCGCCAATTGCACGGGGAAATGTATCGTTTGGTAAATGGTTTGACCATTGCCGGACGAGATGGGCACTTGGATTGGGATGGTTTGTTGCATGGGGAATTGGACCACTTGTTGCATCGACGGTCGTTGCACTGCGACACTCTGTCCGTTCGATAATTGCACAGTGGAGAGATTTTGGAGATTGCCGGGCAGCACGCCGGGCGCTCGGATAATTTGCCCGGGGCTGAATAGTTGCTGGTGTTGTTGTCCACCTAAAAAAAATTGTTGTTGTTTATTGCCTTTAAAGAAAAAAGAGAAAAAAAGTGGGGTTATTGTGCGGCTGTCATTATTTTTGACAGGTGTCATTCTTTTGATGATTTACCTGCAAGTGACATGGCAGGGATGAATATGGCTTCTTGGCCATCGACCGTGACAGTTTGCATCGGTTGCATGACGTTGTAGGCGAGATTTTGGCCGAGTTGAGCTCCTTGCTGTTGTAGTAGTTGTTGTTGGAGTTGCTGTGGCAGGCCAACAGGCATGCTGACCACTTGTGGGCTGCCGAGGGGCACATTTTTCATCGGTGTAGGCGTTGTAGACATTGTAACGGTAGGCGGTGTTTCGCTTGATGTTGGTCCGATGCGGCTGCAAGTGGCGGCGAGTAATGCCAACGGGCACGGTGCCGGCTTGGTTTCCTTTAAAATTAGCGATCATTTTTATTAAACGGGGGCAAATGACATTTGGTGGTTAGTTTGTTTAGGTTTTGATGACATTTGCGGGTTAGATTTGCCACGTGCTTTTCTTATTGTGACATGCGCAGTGACAGTGTTGCCCACTTATATGGATTAATTCCCCAGATTTAGGGATGTTTTTATTACAGAAATTTCTCGAAAAATGTCAAAAAAAATCGATTAAAAATATAAGAACTTTATTATTTGATGGATAAATATATTAATTTATAAAATACAGTTAAATATTTGTGTGAAGTAAACTGGTTGACGACAGGTGTGCCAACCAGTCCAAAATTAATATGACCCATTATCATTTTTGTAATATGTGAGGTTAAATTTGACTTTAGTGTATGCAAAGTAATATTAATTGTGTGTAAAAAGAAAGTGCGCCCCCATAGTGCCACCTAATCCCAACCGAGTTGGGAATTGTCAAGATGCGACACAATCATAATAATTTTAGGCAAATATGATGAAGACAAAGGGAAAACCCAGCAACCAGCCGTGCAAATGCCAACTAACCTAACACTAAGCGCCGAACATGATGGGCCTGAAACGGAATTGGGTTTCAATAATGAGCCTAGTGGTTTCAAGGATGAGCCTAGACCCCCAAACGGTGAGTAAGGTTCGACCTCCTCTCCTATCTAGAACCAGGACAAAAGCTACACCCACAGCGAGCGAAATAACCGCCCGCCCCAACCCAACTAGTGCTAACCACACCGAGAAAAAAAAAGCATCCAAGCTCACGCTCACCTGCGTTGAATCGTCAACGTATTCAGTGGTTTTCGATGTTTGCCCCTCAACTTTCATTATTCCTCGCCAAATTCAACGACAACATTGTACGGGTTTTCAGTTGAGTGAATTGGGGCGCCACGCACTGCACAGCCTTGCAAACAAAACACACAAACACACACACACGAACGATGAACCGCCGAACAAAATCAATGTCTGTCGCTTTACTTTTCGATTGAATGCTGCAATCAGTTTTTCGCGAAGATTGCTATTTTGGTGGTTAATTAGGAAAAGTGCTGCATGTAGGGCGTGCTAAAATTCGAACCAAGACCCAACACCAGTGAAATTGTATAAGTTAATAAGTTACAGGCCGGGCAACAGAAGCGCAGACCACGCCATTCTGGGACTGGCTGCTTTTGGGTAGGGAGGGTTCGGATTCAGCTGCACATTCTCTAGGTACGAACATAGGCGGCGCGGCAGGGCACTTTCTAGGAACTATTAACACTCTACCTGCCAAGTTATTTTTAGCACAACAAATTGCACCCATTAAGATAAGCTCCTTAATTTGATCTTAATGGGACTTATTTTTATGCTTCCAGATAAGTAATTAAACTTGGAAAATTGGTGGAGTTGGTGTGCGACGAGCCGGCACTGGAAGTTCTTTGTTCGCTGGCTCTGTGTATGTTTATCAGTTGGTGTCAGCGAGATAGAGCAGCGATCGCAGAGGGCCAAGGGGCGTCAGTCGTCGCAGTAATGCGCCGACCGCCCCGCCACACACCCCTCCGCCGGATCGCATACGGTTGACCCACTTGGATGGGTCGGTCCCCGCGCTTCTTCATCACGTGCTCGCCGGCCGTTTGGGATCGAATTCCTCCAACAAGGTAGGCAACCAGTTATACATTGTTTGATGCGTTTTTATATTGGTGGCAAGTTGAGCGCGTTATTTATATGCAGATAAGGTAATTGATCGATATTTGCATTAATTATGGGGTTGCTGTGGGGGTGGGATTTTTGGGTTTGTCGTGGAGCACATGTGGATGTAGGGACGTTTGGTGTACAGGGGCTGGTCGTTCCCGCAGGGGTGTGTGCATGGTTACGCCCACCGCCTTTACCAACGCACCTTAGCGGAATTAGTTTAATCAAGGGATTTGTGCCGTTGGAGGCTCGGTATTTTTCTAATGGAGTTGCGTGGATTTCAATTTTATGCTGGGATTTAGTTGGGATTAGGGGGGCTAACTTTTAGAAGGGTTTTGATTTAATTCGTGAAAGTTTTTCATAAAGAAAAATTTAATTTTGTAGCTTAGGTAAGGGTAAATTTTTGGGGGTTTTATTTATTGTAGAAATTGCGAGAGAACTTTTAACAGTATATATTAAATTTTTATTGTCACAAGAACAATCGGCTATGGACTTTCGTCTTTCTGCCAACTTTTAACAATTTAAATAATAATTTAAATTCAAATTTTCCGCTAATTATTGTGTGGCGCCATCTCTGAAAGAAAATACTAAATTAAATTGGAGTTTTCTGCTAATTGTTGTAAGGCACCATCTATGAAACAATAGATAAATTACTATTTTAATTAATTCAATTAAATATTAATTTAAACTTAATTTATGTAATTGCTATAATACAAGGCACTTTAAATGGTTAATTGCATCATCAATTAGCATTTTATTAATTAATATACAATTAAATTCATTTTATTTTCTATAGCCACCTGTTGGCCAATATTCAAAACGCCCATTTGTCATTTTCCCCAATTTGACATTGACGTTTCATTATGTTTTCGTTTTTATTTTGATACGTGGTTATTATTGTTTTTCTTGTTAAGTTATTGTTTATTTATTATTGCGTTCTTAATGTTTGACCTTAACCAATTAATACTATGTCCTCGAAACACTTCTGTTTAAAGTGGAACAGTTTCCAGACCAACATCCTGAGTGCATTCGAAAGTTTGCAAATCACAGAAGATCTTGCAGATGTTACACTTACCTGCGAGGGAATCAACTTGAAGGCGCACAAATTCATATTGTCTGCTTGCAGTCCGTATTTCCGCACAGTTTTCAAGGTAAGAATCATATCGCGCTAATTTGTGGTCGCTAATTGTAGTTTGCAGGAAAATCTATGCTCACACCCTATAGTGATCCTCAAGGATGTCGCCTACATCGATCTAATCGCCATAATCAACTTCATGTACCATGGCGAAGTCATGGTATCCGAAGAGCAACTCGCTTCATTCCTGGAAACGGCAATGATCCTTCAAGTGTCCGGCTTGATGAATTCGAACACCGATCCACCAAAGACGCCGCAAAAGCTCAAGTCCACCACTGAACTGAGCGAACTGACTCAAGCCGTGGCGAAAAAGCTCAAACCCACCAAACCAAAAAAGACAAACAACAACGACTGTTACAGCACTGATGTCACGCAAGAAATCAAATCGGAAAGCCACAACGACGATCAATTCCCGAACGAAACCATTACGACCGACAGCGAACAAAGCTCGATCCTCGAAGCCGCTTTGGAGGTGCGAGAGAAGCCGAGCGGCAGCATCCTGGAGCGCTCTCTGACGTCCAATCCGGTCATCAAATCGCCCACGATTCCATTAACGGTGCAAGTGTCGCCCGACATTCCGAAAACGGTGTTCATTCCGCGTAAGCCGCCAGAGATCGAATCGGGTAAGTCGACCAGTCCCAGCGATATTTTGCAACAGTGTATTAAAGTAGAGGGGGAGTCGTGTGAGAGTAGTAGTACGAGTGCCTTGTCGCCAGATGGCGACGGGTATATGGGGCGTGGCTTGGACGTGCAACCGCATCATAGCTCGCAATGGGGCAATTGTCCGCATTGCGGCAAGATTTATTCGAACCAATCGTCGTTAAAGTATCATGTTAGGTTGGTGCATTCGGATTTGACGAATACGTATTGCTGCCATCTATGTCCCGAGGCGTTCAGTTATCGCGAAGGGTACAAAAAGCATATGGTTGAAGTCCATTTGATTCGGAATTGATTTTTTTTAAAGGTACTTTTAGTTGTTTATTAGTTTTTAGGTGTTATTTATGTTATTGGGAAACTTGTTCTGATTCTAGTTGAGTTCTTGGTTGAGCGGGGGTGTATATTTGTTGTTTGCTTTTTTATATGCGAGGCGAAACCACTTGAATGATTTATTATGCTAGTTTTAAGTTTGATTACGCTGCGAGTTGAATGGCGCTTTTATTTGTTGTTTTTTATATATATTATTTTTTGGACTTGATTTTATACTTGCAAGTTAAGAATAAAAAAGCGAAATGGTAGAGTTTGAGCCTCATTTCAATAAAACGCAGCTCGCAGCTTAAATATCGTTTAATTCAGTTAATTAATTTGTACAAAACAACAAAATAATATCACCTTAATTCAAATAAACCACACGTACGCCAATGAGCGCCACCATGCGGAATGGTAATCAATTTCCTATGGCTAGTCGCTGACTAGAACGATTTGTATACAAAAATTGGCTAACACACTACTACTTGAGAATGATTCGACTAATCACTTTTACCCGTAGACTTATCGAACTTAATCTTCCGTCGCATCGCAATCGGACTGGACTCGCGCGATGTCGCCGCCGCCACTTCGCTACCCTGATAGCGATTCAACCAGACGCAACCCAGCACAATGCCGAGCGATAGCACAGCCTGCAGCGCCAACCACATGATGATATTGGTGGCTTGCGTTTGCTCGAACAATTCCTTGCCGTGTTTGAAGCAAATCAACGCCTCGGCTACCATGATGCACCCGTAGATCAAACTCTGCGTGCCAACGCGCTTGCAAGTCGTATCCGTCGTGTACGTGTAGTATTGCCGTATAGATGGCGCTACGAACGCACCGATCAGCAGCAATCGAGTGGTGACGAGCGGATGCGAAGCGGGCAGTTCGAAAACATGCTTGAGGAAGAACGTGTTCAATTCGGTCGTCTGCCAGAAGAGGACCAATTGGCACAAGGCAAGGATGCGCATGTACGAACATTTCGGATCCAGCCAGCGCACGGATTGCCAACTTTCCGGCGTGAATTGCAACACGGCTCGCTTGATTTTGCCCGAAGTCGAATGGATGTCTTTGATGCTGACCCATTTGTATTCGCGCATCTCGAGCATCTTGCAAATTTTCAAGCCGCACCATATGCCGAGCCCGTTGCAGATGACGACATCTAGGAGCCAAGCGTCCCACCAGCACTCGATGAAGTTGGGCAGCAAGTGCGCGAACGCGACTTCTGTGAGTTCCCACATGCAACTGACCGCCCAGAGGATTAGCGTGTGTCGGATGAGGATCGCTTTGAACATCCAGCCGAGGAAATGGCCCAATGCGAACACGTCCACGTGGCTCCAGATGCGCTCGATGGTGATGTCGCTGCAGTTGACGCCGTACTCTTTGTCCATGTCGATGTGGAAGTTTTTCAAGTTCGGATCGAACCAGTACAGGATGTTCTTGAGAGTTTCGAGGTTTTGGAATAGGATGAATAGGCAACCGAGCAGGTAGAGCACGCTGAGGCCGAAGACCATCCGCCAGATGGCGGGGTGAGGCCGGATGAACGGGCCATTGGGGAATGCTAGTACGGAGATGATGAGAAAGAAGAAGCAGCAGCAGAGGATGCCGGCGTAGATGTTGTAGTCGACGTTGTGAGTGTCGCTGGAAAAAAGGTAAGAATTTGAATTATATTTTGGGTAGCGCCATCTAGTGGTCGGCTTAATTAATTCCGATGCAACCAATCACATTTCATATTATTGATTAAGCCACGTGACACTTGACACATGAATGTTTGATTCTATAATTTAATTACGCTATAATTAGAAGTGGTGTGACACTTAAAATACGACTAATTATAAATGTTTCAAAATAATTGTAAGCTAAAAAAAATTACTTACCGAACGAAAGCGAAATAAATAACCACCGATATCGAAATGGCCAATAACGAGATTGTATGAGGATTGTAGAAGAATTGTAGCGAAATGTCATCTACCGGTTTCTCGTTGATGGCACTGAAACTGTCGATTCGCGTTCGCGGCGGGTTTCTTTGGTTCGAATTGCGGCTCGTCATTTTTTTTTCCCGTTCAATGACTAACGATTACGATTCGCGATGTAGTAAAAGTGACCTTTACTATTCATAGATCAGAATCATGTGGGATTTCGATTTTATTATTATCACATATCGCCACGCTAGACATGAGTGTGTGTGATAACGTGATTAGTCCACGATTGTTGCTTGCCGTTCGGATCAATGCTGCCACCACAATAATTATATATATCACAATATTTATTATTTATTCATACGTTGATTAATTGATTGCATTTAATTGCAGTCAAAAGGCTACAAAAGTTGGGTTAGAATAAATTACAAGTGTCACATTGAAGAACACTAACCAAATAACACCAAATATGTATTGGTGGTTGCCTACGTATAGCGCTTTGTAATTGATAATGAGTTGATGCTACTGAAATCTAGAGGGCGAGATTTTTCGATGTTTTGCAAGCTTGAACTCTTGCAAGCTTTGAACATTTGCAAAGGTTGAATATTTGCATGATTTAATATTTATTTAGTTTGATTCTGTGCGCGGTGAAAGTCGGACGGCTTTATTATAGCTTATTTTATTTTTCAGAAGGAACTGGATATCCATTCAGGGTGTAAGTGGAAAAACTGGTAATCAAGTTAGATAGTAGTTAGTAATTTTGTCTATTATATATGAATGAGTTTTGATTTTTAGGTTTTTAGGTAGTTGAAGATGAAGGATGGAAGAAGAGTTTACGGTACGACTAGAATAAGTTCTGAATTTAGAGCTTGTAATTAATTACAAGTGTCTTCATTTAAAAGCGCAACGCAATTTTAATTCTTGTTTAGTATATTTCTGTGCGCGGCGAGAGTCAGAGACGTATTTACAGTAACTTTGAACTTTCAGAATGAAGTGGACATCGAAACGCAACATTCACCAACACTCCTAATGGTAAGCTTATCTAGCAATTGAAATAATTAACGATTCAATTATTTTTTGCCATCAATTTTTATTATTTTAAATTTTAGTACAGCATTTTTCAAACAAAGACACGAAAAAAAAAAGAAAAATCTCGCCCTCATACGTTCATTTTTCGACCAAAAATTAGATTTTGCTGAAATTTGGCAGGGTGATTAGGCATGTTGAAAATAAGATATTCAGCAAGTTTCAGGTCAATCGTGTGATTAGTTTTTTAAAAAAAAACAAAATAATTAAGGTAAATTTTTAGCAGTTTTGGTTTACCTTAATTATTTATTTAAAAAAAACTAATCACACGATTGACCTGAAACTTGCGGAATATCTTATTTTCGACATGCCTAATCACCCTGCCAAGTTTCAGAGAAATCTAATTTTTGGTCAAAAACGAAAAATTAACAAAGACTATAGTCTTTGTTCATTTTTGGCCCAAAAATTCGATTTTTTCCCGATCTTTACGATATTTGGCATGGTGATAGAGCATATCGAAATTAAGATATTCAGAAAGTTTCAGGTCAATCGTGTGATTAGTTTTTATTAAAAAAAATAATTAAGGTAAATCAAACTGCTAAAAATTTACCTTAATTATTTTGTTTTTTAAAAAAAAAACTAATCACACGATTGACCTGAAACTTGCTGAATATCTTATTTTCGACATGCCTAATCACCCTGCCAAATTTCAGCAAAATCTAATTTTTGGTCGAAAAATGAACAAAGACTATAGTCTTTGTTTGAAAAATGCTATACTAAAATTTAAAATAATAAAAATTGATGGCAAAAAATAATTGAATTGTTAATTATTTCAATTGCTACATAAGCTTACCATTAGGAGTGTTGGTGAATGTTGCGTTTCGATGTCCACTTCATTCTGAAAGTTCAAAGTTACTATAAATACGTCTGACTCTCGCCGCGCACAGAAATATACTAAACAAGAATTATTAAAATTGCGTTGCGCTTGCATTACTACGATGCGTTAAAATTTCGGAACTTGCAATGGTTCAAAGCTCGCAAAATTTCCAAGTGTGCAGCGTCCCTAAATTACAGAGCTCTGTAATTTAACACACCTTCGCCATCTAGTTAGTCGTAGTCTGAACTCGTTTTCAAGAATTACAGAGCTCTGTAAACCCACCTGCGCCATCTGGTTTTGAGTAATGCTAACTCGTAGACCAACAATTACAGTGCTCTGTAAACACACCTGCGCCACCTCGTGTCGAGCGGAATTAACTATTTACCAACAGTTACAGGACTCTATAAAAAATAATTAGGCAACCACCAATACAATCAAAACTTTATAATCTCGAAAATTCGCAAATATTACCACTAAACCGCAAAAATCCCTAAACTAAATGGAGTTCAATTGTTGCCGATGCAAAATTCCTATAACTTCTGAAACAAACCATAAAACTAATTAAAATGGTCCTAAACTCAAAAATGTAATCGGTTTTGATGTAAGTATTATACTTTTTGAAATATAAAGAAAAATAAAAAATTCTTAAAAATTAGTGTTAATTATTATTTTAATTATAAACTAATCAATCGATTGACCTGAAACTTGCTGAATTTCTTAATATTGTTATGCTTAATCACCATGCCAAATATCGTAAAGATCGGGAAAAAATTGATTTTTTGGGCCAAAAATGAACAAAGACTATAGTCTTTGTTAATTTTTCGTTTTTGGCCAAAAATTAGATTTCGCTGAAACTTGGCATGGTGATAAAGCATATCGAAATTAAGATATTCAGAAAGTTTCAGGTCAATCGTGTGATTAGTTTTTAATTAAAAAAATAATTAAGGTAAACCAAAACTGTTGCTAAAAATTTACTTAATTTTTTTTTTTTAATAAAAACTAATCACACGGTTGACCTGAAACTTTCTGAATATCTTAATTTCGATATGCTTTATCACCATGCCAAATATCGTAAAGATCGGGAAAAAATCGATTTTTTGGGCCAAAAATGAACAAAGACTATAGTCTTTGTTAATTTTTCGATTTCGCACAAAAATTAGATTTCTCTGAAACTTGGCATGGTGATTAAGCATATCAAAATTAAGAGATTCAGCAAGTTTCAGGTCAATCGTGTGATTAGTTTTTTTTTTATATAAATAATTAAGCTAAACCGAAAATGCTAAAAATTTACTTTAAATATTTTTTTTTTTAAAAAACTAAGCACTCGATTGACCTGAAACTTTCTGAATATCTTATTTTTGACATGCATAATCACCCTGCCAAATTTCATAAAAATCTAATTTTTGGCCGAAAACGAAAAATGAACAAAGACTTTGTTTAAAAAATGCTGTACTAAAATTTAAAATAATAAAAATGATGACAAAAAAATAATTGAATTGTTAATTATTTCAATTGCTAGTTAAGCTTACCATTAGAAGTGTTGGTGAATGTTGCGTTTCGATGTCCACTTCATTCTGAAAGTTACGGTAAATACGTCTGACTCTCGTCGCGCACAGAAATATACTAAACAAGAATTATTAAAATTGCGCTGCGCTTGCATTACTACGAAGCGTTAAAATTTTAGGACTTGCAATGGTTCAAAGCTCGCAAAATTTTCAAGTTTGCAGCGTCCATAAATTACAGAGCTCTGTAATTTAACACACCTTCGCCATCTAGTTAGGCGCAGACTATACTCGTTTTCAAGAATTACAGAGCTCTGTAAACCCACCTGCGCCATCTGGTTTCGAGTAATGCTAACTCGTATACTAACAATTACAGGGCTCTGTAAACACACCTGCGCCACCTCGTGTCTAGACGAATTAACTTTTTACCAACAGTTACAGGGTTCTATAAAAATAACTAGGCAACCACCAATACAAATATAATTTTTTAACCTCCAAATTTCGCAAATAATACCACTAAACCGCAAAAATCCCTAAACTAAATGTCAACATTCCGCTGCAATTCCTCGTGTCGTGTACCTTTCACTTTCAACCACGATAATTAAAAAATAATTCCAGCGTGGCATATAAACTAATGAAACTCTATGGCATATTGCACCAATTAATCAACCAATTCAAATTCCAAGTGCAACGCAACTTTGCATCAAACCCAAAGTGGGGCTCAACCAAATTACACCGCAAAATCAAATTAAACCTAATTTACGACACAATGACGGATCCGAACGCCGAAATCGTGCTAGCACCTTTACGTGCCAGCGTTAAGGAACAGGTAAGCCGACTTACATAATTAACCTCCCCTAGTTACATAATTACCCCTAGGGCGATGTCGTGCGACAACTGAAATCCGAAGGCGCCCCCGTTTTGGACGTAAAAAAAGCGGTCACCGAATTAATTGCTCGGAAGAAAATATTGGAGGACAAGGAATTGAGTTTCGCACCGGCTTCCACATTCGACCGCGCGAAAATGGAGGATTTGCTGAAACGGCGATTTTTCTACGATCAATCGTTCGCGATTTATGGGGGGATTACGGGGCAGTACGATTTCGGGCCGATGGGGTGCGCGTTCAAGGCGAATTTCCTGCAAGCGTGGCGGCAGTTTTTTATCATGGAAGAGCAAATGCTGGAAGTGGATTGCTCGATTCTTACACCGGAACCGGTGTTGAAGTAAGTTTTTGCCTATTTTTGTAAAGTTGGGTTATATAGGGTTATGTTTGTTTTAGGACTTCGGGACATGTCGACCGATTCGCCGATTTGATGGTGAAAGACGCGAAGACTGGCGAATGCTTCCGATTGGACCATTTGATTAAGGCGCATTTAGAGCGGATTTGCGCGGACAAGAAAGTCACTGAAGAAACTAAGGCTGAGTGCCTGGATATTGTTATTAAAGTAGGATTTACTTTAACAGCGATTAATAAATATTAATAAATAATTTTTAGCTTGACGGGATGGCAAAAAGCGAAATGGGCGCGGTACTTCAAAAATTCAGCATGAAAAGCCCCTTAACCGGAAACGATCTTTCCGAACCCATGGAGTTCAATTTAATGTTCGCCACGCAAATCGGACCTACCGGTCTCATCAAAGGGTAAACCCCTCCAATAACAATTAACAATCAATCTAGCAATTAATCCGCAGATTTCTGCGCCCGGAAACCGCCCAAGGCATTTTCGTAAACTTCAAACGCCTGCTCGAATTCAACCAAGGCAAACTCCCATTCGCGGCCGCTCAAATCGGCAACGCGTTCCGCAATGAAATCTCGCCACGTTCCGGTTTAATCCGAGTGCGCGAGTTTACGATGGCTGAAATCGAGCATTTCTGCGACCCAGTCGACAAGAAACACCCGAAATTTGCTAATATTGCCGGCACGGAATTGCTCTTATATTCCGCCTGCAATCAAATGGATGGGAAACCAGTCGAACGCGTTCAAATCGGCGAAGCCGTCGAATCGGTACGAATTTAAATCACAAAAGTCGCGCCAAATGTAGGCAACCCGCAATACATTTAGTGTATAGTTGGTTGCCTAGATTTAAAGCGCGAATTTTAATTTATTGCAGGGGTTGGTGGCAAATGAGACTTTGGGGTACTTTATGGCCCGAATTCAGAAGTTTTTGGTGCGATGCGGGGTTGATGGAAGTAAATTGCGGTTTAGGCAGCACATGGCGAACGAAATGGCGCATTACGCGTGCGATTGCTGGGATGCTGAATGTTTAACTAGCTATGTAATTAATAAAACGTACAAGACAACATTAATTACTAATAATTATAATTGTTAGGGGTGGATTGAATGTGTCGGCTGCGCCGATCGCTCAGCGTTCGACTTGACGCAGCACACTAAAGCAACCGGAGTTCGATTGGCGGCCGAAAAGAAGCTAGCGGAGCCGAAAGTGGTTCAAGTGGTCGAAGCATTGCCGAATAAGGGGGTTTTAGGCAAAGCCTTCAAAAAGGACGCGAAGAGTATTATTGAGACTTTAGCGAAGTTGTCGGTCGAAGAGGTCGAGCAGCTCGGTCAAGAATTGGACAAAAATGGGTAAAAATATTTTCCTATCGTCGTCAAAATAATTATTTCGCGTGATTACAGAACGTACAAAATCTCAACGAGCGAGCAATGTTTCGAACTGTCGAAGGAAATGCTGCAAGTGCAGCGCTACGAGAAAACATTGCACGTCGAGGAAATAATCCCGAGTGTAATCGAGCCGTCTTTTGGGGTGGGCCGCATTATGTACGCGATTTTCGAGCACAATTTCAAACAGCGCGAGAATGATGAGCAACGCACTTACCTATCGCTTCCGGCGACGGTGGCGCCCCTCAAGTGCAGCGTGCTGCCGCTCAGCTCGAATCCCGATTTCGTCCCGTTTATTAAAAGCCTTTGTAAGTCTCTTTTGTAGAAATTTTCCCGCTTGATTGATCGAATTTTTAGCGAGCGAGTTGACGAAATTGGACGTGACCCATAAAGTGGACGACAGTTCCGGTTCGATCGGACGGCGGTATGCCCGCACTGATGAGATTGCGATCCCGTACGGCATTACGATCGATTTCGACACGTTGAAAGACCCGAAAAGTGCGACACTGCGCGAGCGGGACTCGATGGGACAAGTTCGAATTCCGGTGAGTACTTGCTACGCCTAAAGCAGGCAACCATCAATACATATTTGATTTTTAGTTGAGCGAAATCGCGACTGTGGTGCATAATTTATCGTTTAACAAGCAAAGTTGGAGCGATGTCGAAAGTAAATATCCCAAGTTTGAGCAGCAAGAAAGCAAAGGAGTGTAATTTTAAGTATAATGATTGTTTTGCAATTTTTTATTTATTAAATCTAACGGCATATTAAACTTGGACTTATTTATTTCCTTATTTTGTTACTAAACAAAACAATCCCAATAACTTTTGCAATTTTTTAATAAACAGATCTACGAACTAAAAATGCAAAAATTTTTTTTAATCATATTTCTCATTCACACTAAATCCGAAAATATGACAAACGAAAAAGTACACAAGGCACCACTAAAAAACCTTTTGAATGAATCATTATTTAGTTACATGAGAAAAATATCAGAAAAAAAACCGATCTGCAATAATTAACGTATAAAAAAAATATGAAAATTTACTCTAAGTCTGGTATGGGCCCATCGTCGGAATCCTCTTCTTCGTCGCCCAAATCATCGAACGATGGCTTGCCATTGCCGCCCGCGCCCAAACCGCCCATTTGTCTCATAAGCTCCTCGAAGTCGCCGCCGCCTGCGCCGCCCATTCCTCCCATACCGGGCCCGCCGGGCATACCACCGCCCATGCCACCCACACCTTCATCGCCGGAGTCGTCCTCATCGTGCCATTTGTTGAAATCGCATTTCAGCCAATGGTGTTTTGTTTTGTCCGAAGTGAGCTTCGGCCAGTACGAATCGTCCGGATTCGCTTTGGCTAGTAGAATTTCGATACAACGGCCTCGGTTGAAGCTTTTGCTCTTTTCGGGGTCGATTTCTTTGAATAACGGTATCGTTACCTCGTAGTTTCGGTTGTCCAAGCCGCCGTGCCCTTTGAAGTAGACTGAGTCTTTGGCGAACCTTGACAGTACAATTAAAATCGTCGTACTTGCGATTAGTGGGGACACTTACTTAATTTGTTGGTCTTTCACGTCTTCCAAGTTGATCGTTAAGAAGACTACGGCCGATCGTTGAGCCCACATAACCGGTGGTGGAATGCTGCAAAAAAAGTGAGGTTAGATAGGGCTTGTCTCGGCGAGGTTTGCGATCGAGATAACAAATCTTGCTTCCATTGCAGATTAAAAGTAATGCAAGGCGTTGCCTTGCAATGTCTTTGAATCGAATTCGAATGTTCTAGAATCGATTAATAAGACGACGATCAACAACATGGCCGTAATTAAACAAGAAGTTTTTTGGTGGCGAAAAACGTGAGTGCAAATGGTTTCAATTATTGTAAAGGTTGCATAAAAGGTACTTACGCTTGTTCAGTCATGTTTTGTCGAATATTATTAGCTCTAGCAGAAATTCTTCGTTACTTTTGGCGACGAGTGACTTTACCGGGATAGCACTGATGTGAAGTTGTTTCCTTGAAACTTGTACAGTCGTGCCACAAGTATAGGTGGCGCTAAATTTAAATTGCACGACTATAATTGATTCTAATTAATAAATATTAAATACAACAATATTAATATATTGACATTAATCTTCTAAAGGCCTACTTTAATTGTATTAAGATCATTTAAATTAATTAATAGCGAAATAAAAGTATTGAATACGTGTATTGCTGGTTGCCTATATCAAGGACGTTACTTGCAATTTATGCTTTAATTACTAAATAAATACACATAAAACATTTAATTACTTGAATTTAAGCCATAAATAATAATCCACAAAGATTCTACTAACAAATAATGTTCTAATTAAATTTTATTGCACCAACCTGAACCGAAGTAAAATCCCCAAATACATCCGACCCGCCATCTTCAAATTTTACGCACTCTCAATATTCAAAAATAAAACCAAATTAATTCAACGAATTTATTGCTCGTAATTGCGTACCGAAATATACGGAATCTCCGTAGCCGTTGCAGGATCATTCAAATCAAACACCAAATTAACGACGGTATATTTTTGAACTGGCACCACAAAAACCAGAAAAGGATTGCGATACAATTGCTGGGAAAGCCAAAGGAAGGGTTTCGCCATATTCAAACCAGTCTCAGCACAAAGATCAAAATACGACCAGTCATTCCTTTTCGCCAATTCAAACTCCTTGATTTCATTACCGGCTTGGACTGCAGATGCCGGATGGTTCACGCAAAGCAAAACGGGCATATTCTCGTTAAGCTGTTCCATTTCCCGAAACCACATCGGGACGTTTTTCGCGCTCGCCCGCGAACTCGTATCGGCGAAAATAATGGCGCAATCGGGATTTTCAAAATTGGGCGGTTGCGCTCGGCCGAAAGTAAGCTCCGGGGTTACATCCTTCACTTCGAACTTGATGGGGCCGCTACTCGAAATGAAGTACAAAGGACGTACCGTATTGGGTTGTTCAGAAACGGCAATGGTTTTAATGTACATGTACTGGTTAATTTGTTGGTACTTCAAGAAGTTTGCTATGCCGGCGGCATCGTCGCCAATTAGCCAGCATTTGTAGCTCGGTTTAACTATTACCTCGAAGACGGAGTGTTCGGCCATTTTTCTGTTTTGACATGTATGTTGTTTGTAATTTTTCTAAGCCAACTAGATTTTTGAAAATTTTATTGAAATAACAATTAATTGATTTAATGACACTCTAGAAACTGTTAATCTAACAAAAAATCAATTTTTTTCACAACATGTATTTTGATTTTGCGAACTTTAAGCGACATCTTTTGTCTCTTTCTTTCGTTAGGAAAATGTAATGCTCTCTCACTCGCACTCATAAACTTCTATGAAGTATAAATATATTCGCAAATTGTAGACAATTATTTAAGTATACATTCAAAACTTCTTAATCTATTAAAAATGGTCTTAATTAATTAATAAAATTGAGCAATATTTTTTAAATAAATTTGTTCCTATTTTAATTAATTTTAATTGAATATTATTGGCCATATTTTGTTATAAATTTAATAAAACTATTAGTTTTTTTTTTAAATAGAATTAACCAATTTTAATAGCGTTTTAATCAAATTTAAACAGGCGACCATGTATTGTTGGTTGCCTACATCCTAACCCGCCGCCATTTTAATTTGACGCTCAAATATTGATCTACAACCGCAAATGGATAATTTGTATATAAATATAAATATATACATATAAATCACAACAGAAAATAAATAGATATATACAAAACAATCATTTCTTACTCGACATCCGACTCCAAATAATTAATTGTGCGTTCCAGTTAAATACAAACCCGCCGCAACCCTTATTCGCATTCGTCCCTTTAACTGTAGCGTGAACAGTAGAGACAAGAGGCACATCCTCATACTTCATGCGAACATTCCGAACTGGCTTCGTTGTTGAGAATCGTCACAGTTGTTGCATTTGCTTTAATCGTCGATCTTGTCGAAGCATGTCTTTGAATTCCCACGTGGAGGCTCAAATGGTTCTGCTGACGCTTACGCCGATAGGAGCACAAAAGAATCTCACGCATTCCCCTGCAAAACAGTCGAAATATACTTTCCATTAAAACTTTGTGTTTATTTTAATATATGCAATCGACTTTTATTTTTTTAGCGATCGAAACTAAATAAATCCGCGCCTTGCAACATTAAAACACACTCAATAATTGAAATACCTTCGAAAGTTTTTGGAAAGAAAAGCGTACAGCAGTGGATTGACGCCCGAATTGAAATATGTAGCGAGGAACGTGAGCGGTGTGAGAAGTGCGCTCAGATTGGCATCGCCTTGATAACTCGGTGACCAATATTGCCAAATTTTTCGAGCATGGAACGGCAAATTGCAGATTGCAAACGCGAACACTACGATTATTAGCATTTTGATTACTCCGCGTCGAGCTCTTAGTACATTCTGACTAGAATTCGGATTTGGCATGCTGTTCGTGTTCGTATTTTGCAGGAGACGACCATCGCCATTGCTGATCGTTTGTTGGGCCTAAAAATGCAAAAAACTAGAGTTAATTCGATTAATTAACACAAAACACGACAATTAAGACATTTGCGTACATTTGGCGGCCATCTTTAAAATTTTAAAGTGACAGAATGGTGGTGGTGGTGGCTGTGGTAATGGCGGCCATTATTAAAAGGCGCTAAATTTGAAACTTTATTTTTTTACATTTTAATTTTATAAATTACGCACTAAATATTTAAATGCAGTATTATTTTCAAAAATCTTCGAAGCCTCTTTAGCTCAGTGGCAGAGCACTGGTCTTGTAAACCAGGGGTCGTGAGTTCAATCCTCACAGGAGGCAAATTAGTAACTTTTTTTTATTTTTAGATTTTTTTTCTTTTACTGTAAATATTACATCAAAATTTTATTTTATTTTAGATTCATCAATCATTAATTCGAGAGACAATAAAAGCACAAACATAAGTACTTTTGAACTGCTGTAAATATGACCATTAAAATTGTCTTCGAGGATAACAGCTTTTCTTATCAGGCTTTCCTTTGTATTTCACGTTTTTCCAATTTTAAATTTAATAACAACTTCGATTCGAGATCCAAATAAATATACTACTAAACAAATTTGTATAAAAAAAACTCTGCAGGCAAATTTCTTTTAAGCAAATTTTCGATCGCAATAATTAGAAGCTGGCAGAGAAATTTGCATTTTTATTTGAAAAATTATTTCCATATGAAGTAATATAAACATATAGAATTTTCCATATAAATTACTGCGTAAGATATTCCCTAGACGCATCATTTAAATAATTTGCATTTACATTTCTATCCCAAACCAATTGCTTACTCAAATGTATAGGCAATCAACAATACATATATTTAAACAACGCCATTACATAGGCAACCCTCTATACTATAATTGTTAGATAATTTATAAAAGTTATGCAACTATACAATACATTCACCGCACTTTTAATCTTGTAATCTCGAATTGTGCTGGCCTTAATTGCTTGATCAAAATTAATTGGAGCATGAAAGCAAATTACGAAGCTAATTAATCTCGAAGCAATAATCCGATCGCTTTCTTATCAAAAAAAAACTACTAATTGGGTATAAAATCTTGATATAATTTTCATAATTTTTATCTCGCTAATTAATCGACCCACACTAATCAATAGCAGCCAATTTTTTTCCCGACAAGAAACCTTTAATAAAATCCGACTCTAATTAAATTAGATTTGTTTTTTTCGATGGAGGCGGAAAAAGAAATACTTTCGCCACCGTAAATCAAATCAAAGCGCCTTCAATCAATATACATAAAGTCCTCCTTTGTATCGGACGAAAAAGTGCAATTTTACATCAAAGCCGCGCGCGTTTTTACAAAGAAAAATCAAAAAAACAATTTTATAGGCCACAAAAACAAATATTATTGCACAAGACGCATACAAATGAAATTCAAATTTATTCACAACGCATGCATCAGGGTTCAATAATAAAAAATAAAATCAACTTACTTTTTTATCGTGTTTGTTGCTGGTTCTGGTTGATTGTTTGCGACATAAACCTTGATACTGATTAACGCTGGTTGATGCATCTAATTGCTTTTTCAATTGTTCGGAACTGTTCCAGAGGCACACTGCAATTCTGGTGTACAGCAACTGCGAAAAAAAAATTCAAATTCATCATTAATTCTGAAAAAACCCGCCTGGCGCTTGACGCTGAACGCCTAACGCCGGACGCCTGGTTGCTAGCAACCGCAAGCCCGAGAGAGGGCGCCAAAACGTAACTCACCGTCATGATGGCCAACGGAATAACGTACAATAGTCCAAAATGTATCATATCAAATATTTTCGAGTTGTACTTTTCGCGATTTGGTGCACAAATCGTTTCGGTCTTATTATTGATCACATGAGTGACAGCGTTGGACCAGTAGAATTTTGGCGAGCTGTATAAGATGGATTTGATCCAAACGGAGAGGATTATCAGCTGTAAAAATAAAAGTACTTTAATTTAAATTACGCGCGCAAAATTGTCTGTAGAAATTTAATTTGTTCACATGTAATGAAAGTGCTTAATCAATAATCTAGTGTTCGGAATGCAAATATTTTGGGTCCCACTATCAATTGTGGCTTGGTAGCCCTTATCAAATGTTTGCATCTGAATCTGAATGCATTTCCTATTATCAGGGATGTTGCACCGCCCTTAAGTGGTAAGATGCAATTAATGGGACAGTTTGTTAGATTAGAATTTGATGAATGGGTTTTGTAATTTTTGTACAAATTCGCTATATAAATATATTTTTTTATCTGGAAGCACAAAAGCGCCTCGTTTGTTATTTGATATGAAAAATGTCACAAATGTGTATTTTCAGCATCAGTTATTTAATCTGAGGTATTTTCGTGTTTGATATTTGATCATATAGACCGACAAAAAGCGACGAGAAAATTATATTCACTGAAAATAAATTATTGTTGTTAGAAAAAATGCTAAAATTGCCTTATAAAACTCGAATTTTGAATTTGGCGCCAATTTTCCTCAACTCACATTAATTTTAGAGCTTCTAAAAAAAATACGCGCAATAAAAATATCATTAGTCCTGCTGACTGGTCGTCTGAAAGCACAAAAGCTCTTGCTATTTGGATTGTACGATTGTCAAATATTTTCTTTCAGCTTCGAATTTGATTTATTTTCGTGTAATATGATATCGATCATGAGAAGACAAAAGCGACAGATGCTTTTTGTAGGAGGAAATTAAATTGTTAGTTCAAAGTGTTGAGATTTTCTAATCTGGTTGATGTTTCATATATAAAAAGCTTTATTAAAAAAAGTTGGAAAGCGCTTGTTCGGATTTATTAGCCATGAAAATGCAGCTGCATAACGAATGTTGCAATTAATTCGATGGTCATATTTTTTAAAATTCGGAAAGGTACTAAAAATATCAGTCACCTCAAAAAGTGCACATTTTTGTATTTTAATTAATTAAAGCAGCAAAAATAAATTTCCAAAACAAATCCTTAAATTCAATAAATTTGTCCTTTAAAGATAATCTCGCCTGGATATCGGAATTTTAGAGCTAGCACCCTTAATTTGGAATTCAAATGATGAAGCTGCTCATTACGAACCGTCGTTAATTTAACTAATAAAATATCGACATATTCCCTATACAAGCCTTTAATTTTGGCACATTTTCCTAAAAGTTCATTGAAATTATGCTTGCATAACACGCAATCCATATAAGTGCAATATAAAAATTCCACACGTATGATAAATTAACATTTTTCATGTCGACAATAATTTATATTGTCTAGTCTCGATTATTTGAATCAGCATTTTAACTTTCCATGTAATCCCATCACAAGTGCATTTCATGGTTGATTGCTTTTAAATGCAATTCCAGTTATATGTAGACGCTTTTTTCGTTTATCAAATTAATTTTGTTTACACGTTTGTGCACATAGACTAAATATTTATAGGCGTCAAGGTGCCAATAATATTAATTATTGACTCCAATAATAAATAATTACCATTTGAACACATACACAATTTTTTAAATAATTATTAATAAAAAAATTACAGCACTTTTGCTTGTTTGCAAGGCTGAAGGTCAACTTCAGCCAATAGGAGCCCAGTCTCACAAACCTTCCTTTTATAGTCGCTCAAGTACAAGCAGCGGCAGCTTATAAACCGCAGCGCGCTCTATCGGAATTTTCGACTAAATAAATTAAATATTATGTTTTAAAGCGTCTAAATAATTATTTAGCGTTATAAATAGTAATTAAATCAAATTGTGCGCTTTTATATCTAAATATTGATTACAAATTAATTTATTAAAACTTTTGCACCAAAATAATTCCAACCGGCTCAAGTTATTTTATAGTAATTAAAAACCATTCAAATTGCGATTAATTAAAAAGTAAATTATTAACTTTGTGCAAACGAAATATAATGCGAATGTATTCAGTTTCCAAATGCATTGCAGTTGATTAAATTTAATAATTCGTAAAGTAAATTGAGCGATAAGGATTTAATTGAATCAAAGGTGTAATTTTTGAAGCACTTCTCCTTAGTAATTTATGGAATGTTTAGTTTGTTAATGATGTAGTTTAATTATCTTGCTTGCCGTTCAAATTGAACATGCGGGTGCATCAGGATCAGGAAATGATTGTGTTACAAAGAAATATTCGTTCTACCTGAATCGGATAATTTATAATGTGTTTGGCGTCGACGAGGATAATTGAATACTTTGTAGTCGACTGGCATTACATAAGAATAAGAATAACGAACATTTGTTAAGGCTATCATCGTGATAATAGAATTGTATTTTTAGCTCGACGATTAATCTTAGCCCATTTAGATTGAAGCAAATTTTTCAACCCTTAAAGAGAAATTCCTTGTCCGGTTGGATATTCACGATATGTAAATATTTTTATTTTATTATATTATATTGCTGTTTGAAAATGCGATTTTACAATGAATAATGTAAAGTACGCGAGGGTGCGCTTTAATTTATAAAGTAAAATTGCTTTCGCATTTTTCCTTCGCTATATTAATTTCTACTCGTAAATCATCCGTTATTTTCTGAAGAAACATTTATTCAATCTAAGCTGATTAAAGAAAATCCATTATTGGATTAAGAAAAATCGTTCAAAATTAAAATTGCACAACAATATTTTATCAATTTAAATAATCTCCCGAAAAAAAATCTAATCGCGCTTTTATTATTAACGCAACATTTACCAAACATTAATGTTTCATCTTCGTTATATTTATTGGCTAAATGCTAATATTTAGCAAAGTTTAGCAATTAAAGTGCCGAAAGGCGTAACCCCCCTTTAAAAGTTAGGCGCGAAAATACCCATACGAATTTTGTTTGAAATTTAATTTGAAAAGTAGATTTGCATTAAAGTTAATCCTTACCTTTAATCGCTTCGGGGTGAGAATTTGCTTGCAAGTTATGGGATAGATAATCGCAAAGTATCGTTCGGTGCATATCACGACCAAAATAAATATGCTGGCTGTGTAGCTAAGTGACTGGATAAACATGTACATTTTGCAGAGAAAATCGCCGAGGACCCAACTGGAAAAAAATTACGAATTTATATTGCATGCTGCACGTACGGCGAATTATACTAATAGAAAATTACAGCGGTTTTGCTCTATTTAAGGCGGAAATCAGCCAATCAGAGTCGAGCTTCGCAAAACGCGCTTTTATAGTCGATAATTACTAGAGAGCGGCAGCTTGTTAACCGCAACGCCATCTATTAACGTTTATGACTACTAAATTTTAGGTTTGAATTTAATATAATAAATCAAGTAAATGTAGCAGACACATTACAAACACGCTCTTCCAATAAAGTGAAAACTAATATGTTGGAAAAGTGGATATTGGTTTTCTCCAATAGTAAACAAACGAAAATTCGAGGGAATCAGTTAAATATTAACTTAGTCAATAAGTTTCCAATAAAGGGAATTTATTGCCACAGTTGTCCTTCCTTTTTGTAAAAGATACTAGTTAAAATTTATATCATCGCCTTTTATAGTTGCGCGGTTCAGATGAACGGCAGCGTGTAAATCGCAGCGCCATCTATTCGAATTGCAATGCAACCTATATATTTTAAATTGAATTATTAATTTAATTTACTATAAATGCAGTTGCATTTGAATTTACATGTAAACATGTCGTAATCAACTGAAAACTAATACATGGAAAAGTGTATTGGCTTTTCCGACTGGTAAACAAAACGCAAATCTGTTAAATTGAATCTACATGTTATCGCTTTAAGCTATAAAATCGTGTAATTTTGCTATCACTGCTTGTATTTTATTTTTACATCAGTCACTTTTTCTAATATAACTTATTCTTCGATCAGCCTTTTTACGACAAGTCTAGTCAAAAAAATCATAAAAGGAAAATCTACCACAATAAATCGGGGTTTGATTTTCAGGACATGTACTCATAAAAAATTATTCTCGTTCTATTTTTTTGTGAGGAGCTTAGTGGCTTATATTAAAAACGTACCTTTCGACGATGTAGATCAACAAATTCTGATAGATGCAGAAAATCGCGACGCAAAAATCGGCAACCGCTAAATTGGCGAGGAAAAAATTCGTGATGGATCTTAGTCGACGGCTCATCGTCACCACAAGGATGACAAGAAGATTGCCTGAAAGCAAAAATAAATGTTGCACTAATTTGCCTCAGTTTCGATTTTAATTGGCGGTGATGGTGAGTTGTAAATATTATGACAGCTTTAAATCAATTAGTGCCACTTCACTAATAAATATTTACAAAAAGTTTAATTGAAAATTGATTTATAAATAGAATTAGCTAATCATGATGTTGAAAGCTTCGGGGATCGCACTTTTCGCCGATTTGAATTTATTGACGGATTCAATTGAATTTTGTGTACATTCTTTAATTGGCACTTTTTGCAATTGGGTGTCTGCAACACTGCACTTTTAATTATTTTTTTTGTAAGGGTTGAACAGAGTGCACACGCTGAAGTTAAATAGGTTCTTAATTAAATTTTATTGTAAGCCACAAAGCGCGTTGGAAATTTTTGTTTTTCAACATAAAAAAATTGGAAAATCAATCATTTTTTAATTTAATAATTAATTTATAATATGCAGTATGGCTAATATTTACAAAATGTAGATATTTGTTTGGAATTAAAACACTTCACGCTGCATTTTAAAGCATCGCCGTAAATCGATAAAATAAAGAGGAACTTAAGTTTAAAGCTCGCAAACATTTATTTCTTAATTTAAAAAGAAGCGAAAATATCAAGGCCATTCCCGACCAATCACATTAAGCGCTCACAAAACGCTCTTTTATAGTCGACAGATTTAATCGAGCAGCGCAGTAAAAGCACTAGCCACATCTAGCGGCGCGTTTAAACAACTCACAATGTAGCAATTATTTATGAGGCAATTAGCACACTGCAGGCATGGTTAAAATTATTCTCGTCTAGCAATAATAAATATAAAGGGCTAGGAAATTACGAAACGTATTTTATACTAATAATCCCTAAGAAAATAAAATTAGATAGCACGGTTTTTATTTGCCGTACACTACTACTTACAAGGAGAAAATAAAATGCAGCTGCGAAATTTCGTTTTAGTGTTTGTGTTCCTCGATGCTTATTTTAGTTAATGATGCTCGAGCGCTAGTCTTTTTACCGGAAGTTTTTTAATATAATAAATTTGTTTCGAATCAATGTACATAATTCAAAATACCGGCGCAATATTAATTAATTTGTGAACGCTTGATGTTCAATTTATACGCCCTCCTACTAAGTGGAG
Organism: Cryptophagus acutangulus; assembly: GCA_963556235.1. Taxonomy (NCBI): domain Eukaryota; kingdom Metazoa; phylum Arthropoda; class Insecta; order Coleoptera; family Cryptophagidae; genus Cryptophagus; species Cryptophagus acutangulus. The sequence continues at coordinate 5,553,268 of OY744569.1, forward strand.
AGGGTAACGCTGTGCCTTTTATAGCGCAGGGATTTCCCCGAGCGGCGCACTATAAGCACTCGCGCCACCTATCGCATTCCGCGCAAATTACCCAAAGGTTAATGAGAAAGTTTCGAAAATGAAGCAAACCGAATTATATGACGCGAATGAGACAATTGAATTTCAGTTATAGAAATTCACGTTAAAGTTTTAATTGAAACTGATTTGGAATAGGCGGCTGAAACGCATTTTGCAGCGAATTAACTTACCAAAAAAGCAGAGACAGAACACCAGTGTGTAGAGCGTGATGAAAATCAGTCGAATATAAGTTCGATCGAAAATATAGTCATGCTGAAAATCGCCGTAGAAGCTTGAATCGTTGCTATCGAACAGTGATGTAAAGTTATTCCAATTTATTGGATTGTTTGCAGTTGTATTGCCATCATCTGTGATTTCAGCCATAATAAACAGAAATATTGGCGATTCGATTACTATGTTGGAAATTCACAATTTGATTCGATGGATGCAATCAATTTCAATGACCATTCTCGTTTATTGCTCGCTAAGGCGTTTTGCAGCGCACATTTTCGGCGGGTCCTATCTGCAACAATATGAAAAAAAATAAATGGTTAATAAAAGCTCAAAGCTGTGGATGAAATATGTGGGGTTTCATTATATGTAAATTGCTCATTTAGAAGTTAAATTAAATTATTATTTAAATGTGGGAAAAATTCCCGCGCTGTTTTTTTATTAATAAAAATATTTCGCGAGCGCTTGATCGGCTAGTTTTAATGCAGTGGAGGTGCGGACAATAAAAGCTGCAAGCTTAGCACAACAGAAATAATCGACCTGAATTTTCTTGCTAAATTAAATTGTTTATAGCGAAATTATCATTTAATTGTTTTCGAAATAGCAGCTTTCAAATTGTTGCATAAGTTATGGAAGATTTATTGCTTGCATAATGCAAGTGTATTACAAGAGACATTTGTATAGAGATTCATCAGACATGAATTGATTACTGCAACTGTTCACTAAATTATTGAAATTTATTGCACTTCTGCAAGTTTTCGTCAAGAAAAATTCGATTATCAATTAGCTTTTGGGAATATGAAAATTTATATCGCTTAGAACTTTAATGGATGCATTTTGCTATAATGAAATAAAGTTGCGTCTTTACCATTGAAAACCTAATTTGATTGCAATTTATCACGTTCATTAATAATTTAAATATGAACCCACTTCATATTTATTTACGAACTTTATTTCCAATACGGGAAAAGCCCTTTTCAAGTCTAAGAGCTTTCACCTGCAGCGATGAATAAAATATGTATCAATTGCATATGAAAAATCAACAAAGAATAAACGTGCTTTGATCTATAAGCGGCTTCGTATCCCACCAATCACAGTTTGAGTTCACAAAATGCGCCTTTTATAGTCGGGCAAGTCTACACGGCAGCAACTTATTTACTGCAGCGCCATCAATTGGCGCTGAGATGCAACTATTCGCAAAGCTTTTATAGTCGGGCGAATCCAACCAGCAGCGACTTATATACTGCAGCGCCATCGATTGGCGCTTTCATGCGGCTAATTTAAAAATATTAAATTTAATTATTTTTGCGCAGAAAAATTACTGCAAACAAAGTTTACATTCTTATAAAACAAAATTCTCAATATACTTCAAAACCATATGCGCTATGCGGAGGAGTAAATTTGAAAACTTTCATGCATGTACCCGCACAACAAACTTTTGGTGTAAGTAATTTTTTTGTTCACCTGGTTCATGTTTTGGCTGGTCAAGCTTTCGTGATGGTGCAATATATCTTAAACTGGCTGACAATGCACTAGTTTTAAGTGTCGAATGGCGTATTGGGACATGATCATAAATATCTTTCTTTTTCGATTTAAAATCGTCGTCAGTTTATCATTTTTAAGGGTCAACTATTACATTCGTAATTTTATCTGTGGCTTTTCCTACTGAATGAGAAATCCGAATCAATCACACGCAGAACTTCAATTTACGAGGCAAGTTTTAAAGTTCGAGTCAGTTGGACCCTTTTCAAAATAGAGCTGTCTAAAGTAGTTTTTCTACCTAGCTCCACTAGAATAAAAAAATAAATGCGTGGGAAGACGTAATTATACCGCTAGACTAATTTCCAAAATAGAAAAAAGCTTTTATTTAATTACACGGGATGGTAGTATTGATTTGTATATGTCCATTACAATAATTGATTTCAAATTACTATAAATAATTCCAAATACAAATTTCCAGCCATATTTATTCATCCACATAGTTAATTACCGTGTTGAGAGGCTTAAACATTACATTTTGCTTTGAATACCGCAATTCTTTGATACAACTCGCTATTTAATCTAATTTGTGTCTTTGATCACCTCGAGCCAATCGCAGCGGAGATTGACAAAACAGCCTTTTATAGTCGAGCGGTTCCAATGAGCGGCGGCTTGTAAGCCGTGGCGCTATCTATTAGCATTAAGTGTAATTCAATAAATTGATCCCAGAAAAAAACCTTTTGTTCAATTGTAGAACGCTTAACAGCTTTTATGTAAATATGAGCTTATTTTGAACGGTTTAAATACATATATTGACAAATAAATATACGCTTTAATATAAACTGTTGAATTCGTATTTCTATACCTGGATAATCTAACAAATTCACCGAATCGCAGTTCACTTTCACAAAGTCGCCTTTTATACTCGAAGCATTAAATTGAGTGGCAGCATGCAAGCGGTAGCGTCATCTATTATGATTTAATGACAACCGAATGAATATTATTTGTTGAATTAAAATGCATTGTGTTTTTTGTGTTTATTCACTTGCATGTAAATTAATCTCGGGGTTGAAAAATTTGTTTTTTTTCTGTCATGTTACAGGAAATGTGATTGGTGCATCACATGTAAAATTGACTGCATTCTACAGGAAAGCGTCGATGCGGGAAAATATGCAAAAATTGATATGTTATGAAAAAAATTGTAATTTAAATCGATATGTATGCCTTCTCATTTATTATATAGTATAGTGTTATGGTTTATTGATTTACGTGTAAATAACATATAAATCACAGGTGTTTATAATAATGTTTGATTTATTAGTGCGTTCTAAACGATGTGTTTTAATATTTATAGTGTTACTAATTTGATTCGACCAATCACGTTCACGTCTCACAAATCTCCCTTTTATACCTCACCAAGCACACCGAGCGGCAGCTTATACCCGACTGCGCCATCTAACATAATTTAATAATAATAAAGCTGCAACGTTTTTCATTATTTCGAAAATATCGCGTAGCAATAGTAATAATATTTTTTAATTAAATTCAAGTTATTCATGCAATATGACCCGCAAAAAGGGGTCGAAATTAGCTTCGCCGCTGTGTTGCTATACGACGGTTGAATGTTAAATTGAATTTTTGTCGCATAACTGTTAATAAAACACGATATAGCTTTCAACTTCGCATATATGGAAGCATATTGACAACTACATTTAAGCCTTATCTTCCTTAATCTTTGTACAATTTACGAGTGCATTTCGTTACAAGAGCTGCAAGAATTTTTATTCCTCGCTCAAACTGTAATTTATATCTATTGTGCGATGTGGCTGGTGAACTGTATTATTAAAATGCAATTTTTACACATTTTATGTGTGTGCAAGATATTGAAAATATATTGGAGACCGATCGGATTTATGCTGCTGCAAAACCCGATTATCTTAAGTGGCAAAAAACTTTAATAATTTTAAATTTGCCGCGTCAAATTCGCACCGAGGTTACGCGAAGTTTTAGCGCGGCAAATTCAAACCGCTCCGCTTAATAGCGAAACTTCGGTGATAAATCAAACTGGCGCCCAGTTTTATTAAATTCGAATAGGAAATGCAATTAGTGCCTAGCCGACGATATTGCAGTGAAATGCATACGAGATTAATGCATCTTTAAAAGCATATTCCTTTCAAGTTGGTGCACATTTTTATCCTATTTTTTTCAGCAGCATCAAAGTTTGTGTGTAAATCCTTTTAAGAGATGAGATGCCGTCATAAATATTTCCCAGCTGAAAAATAGTTCGTCCATGGTCCGAATCTATGATGATATAAAATGGAAAAGCTTATGTGCATTCAGTTTTGCACATAAATTTCCGTAGTTGCCGTCGAAAGAATCGTTTCAAATTGAATTCGAACTTTCCGATGTTCAATATGTTCGCGTATTGAATCGGATTAGAGATATTATTGGCCAAGTGCATGTCGGATTTAATTGAGGAGTTGCACAAAGTCAACTAATAGGTAATTTAATCTGATACAGAATTAACGCAACTAGTGTGACATTATGTGCGGATATAAACTCGGATTTGTGGCCTCAAATTCCGAATAGTTAAACAAAACAAGATACGGAACCCACGTCAAACTGTTTGGGTTAATCAGCTATCAATATTTTTGATTTAGAGATTAATTTGCAGCTAAATAGAGCGTAAAATATTTTTAAAATTTGAATTTGGCGCCTTAAATTAAAGCGCGCAATTCAAAATTTAGGGCGCCAAATTCAAATCTGATTGGCTACGAATTTAAATTTAAATTGTACGTCGCAATATAAACAATAAATATTGACGAATATTTGATGTCAACCTTTTTATAGGTAAAATGCACATTTCGAAGTATTTTCCATTAAATCACAATTTTAATTAAATTCCTCTGTGCGTTTTTGCCCGTTAAAAACCGTCTAGCAAATTAATTCGGTACATTATTGTTCATTTGAAGCAACTTTAGAGCGACAATATATTTTCGAGTAGTCACTTAGATCGCCACTTTAAAAGGTTTTTAATTTTTATTGATGCAACTACTTTATTGTTTCAAACTATAAGAAGAAGAGAATTCATCTCCATCAAGAGCCTTCTTTCGAGAACAAACACCATTAAAATTAAATAATGCATTTTCGCGATGGTAATGCTTTAAGCGATCCTTTTGGCTTTGTAAGGAAGCAATTGCTACAAGCTTTGGCGTAGCGGAAAGCTCGGCAATGTCATTTTAAACAAATCTCTTGGCATGTTGAAGCTTTGTACATGCAAATTTAAATGGTAAATAGGAAACTGCACTAGTAATTTAATTTATTTTCGAAAAAAAATATTTTTAAAAAATATATTAATAGCGCAATGCAGTACATAAATTTACTATTCTTCTACTGCAAAACTTTTTATTAAAAATTATGTCTTATGAATAATTATTAGATTAAGTTTGAACGTAATTTAATAATTTACCTCAGCTTTGTTTTCCAACTAAATTTTGTATACCTAAATAAAGTTCAAAGTTTCTTATTGTACGAAAAGCTTTGTAAATGAACCAGAGGAATTTTAGTCCAAACAAATCGCTTCCATTTACATAAATTCACTTTCAATTTCATTATTCTTAATAGAATCAAAATTAATGTTCACTTTCTCCCGCAAATTAAGCAGAGAGAAAATAAATTCCCGCCAAAAAAAATCAAGAAACATTTCGTCTGTTCAAATATTAATTTTCGACTAGCTAGAAGCTTTTTGTGATTGCCTTTATGCTTATATTTTAATCCAATGCTTTAGGTACTAGCATGCCAAAATTTGAATTTTTTTCTTGAATTATTAAGAGGTGATGGACCGACAAACATGCAACGGATAATGCGCGCTGGTCCTGCAGGGCCGGAAAATTTTATTCTTTAACGCTAGAATTTTTGACGATTTATTTGCCACATTTTTTATTGAATTAAATCTATTTCGAGTAGTTAAATTAAGTCAATACGTTTTTATTATGATAGTGCTTGAAACAGAAGCCAGATGTAATATTTTTGATTTATAGCGTTGTAAATATTTGAATCAAAAAATAGATTTATTACTTTTATTGAAAACAAACAAAATTCGCGTGATAATAATTAATTTTTTCTTGTCGGATTTTTTCCAATCAAATCGAGATGTTCGTTATAACAGGACTGAAGAGCCAATTAAATTTTGAACAAACAAACTGGTGTTTAAAGGCATTAAATGAACAATAATACAAATAGAAAGTTTGAGAAAGTAACTTTCGAACAAAGTAAAGAATTTTAGCTTAGACTTTTTCAATTAAATGTTATTGTTTGGTTTTGAATGGAAGACTGAGCTTTAAGTGCTTTTATGGTCAATAAATTAACTATACATGAGCGGTGCCAAGAAATAAAATTGTAAAACATTTTTTAAAAATTAATAAAGACAATAAATTCGAATTAAAACGAAAGAAATTGTTTATCAACAGAATAAAAGACCCTTTTAGTCCTTTTACAAAGCCATTCATCAGGATTTATGATCCTTTAATGTTTGCAAGGACTTAGTTATATTATTATCCTGACAATAGCTGCGATTTCTAAAAAAACATGCAATTTTTCAACCAAACTGTCTTAATTAAAGCTAAACTAAAAGGAAACTTTTGGATTTTGATGAATTTATAGCGACGCTAAATGCATACCTGAAATGTAGCCCGAAATTCTAAGTTTTAATTAACAAACAAACATTACGGCCAAAATTTAAATTTCCCGCCATTTAACATTTAATTGTATTGAATTTACGTCAGCACACGAAAATCGTCCCTGATTTTATCTAAAATAATAATAATAGTCTGACAACGTTTGTGTCAGAAATGGAAACAGGAAAAGACACAAAGGAAATTATCTTGCCACCCGCCGCCTTCGCCAATTTACAAATGTACCTCTTTTTGGCTCAAAGCCAATCACAATAATTGCATTTGACGAAAATTTGCATACACATTTAAAGATGTGTACCATAAAACAATGTCGTGTACAGACGGCATCAATGGTCAAGATTAATCGAAATCGCATCGATTCGCCACTGTCACAGTTATTTGAACGGGATTTTCGCCCTCCGGGGAACTACTACATTAATATTATCAATCGGAAATTTAAATTACAATTTGTGGATCTATCTAAGACGTAACAAGTAATTAGCAAAGCCGCAATGCGAATTTCTAATCGTTTTCCCCGGCGCGTTCGCCAATTTTGCAAATTAAAAAGCGCGGGAAAGTGTTAATTCCGTTCTAAATAATGCAATTAAATAAGTGAAACATGTTCCATCAAGAGCAGACAAGCAGGGAATGTAACAATGCAGAAGTTTGTCTGCCAGAACAGATTCGCAAAGTTGAGATACAATAATTAAAAAAATATTTTCCGTTGTTGCTATTTTTCTGAATGATTTTTCGCTGCAGGAGGCGAGTTTTCTCTTTACCAATAAAGCGTTAGGAATTTATGTAAAAAACGGAAAAATGAAGAATTTAATTTGCTTTCTGACACGTCAAAGGACAATACAAAAGAAATGCAAATAATTGAGGAAAAATCGTGTTTTCTCCAACATCCACGCAATTTCTACCAAAAAAAAATATTTAGACCACTCAAAATGTAGTAATACACCCTATATATTTTAGATGTTGTATTAAAGTTGTAGCACATATCGGTAAATATTTATTTACATGTTCAATATTTGTGAAACGTGTCTGACAAACATTTTAAAATCCTACTGCTAGCTTATATCTGCAATATGAGAGTGCTTTTCGCACAATTGCGATGCACAGAGAGCTTATGCAATTTTACCTGCAAATGACGAGCCATTTATATTTATCAACATTATATAAGTCGACCGGTCACACCCCGGGCAAGCAAGAGTTTACCTCAGAGGCGCCCATTTAAGCGTCATTTCTAAGCAGCTCTTTATTCTAGCGTTATTTTCCGAAGTTTAGAAGTAAAAAAATCAGGCTTAGTTAAAACATGCATGTAACTAAAGTTTCGTCCATCCAAAATCGAGCAAAACGATTTAAGCTCACTAAACTTTATCGAAAGTTTCCAAGAAAGGACCAAATCATTTCGAAATTACTACTTAAATATATAAAAGAACTCGATAAAATAACATCAAAGCATTTTTGCATATGTTTCCGCAGTAAATTAATTTCCTGTATTCGCTTTTGAATACATAAGAAGAATGGAAAGTGGGTTGAACAAATAAAGTTGTAGAATTTAATTTCCACTTGAATGGAGGATAACCTGCTTTCGCATTCCTTCTAAGTATCCTGGAGCACTTTTCAGCATGTAAATATCGTTTGCAATGCAAACTTGTTAGTAATAGCCAATACGAAAAAATATTTGTGCGGCGCATTCGCCAAAATTTCCGCGAGGAAAAATAATTGTTTTTCCGTGGTATGCAAAAAGATAAAAGGTGATAATGATAGACAGATGGTTGACTGACAGCTTTTCAATTAATTGATTACCGAAACGGATTGATATTGAAATTTTCTATTTATTTTTGTATTAGCTTCGACAAGCACGTAACATTATTTAATTGACATGATGGGGAAATATTACGAAAAACACATGTATGACGCTAATCAAGGCGGAAAAAAATCCGAATTGCGGTAGATCCATTAAGCCGAAAAAGGTCTAAACACATTTTGTGCAAATTGTACTTTAGCAGGAAAATTGAGTTTTCAGCGATTAGTTGTGACTTAATGTAAAGCAAAAAGTTTCTTTTACAAATTTGCTCGCTTTTTATCCCGTATTCGTCTAGTAGTTAAGTGATACTGAGCTTTATATATTTTTAAGAGTGATGTGATTTAATTTGGACAGTCAAAAGTGTTTTAAAAAATCTGAGCCGGTTACACCCCGGGCATTCAAAAGCTCATATGTCTAGAAATTTGTCATATTTCTGCTCCAGTTGTGTTTGGAGCCTTTGACTCAAAGTTTTGTTAATCACAGAAATGATTTCCCCTCTCAAATAAATTTCTTCGTTATACAAGCCGGAAATTTGATATTTTGAAAGTTAATGATGCGTTATTAAAAGTTTTGTGATTTTAATTAAAAGCACAATAATTAATTTAAATAAATCTAAATATTTATTTATGTTTTTGCTAAAATTCAAATATGCTGCTGCAATTCAATAAATAAAGTTGGCAGTAAAGTGTTGAAAATCCACTTAAATATATCATAAATGAAGCAGCATTGAAAGTTTTTTAAAAGATTTATATTTACGTCGCTTGGAAAAAGTTAGATTAATGTTTCTCATTGATATATTAAATCGACACTATAAATACATACAAATTTTTATTATATTGCGCTTTACTTGATATGCAAATCAATTTTAATATAATCAAATTCCAAAGCATGGCTTTTCGCAAAAAGCTTCTTTTTATGAGAGAAATAATCCAATTTCAATTTAAATCCCATCCGATGATGAACCGGCTACAATTTTATTTGAAGGGTCTCAATTTAAACAATATGTTCAATTTTGAACGCCAGATATCAAACACATGAAGAAACTATTCAAATAATTGCAAGCACAAGAAAATAAACACGCCGAAGTCGAAGCAAGACGTTCCACTTTATGACCAAACGATATTTATTTATCTATTTACTTTGTTGAGTACATACAAACAACACATTTTATATCCAAGGAAGCTAAATAAACGTCTTACTGCTGCATATTTCACAATATATTGATCGATTTGGTTCCCAATCTCGACACTAATTTATTATTTTAATTTATTTATTCGAATTTGGCGCCGCAAATATATTGCGACGGTCCCACCCCGGGCATTCAAACGTTTACCTCAGCAGAGCGCAATATTTAACTGTCATTTATTTAATTAAACGTAATTATTTAAAAACGATTTATTTAATCACATTACGTTTAATTAACTAACATCAAGCTTAATTGCAAAAATTAAATTGTTCTACTACTTAAAATGTTAAAACACACAATCAACTTTACTTTGGTAATTAATTTGCTGCACAATTTTTTTCCCGGTAAAATTTCCGTTTTTATATAAGTTTTGAATGCCGCAATTTACGTTGGCGGCAAATCAAAATTTAATTGCATATGCAAAAGCTTTTATTCGATTAGGCACACAAGTTGAGTAAAAGTGTAGAGCTTTTGCACATAAAGTGTACCCAGATTAGCATCAGTGGCTTTAATAATAAGCTGCATAAAATCGCATTCCATGCAAAATAATAATTTGAATGGATTCATTAATGAAGAACGAATTTAAAAATATTTTCCTGAAACAGATCACCTGAAATAATAAATAAACCGACTTGAAAAATGTTTACTATGGAAAAGTAATTATCGATGTTGATTTTAGAGTTTTTCGTGCAGCTTATCTTAATGAACAAACGGAAAATTATAAATATTTTCGCTGGTTCTTAATTATCTTGAATATACACGAATGAAAAAAATGGAAAATGTGTAAATATTAATTAATAAAATATACAGAGCGCTCCAAAAAAAATAATTACTAATTATAAATGCAACATAATATTTTTTGATTTAAAAGACAGTCAAAAAAAATTTAAAACTCTTCAAAAAAAATTATTTTTAAAATAAAAAAAATCAATTTAACTTGACAAATAATTTCTCTCGCAACCAAATAATTTTATTTCTTTAGAAACTCAAAGAAAAATTTAAAATAAATTATTTCTAGCAAAAATAAACATACTTTTAGCTGCAGAAAAAAATTCACTTCACTACCAGCAATTTTCCCACAAAAAATCGCCCAGAAAAGTTCGCAATAACTTTCCAAAAAGTCGCGCTTTTTAAACTAGTGAGCTACTGAACTGGAGTTGAACTTGGACTGATAGACTCGCATGTAGAGCACCGCCGCGACGCTGCTATTGATACCAGACGCTTAAGCGTCCCCCCCCCACAACTAAAACTTATCAGATAATTTTTTCTTATTGCATTTTTGCCCTAATCTTCAATCCTTTGTGATTAATCTTTATTCACCAACACATTATCAAGAGCCCTACGCTTGACTAACTTCAATTTTCGGATAGTATTGAATGGATTTGCAAGCGGTTCCGGTTTTTGCATTGTCCACACTAAACCGACCGGTCACACCCCGGGCGTTCACAAGTTTACTTCGGAGATCGAACTGTCAAATTAATTTATGAGAGGGATTGTTTTATTTCTAAGGGGCGATTGTGGGCTAAAGTTCAAGCATACGGCTCGTACATCATGTAACACGATTCGCCCTTCACACTTTCTGTCATAAGCCCTTAGAGTTGTAAATACCAATTTCCGCTACTGCGGAAACTTAACACGGAAAATTGTGTCTTTTTATCTGTATTTATTTTCCAGCTACATGATAAGCCGAATTTAATTAACTGGCGTACTTATGAAGACAGCTAATTATTTCGATAGTTGGGCGAACTCTAATTGGGCATTATTTCAGCCAAATATTTGTGGCGGGCTGCGGGATGAATTTTAATTGAGCGGTTTGAATTTGCGCGCGCTTTGTTAATTTAATGAACTCTGTATAATTTTTTTGTTGGTAAATTATTTTTGTAAAAATATGCAACTGTTTATTCAAGCCACTGGTACATTAATAAAATAAAAAAATAAGCTCTGGTAATAAAATCCTTGCATATTTTTCTATTATGCCAAATAATAAATATGTACACCATCCAGATCCATTTGCAACATATTACGTTTTATTTGAAAAATAATATAAATATTTTCGTTCACATTTTTCAAGTTTTATTTATTGCACGCGTCAGTCAAACTTTTTTTTCATATTCTTTCATAATTTCAGTAAAATAAAATAAAGTATGTTAAGAAAAATTAAAATCCCGCTGTCGACTTACATTTTCTTTGTCAAAGCACTCGACAATAATCTTTGCATAAGTAAAAGTAATAATAAGAAAAGTTTTTCGCTTTCTGATTTTATTTTATGTCAGCTTCCAGCAGCTTTTTAATGTTTAAATGGGCTGAATTTATTTGTATGCACTAGTGAGGTAATTTTGCGGGCTTAGATTTAGAGGGTGGTTTTAGCTAATACCCGGCTAGCAAAATAATTGATAAATATAGGCTAATGATAAATTGTTTCAGGGGCTTTAATTTATTATTAACCGGCTCAAAGCATAGTTTAATTGTAAATAAATTATAGGCAATTTCGCCCGTTCAATATATTTATCCGAAGAAGGTCCTGAAATAATTCGGATTATTTATTCTTCGCACATTTTTCTCGCACAATAGCAAATGATAAATGATTTTTCTTTGTAAAGTATAGAAAAAAGCACAATATAAAGGCTCTACTGCATAAATTTTGGCTTTTTCTCTATAAACTAGAATTTCAGGATCCACATTACAGATACGTTACAAATTTCTAACAGTAATTAATTCTCGTTCTGCAAGTTTGTACATGTTATGTTTGTAATTATGACTGCCTGCATAAATCATCATCAACTCTTGGGACTTCATTATATTTCAAGTTATATGACTTAGCAACATGTTCTACATTTATTAAACAATAGCGAACAAAAATCGAATCTAGGGCAAAATATTCAAATGGAAATTGTAATGCTGGTGGCCTAACTCGAAAAAATCGCGCAAAATTCATTCATGCCGATATTGCGTATTTTAATTATTCACGAGGATAAATTTGTGGTTCATAATCTATTCAAATATTTTGCAAATGCAAACTTGTAAGTCAAATAGTGTCCGGATTTGCACATGGTAATTATTGCCGCACTAATTAGAGCAAAATGTGAGGCGCGATGTTGTGTATAAATTTAAATAAAAAGTAAATAGCAATAAAGATTTGCTTTGTGTATTGTTAATGTCGCTATTGATTTATTAATGTTGTAAATGATGTGCGTGGGTGTGCACATATTTGGAAAACGGCCCCACAAAAAAATGTTTCTATTCAAAGACAACACTTATTTATTTATTTATGAATGATTATGTCGCTGAAGAGTATCGAAACAATAAATTATTCAAATTGTCTATCCCCAGTGATTTCGATAAATATTAATCGCCCTTTAGTGCGAACCAAAAAAAGAGTAGCTTTATAAATATTTAGATTGCAAATAGAGATAAAATTGCACGTGCATTAATAATGCACCGAATTAATATTCAATTGAACGATTACTAAAATTGCATCAATCACATGCAATCCTATTCAATTCCAGCTTTTGTGTTGCACAAATAAAGCTATAAATAACATACAAAAAAAATATGTACCTTTTTAATCGCCCATAATAACAATTAATCAATGCGCTTTCCAACTATCAATAGAAATCTTTACTTTACAGCTCATTTAGCTAACCGAAACTTAAAAGGGTTGCCATTCCAACTAAAGATTTATTGTTAAGCTGTCAAAAAGCTCCTTTATCCAATACGAGCACTTCTTCAAAGTGCGCAAAAAAATTAGCGATTAGATTGAACGCAACCCCCATTGCATACCACCGTGTATTGCTGGTTGCATTTTATAAGACGCAAGCTTTTAAGCTTTTTTAAAACGCAACCAGCTTCACATTATGAGTGTACGGCTAGTTGCATTGTCATTTAAGATAAAAGTGGTAGTTTTGCTACTGCCTAGTAGATGGCGAGGGGTTGGACAGATAAGTCACACAGTGAATCAGTTAGTTTTGGGGAAATGTCCTTGGTTCTAAATGAATTGCATATCACACGAGCAGAATTTACAAAATACTTCCTAGTCAGCTGATAGTGGGAATTGCGTATCTATGAATTTTGGACCATGGAAACGATTAGTGCGTGAGTGACGTGATCGAAATGGCTTTAAATTAGCACAAACAAATAAGGCAAAAAATCGAGTGTGCAGTGTTTATCAATATCAGCTGTGAAAATGTCAGTGCGCTGTCATAATAACAAATCTGCGATGGCGAAGAAAAACTCTTGGATACAACATTAGGATTCGATCAAACCACAAGCCAGCAATTCATTTCATAACTCTGGGTAAATTTGCGTAGTCTATGTGAAATGATAATCCTTTGTTACCAACGAATGCAAACAAAACAAAAAAATGACGTTTTCGCTGCTGCATTTACACCTCTCTATTAATAAACAATGATTCGATCGCAATTTAATTATTGCTATATAAAAACAATTCACTTACATCGTTCTCCATTTCTGTTCCAGAACGCACCTAACTTAAGATGTTGTTCGTTTTCCATGTGGACACTGGCACGATGATGACATTCGAAATGAGTCTCGCTCTTGAAAGGTTAGCTTTTCCATTCTAACCTAAAAAAAACCAAAATGGTTAAACACGTGTCTCTCAAATAGCCTCAATTCATTATTAAGTTGAATTCAATCATGCAAATGATAATTTATCAAAATAATTTGAGGTTATGTTGCATTCAAAAAGTAAACTTACAATAACTGCGGCCATACTTTTCCCCAGTCGCCACATGACTTAAAGGCACTACACTATTAATTAATAAACACTTCGCGCACTAATTAACACAATTATCTCTTAAATTAACACTTATTCGACTTGACTTTGTGAGGTTGTGTTGCCCCGCCGCGATTCAACCGGAAACTGGCATCCAATATGGCGTTCATTTGAATTTTGAACGCCATATTGGATTTTTATGTCGTTTGTTTTTAATGTAATTTCAGTGTCAATAAACTAAAAGATTACGTGGAAGGAGCGTGCAAAATCCCAGCCGACAAACAAGTATTACTAATAAGCGGCGGCGAATGTCTGGATCCAAATTCGCGAGTATGCTCCTATTCCGCCGGCACCGACACAAATCCCATCTTCCTCTTCAGCAAGTCCATCATCGAGTCGACAGTGCCGCCCTCTACAAGTGTCGATTACGGATCGGATGACGGTTGGTAGAATTGTATTTTTTAATTAGAGGTTAATTAATTGTGTGACGTTTAGAATTGCGAGCGAAAGTGAAAGAATGTGTGGAATCGGCCGCTACTTATGCGACTGTAGTCAAAAACGCGCAATTAGCGCAACAGTTCTACGAAGTAGCGAAGGATGTGATCAAAATGTGCGACAAATTGGTGCTGGATCAACATTTGCAGCAACAAGGGTGGTTCGCAGTGGTCGCGAACTTGGAAGACATCACCGCGGAGTTCAAGAAGCGCTCCGAGATCTTCGAGAAGGGCTTTGCGGACTATATGGCCGAGCGCGAGTCGTTCATCGACTTTTTGAAACAGTAAGGTTAAGTTCTAAGTGTCGCGATTTTTTTATTTAGTTGTTTTTGCAGTTTTGACGAAAATTTGACGATCCTGCAAAAGATACCCGTGCTGCCGATGCTGCTCGAACTGGAGAAAAGCAACATGAGCGAAGTCGAATTGGAATCGGAGAACGGCACGACGTTCGACGAGCCCGGGAAAGATAAAACGCTGTTCGAGTGGATCTCGGCGGCGGATAATAAGAATTCGATGGATCAGCTGTATGAGCATTGCTCGCGGGGGCTTGAACAGTTTGATTTGACTGTGCTGCACAATTTGGGCAAAGACGTGGAGGAAATGTTGAAAAGTGCGGACGATTTGCAGATGAAGGAAATTAAAGGGCTGGGTGAGCGACTGTCGGGCTTGGAAAATATTATGCGGACCGCTAAAAGTAAACTGCAAGATCAACACAAGCTTGCGCAATCATTCTTAAAGGTTTGTTTACAGCTATTAATTAATGCGACTGATTTATAATATATTACCTAATTTGGTGTATTACTGGTTGCATACATCTGATAATTTATTTTTATTCCAGAATCAAACTACCGCTAGCAACCTGCAAGACACCTCCATCCTGCCCGATTTATGTGCCTCGCATAAAGCGCAACTATTCGTCATGGAATCGAATCACAAATTAATCTGCGACATTCGCCGACGTTGCACGAAAGCGAAAGAAGAGTTGAGCGTGAATTTGTACCATCGCTTGAAGTGGGTGATGTACATCGAAAGTCGCATAGTCGAGATCGATCAAAAACTGGTGATCTACCACGAAAATCTGAAACGATTGCGACGCCATTTGGAGGTGTTGCAGCAAATTCACATGGCGCCCGCTACTTATCTGAACGCAGTCGCCGAAGTTGTCCGAAGGCGCGCGTTCTCGCAATCGTTCCTCACGGTAACTTTCGACTAATTAATTAAATTACATACAGTTTTAATTTGGGTTTATTTTAGTGGGCGTCCGAAATGGCGTGCTTTTTGCTAACGATCCACAACGACGAAGTTACGCGCCGCAAAGAGTTCCAGCTGCAATTCGACGGGCACTTTTTGAACTCGCTGTTCCCGGGAATGGACGATTTGCCGCCAGCGTTCGCCACGGAAGCGCCAGCGATCTTCGATTCGGCCTTGCCGAAGATCACGCAAGCCGATGTCGACCGATTGAAGAACGAGTTGCCCGATTTGGCGGAGCATTTGCTCAGTGCGGACGTTTCGGAAGTGATCAATTTTTTCCTGACCAAGTCGGTGAAGTTGGACGATAATACGGACGAGGCGAAAGCGGTCGAGGAGAAGTTGGTGCAGGGCGGGAACGTTTTGAGCACGCCGCATGGCTTGCCGCACTTGAAGGATCTGGATAGGTCAGTTAAAAGTGGTTAGTTTTGCTGTATAGGGGTTAATTTGTTGGTTGCAGGGGTTGCGAGTCGGAGACCGACACGGAGGAGTTCGAAAAAGTCGGGCAAAGTCCGCTGGAGTTGCACTTTGACAAAGAGATCCTGTCGCCGCGGCCCGGCACGCAGGATGCCGCTACTTTAACTGAGGTGGGTTGCTTACCGCCACCTAAAAAGCCACCCCGTACATTCCACAAAACCCACCACGATCCCCCATCAAGCACACCAATCACATTGCAACGTACGCCAAGTAACACATCGGACAGTTTCACAAACGTTAAAAGCGAATCGCTCGATGCCCATTTGTTTAAATGTAATAAGTCGCCACTGAGTCCCGATTCGCACAACCCGAACGACTTTAGTAACGATGAGTTTTACATCGACGAAAGTCTGCCATCGAGTTTGAGTATTGAGACTGGACAAAGTCACGGCGAATTTGTTAAGCAACTTGATACGGCTAATTATGTGGTGGCTATGTTGCAGGTACTTTTCTCTTATATTCGAAACAATTCTCTACACTTTTCCTCGCACAGCATGGATTTTGCTTTGATTTTGAATGAATTGGTGGCTTGAATCCTTTTTCCTACCACCTACCCTCCAGCCCGGCATGTCAACACGTATTTACTGTTTTTGGCGAGTGATTAATTAATTAATTACGTCGTCAAACGACAGAAAATTAAATTGGCGCGAGAAATTTTGAATAATTTAGGCAACCAGCAATACACATTATAGCTCTGTCCTTTACTATTTGCGGGAGTTGAAAAGAGACAGAAATACTTTTTATAAATCAATTAGAACAATTTAATTTTCACACTTGAACATTTTTTTATTTATTAATTTGTTTAAATAAATTATTTTTTCCAGGATAATCTGCAAATATCGCGAAGCGAGCACGAAAGAACCAAATCGATGTGCTTGAAACTCGGCAGCATCGCGCGCGAAACCGCGATCCAGCTCCGTTCGGAGTTGAGCGACTTAAAAGCGAACGTTTGCACGGATCGAGATAGTTTCAACCAGCAATACTTGAATTTCAACAACTCCTGGACGAACTTGGTCGCGACACAAGAGCGCTTTGCCAGCGACTCGATCGCCTCGCTCAAACGAAATTACGAAGCAATGCTCGAAGGTTACCGAAAAGTGGAGGTGGATAAGGCGAAGCAACTCGCGGACTTGCAAGCGGACAAGGCGCAGTTGACGGAAACTGTTGATAAACTCGGCGTGGAGTTGCGGGCGCAATCCGATAAGTTCGCTGGCACTTTGCTGGAGAAAGACGTGTCGACTGAGCGGGCATTGAAGGAGCTGGAGGACACGTTGACGAAGCGCCACAAGGACGAGATGGAGAGCATGCGATCCCGGTTTAAGTTGATGACGATGGAGCGCAGCCCGTCGGATAACAGCTTGGAAAAGATCGGCGAGTTTAGCAGTTTGCCGAATCACGAGACGATTTTGAGCCAATTGAACGAGACGTTCGAGTTGCAAAAGGATCGCGCGATTGCCGACGCGTTGGCGAAGCAAGCCGAAGTGTGGGAGACGAGTTTGAATGAGAAGGTGGCGGAAATGCTGCGCGATTTCGAAGTGGAGAAGGAGCGCTTGCTTGCGACCGCGTCGAAACGGGTGGCGGAGGAGAAGGATCGGCAGTTGGAGGTGTTAAGGGAGCGCGAGCGGAATTTGAATTTGGAAATTGTGAAGTATAAAGGGACGATTGTGCAATTAACGGAGAATGCCGAGTGTCACACGAACGAATTACTGGAACGAATCGACGTTTTGCAACAAGAAAAGGCGATCGCTGAGGAGAAGTTGGCGGGGGTGGAGCTGGCGGCCTCGGTAGCCGTCGTCGAAGGTGACTTTTGCTGCTATATGTGAAGTATTTCTCTAATGTTGATTAGTTTTAGATAAAGTGGACGCGACAACGAGTCCGATTAAGCATAAAGAGGCGGTAAATGTGGCGGCGAAGCCGCTCGGGAAGTTGAATGTTGAGTCGTGCAAAGTCGGGGATCATGTTGTGGTCATCTGGGATCAAACGCATGAAAGCTTTAAGATCCTGCAGGAAAATAAGTACATGTTTTTTCTGCATTCGGACTGCCTGCCCGATTTGTGTCTGGAGATCGTGAACGGCCGGCCGAATAAGTCGTACTGCTTGGGAGAAGTGGTCGACAAAGAGTACTGCCATGCCAGAAAGGTACTACATTATTTTCTAATATTTTTAACGTTAATGTTTGATGTGTTGCAGTCGGAAAACCGATACAAAGTAGCGAGAGGCACGAAATTCTTCCGAATTAAAGTGAAGCCGCTCAGTTTTCTCTACGCTGCCAGACAGACGGCGACTGCGTTGATGCAGAGCCACATGTCGCAAAGTCACACCACGTCGACGTGCACGGACATATCCGAGGAGTTGACGCAATCGCTGCAATCGTTGCCCACATCGCCGACCCGATTGTACTCGACGGTGATCAAAGAGTCGCTCGCGGAGGAAACGAATCCGGACGAGTTGAGGCCGACGAGTGGCGGTGGCGATAAAAAGTTCGGGGATAGCGGGATCGTCGAAAGTATGTCGGTCGATGACAATATCGAAACGCATCCGAGGAACGAAAGTGAGAGCAGTGACCGGTAGGTTTAATTCACAATTATATTTAACGCGTGGAAATATATCGCATTGATTTGCACCTTTTTTCTATTTTTGTAAATACTTAACTAATTAATTTTCGACTGGTTTAGATTTAATTAATGTGTTTTTTGGTTTGCAATTAATTTTATTTGATTAATTAATTTAACGTTCGATCGCGGACAGGTAGGTGGCGTTGCGTGCGTTACGTTTTTTCGTTTGAATTAATGTTTCAAATGATTGTTAGGTATTTGGTTTGCGCTACGAAAGTAGATGTGCAGCATAGTTACGTTAGTTCCCGATGGTTAGACTTGATGTTCAGTCGGATGTTTGCTAAAAGTTGCCAGAATTTGTAGCTTAGCTTAATAATCGACTATATTGGGAGGGCGCCACTACACCACTGTGCTGTATAGTGGGTTGCTTAGTCGTGATGGCGCCCTCTTGCGGACTAACACCAAACTAGATGTAAAAATGAATTTGTTGTTATGTGATATTGACGCCTTTTTGTAGATATACTAGTGCATCACACACCTCTTTTTGTTGTTGTTTTGATGATGATTCTGTAATCAAATTAATTTTATCTAGACAGAATACGATGTAGCGGGACTTTTGATAATGTGATGACACGAGTGTCCGATAGATGGTGCTAATTTTGTTCTGTCTTGTATTAATGGCCTTAATGATTATCGGATCAAATTGATTGAGATATTATTTCTAACAATAATTTTAATATTTATTATAGATAATTTATTAACAATAACATGTTTAGGTTTTAAGTCAAACAATTTATTTGTTGTTGTTGAACAGTCGATTTCTCTGTTTTTGTGATATAATTCAATTTTCTTTTAACTCTTCATTGATTCGAAAAATATGAAACCGTGGAATCGATTTGCCACACTTTTGTTTTTTTTTGGAATAATATTTCTTAAATAAGCTAGTTTTACTCTTATGTACCTATATATTAGTCTATATTTTACTATATTAATTACTATATCCGCAAAATTAACCGGTCCAGTCGTTTTTTTCGAACCAACTTTATGATGAGATGTATTGCTGGTGGCCTACGACCAGACTGGATGGTTTTTGTGACTAGTGTGATTTTTTTTTGGTTTTCGAATCATAAATGTGAGATGATTACAAAACTTTTTATAACAAATGCCATATGTGCAATAAATATCATTTAAAAATGCTTTTTATTCATAATTTTGTGCAAAGAAACAATTTTTTGGCGGGAAAAAAATGAAACAATTTAAAAATATCACAAATCTATAATTCTATACATGGTATATACAAATATATTTATTTATAACAAATCGTACGCGTAATAAATTGAAGATCATCGAAAGTAATTATGTACAACATACTAAAAGGCACTCGATGCATTATGAAAATAATTAAAATTAGTGCAATAAAAATCCTAAACCTATTGATGTGGTGCCACATCGAAATGATCCTGACTGTAATGCATAATATTATTAATTCGAAAATCCAGCTCATTGAAAACAGCCTCATTATTACTCGCTAATTTACTACCATCATGATGATACACATTCAAAAAACTGCTATAATCCGTCGAATAGTTGCCCAACTCCACTAGTTTATCCTGATGATAATGCTTGGCATTATTATTATTATTATTCAGGCAACCCGCAGTCGCACTTTTGTTATTATACGGATCGTAATTTTGCTGCAAGTGCTCGTCCGCCGGATAATACATCTTGGAGCCATCCAGCACCTCGAACCCACTCACACTATCCACGTGGTAATAATTCGACGGTTTATTGCTCTGATGCAAGTCGAAATTCAGCTCGTCTAGCTTCCCGCCATCCATACTATACAAATTCTGCTCCATAAGATTGTTATTATTATTATTCGCCCCCAAACATTCGGGACTCGGATTCAAATGGTACCGACTATTCGTACTCGTATTACTATCATCGTTCAAAATCGTGTTAATATTCTGCTGGCCCCAATAATCCTCGGATTTGAACTCGCGATGAATGGTACCACTGCCGAGATCCAGCAAAGTCGGCGGCGATCTGGCCGCTTCCGTTTGACTGCTTATCACAAAGTCGGGTTTGATTGGTTGGTCCAATTGGAAGATCTCTTCCGGTTGGAATAAATCGGTTGGGATGTTGGTGAAGTCGTATTGGTTTGGGATGGTGTTCAATTCGGCCGCGGGGTAGTTGGGCTCTGGGGTCCAGTAGTCCAAGGGTTGGGAGGGTTGTTGGTGGTTGTAGATGGTGGATGGCGAGTATGGCTGCAGGTTGGATGACATTGATGGCTGGTAGGGGCAGATGCACTCGAATGGCGGGCAGGAGCAGTATCCTGGGGGAAGAAGAATTTTTTGTTGAACATTTTTGATTTTTTTTTTTTAATTTTTGGATTTTTTTTTTGGAAAAAAAAATTCTAAAAATCCGAAAACGGTAAATTTTTGGACGTTTTTGGATTTTTAGGAGAATTTATTAACAAAAATTTTGATAAGAATTCCGAAAATCGTTAAAAAACTTTTCTAAAAATCCAAAAACGCAAAATTTTTAGACGTTTTTGAATTTTTTGTCAAATTTTTAAGCCAAATTTTTTTCAAAAATTCGGAAAAATGACCAAAAAAGTTTTCCAAAGCCCCAAAAAAATTTTTTTGGAGCGTTTTTGAATTTTTTTGGGAATTTTTTAGCCAAAAATCCGGAAAATTACCAAAAAACGTTTCTAAAAATCCAAATTTTTGGATTTTTTTGAGTTTCTATTCGAATTTTTCAGTCAAAATTTTGTCAAAAACTCACCTTTATCCTGATCGGAGATCAACGGCGGCGGATTAAGATTGCGCGCCTGATTCGTAATCTCCCTGCATTGCCTCTTCGGTTCGCGTAGCGACATGATCTATAAATCCCAACAAAAAAATAATATAATTACAGTAAATAAATAAAGCTAACGAAGCGATAAAATCCGATGCGGAAACTTTGCAAAGGCCTAGAAATATGTTTGATGTCATTGTAAGATTTCGTCTTGGGGCCCTTTTTCCGATCTTATAAATCGTATTAATTGCTACGTTCGCATCCTCTATAATTATCATTTCGTATGTGTGGTCGATCGGTATTTGATCGAAAAATATTGACGATTGCTGCTTAATCATGTGTTGGGCAAACCGGTCATTATCTTCCGATCTAAACAAATACCGGGTGTTCCTACCTTGTTCCCTAAGGCGGCTTCTTTGGCCAGCAGGACGGCCAGACCTCGCACCCGTCGCCCACTGCCCAAAGTCCTGCGCGCTTCGGACGTGCTCTTCGCCTCGGGTCGCGGATGATCGTGCACTCCCTTCGCTTGGAAAAAAATCGCATGTTCCGTGTGACGCCAAAAATGCGTCACCGGATATCCGCAATGTCCGCGACACGGCAGGATCTCCAAGCGGCCGGTGCATTGGCGATTCGGACACGGTTTACCTGTAACTTCACTCATTAGTTAAATCGCACTACAATAATTTTGGCGGCAAAGTTTTTAAATACCTTGTTGCTTCTTGCGGGCCTTGTCGCAGATCGCGGGCCGAAGATGGACTCGATCGCCGCTGGGCAGGGTGCATCGCTGCGAGCACACCAACACTCCCAGACAGCTCTTCTTGAGAATGTGCACGTTGTGGTTGTTGGTGTTCCGCATCGCCCAGCCGGACGAGTGTCTTTTGGCATCTTCGTTGTCGGCCCGGTAGACTAGACGGCAATGTCCATCAGCCCATTCGGAAAAGGGGTCGTAATCGCTGATGCGCGGTATGGCGCTGTCGTTGATGTCCCAATCCGTGGAGTTGGAGTACGCCCGGCACGACATGCCAGGGGAACCTGGTGTGTGCCTTCAGGAAATTAGATTTTAATACGAATTTGTGGTGGAAAAGGTTTTTTTTGGGACGTTTTCTTAAGGTAGACATTTTTTAATTTTTTTTTTGGTGGTTTTGCGGGTGAATGTGTGTCATTATGTGGTAGTAAAATTAGTATTTGATAGTAAAATGCATTTTAATTTGGATTTATAGCGATTTTCAAATTTTTAAAAATTATTAGTTGACAAAAAAAATATAAATTCGTTATTTTTTAATATTTTTACTAATTAATTGCATATTTTAATTATTATGAATATTTTATTAATTAATATTAATTTTTTTTCTTGTAGAATATTAACTATTAATTATTTAAAAAATTAAAAACAAGGACTTAGTCAAAATTTATAAATTTTTTCAATTTTTTTAAAAAAAATTCTTAAAAAAATTTGAAAATTTCTTTAAAAAAAATTTTTTTTTAGTTACAAAAAAAGCAAATTAAAATAGAAAAAAATTACCCAAACATATAATTAGTATTTCTGATCGTTTTATACAAAAATTTAAATAATTAATTAAAGTTTTTAATACGAAAAAAAATTATTATTTCGATAAATATAAAATTTAAGGCGCTGATTTTTTTACTAAAATTTAATTTGACAAAAATATAAATTTTTTAATACATTTTAACACAAATTAATTAATAATTTTTCTATCAACAATTTTTAACAAAATAATTTCGAGCGCAAAAGTTGCGCGCTTGATCTTCTATCGAACTCTCCACCTTTACAACTAAAATACTCGCAGAAAAATATTTTAAATAATATTTCCCCAAATTTTTAACTCTCTAAAATTTTCTTATCACATAAATAATTAGGAAAAAAATTCCTTTACCCCAAAAAAAAAAATTATATCGACCCACACATCGCCTACCAAACACAAATACTTTACTCTCAATCCTTTTATTGCCTTTAAATTATAATGAAAGTGTGTAAAATCACAGTGAGTAATAAATTTAATCTCAGTAAGTTATCGGTTGGACTTGTCTGATATAGTGAATCTCTTTTAAAATTGTCTGCAGGCCATTTGCTTATTAAACAATAGTATAATTTACCGTTGTCACTAAACCGGTAATTATTCTGTTCGATTAATTATACTATCTGATGTTGATCGTAAATAATTCCTCAAAAAAAGCCTCTCAAAAAAAAGTCTACTTACAATATTACCATATCTTCTAACACGACGCCGAAATCCACTAAACCCACTCAATTTTAAAAATAACAACTCACTTCGCAAAATATTAAGCGAGCGCACCGGATTTAATTTTGGCGAGCGGCGCCTTTTTCGAAAAATCTAGGACTGCAACTCACCATTAGATGGTTCAAAGGACAACTGAATCCGGGCAGAGCGTGTGGCTTTCCGGTAATAGAAAGCCACTCCTTCTAGCTCCCTACTACTAGATTTCTAACACTTACAGGACCAATGGAGCTAAGCGGAAACTCCTCCAAGTTTCCGGGTATTCTAACACCTGACACCCTACCAACCGCTCATTGGTTTGACTAAATTTCCCTGACTGAAAAATGCGATTACTAACCTGCAACTTTTTTTTTCGTCCTGAAAAATTCGCACTTATCGCCGCTGCTTTGGCAATTCGACTAAATCTCGACGATTAATGCGTGAATTACTTTCAATTTCAATTTCATGACCCGATATATGGATTTGTAAAACAGGTTTCTCGGCGATGCAATCACGAAATTCACGATTAGAACATTTTTTTCAACAATCAACGTCAATTAAAACAAACAAGAATCATGTTAAATGTGTGGCTGTGGGGCCGAAGAAGCGCAATATTCTCTCTGTTTACAAAAAAGGTACTAAATTGCCATCATTACATTATTTTTGATTAAATTTCTGATAATTTTTATGATATGACGATTTTAATACATATTAATTTAAATGCACAACCGGTCGGCGGGCAATTTTTATATCAGCTACTTTAAAATCGCATTCGATTTTCTAAAAAATTTCCCCATATGACTTAAGTTAAGGCGACTTAACTCAAACTGACTTAAGTCACTTACTTAACACTATTTAGTTGAATTGTTAGAGCAAAATCGGTCCATCTCATTTTAAGTTAGAGTGACTTAAAGTTTGAGTTTCTTGATTATTTAAATTTGAGTCAACTTTACTTAGTGCGCCTCTAGTGGCTTAATATTTATCGTGCAAAAAAGTGCAGGCAGTAAATATCCATAAGATTATTTTTGATTAAATTTCTGTGATAACTTTTTATATGAAGATTTTAATATTAATTTAAGCAGTACAACCGGTCAGGCATTCTACTACTGCTTTTAAAATCAATTATATTTTCCAGTTGCGCTTTTTTTCTAGAACACAGCAGGTTATGTAGCATCCCAGAATACTATATATATCTATATAACTTGTTCAATTCAAGAATAATTATTATTATTAATTAATGAAAATGAATCAATTGGAAAAATGGTCAAACAATGCATGAATGGCGTGCAATGCAGCAAAACCGAATGCGATCATCGAGATATTGCGGTTTAATGAGGCATTTTTTTGCTCTTCGGGGGCCACACGCTATTCAAAAACATTTAATTGACAAAAAGCTTATTTGTAATTCAATAAGTTTCCATTTAAACAATTAGGTTTTTCTGTTGCATTGTTATTGCCAAATTAAAATCTGGATCAGAATTTATACCAAATATTTTTACAACCAAGTTATTCAATCGTAAACGCCTAAAAGACAGAGAATAGACTCTCCCGTTCTAAATGGGACTCGACCAATTAAATGAGATGAGAAAATGAAACTGCCACTGGTGGTGGATCGAGTAACCAGGATCTGGTTGTCAAGGAAATAATTTTAGGTTATGTTCTTCTTCTTTTTTTTGCTTGCAAAATCCCGAAAATCAATGCAGTGGTTATAAAATCCCGCAAAGATCTAATAAATCATCATCGTCCAAAGCTTACCATCATATTAACTTTCCATAAATTTCAATCGATTTAACCTAAAATAAAAATGAATGCTTCTAGTTTAAAAAATTATATATATAAAGTTGTAAATTTAGTCTATGATGTCTGTCTGATATAGCCGAGTGGAGTATATAAATATATTCGGCACGTGGATGAAGATACGGGTATATCTGTCTATATAACCGTAACCATGTAGTATAGTGAGTGGTTATATAAAGCTCGTGCTTAGCGCACGTTCTACCTTCGGACGCACCGGGCTGCATGAGGGAGTCACACTCATATTATCTTTGCTTTGCCTTTTACCTGCCTGATGCGCTCCTCACCAACCACTCTTCTACTACTTAACATCAACTAGTATACGGACGGTCACCAAACCAAACACCTGGTCTACAATACCTACAAATTATATTTTACACCTCTTGTTTGACGATGTTTTTAATGTAGTTAAATACTTATCGCATGTCTGCCAATTCCAATTGCAGATTTTAACCCTATTGCAATTACTGCGCATCAGGCTTTGCATCCCCTTTATTAAATTCCAAGCGAATTGCATGTTAATCCAGTACTTCTCACTTAGTTTCAGCAATAATTACCCATTTTTTAGCACAATTTGCTTATTTTACCACAATATTCGTCTTTTTTAATAACATTCTGACAGATAATCAAAATGCCACCGCCATATTGGATTTGTAAATTGACTTCACCACGCCACCGCGCGCGCAAAATTCAAATTTTAAACCAGCGCGGTAAATTTGAATTCGAACTGGTAAATTTGAATAATCATCGTATTACCGCCATGTAAATTGATGTATTAATGCGGGATGGCATTTAAGAAGTCAACCCCCAAGTCTAATAAACATTTCTCTGTACAATAAAAATCAAACAAACGCATTACCATATTTTAATTGTCAGATTGGACAAATATATGGATCAGGGTGCACTTGATAATCCCAAACGTTCACACGCTCCAATCTCGATGTTCAATTGTTGCTGCATAAAAAAGCTAATGAGGGTATATTAAAATTGACACTAGTTTTTTCGTTTCTGAAGGGTGCGTGGCGCTTTTGTTTGGGGGGTGTTGGTTTTTTGATTTAGCAACATTGTGACCAAAGATTGATTAATGGGATGTTAATTTAAAGGGCGGGTGTCGCTCGTTTGCTTTTTCGCAAAGGGCGCGTAATTTTTTTTTTGTCGAGCATCTCTGTAGATGCTGTGAATTTGAACGTGTGTGATGTCGAATTTCGGAAGAAGCTTGAGAATCGTCAGTTGCAGATGCAACGAAGCTTGCTGCTTGGAAGCTTTGATTCCTTTCCTCCTTTTATCACATCCTTTTCGTCGTCGTTTAGTTCAGAAAAAAAACCAGCGGCTTTGAAACGGTTTCGGCGCGCGGACTTTCGCGTGATGCAAATTGCCAGCAAATTGGATCGTGTCTATAAAAGGCACTTAGATTTTATAGATTGTAATTTATTATGCAGGTGTTGAGATTTATAAGTGAAAATCGGAATTAATTGACTGATTACTTCGACTTTTAAATAAAGCAATAACATTTTATTGGCGATTTTTCTGCATGTAAATGGCATTTTGATGGGGTGACAGTTTTAAGACTGCTTCGCCTCTATTTTATATGCAAATAATTTGACGAGTTCATTTAAAATAATCGTTCGGCTAATTAAATAATTTAAAACGGTAATTGTTTGGGAACTGCTGATGGGCTGGCAAGCAAAGATTTGCCAACACTGTCGCAGCTCTGCAAATATTTTGAGTTAATTAAAGAGATTTTCCTTCTGTTTGCCTTTTGGTGTGTTGGATGCGAAATGCGAGTCGAAAAAATATATCGCTTGCGTTGTTTGATGATGACTGAATTTGTTTTTGACATGTCGGAATTTTCTTGACTCGAAAAATCGGCGAAAAAAATCGCCATTAGGCCCGCGCAATTAGTTTAATTAGGGGATTTTGCGGAAAAATGCGCCTCGAAAGTATTTCATAACGACTCAATTATATTAATAATTAATTTTTGTGTGTTAATTAAATTTGCAGACATTTTAGTGGTTAAGACGCGAAGCCGAATAAAAAAATGGAAATCAATAAAATTAAAATGTTGCTTGATCTTATATGTAAAAATAAATTAATTAGATCACATTGTGGGTACTTTTTTGCTTTCTCAAGGCGAACGCAATGATGAATGGAGTAAAAATGACCAATAACTTGGAGTGTCCTTAAAAGCGAATGCAATTAATAAAAGAAATACAAATATGAATATCCAATCAAAAATCAGATATGAATGTCCAACCATCATGGTCGCACTTTTTTGGCCGAGAAAAATAAACCAACAAATTGGTGTGCAGATAAATAAATGAGACAGAAAAGGAGAAAAGCGACCGCCAGCTGGCTGAAAAAATTGCCATTCTAAAATTAATAAAATATTAATGAGTTAGTTGAACAAGTAACTTAATTAAAGCCAATTAATTTCGAAAATAATTCCAACAAACATTTTTATTTGGCTTGGCTTCTTCATTTTTCGATCCAGGTGGACACATATTTGCACAATATCGATGTAATTGCATTTTTATTACCGCAAATTTGGGTGGACCCTCGCAAAAACCAACATCCGACTTTTTTATATATTAAAGCAATGCGCTTTTAATGCAATAATACTTACCAATTACGTACAAAAGGCAACTGATGTCGAATTATCAGGCCATATCGGAAGCCACCCTCTTTTGACGGGTGTTAAACTATATTCCCACCAAAGTGGGCCTTTGGGGCTCATCAATTTCAACAACCCCTAATGCGCACTTTAAATTTTAACGCGCGCGAAGCGCAAAAGCTCACTTTTCTATTATTAACAACTATTATTACTAATTTAACGCGATTTCTTGCAAAACAACACAAATTAACACGAACTCAAAATATTTGTCTACTATCTGACGGACATTTTCTGACAACTGTCATCTTTTAATTTTCTTAACCCTAAAATCCCTAGATTCGCGGAGACTTGAATGGCGGCAAATTCAAATTCCCATATTGTTTTATTTTATTTCTTGACGACCCTTAAAACGCTTGGAGGGTTGAAATAATCGATCAATCAATGTCACCCGAACCTCCAATGATGATATTCATCTATTTTGGGCTCGGTAAATAGTATTGAGAATTTGGGAATGACTTAACAGATTTCTGTGTGAATTTGAATAATTCTGTCATTTATTTTGTGTAAACCAGAAGCTTATTATTCAGATATTATATTGAATGCTCGTTTAAAAAGCATTAGTTTTAATATGTATTGGAAAAAATGTCTATTTTAATAAGCACAGGTGAAGTGACTCATAATTATTGCATAAAAGACTAATAATTAAAGAGTTAATTAGTTGCGAGTCTTGAAATAAGACAAACTAAACCATTCTTCGTATATTTTTTGCGGTTGAAATAATAGCCTATAATTATATAATTTACAAGTAATTGATAGTCATTTTTCAAATCATTAATTAAATAATGCAACATGAAAAACTAATTTTAAATAGTTATAAACATTCGAATTTCGCGCCGTGACGTCTAGCCTAGAACTTTCGAGGAAGTCGTAGAAGAAGAAGAAAAATGGCGTAAAAGTGCAAGTGTGTGAAAACTGCAATTCGTGATTAATCAATTATTTGTAAGTATTCAAACGTTCAATTACTATTTAAACGTACACAAAAGAATTGCATATATGTGCAAACAATTAGAATGTTCGTAATTAATCGAATATTACACTGTGCGAATAATTTTAAATTTAACCTCAAAATATTACGCCGTCTGACCTTTGTACCGGTGAAACAATTTTCCAATATGGCAGGTTTTGACAGTTCGCGATCATTAGTAGTACGAAAATGCAGGAATATTGATGCTAGACGTCGATTTGAGTAAAAATCCCATTAATCAATCGATAACAGAATACTAGCTGCAAAAAAAATCGTAAGTGACAATGAATTAATGAATCCAAGCCATAAATTTCATTCCGTACCTTTCGAAACATTAAATACAAATTTAATGTTGTTCTCTTGTTACTGATACACAATATTAACATTTATGCAGATATATTCGATATAAGTAGCTTGTTAGGGATGATTGTTGTGGTCACTATTGAAACATTATTATTTATGCGAAAAGAAGGCGAAAATGATTGCGATCAATGCAAAAAGGGGGCTATCTGAAAGCCATCGATCTTGTAATTTGCAGAATTATTGACATTTGGCGTGTGGCCACTCCGGCCACCCCACAAACGGCCACAAGAGGAAAAAATTTTGATTGTATTTACCAATAATAGACTTTACTTGTTTTTATTTTGGGCCCTTTGAAAAGCGAACATGACAAGCATTGTTGGGCTGCTGGGTATGTTTAACATTAGCTCTTTTGCTCTTCCTCAACCGAACCGGGTATCGGATGTCCCTTTTATTATTCCTTTATATTAACGCACGTTTTATCATTTAATACTATTTTCTCCTGTTTCGTTCGTTGTTAGTCGACTAGACTGTGTTTTTTTTTAATGAATTTTAAAATATTTTTTGGATTGCAGCGAATTTTCCTGATCGTTCATCCTTGTTCATCGACTTCAGGAGCAGTTTGGCCGAACTTTAGGGTGAGTGCTCTATTTTTTGAAATTTTATTCTGGCGGGAAATTTAATTGTTAGATTATAAAATTTCTGGTCGGTGATTTAGATGAAAATTAGCGTTGTGTGCACCTGTTGTAAAGATACAGATAGAGAGACTGTTTGATAAACATGAGTGGATTGCAATGGGCATGAAAGTACGCGAGTCGTGCGCCATATACACACGAAATGCGATAACAAATTGTTCTGGATAAACATTAATTTGATAGATTATCCGCACTGTTTATCGCTAAAGGCCGGGTATAATTGGCTGACAAAGGCGCGCAGGAATTGTGCAGCACCTAAAACGATATCAGGCTTTTCCCAGTTGAAGAGCAGCGGCGATTTATCCGTTAATTACTGGAATCGGCATGGAACGTTTGAGGGTGGCTATATCTGATTACGTTTTGCACATCGCATCCACTTTTGTTCCATGCTCTCTGCTGTGGTGCTAAAGCACAAAAAGGTACAAAAGAAAAATTTAGCGTTTCATATTATTATTAATAACACATATAGCAGATTGCTATCTTGATCTTGTATATAGAGGAGGTGTACTTATAATGGAAAAATTAGGTACCAAGCAAATTGCGTGCATTCGCTCACTATAATGACCTATGAACTTGCGTATTGCAAAAATTTAATTAATAACGTCTGATTGTATCGCGCCATATCAATGCAGATAAATATAATCAAAAAACAATGCACCGCTTTTTCCCACTCTTTTTATTATTTAATTTATTTTATACAACAGCAAAATACAGCTGTAATTACTTATGCAATTTTTTTTAATTTTTTTTTGTGATTGAGGAATTATTTTTGCCACAAATATATTTTTTTTTTACTTAAAAACTTCCTCAAATTAACGAAAAGGAGCAAATAAATTTGTATCTTGCATTAATATTGGCTTTTGATTTTTGTTTCTAATTTTTTGGCAATTTTTTTAAGCAAAAAAAAATTATTTTTTGCCTTAAAAATAATTTATTTTTGAATAATTTCACAAATAAATAATAATTCTCTCTAAAAAGCTCTGAAAATTATTTTTATTAATTCGACAACACGCTAATAATTTAAATATAATAAATAAAGACAAGATCTTAAAAATTAAATCTAAATTTATTATAATTAAAAATTGTTCAAAACGTAATGAATACACCATAAAATGTGCCACTAAATCTTTTCGAAAATATTTTTCATAAAGCAGAAGCTGTTCTGTTTTCAATTAAAATCAATTGCATCCAATTTAAGAGCCACTAAAAGCTTCAAACTAAATCATCGATTCAAATCAGAATGAACGATCAAAAACATGATCTGATGAAAGCAACCACTAATTACTTTTGATGTTTGTATGCATTAACAGTCAAAGTGAACTCCAAAAACCCGTTCTACATTATAAACGTTATTTATCTACCCCTCCTCGTATAAATAATTAACACACATTTAAATAAAAATTACCAAGACGCACTTTTTAACAAAATATTGCCAAAATTCAGTGACTATTTAAATTTCGCGCCTCTAAAAAGCGCGCGTCATTCAAACAAGTCAAAGCACTCTTCGACGATAAATCCAATTAAAAATTAGTTCTCGCTGTAAATTGATGGTCGAGTGATTAAAATCACCCTGTACATTCATTATTGTGCATAATGTGTGCGTCAGCTGCAGGATCTTGATGGCGGTGGTCGCGTTCCTGAACACTTTGGGGCCGGGATGATCAGAACATGTGCTGTTATCACTATCAGCAACACAAAACAACCTCGAAACACAAAGCGATGATTGAATGAATGCATTTCTATTGAATATAAGCGAATGCAAGAATCCGAGGCATGATTAACATTTACAAGTCCGAGATTTCTGTGGCCAAATACATATCGGATGGTTGTAATAATTGCGATGCCTAAGTAACTTCGATTTTCCATGTAATAATAACTTAAGTTCTTACGTGTGTTGCTTGTGGAATGATAGCATGCTGAAAATTCATGTTTAATTCATTACGGGATTATTAGGATTTTAATTAGCGACAAAACGCGCGCGCGGGAAATTTAAATTAATTTATTTTAATGAGAAAAATAGTCTTTTTTGAGTTTATAAAATTAATTGTGGCAAAAAAATATAAAAACAACAGACTGAGACTAATCTGAGCTGTTGATCTAAAACGCATCTATTTTAGATAAAATGCCTTGATAGGGGATGACGCATTTTTGTGCATCAAATTGATAGCGACCCTTTAATTACCCCAATTACATTTACATATTAGCATAGCTGTAAATTTAAATTGTATGTGCAATATGGTTCTTGTTGATGGTATAATCATTCAATTTTTTTAGTTGAATATTTATGAAAAATGATAATTTCAATGTGTGCGTTAATGATAATTATTTTCACCCGTATGGCATAAAAATAACTGTATTGGTGAAACTCAATGGTTTTGATTAGGCTTATCGTGTAACAATCAATCAATTGTATTTCTGGGTTGCGTAACATGTTACATAACTTTGAAACAATATTAAAAATTAGTTTTGAAGTTGAGCAACTTGTTGCACAACCTGTTGCAGCATCGCGGCGCGAATAATAATTTAATAATTATTGCAGGAAATCGCAAATTTGCGAAAATTAATTTAAAAATATTCCGAAAAATTACCATATGTGTCATTAAATTTGAAATTAATGGTTCGCTTTTCGAACATCCTTTCGGGATGCAAAAATCTAGTCGAGATTTGTCATGCAAAGAACGAGTCGCAGCGAGGCAGGTGTTATTCCAGCTGATAATTAGTTGTCAATATAGTAGCCAAACAGTTATTATTAATAACATAAATCTTCAATCACTTTCTTGCAAAATGCATTCACAATCAGAGTGCACATAAATTTTCATTAAGCTAAACAGTCAATAATCTTATCAAATCGACGGCGTTATTTCCAATATCAACAATTTATTTATTTGCAATTAAAACGATCATGGGAATTTAATTAAATGGAAGTCGCGATGAGAAGCGATTTTCACTAATGGTGTGAAATTGGGGTGGTCCATGCCTAAGATAATTAATGTGGCGTAGATCGGCACGTTTTCTCACAGAATATTGCCAGGAAATTCATTTTTAATTAATTTTCTAGCATTTTTATTTTAGTAAAACTTTTTTCTAATTTTTTAAAATCAAAATACTTCCAGGAGTTATTTTTTTTTTGGCTTTTTTATTAAATTTTTTGGTGAAAATATAACGCTGGCACAGCGTGGCAATAAAAAAGTACGCCTAGCGCATTTGATACAACAGGTCAGAACGTAGTCGACTTGACTGTAGTTGATTTTTTTATTTAATTTATTTAGCTTTAAATGAAATAAACTATTTTTACTATTTTTTTAAACTTTTCTTTGATAATTTATATATTTTTCTAAATATAAAAATATTTTATAATTTAAAAAAAATCTTTAAATAATTTTTTTACACGATTTTATTTAGTTTTTAATGACATGGACTCACATAAAATTGTTGTTCCTGGCTGAAACAATTTGCGGGAATTTAATTAAACGTGAAAAAATGTCTTGAACGGATGGTAGAGTACATGATATATATTGTTAAGTTAATCGCGGCAATTTCGTCAAGACACTTCATTAAAGTGTATACTTATAGTTACAAATTACAGTTTTACAGAATATTTTTATTAATGCAATTATTAGTAAAAAGCTGCGCAAGCTTTGATGATATAATTTTTAATATATTAAATTACCCTTCTGCAAACATTTTAACAATATAATTATGATATTAAAAAATTAAATACGCGCAGCTTAATTAAATTAAATTATTAAACGACTTCATTTTCTTTCTGTGCATCGTCCAATTATTTCTGTGAGAATTTTTATCATTTTTAAATTAATATTTAACGATAGGAAAAAAAGTATCATATCGCTTCGAATCCGCGAAAAAAAATCTTAATTAAATTGATTTATTGTACAAGTTAATTATTTGGCAACAAAAGAAAAAGTCGCTCCAATTATATGTTTTAGTAGCGACGATTTTAATTACAAATTTTTCAAATTTATTCTCAATTAATTGTGGAGGAGGGGTTACTTTAAATTTATTTACCACGTGTGTGATGTTATGCGGAGGGTAGCTTGACGGAACCCTCCGAAAATGTGACTCATTCAATTAAAACTAATAACGCCACTGATTGGATGATAAAACACTAAAATTAACTTTTATTAAAATTACTTTTTTTATTGTATATTAATGCATCTAGTATATTTGAATCGACTTAAATAATTCCACCCTCCGGAGAAACTTTATGAAAAACAACTTTTATTTATTTATTTCTGGTAGATTGATGCGAGCAGTGATTGAATACATGTTTAGCTAACAATAGGTGTTTATGGAGTACTGGTTTTTGGCCCCCGATAATTTTGGGGGTGAAATTTAATATACTAGTCTATGGATTATAGATTATAATAAATTGTGCAATTCTATGTGGTTTTGTCGTTGGAGTCAACAACAAAATAATTGAATTATAGGGTTTTCGAGCGGAATATAGAAGAAATTTTTGGAAAAAAAATATTTGACACCGAAAAAAAAATTATAATGTCCCCAAAAAAAATTTATTAAAATAGTGCCATAATTTTCAAAATACTTTTTAACCAAATCTGATTGAAAAAATTATTTGATATAATTATTTAATTTAACGGAATGATTTACAGAACACCAAATGTTCGATTTTTTGCGCACGCTGCGAATAAATCTTCAGTGCAACATTCTTCAATGTTGTCCGAGGAGAAATGCATAAATATTCATGTAACGTACATCGATAGAAAACTGAATTAAATTTGAAAAGTGAAATATTAGCTGACAATGTTGACGATTCCTTTTTGCCCTCCAATCGACTAGAAAAAGCGCTCCACATTATTTTAATTAATTTAAATGCAATGGCAAAAATGGGCAAGTTGCGCGAATCGCAACTTAATTGATTGTCATGCATTTATGCAAATTTATTCATCGTAAATAAACTTCGTTTCTCTGTCAATAAATAAAAAGCAAATAATTATAAATGAACACAATATATTTGTATTATAGGCCTCATTTTAATTACTACCATAAAAGGTTATTAATACCGAACAAAAAAAATTGTATCGGAGAGAAAGACTTTATTAAAACAAACTCACTTTAGCATAATTGTATCCAATTAAAGCAGCAGCGAGAAAACTTAGCATAATAAAAAACCGACAACATTAAGTTTATTGGTCAATTCCACCAGACAGATCATTTTACCTTCGACGAAATCTCCTCCACTCCGCCAAAATTCGACCAACGGAAAAATGCCCCCCAAATCGACCATCAACAAAAACTCTCTCTTTTAACTCGATCGATCTAATTAATATTCAGCTTTTATTTCAATAATATTTCTCTGCTGACCATATTTTATCTGTCATGGTTGAATGGGAAATTAGCGGGTCACGTGACCCTCACCGTCGGCACGTGACCCGCTCAATATGGTTGGAGCCTTGATGGGCTTTTGGGTTGGATGCGCCAGGTGGTGGTGGTGGCGTGGGGAAAAGCACTTTTTGATGAGCTGCGCTTCTTTTATTTCGAAACAAAAAAATTCGTAGGTGATTTTAATGGGCGTGTGATTTTTATTTGCTTGATTAGTTTTATGGCTAATTAGGCTTTGTTGCATGTGGCAACAAATGGGCCTCGTAAACGCTCGTTTTGATTTTTTCTTTTGGACGCTAAGTTTTTCTGGTAGATTTTCGAAGCGAGATTATGCAGCAATTAATATACAATATAATTTCCAAAATGCATTCAGACAGAATAAGAGGCCTCCACTTTGAAACTATATCTCACCCCTCTGGTCGGACGCATTGTGCCCGATTATAAGTTGCAATTGTTGAAATCAGCAGGCGTCTTTTCCAGACGCAACCGAAAAATCTCGCAAAGTTTTCATTGTATCAAACAAACGTTTTATTATTTGTAATAGTCAATCTACAAAAGAATATTTTGTTATCGCTTCCATCCATTCATTTGGCTTGATATGAGAATTGAATGAAAGTTTGGTCTTCTCTGTGTCTTTATTAAATGTGGATAGTATTATAATTAACAAGCATGTACTTGAAATTTAAGATTAATTAAAACTGATAAATATATGTATGTATAGGTATAAATTCTCTTTGCTCCGCTGTCAGAGTTGAAATTTAAATTAGATGAGGATATATACCGTATGAGCAAAATTATTAAATTTAATTTAACTAGTTTATAATTTAAATACAGTCTTGAAATTCAACACACGCTAATTAATTGGAATTTTATACATATATTCCAAATTTCAAGGATCTAGGACAATTTAAAGTATTTTGATTAAGGTACTCTAGAGATTTCTATGGGCTTTTTGCTTTAAGTCCAAAAAATTGTTAATATTCAAGTCTAAATGTTGAAACTTGGTGTAAAGGCAATAATTGACCAAATAAGCCATACCAGAAAGTTTCAGCATTCGTTCTCAATTACAACTGTCAAAAATTTGACACCTTTGAATTGGCCAGTTTGAGCTTAAAATTTCCCGAGTTAATATAAGTCGTTCTAATGAAGTTACACTGTTAAATTTTTACACATGTTTATTAATTGGAGTTTTCTACATATGTTCTAAATTTCAAGGATCTAGGATCATTGGAAGTATTTTTTTCGGGGGTACCCTAGATATTTCTACGGGGTTTTACCTTTAAGTTCAAAAAATGGTTAAAACTTAAGCTAGAATGTTGAAATTTGGTATGGTGGTATAAGTTGGCTTAATAAACCATACTGAAAAGTTTCAGCATTCGTAGTCAATTAAAACTGTCAAAATTTGACACTTTTCAATTTTGAATTTTTTTTTAGCAATATTCTTCAATTTTAAAATTATTCCAATGAAGATATGGTCTTGATATTTAACACACGTGTATTAAATATTGTTTTTTACATATGCTCCAAGTTTCAAGGATCTAGAGCAATTAAAAGTATTTTTTATAGCGCCTTATTTATTTTTTTCAAGTAAGAATTAGACGTTTGATGTAAATCTTTTTGTTCATACGCTATATAAAATGATGAATAAATCACGAATTCTGTTAGATAAAGTTATTTTTTTGCTAAAAGGCGTTGTTGATGGGCTTACACGTTTACCGCCACTGCGCTGCTGGAACATCCAGTAAATTATAAATTACCGATATGAGACAGGCTAAGAAATGTAATATTAATTAAAAGCAAAACGCATAACGAGATAATAAATACATCTGGCTTTCGAAAACTTTTACGGCAACATCTCTCTTCATTTTCATGCACATTTTTCGGCCTAATCTAATTTAGTGACAATATTTCGCTTCCACACACACATAAACTTTGTAATAAATTTTGCCACTCAACCGAATAAATAAATGAAGTAATTTGCGTAATTAAAGGAAAAAAATGTCTACCTACCGCATCCATATAAATATAATAGTAAAGATAAGCGATCGTTGTGTATTTTACAAGCCAAATAAAAGAGGTGTATAGAAAATAACTGGTAGATGACGTTTCTTATTTTTTTTTCCACTTTATTGCATATTTCTATGAAAGATATAAGTATATAATAAATACGGAAAAACGGAATGCATCTTGATAATAAACGAAACATAGTGTAAAATAAGATTTTATGCATTGCGATCTATAGATTTGAAATTTAAATTCGTGTTTCAATAATTTCCAATGTCTCGGCGCAGCGAGAAAAATATAAATAAAATATTTATGATTATAGACGAGTCGAATTTCCGAGTGGCGGATAATGGAACTAAATTTCAAAATAGCTGTCACTTGTCATATCGTAGTTATGTCAAATAAAAAGTAAATAATTTATTGACGTAGGTAAATTGTTGTTATAAAGGTTGTGAGGAGGCAGATGTAAAATTTGATGGCAGCTGAAAGTGAGTGCCAATGTCATTCATACTTGTGTGGAACCTTTTCGAGTAAACTACGTGACGTCCTTTACCCTTTTATTTCGTTTTACCTTGCAACAATTCAATTTTGTTAATAACAAATTAAAGGCGCCCCTATCGCGCCCTTTTAGTTAGTGTGCCAGATAAGCGCGAGGCGAAAATGCAATTATTTGCCATGGATCACAATAATTGGGTCTTATCATAGTTTTCTTGCCCCATTCGCAATGAATGAATGAATGAGAAAAAGAGCTGGGAGAACATTTCCTTTTATCTTTATTTCGATGGTGTGGATTGATGCACTCAATTAGTAGCCGCGCTGTTTGGGGCGCGCGTTTTTTGGATTTCGATTTTTAGTTTCGACGTGTATGAAAGGAATGTGGCATGGTAAAAGGGAATAATTGAAATGTCTTTCGAATTGCTACCATATAAAATTCAACTTATCTGAAATGATCTTCCCATTAAAAACACATAAAATTTAGTACATCCAATTTGAAGCTTTTCAATCTAATCGATTTTTATTTCGACTTCGATTATTTGCCAAACCACTTTTGAACGGTTATTAACTTTAACTGTAATTACGGAACATTGTCATTTCGAGGCATCATAACAATTATCGAACCAGTTGCTATTCTGATATATATTCACAAAACAAAATAAATCGCTACTGAAGTTTGAAAAATAAATATATTATTGTTAGCATATACTGTAATGCGCTGGCACAGTGTAGCAATAAAAAAGTACGTCTAGCGCATTTGATAACACAGGTCAGAACGTAGTCGACTTGACTTTAACTCCAAAATATAATTTTTTTTACAACTTTTTTTGACTTTAGAATATTTTTTGTATTATAAAATCGCTTTTAATCTATGAAATATATTTTAGTAATAATTTTAACCGCCCAGTTGCAAAAATAAACAATGACAATAAATAAATTAAATAAATTTCATGGTGGTAATTATTGCCATTCGGTTGAATTTTTCTCACTTATTCGAATTCATCTTAATTGAGATTTATAGATTTGACAATGCGATTAAGTGTCAAATAGCCACATATTGGTGGAGTAGTATGGTGGTGTTAAACACAACAATCTTATCTCGAAATTAAAATCTGTAAAATTTAATTATAATCGCATCGACTTTAAAGTGCGGGTCATTATATTTGCCATTTTTGTAAAGTAAAATTTTGGGATATAATTAAATCCCGCTTATGAGCGTTAATATAGCAATTATTCCAGTTGCATGCGCATTCTTTATTAAGAAATAAAACAGTAGTTTTAGGATAGATTGAAATTCTGCAGCATTGCGACTAATAAAACTACATTATAGCCGTATTAAACAGTCCAGTAAAGTGGCAAAGTTATTTGACTACCATGTAACTATTGCCAAAGGAATTTGTTACATTATTTAATTTAATAGCACCATCATTTTATTTGCCTCGCGAAATAAAATAAATAAATTATTTACGCGAAGAAGTTTGATTGTTTTCATTACTAAAACTTTTTAATATAGTCAAAACAATAATTATAAAAAAATAACTGTGACACGTGCCCGCATTGTACAATGTAGAAATTGCATTTTGATAAGGTAGAAATAAACAGGTGGCTATTTAGTTTAGTTACTTCTAGTTTTATCTGCGTTTGAGCTTTGAGGGAGCTTTTGTGTCGCATGCTTGAAATATTAATTGTCTGATAATTAGTTCGTTCGATATAAACAAAAACGGAATTTATAATATCAAAATACATTAATTTTTAAAATAGTTTTTGACAGTTTTTTATTCAAAAATAATTTATTTTCCTAAAAAAAAAAATGTTTAAAATTTTTCTGTCGTTTTTTGGAAAAAAAAAAAAAAGAGTTTGATTCGAAAATCCCACCGTGAACTCGTGTGATAGTTATCATCATCATCACGCATATTTTCTCTTCTTGAAGAAGGGTTGCAGCTTGAAGCCTTGACACCTAATGATCTCCGCCTCTCAGTTGGGATCCTGACGGTTCGTTATTTTATGTCTCGATCAAAATCACGATGCGGAGGTCTTCACTTTTGCACAATATTTATTTATATGCAAACAATTGATAAAAATCATCATCATCCATTTGATAATTATTGCCGTTAAAAGCTTTTTTTATCGGCGAATCTATATTATTTCTACTGGGTGTTTTTGCAATTGCAACCCCTTTCGTAGTCGTAATGAAAAAACACCTGCCACAACTTCGGTATTTAAGTACAACTATAAACAAAGTACTAAGTACATTATTGTCGCGATTGTAAAGGCTTTTCTTATATTGGCATCATTAAATAATCCCGACACTTTAATGGCACTACATTATGTGATAATTGTATGTACTTTGCTGGATTGTTGTTTTTTTTTTGGAATTTTTCTTTGGCATTCTTTGTAATTTAATTAAATTTTTTAGTTGCGAAAATCGGATTTATTGGGAATTTTTGGTAGAATTTTACGAATTATATTTTTTAATTAGTAATTAAGAGTAATTTTACTAATTTTTATATATAAAAAACGTTTGGGAAATTTATTAATAATTTTTAGTAATTTTTTCCCATTTTTTTGACAGAAATATTTTTTGAAAATTCAAAGTTAAAGTATCTCCGTCCTTTACTAATGTCCCCAGTTGAAAAGAGAGGGAGATACTTCATGAGCGCCTCCGGCAAAATTCGCAATAAATTTGCGAAAAATAATTTAAAACCAAACAAATTTGGAAAATAAATATCAAATTAAATTTTTTTAGCCACTTAGACCTCAAAAAAAATTCCAAAATATTTTTGAAAAATCTCAGCAACCAATATTTCTCAACGAACTCATTTTTCCGCACCAGAATGCATGTGTGGGATTTCGAACTGAAATTCCCCAGTGGCCAAATCGCAAAACAAGCAAAACCAAAAATCAATAAAATGCAGTTTTTACGATGAACGAACGAATGTTTTCATCTCAATTAAAATATCGATAAATACAGGCACTGCAGAGCACCACCACACTCTTCGATTCATTTATGCGAGAGGATGGCTGAATAAAACAAGTGCAAAAGCTACCATCAACAGCTGACCAGCTCGCCTTGACCATGGCAAAGAAGTTGGCAGTTGAGATAGGGTACGCACAAAAACAACCACGCAAACCTGAAAGGAAATAAAACGGAGCTAGAAATAAACTATATAATAAAACTTGTAATATAAAATAAGACGATCTTAAAGATGTGACTACATCTGCTTTCGATGTTGTTGGCAATTTGTTGACTTTTTTTTTTCTTCTGCAAGCATCACTTGAACAATTCATTGCCAAAGGACCATTAATCTAGTTTAAGGGATTTATCACATCCAGAGGTGACTAATCGAAATCAAACAAGTTTCATGAGATTTATGATCAGGTTCAGAAGTTTTTTCTTCGCAAATAATTGCGTCTATTCATTTAATGACTCAATCCAGTGACGTTTTTCGAAAATATTTATTTATTAAATTCCAAAAAAAATATTAAATATTTTTTTTAGTCATCAAAAAAATCCCTCAATTAAATTTCGACTTATAAAATTAACCGGCAATTTAACTCCATCAATCAATCACTCTTACCACAAAATTACCCTAATTACCATCAATCCGCTTAACGCGCTCCAACTCCATGAAACTTTTCTTTGCTTTAGCGCGGATTATAAAAAAAATGCATTTTTCAAAGTGACTAAATGGTGCGGTAAAATAAATTCGCTTGATGAAATATGTGAAAGATTAAAGATATTGGCATGATATGCGCCGCAATAAATTGTTGAAATAATCGGGCTTCCGTATTTGGAAAAACAGACGAATACGGTACCACATCAAAGACTTTTGCATTCCAAATAAGGTGTCAATAATCGGGAGCAATTGTAAAATTTTCTTTAGCACCAAATTAACATTTCGAGTTTTTCTTCAAATTTGGCGCGCCAAAAAAAAATATTTTTTGAAGGAAAGACTCAAAATTAATATAAATTTTGCTTTAATACGAAAACATTGCAAATAAAAAAGTGCGCGAAATTTAAATAATCAAACTTAAGTACCCCACAATTTAAATTTTTTTCTGTGTAAATTCCGTTCGTGTTTTATGCTCCCAGGTAATTTGAATACTTCAGACGATTTTCAGTGTCAAGTTCAGTAAAAAAGATAATGATCCAGTTGCAATTTTTCAACCACTATTAAATAGCCGTCGGTAGTACCACTAGTGGTCAATATCCATTACACGTGTAATTGACAAGCAAACGCGAATGTATAGTAAGCTATTAGAATATTTTTTCTGCAACCATCTCGGTGTTTTTTCCCAGTATTTATACCTATAAGTTTAAATAAGTGTAAATATCCTTTGGTCAAACGTAAGCGTGCAGCAGCAGCAGCCGAAGAGAAGAAGGAAAACCAGCAGCTGTCTTTATTATATAGTTATTCGAATTCGTCCTGAAGGCTTGTGTGTTCAAAGCCCTCTCCTCCACCTCCGATTCTTCTATTATTCTTATTAAACTAATAAGGTACAAGTTTTTGTTTCGACCAACCTGTAATTTCCTCCTTACCATGAAATATCGTCCACTTATTGTATTACAGCATTTTTACGCCAATTATTTTTGCAGAAGCAATTTTAAATCTAAATCTTTTTCTACCAGCATCTTCTTCATTTCTTCTCTTCTCATAGTGGTGTTAGAATCGATTATGCTAGACGGAATGGAATGTAGCTAACCCACAGACCTAGAGCCACTGTCTGGCTAAGAGTCTAGGAAATAATCATAGTACCATCATCTTTACCGCTTCCTGGTGCAAATCTCTTTATTACCACTCAAAACCGATTCTGTTCTGACCTGTGGGCTCTCAGTAGCTGATTCCGCCTGCACCAAATCAATTGAAGACCATGTAAATTTTTTACCGATAGCGTAGAATATCTTCCAGGCAGCAGCGACACGCCAATACAAAAATAAAAGATTATATTCATACGACGGCATTGAACGACAAGACGAAAGACACGTGCATGTAACTTCTTTGTTATTCCCATTGATTGTATTCATAAAAATCTGGGAAGTCATGTCGCAGCGCTGGCAGACGTACGTTCCTGTTATTGGTAGCATATACTGTAATGCGCTGGCGCAGCGTAGCAATAAAAAAGTACGTCAGCGCATTCGATACAGCAGGTCAGAACGTAATCGACTTGACTCTTATAATATTTTTTTTATGGAACAACTTGGCTAGAAATTTCAATCAGGTGAATAAACTATACAGCTTTCTAAAAATCGAT
The DNA here is from genome assembly GCA_963556235.1 of Cryptophagus acutangulus. Classification (NCBI taxonomy): domain Eukaryota; kingdom Metazoa; phylum Arthropoda; class Insecta; order Coleoptera; family Cryptophagidae; genus Cryptophagus; species Cryptophagus acutangulus. The sequence continues at coordinate 5,596,786 of OY744569.1, forward strand.
AGAAAACTAGCATTAATTGTATTTTTAATACCCGTATAAAATTACACGTACTCGAAATAATCTGTTCGATAGTAGTAGTATTTTAGAAATTATATTTATAAATAATGAATATTCAAAATGCATTAAAATTGCATTTTTATGTCGAGCGATACTAATAATTTTCAGAAAAATATGTATATATAACCATCTTAAGATAAACTACATGACATTTAACATGAATTAATTCTTGTTTAAGCATTGCATAAAATTAATACACTAATTAACAAAATTGTTAATTACTGATTTAAATAATCTTTCCTTTATATAAGTCGTCGTCGTCTAATTAATGAGAGTATCGCGTAAGGGTCAGGTGCTAATTTCTGTCAATAATTAACATAAGAAGGACGACGACGACGAAAAGAAAATCTCACAGTATTTAAGCGCTAATTTTAATACCTGAAAATAAAAAGTGACATTTTTATATGCGATGATAAATTGTCGAAAAAATCACGATAAAAGTGCTAGCTGGCTACCGTTACTTGAACCCACCGCAAGCGGTCCATAGTTCGAGGTGTTAAACTAACCCTTTTGCACAATTCCTTTTTTTCTTTCTTTCAACTTAACCCCCTTGGCACAGCCCCATTGAGCCGTCAGATTTCTGACACCGATTAGATCTTCAAGAATAATAAAGTGATAATATTTCTCAGCTTGACCCACAAACTTAAAGGTGGTCCTCAGCGTTATTCATTCTTTTCTTATTCAATGTTTGGTGTGTGAGGAAAAATGGCAACATCTGCAAAAGTGCTTATTAAAAAAAAAATCAATTTTCTTCTAAATGAAGAAATGAACGAACGTCTCACGTTTAATTAGCCAAGATTCATAATAATATTTATCCACATATTAAGTTATTAATTTACAGATTGGCGGCGCATTTGATGTGACTTAATTGCTGAAATATAAATAAAGCAATTTAAGCTCATTCAGTAGCTTTGACATCGATGATGATGATGATTATAAAATATACAATTCCGTTTAATTTGTGCGTGAGTTGTAAATTTACAACCTCTTCATATAATTGGTGAAGTTATATCGCGACATCCACTAATTTTCTTTATATACAGTTAATTATGTGACAAATAGCCCCTGCCTTGGTGTAGTATACTGATCGCAGCAGACTTATGTATGTGTTTGATGGCGAACGAAAAGCGCTGAAAAATTCTGCACATATTTCGTGTAACTTAATATTTTGCACAGTTTTGTATGTAATCATTTTTTTCAACGCCGCCTGAATAACATGCATTTTTTCTGTCACCACGACCAGCTCGTTTATTATTATTAGGGTGTGGATTTATTTACATTGGCGAGATTAAAGAAAGAAGCAAAACGCTAATTCTTCTTTTTATTATCGCACTTGCTGTGGACTGTCTTAAAGTGGAGATTTTTATGGCAAAAAAATATTATTTATTGGTAATGAAAATGTTATTAAGATTTTCTATAAGAAAATTACCCAAATTACCCAATTTGGGCAAGGTTTTTTAGTTTTTCTAAAATATTACCCAAATTTGCCAAAGCATTTTTTTGATATATTTTGAGGCGCTCAAAAAAATACCCAGATTTTTTTTTAAAAAAATTTAAAAATACCCAAATATACCTAATATACCCAAATACTACCCATATTTTTTTTGAAATTTTTGGAAACTTCTAGGTGTCTGTAAAAAAATTATAAAGTCAACTTATCGAAATAATTAATATTTTTTTTAGATTTTTGTAGAATGCCCAAACTTTTCTAAAAGTTACCTTAAAAATGCTTAATGTTTACCCAAAATACCCAATTATTACCTAAAATATTTCAAAAAAAATTCAGCTTTATTTAAACTTACCCAAAAAAATTATAATCGGCATAATAAAAAAGTAATTTGTAGGAGTTTATAAATTAGTCAAAAATACCCAAATAATGCCCAAATTTTTTTGATAAGTTATGAATATAATATCTCAAAACTGGATAATATACTCCAATATTACCCAAATTACCCAAAATGCCTAATTTTTTTTAAAAGTATACCCAAAAAATACCCAAATACGCAACCGCAAACTTTCTTAATTTAAAAAGCTGACTTAATTTAAGTGTCTTAAGCTCAGTTTAATTTTTTTATTTACCCTATACAAGTAAGGTTCAATCACCCTTCCTCATTGTATAAATTACTAGATTGGCATTATTTAAAAAATGCAAGTAACTTGCCATTTTATTAGACAGCAATTATTGTGATATCGTTTTATGGGCAGCAGATGCACATTTATATTGAAACTTCCTGTTGTTAGCATTTTTTTTTCTTCAATAAATAGAAATAATAGGGAAATAAAATAATAATGCATTCATCTATTTAAAGTAAATAAATACTTTTGCGCGGTGATTTTTTTTTTTCGAATTTTTAGCGCGGTAATTATATACGCGCGCATCAGTAAAACGCTAATTTATAGTCAAATGAGATTTATGTTTCGTAACTGACAAATTGTAAATGGTAGTAATTAAAATTACAAAAGTAGCTCTTTTCGAAAATTGAAAAAAGCAAGAAATACCTGTCCAACAGCGCAAATGATATATGAACGTGTTAACAAAAGGGGCCAAGAGCAAGAGTGCTAAGCCCCATTGTACCACATAAATTCTATTTTCGAAAATAAATTACGATCGTTTAAAATACCCATCATATCGTATCCAAAAGTCGGTAAAAATTAAATTTAATTATGATTATATTGTTTCACTGCGGCCTTGTCCGGGGCTAAATGCCTCTTCATTTTTCTGCACATCTAAGTGGAGGCTCCAAGTTAATGAGCCGGGGCCCAAGAAGATGGATAATTTATGTGAAATATCCAACCAATATTGTTCGGTGCACTGTTTTCTTCCTTCTTAACGACATTTCGAGCTTTATAGGTGCACCTTTACCAGTTTACCATCCAACAACGAAGAGATATATATTTAATGATAGAGTGTTAGTTGGCGTGTGCCGCATATGAGGGTACAGGTGATAACATTTTTCTAGTTTGTTTCAAAGTGTGTATGTGTGTGTGTGCTATTCACTTTAACGGTTGCTAGAATTGATTGATAACATAAAAAAAACGCTAAACTGCCTTTTATTATATTGCGCTTTGCATACTACTATAGCTCGTCCTCATAGCAACCAAAATAATACGGCAAGAAATCGTCTATGTTGCAATTTTATTAATTTTAATGAGCTATTGCAGATGTTTTACCGCATTAAGTCTAACTGAAGCAAACCGTCTGCAAATTCATTTTAATAGAGTAATAAATTGAAAAATCTGGGTATTCTGGGGCATTTTGGGGAATTTTTTGGGTATTTATGTAAATGGTATTTTTGGGAATTTTCTTTGCCTTTTTTATGTTAAGAAATAATTATTTTAGTGTAAAATATTTTGTATACTTTGGGTATTCTTGAGAATTTGGGTAGTTTTGGGGTAATTTTTCGAAAAATCTGGGTAATTATTGGAGACTATGGGGAATTTTTGCGGGTCATTTTTCAAAAAGTATTTTTAGAGGGTATTTTAGAAAATATTTTGAAGAATTTCGGCATTTTTGAATATTTTTTAAAGGATCTGGGGAAATATGGTGCATTTTGGGGTATTTTTTAGTAGTTTTTTTTAATAAATATTTTGTTTTTGGTCTTTTAGTCCAAGGAATAATTACTTTCTTGTAAAATATCTGGGTATTCTTTGGAAATTCCCGAAAATTTGGGTATTTTTGGGGTAATTTGCTTAAAAATTGGGTAAACCGACTATTTTACAAGAAAATAAATTACGAAATAATTTTATTTTCTGTCTGAACGACTCTCATAATTTTTTTTTCTACCTTTTGAATACCATACGTGTAAATTGAACCTGTTGAAAAGGATCTCGACAATCCTCCAAACAAAAGGAATCCTTTCAGAATAAAATAATGAAAATTGATCCTGAAAAAAATGCAATATAATTTAAAGCAAAACAAAGCATTATGTGTGGTCCTATAATAAACAAAACGCATTTCTTCAACTAAAAAAAAATTAAAAAAATGCACTTTATTTTTACATCAAGCAAAAATATTTTCTTCAAAACCGATTTTTTCGCCGATAAATCCTGATCGAAGGTGCATATTCGCTTCATTACATTGAATCAAATTTTTCCAATGTGACTTAAGTCATATAGCGATACCGGTTTTGAAATTTTATCACACCGTAACTAATTAAGCAAAAATAGGCTGGCATGCTTGTTAATTTAATAAGTGGATGGCAAATGAATTTCTGTCACATATTTATAGGTGGACAAATTATTCGCACAAGACAAAAATAATATGCTACAATAAAAACGGCGCATTAGTTTTCTATGCAAATCCCTGGCAGCATCGCATAAATCAACCATTGACATCGTATTTAATGCATTTATCGCAAGTAATACCAATTGAAAGAGGAATTATAAATAACGTGTCATGTATGAACCCTGCCAACATTGTAATGTTAATTTCTGAATACACAATTCGTTAGGTAGCCGGACGAAAAAAAAAATCGCGAAATTGATTTATTTGTCTGCAATCCAAATGCGGAATATGGAAATTAAATAGTTGCTACTTAAATAAATGAATGGTATTTAATTATTTAACGCGTCACATTTCAAACTTGGCGCGGTAATCTAATCGCGTGCGCTCGGTCTAAGCGTAACCATGGCAACCGCCCATTCAAAAATAATTTGTAAAATCGTTGGTAGATATTTCATTTTCGATGCCTAATCCCATCAATACATCCACTATTAATATTGACTTTGGATTTACAGTAGTCCCTTTAAGTGGTACACACAATAGTGTAATTTAACCCTTGTTATTCGGCATTTATATCAATAATGAAGGGTTAGATGACAGCAGTATTGAATTGTCGACCACCCTAAACGCAGGAGGGGCTGTCTGTATATTTATTTACTTTACCATAGTAGTAGCTCGACAAACACAGCTTAAAGGGTTACCTTTCATTTTTTTTTTCGTACCGGAATTTTTTTCTCCTTTAAGTTATGTCCAAATTTGAAAAGCATGTAATGGACATAATTAATACAAACAGTTGTCTGATTGCAGCCTACAAATTAATCGTGAGTGGTCTTGTCGACTTGTTTGACGGATTTTATGCTTGTCGGAATATTATTCGAAATTCAGACGGCGGCGAGCGGCCACCTCGACGAATATTTTTTCGAAAACTTATTTTCGCTACCTATCGATAGACGTTCAATTTATTCACCCTTGATGGCTAATTTAAATAAATAGAGGTAGTGTTGAGCGTGTCGGGGCACTTAAGCGCCGATCTGCCAAGCGTGAAGAGCCGATCAACACATTTAAATAATTTTTAATTTATACATTTTATTTGTGATAAATTTATTTCAGTTATTCAGGACATATGCTTTCATTCTGGTGCGCCTAATCGTGTACATGTAGGTGATTAATTGCGTAGATGGGCACGCGACCCCCTTTTTCGCTACATATCGGAAATATTTTATGATGTGCGCTCACCCCCTTTTTCTTCAAACTAAAATTTTTCGTATATTATGGGGGTAGATTTAACTAATCATTTTCTGGCCGCAACCGTGAGAGAATTCTTCGAGTCTAAATCCTATTTTTTATTTTAATAATAGTTTGGAAGCCACTGGTTTGTCAATTAGTCAATTAGTCAGTCTTGAAGGGTGGGCCCTACCACATAAAAATCTTCTATGCGTTCGAGGTCATTTTCATTTAGACTAATTTTCCTCCCAGACATCGTAAAAATCGTTAAGTCGTCTAAACATCGATTTTCTAGGCTTAAGTCAAGTTGACTTAACTGAATTTTCGCTATAAAATCGATAAGTGACTTAACTTAAGTCGGCTTAACGCCAAAAAAATTAAGTCAAACTAACTTAAGCTCAAATATTAATTTTTTGAAAATATTTTGAGCTGATTTCCGGATTTTTTTCCCATTTGCCAATTGGCTACCAAATAAAATCCGTTAAGAAATATTATCTTGAAATCAATGGTTTGATTCCTATTAGATCATTTAAGGGTGTAATATGATGGGGGGCTAAATCTCGAACGCCCTAAACTGGTATATTTGTGTGGGAACCTGTTAGATTAGTGAAGATCCTGACTTCCGTTTTCGATTATTTGACACTGATAACGGAAATGACGTCATGGCCTTTGTCTATGGAGAGCTCTACAAGGGATGCACTTAATTAATGCATTTAGTAGTGGGGGTGGAAATAATTTTTCCTTAATTTTTTGGGAGCGCAATAATTGAGAAAAATAATGCGCACGATGACAAACAAGCATATGGCTTGATTTTTCGATCAGAGATGAATAACATGTTTTGTCGAATAAATTGTATAATAGTGGAGTAATATAATAGTCAACGTATGGTCTTTTATTGAAATAGAAAAAGGGGGCGCGTGCTGATACAACACCTTGTCATTTTGTATTCCATTCCACTACAAACAACATAACACAATTGAATATGATGTTAAACTCTTTCTTTTTTCGGGTCTGGCAGTTGTTAGGTAATTATTCTAAGTGAAAATAATTACAATTAAGTTCAATCAGAATCAATTTAAAGGGATTAATATAGAATTTATTTAAATAAATGATGAAATCAATCGTTTGGGATTTTTTGGGAGGAAGTCGGAAAAAAATTGTTGGGGGGCTAAATATTTAATTTAAATTAAGTGAAAGTCTAAAAAAATTAGTGATAAACATTTTGCAGTAGAGAAAAGTTAGAAAAATATCCTAAAAATATTTTTTTTAAATAAATTTCGACCCTTTAGAAAATTACAAAAATAAATAATTACTTTAAATATTTTTTTCCAATAAATTTAACGCAATAAAAAATATTTTACAAACGCCTCGGCATAGAAAATAATTAGTTAACCTACCTACATTTTTTTCCGACAAGTTTTGCCCCCCCTCCAAAAAAAGAAAAATGATTTTCCAATAGAAAAAAACCCGTTAAATTAGCTTTTTTCCGATAAATTGAGTGACAAAAAAAATGCCAGCACAATAAAAAAGCCACATGAATATATTTGTGTAAAATATAAAAAAAAAACATCCCCCAAAAAGTGTCCAAATAAATATTTATTGGCACTCGAAAAATACAAAACACGTATCCGTACAAATAGGATTAGGTCAAGTTACAATGTGGTCACATCGTGACGTAACTAACAATAGAATTATTAAACTGTAGGGGAAGGTCTTTATGCTTTATGCTCATATTTTCAACCCTTAGTTGTTGCATTATCTCGTATCAAAATCTTTTGGCTGATGTCTGTTGCAATGCCAGCCAGCGAACGGCAACTAGAAATCTGTGAAGGGCTTGAAAAATTAAATTAAAATTGAAGGTTTCAATTAATATTATTATTCAGCCAGACATAAATGTGATTGCCGTTTTGGTTTTATTGGATGGGAAAAAAATTAGAACGTTTCAAAATGTTGCTGGATGACAACTTAATTAAATTAAGTGAAATTAAAAAGGTTGCTTTCCAAGCGCGTTGCAAAATTAACATGTTATAATATATGAAGTTAAATTTAATTAATTTTTTTATAGTATGCAAATAATTGAAAAACTATTTTCTCATGTCAGGACGAAATTAAATCCGAAAAACCAGTGCTTAATATACAAATGTTTACATGATGGTCAGTTAACATATTCAAATAAATTATTTTTTATAAGGTGGCACTTTTTTTTAATTACGATTTTATAAATGGGTGCGACCAGGCCACTGGCGCCAATTTAATATTATATTTAAATATTTTATGCGCTAAGAGGTGGGGGCAGATTTCCCAAAAAATCCAGATGCGTTGCGTGTGAACGGGGTGGTCCTGAAAGTCCTTATCTGGCTATCAGCCACCGCAGGACACCACTTTGCGCTATTCTGTGAGAAACTGTTTTTTTTTATTGCAATATTATTTTTGGTCAAAAATATTTTTATTATCTATAAATAAATAATTTTATTTATTTAATAGTTAGAAATTTTAATTTTTTTGTGTGGCATGCATATAGATCCGCCGCAGCTGCATACAATAAAAATTACAATCGTATAAACCACTTAGTATTGTTTGTAAAGTTCCTACTGTCTAACCGCATAGAGCCCCAGAGAAACCGTTGCACAAAACTGTAAGAATGAAGTGGTGGGCCTCTTGAGAAACAATGCGAATGCATAAGGATATAGTTATCGATCGATACAATTTTACTTTAAATTGTACAAATTTTATGCACTTATCTCGAAAATCATCTAGTTTATGTGAAAAAGTCACATTATTGTATTGTAAGTGGTCAAACCCCCTCTGGGCCCATAACAATGCTTTACGATTTTTCTAAATCGTGATAAAGTCAGGGTTTTGTGTTATTTGTAACAGATTTTTGACTAATTTCATTTTTCGTGTGGTAAAGTTTGACCCCCAAGCTTTCTGGGATTTTACGCTTGAGCGTGTTTTTAAAGTACTTAAGAAATTAAAATTAATTAGTAATAATTAAGTTACATTCCTAAAACTTAGTAGACGAGTATAGAATTGTGTTAGTTATATATGTTCCAAGTTTCAAGGATCTAAGACGATTGGAAGTATTTTTCTTGGGAGACTTTAATAGGGAGTTACAAAAGTAACTTCAATTTTTTAAAAAAATTGCTAAAAAATATTCTAGTGAAGATACAGTTTCGAAATTTAACACACGCTTATTAATTGATATTCTCTATGTATGTTCCAAATTTCAAGGATCTAGGATCATTTGAACTATTTTCGTGTGGTGACTATAACTTTCTATGGGCTTTTTGCATTATTATCATAAAATTGTCAAAATTAATGCAAGAATGTTGAAATTTGGTATGAAAGTGTTAATTAACTAGATAAACGATAGCTCAAATTTTTAGCATTTAGACTCAAGTAGAACTGTCAAAATTTTGCAATATTTATTTGACCATTTTATTTGACTTTTTAATCTTCTAATTAAAAAATGTTATAATGAAGATACAGCTGTGAAATTTAACATACGCTCATTTATTGGCAGTTTCTACGTATGTTCTAAATTTCAAGGATCTTGGAGCAGTAGAAGTATTTTTTCTAGTGTGCCCCTAGAGATTTCTACGGGCATTTAGCCCGTAAGTTCCTTTAAGGTCCATAAAATGGTTAAAAATAATGCTAGAACTTTGAAATTTGGAATGGTAGTACTAATTACGTAGATAAACTATAGTTCAAAATTTCAGCATTCAGCGCCAATTAGAACTGTCAAAATTTTGACACTTTTTTATTAACTTTATTTTTTTATATTTTTGAAACAATTTTGTCTACTCTTTATATTCAAAAATCCACTATTTGCAAATATTACCAATAAAACAGCAGCCTTGAAACGGATACTAAAAAACTTTAACCACATAAACGCTCTATTATAAATCGAGCAATTTTTAATCCTAAAACAAGTCATCCAATAAACACATCGTTTTCATTGCTCCGATTTTCTTGGCGAGGTAAATAAAATGCCGAAGCCAGTTTCACACATAAATTGAGCACATAGTGTTATGACAATTGTTTCTGCATAATAAAATAAAGCGCGCAACCCTTATCCAATAAAATTTTATGGTGTTTTTTACGAGGTGTCGCAAAGAGACACATCTATAGCAATAATTGTATAGGCGATTTTATTTCTATACTATATGCGCTCGCTCATTTTCAAAAGCGAAAGGCTCCTGTGTTTTCCATACGGATTTTTCTTTTGAGTGACACAGACTGATCTGTTATGTGCAACAAATTTATTGAGCCATAAAAAATCTTTTACTTGAATATGAGCGTTATTAAAAAGCTTTTGCCAAGCTTTATGGTAATTTCGGCCACCCGTCGCGATTCTATGTGAGATAATTTCGCAAATGGATCAAGTATCACTACTGCGAATACGCATTTAATAATTCTCTAATTTATGATTCGTGGATGATTTATTTTACAGGAGCATATTTTAATAATTACGTAAAATAATTTATGGCGGGACGTTTGAATTTAAAATTGCAATTTTGAACTATAAATTTTTTCAAATCCTTAAATGATCAAAACAATGCTATAATGTAGCAGAAATAATTCCCACGAACTTGAATGTCTTTTATTTATTGCACATTATACTAAACAGTGGTTTAGTGTTACCCATTGTTTATGACACTTGAAAAAACAAAAGTGAATCATTACAGTGTTTTTGTCTATTATTATAGTTCGCTTGGACTTTATTTGGGGTAATTACTAAGGGTTAAATTGGCATAGCGAATTCAACCCTCCACACATGTACGATGGACCAGCAGCAATATGCTGGTTTGATCTCCAGCAGCGAGCACGTCCAAGAGGGGGTTGCTTTATTTTAATGTTGCGTACGATTATTTTTTCCTTCGGTGTGTGTGTGTGCGTTTTAAATGACCATGAATAATTATTCTTCTCATAGTTTTACACATATATCGTCGTATCTTGAAATTAATGTTGGATAGAAGCACCTATAAGACTATGTAAAATCAGCATGAAACTTAAGCAGTTTGTTGTATTATTAGATGCTATTAATGTCAACTATTACTTTAAAATATTCTCGACACTTTTCGAATTTATGCGTTGGGTAAATTGCCAAGATGCGAGAATTGCGAAAAATATTTTATATTCACATTTTATAGATAGATGCGCGCAATATTAATTTTTTTTTGGTTGGTAATCTCAATTGCTCCATCTACTGCAAGAATACAGAAAATACCTAAAGCTCTCTCAGCTACATAAAGTAGGCAATCAAGAATACATTCACTTTTATGGTGCACTTTTGCTATTCGCGCTTAGCGATAGGCAACCAGTTATACAGATTTTGCGCACCAGATTCAAATTTTTGCTCTTTCTTAGTTAATTTCAGAAAAATCACCAATAATAAAAATTATAAATATTTTTCTTGGTGGTCATCAATATTAATTTATTAAAATTATTTACGCAATTAATAAAGACATTATTGCGTATTTTATTGTTAATAAACTATCGTAAAATCTAAAGACGCATTTAATTATTCATATTCTTAATAAATAAAGGCATTCTAATTTTACCAACCGAATTACACAACCAATTATTTTTTTTTAATTAATTAAAAGTATATTATTGCAACTAAATTGAGTAAAAGTAACATTTAGTGTATTATGATGCGTTTTGCAACCAGTTTTTGTCTAGCAACCGCGAAGATGAATCGGCGGCCAAAAGAGTTGAATGGCCCACTTGCCGACAATAGTTGAAATGAAAATTAATTTCGACTGGACGACTAGGCAATTAAATAGCAATTTCGCTTATTAAAGGACACTTTCTTTCTTCAAAATTCCCCAACCGATTTAGTGAATTGAATTTTTTACTTGCGGAAGCGCAAAATTTTTTTGCGCGCGCGAGATAATTTCTGTAATTAAAAGTTGTAATACTATAAAGCGAATAATAACAATAATTATTTGTGATTTATTTATTAGATTATAGTAGTCGTATTTCTGCGAGAGATCTAGATTTATTTTAAATACCGTCTGCAATGCAAGAAAATGTTAAATGCACCTCAAGAGGTAAAAGCCAAACAAGGAAACACCAAATGAATCATAATTCCAATCTTTAAGACGTGTTCTAATTTTCTCAGCATAAACGACTTAAGTTAAGTAAGTGCAATACTGGCTGATAAGTCGAAACAAAAATAGAGAAAAAATTCTAGCGCGCTTGGACTTGGTGAAAGTCCTTTCCAGTGACAAAATAATTACCATCATCATCAACTGAAGACGAAGAATTAAATTAGATTAATTTTATTTTTAATTAATTAGTAGCGATTTTATTTCGTTATTAGGTGAAAGTTTTTTTGTACTATTTTTCTTGAGTGATTTATCTCCGACAACAATTAGAAACAATTATAATTAAACAATTTGTAATTTGAATTATTCATAAAATCTTGCGTATAAAACAAAGATTTCTATCTCGCAGCAAGGCTACTTATATTTTCTGGAGATTAACGATGCTACGAAGTGTTGGCTATGACGATATTAAAATGCGTTAATTATTTCCGCTTTTTTTCTTCTCGCGCGTATTTTCTTAAATATCAATATTATAGTGATTGAAAAAGGATGTTGCTGTTTAGATATGAAGGTTGCTGAATTAGATTCAGATGGGACGAGGTCAATAAATCATGAGAGATTTTTAAAAATTACAAGAAAAAAATTGAGCAGTGGCGTAACAATTTTTTTTGCCAAAGGGGGCAATTTTAAAAATATAATTATTTATTTATTGCTTTAAATATTTATTAAATAATTTACTGAAGTCAAAAAAAAAATGTTACGCCTCTGGGGTCCAGCGCAGCATCATCGACTTGACCGATACAATAATGATCTTCAAGTTGGACATGCAACATTATCTTGGGATTGCCAAACAACACTTGAAATTAAACTGCAATATAAAAAAAAATTGAGTGAAGTGATCTTTATTAGGATTTCGTCATTGGGAGTGTTTACTATTTCTGAAATCTCTGAAAAGGAATCCAATTTCATTTTTTTCAACAATTATTTGAAGCAGATTTTTGTACGAAAAATGTCGCAATTGATTGTTCGGCATCTGCAATTGTAAAATATCTGGTAGTATATGGATGAGTAGAACACACTGGACTGACACACTTTGGAAATGAAAATTTCATAATAATTAGTGTAATATGCACAATGCGGTTTGATCATCACAGCAGCGTGCTTTAAATTTGTTATTCAGTAGCTAAACAATATTTTTTTTGAATATTTTATTATTTGGTGTTAATGGAATTTTGCGCAATTTTATTTTAATGAAAAATATTGCGTAAATAAAATTTTAGTTGCGCTAATTTAGCTAGTTTATTTTCCCGCCAAAACTATATTTGAATTTAAATTCAATTTCCAAGACAATAAATTAATTTCAATCGAAATAAAAATGCTGTGATTGATTGACCACGTTTACTATCGATCACATTGCGCAAATAATTATTTATTTATTTTATAAATAATTAAATAAATAAATACCAAACTAATTAGGTGCATTAAGAATTTTTCCATATTTTTATTTGCATTGCAAAAGAAAATATATCGTAGCTAGAAAATGAAATTGCATTGCAAAATCTACTAAAAGGTGAGCGAGAATTGTAAATGATTAATACAGTTAGTTTCATCTCAATTTTGCACTTTATTTAATAACATCGTATTATGCGAAAATTTTGCATTGCTTAGCCGCAGTGAAAGGTGTGTACCAACATTATTAAACATTTAATCCGCACTATATTTTTTTTCGACATAAATGCATCGAATTTAAACAATGTGATTTAAATCGGTAAAAAATTCGGGCGAAATAATGCAACAAAGTGAAGGGATTATTATAAATAATAGTCGTCGTCTATTATTATTTGCAATCGCATCGCCGGACTATTTTGTTCTATTTTTCGCGCAATGAGGGTATTTCAAAATTTTAATACAATTAATAAAGAAAATCAATTTATTTACATACGCGTAATTACGAGAATTACCATAAATAGCAATATTTACAAAAATCCAGCCTATTGTTGCAACAAGATATTTTTTTATTTAATTAAACAGTCACGTTGAGCAAATTAAAAATTAGATATGCATAAAAGTGCAATTAATCCGAAATAGGGTCACGAAATTCTACAAAAAGATTAGGAGATCTTATTGCAACTTGTAATTAATTTGGTTTTGTGTGAACACTAATTACTAGAGAGAATTTTATGAATTTAAATAAATTTCTTCACTTCAGTCATATTGCACAAAATTATTTATTTTTTTGGAAAATAATTTTTTTTCGAAATATTTTGTTTGTCAAAATTGTAGAGGGTTAAATTCCCTACAAAAATAGGGGGTAAGAATTTTTTTAGCTAATATGGTTTGGATAGGGGGATTTTTCAAAGTTGATAGATTTGACTAACTTCAAATTTTATATCAAAATTTTATGAATAAATTAGGTTTTTTTGTGAAATATTTTTTTTTCAAAATATTTTTTTTGTCAAAATTATATATCCCTAAATTGCCTACAAAAATAATGGAAAAAAATATTTTTATCTCTTATAGTTTAGAAGGGGGGATTTTTCAAAGTTGAAAATTCGGCTAAAATTGCGCTACTTTTCCTTTAAAAAATATATAAATAATTAAAATAAAATATTTAAAAATATTTTTCTAAATTTTTCTTAAGATAATTAAATTCTATATGCTTCAGCCTATTCGCCCTAATTTTTTCAAAATAATATTCCAACGTTTCATAATTTTTTTGGCGCCAAAACCAATTTCAAATTTACAACAATGTCAAATGAATTAAACACTTTTATTTTGACATCCAATTTTCTCCACACAATGCACTGTTGTTTAACATTTAATAGTCGTCTTTTATTAAAAATCTTAATAGCCTTCACACAATCACACACAATTTCATTGTTAAATTTGTAAAATATTTTTTTTCGCTGAAAGTGCTTGAAATTGAAACTGATTATTTCAGATGGACGGTGAATTAGAAATCGACTGATGATGGAGTGGATTTAAAAAAAGGATTGCACGACGAATCATGCAGAATTTTCAAATTTATTTTCGGATAATGAGAAATTGCGAAATTAATGATGCAACAGAGATAAGACCATCAAGTTTGAACAATTCGCTTTTTATTTTTAATCGAATAGGAAATAAAACTTTGGTGTTGGATTTTTGTTCACAATTTCATTTGAAAAGTGAAAGGTCAATCAAAGCAGAATAATAATCATTCCGATTGTAAATAAATAATTTCTTAATATGTCTATAACTATAGCAAAATGCGCTTTTCTTAACTATTTTGTTGCTTAATCGATAGATTAAATTGATTTGGAAAAAATCACTGCGGCTTATATAATCTAGATTAAATAGCATTCAATTAAATTATTGCTAATTGATAATATCTTAGGCTTAAGAAAACTATTTTTGAATTAATTTAATTATTGTTTTTTGAATTAAATCCAAAGGGTTCCTTATTCGATTAAATTCTAAATCCGTGATTTACTAATCCTTGATATTTTAAATTAATTTTGTAATTATCCTTAGCTTAATTTAATTTAGCAAAAAAATCAAAACAAAACATCCATCGACCTTCTTCTTCAACTCTTCTTACTTAGGTAATTTATATTAAAATTGCTTTATCTTCGATATAAACAATTTTATGATTTATTTTTATTTTCGATTACAAGGATGCATTTCTAATTTATTATTCACATTAATAAATTAATTGGGAAATAAAAATGCTAATTTAAATATGTAAAAAAATAGGGAAATAATTTAACAATAAATTACTATTTTATCGAAATTTTTAAATTATTTTTTTGAATTATTATTGTTATTGTATTTATTAAATTATTAAAATTTATTTAGAAAATTTTGTTGCCTAATTAACTGCGAGAATAATTTTGAATTTATTTTTTAAATTAATTTTTAACATTTTAAGATTCCACTTGTTGCATAGTTTGCTCCAATTTAACCCGTTTATTTTCCCGCCAAAAAAATTATTGCATTATTACATAAAAATCCACTTTCTTCTCAAATAAAAAAAATACCCGTCTGCAAAAAAAAAGTGATCCATTATTTTCATAATTACATTAATTTACGGCTATGTGATTACACGCTCTAGAATTACGAGTTTTTGTTCCAATAATGTGTAATTTAATTTTGAAGAAGAACATAATATGTATTACATTGTTTTTGTGTTAGATTTTTAATTTGTATCGTAAGTTGTAATCGTAAGCATGCAAAAATTAGATGGGGGGCGAAGAGAATTGTTAGAGGGATTAGAAAGGGGGGCCCAAGGTTTATATTTCGCCTATATATACTCATCTACTTTGGGCTTCAAGTCAGTCACCTTTTTTGGATTAATCATGAAGGTAAATTAACTATTTTCAAAAAAAAAAAAAAAAAATGTGAAAAACTAATTTTGAAAATTATTTTCAGGTGTTTGTTTGCCTTTTGGCTATCGTCACAATAACGCAAGGTAATTTATTTCATAAAGAACCAAAAATAAAACAAACTTACCAATAATAATTTCAGCCGGCTTCATTGGCGGCGGCAGCAGCGGTTGGTCGTCCCGAGGAGGCGGCGGTGGCTGGTCCGGAGGCGGCGGCGGAGGTGGCTGGTCGAGCGGCGGTGGTGGAGGAGGCTGGAAATCCGGCGGAGGTTCAAGCGGTTGGTTATCTAGTGGAGGGGGTGGCGGCGGCTGGTCCGGAGGTGGCGGCGGTGGAGGATGGAAATCCGGCGGTGGATCCAGTGGTTGGTCCGGCGGCGGCGGTGGAGGCGGCGGCACTGTGAAAATTATTAAGATTATTGTGCCGAGCAGCGGTGGAGGCGGCGGTGGCTGGAAATCTGGAGGTAAGATTATTAGTATTAATTATATTATTTGTTTAAATTTTATATTGTTATTTTCTAGGAGGTGGAGGCGGTTGGAGCAGCGGCGGCGGCGGCGGTGGATGGAAATCTGGAGGTATTATTGATAATAATTATAATTAATTTTGTTTGATTACTTACATTTTTCTAGGAGGTGGAGGTGGTTGGCAAAGTGGAGGCGGCAGCGGCGGTTGGAGCAGCGGCGGCAGTGGTTGGCAAAGCGGTGGTGGTGGAGGTAAATAATATTTTCTAAGACGTTTTAATATATTAATTTTTTTTTGTTCTTAGGCGGTGGTGGTTGGTGGTAAGCCATGCCCCCAAGCTCTTCTGCTTGAAGCATACCAGTGATATTAATTTGTTTCACCACGTCCGAAATTCATCTGTAAATACTCTTACTTTTTGTATCTAAATGTGTAAATTTATTTAAATCAATTGTAAATGTTATTTTCTAAATAAAATCAATAATGTTTATTAATTATAATACTGGCGTTATTTTTTTCCCGTCGAGGTTTTAATTACTAATGAGACTTAAGTTACATTATCAGATGACAAAATTGGTTTAGCGGTAAGGTACTGAGTTATAAAAGCATAAACTTGGTCGATAATTAATTATAAGTGAACAATCAACTAAGATGAAGGTAAGAAAATAATTTCTTTTGACTAATTGTAATTAAAAAAATAATAATTAAATTATTGTTCCTTAAAATAGGCAACTTTTTTGATAATTGTATGTCTGGTTGCCTCTACAATCGCAAGTGGTTAGTAAAATAAAATTTATTTCGTCGAAATACTTAATAAATTCAAATTTAAGCGGGATATTCAAGTGGACATAGATCCGGCCATTCTGGCGGCCGGAGCGAAAATCATGGAATAAGACCAGGAGCTGTCTTGAGGCTTGTTACTCCTGGCCATGGTAAACTGAACCAAAACTATTATTCAAATTATTTTTGATTTAATTAAAATTGAATAGAGTCTGGATATCATTCTGGTCACCATCATCCTGAAGGATTTCAAGGAACAAGGGCTGGGACAGTTTTGCTGGTTGTTAGTGCAGATCATGGTAAGAATTTATTATTGAGTGACTGTCTTTATTTTAGTTTTTGTAATTTAGGAGGACATTACCAAAAAGAACATTAATTTAAATAGTAGTAATTTTTGGGCCAGAAAAATGGATGAAAAATATTTATATCTTAAAGTTTTATTACAAAAAAGCTTATAGTTAAATCACATACAAATAAAACTGTTCGATTAATTATTAATTAATTAAATAATGTCTAGATGAGCTGGACGAGCTAGCACTGGCACTAGCTGATGCAAAGCCTACAGAAACCCCCAAAATAAATAACACAAAAAACGAACTAAATAAAAGAATACTAACTTGAGCTTCCAGAAAACGCGCCTCCAAACGCACCAGCTCCTGCAAACGCTCCAGAATTACCCCCTCCATAAGCACCATGTCCTCCATAGGACCCGGGATGACCCCCTTTAACTCCACTATGGCCTCCTCCATAAGACCCTGAGTTAGCACCCCCACCACATGAACCACCAGAGCATCCTCCGGATCCTGAGTTACCACCATGAGGATGAGATACGGAACCATCGGGTTTATGTACTTCAACATCTCCAGTGGCGAAGCCACCACCACTTCCAGAACTCCCGTAAGATCCTGAGTTTGTTCCAGGAATGCTACTTCCGCCATATGAACCAGATCCTGAGTTACCGCCACCACAAGAACCACCTGAACATCCGGATCCTGAGTTACCATGAGGGTGAGATACGGAACCATCCGGTTTATGCACTTCTACGTCTCCGGTTGCAAAGCCACCACTTCCAGAATGTCCATAAGATCCTGAGTTGGCTCCAGGAATTCCACTTCCATGATAGGAACCGGATCCTGGGCTTCCACCGCCACAAGAACCTCCAGAACATCCAGGATTTTGTGAGTTATAGTCATTACCGTGAGTTATCGAACCATCAGGTTTCTGCACTTGTACATCGCCGGTAGCGAACCCGTAAGACCCTGAATGTCCCCCACAGGCACCCCCAGAGCATCCAGTATTTTGGTAATTACCTTGAGGCGTTACGGAGCGATCCGGTTTGTTGGGTACTTGTGCACCTCCAGTCGCATAACTTCCGGAGTTCCCGCTGCAAGAACCACCGGCACATCCTGACGCTGGCTGGTTATTGTACGGTCCCCCGGATGGTTTATTGTAAGCTCCATCGAATACAATCTCGCCCCCAGGACTTCCAACCGAATTGGTGGTACTAGGACCATGATATTCGTTATTGTTATGAACGTAGATTAAATCTGTAGCTTTGTCGTAAGAAGTGGTAAGTTTTGGGATTGGATGGTAAGCGCCACCGGGGGTGTTCTGGATTCCTATTGAGGTGGTTACGTATCCGCTTCCTCCTGGAAGATCTACAGCAAAAAACAAAATAATTAGCAACTCAAAAAACTACCAAAAGACAGTCTTATTACGGCTGGGAGGATTTCCTAAAGGAAGAGGTGCAACCGCTGAAGCGGGTTTGCTATCATGGATGCTCCCAGTTGGTCCCGGGAAAGGACCTTTGCAACAACCGCCAGAATTGGTTTTATCTCCTCCATAAGTAGGATTATGGCTCCCGAGATGTGGAGCTTCCAAGTCGGTATTCGGTGAAGAACCATAAGTCGGAGTACCTCCGGAACATCCACCCTTAGCGTTCTTATAGTTGCAAATCGGGCCTACGATCGTTGGTCCTGCTCCAACGACTACAGGAACGTAGCCGCCTCCAGGAGATTTATTGTAATCGGTACTACCTTGTCCATGAGGAAATCCGGATCCACTTCCTACTGGAGTGCTTATTGGTTTATAATTGGCGTCTTCCACTACGGGTTTGATGTGGTAGACGTGTTCGGTTGTTGGGGGTATTATCGGTTTACTAGTGTAGGTACCTTGAGGTTCCGAGTTTGAGGTTGCTCCAGCTGACGCCCCAGCATAATTACTTTGTCCAGGAGTGCTTATTGGATAGGTACTGACCGGTACTGCTCCAGTGGAGGGCTTATTGTAATTTGGATGAGAGCCACCGGCTCCCGCAGTACTTGGATAGACTGTATGTTGAATTCCGCCGGTACTAACGGCCCCAGCACCTCCGTAACTCCCCGAAGAACTCGTTGTTGGGTGATTTGGCGATAAAATAGTACCACTACCCGTTGAGGGAGTGTGGTAATTAATTGAAGTAGTAGAACTGGGTCCTCCATAGCTTCCTCCCGTTGAAGAAGGATAAGTTGAAGGAAGATTTCCTGTAGTTGGCACGTTGTGGTAACCGGTAGAAGTACTGGTAGCTCCCGCTCCTCCATAAATTCCCGGCAGTCCATTAATATTGGGTACTACGCTTCCTGAATTAACTCCTCCATAACTTCCGGAATTTACAGGATTATTTCCTGAAGGTATAACGGAATGCCCGTAGCTCCCAGATGGTACAGTACTTGGATACTGTGATCCTGCACCTCCTCCATAGTTTCCATTTGATGGCTTACTCGTATGAATATCCCCAGGCGCTCCCGGCAAAGCCCCAATCAACCCCGCGCTAATCCCAGGCCTACTAACTTCCCCTCCATAACTCCCGGAAGTACTCCCCCCATACGCCCCAACCGGTTTGCTCGAATGGATGCTTCCAGACGGACCTGGCAAGCTTCCAATAACACTTCCAGAAATTCCAGTAGCGCCTCCATGTCCAACTGAAGGAACCGGAAGTGTAGTACCGACATGTCCGTAACTGCCGCTTGAAGCTCCTGCGTTTATTGGAGGACCTCCACCGCCAGGTGGAGCGGGTTTGCTGTCGTGGATGCTTCCGCTTGGTCCCGGAAAGGGTCCGTTGCAACATCCGGAAGTGCCAATACTGCCGGATCCGGGGTTTGAGTGGTGCCCTCCATTTATTCCGGCACCAGAATTGTAATTAGCGCCACTTCCGGGAATACCGGAAGTACTGTGGTACGCTCCACTTCCGGCTCCGGCGTTTGCGCTTGCGGCTGCTCCTGGATGATTATACGCTCCGGAATCGATGGAGTTTAGTCCGCCAGCGCCAAAAGTTCCACTAAAGCTGCTACTAGACGCTGAAAAAATGTTTATAAATTTTTGTTGCAAAATTTTGAAGTGTTTTTCTTACAAGATGCTTGAGCTGACGCCGATGATGTACCTACACGAACAAAACAAGTTATTATAGTAATTATGCGCGCAATGATGCAATAAAAATTTGTTTATCTCAGAAATTAATTATTGGTACTTACTGAAACTTCCACCGTAACTTCCGCCCTTAACTCCATGACAAGTACCTATAATTTTAATTAATTAGGGGGACGTTTTTTGAGTAAAATTCACTTACACCAAGTCACTAATTGCAGTGCGAAAAGCACTAATAAATTTATTTTCTTCATGGTCGCATCAATTTAGTAAAAATTAACGAACAGCTCGACCAGTTCGCGAGTACTACCATCGCGGATCCTGCTCGCCCGTGTATTTATACAAACAAATAATTCAATAACAAGTTTATGAAAAAGCTTTTGTGAGATTCTCGGAATTTTTTTCCCAAAGTCTTTGACTTAGTAATAGGAGGATTTATTATTTATATTCAAAGCGGTACTACAGTTAGTTCGCTAATGAGCGAATTGTTCCACCCGATACATTTTTGAACTTTGTGAAGGCCAAAGTTTTGCTAACGAAAAGTGAATACCCAAAAAAAAATTAGGAAGATGCTATCATTGTTTTCACGGATGTGATTCCGGATCTAATTAAATTATTATTAGTACCATTTATGGAAAATACAAAAATGTGTGGAGGGGGAATCTTTATGCATTTATTTTTATACGAGACAAGAAATTATTAGACTTAAGTATGTTATGCTTTGTCCACCTACTGAGTAATGTAGATGTTTTAGCATAAATTAGCATCTCAAGGTTGCGCGCGGTATAGTCGCTTCAAAAATTATGGTACTTTCCTAGTAAAAAATGCGAAAATAATTTTCCTCACAACTTCTCAGATAGTTTCTCCACCCAAAATAATTTTGCAACTCAAAATATATTGGGCCATAAATAAATGGCGCGCATCCCCAAATTTTTGACCTCCAAAAAAATTAAATTAACTCGCTCATAAATAATGCAATTATTTCCCATTCAATATTAAATCAAAAAAATGCAAAATTATTCCAATTGTTTGATCAATACCCAGCCAAACATGTTACTCCCACAAATAATCAACCAAAACACCTTAAACGCCTTTAGAAATACTTCCGACGAATTTTTCTTCGCCAACCAACCCAAAACCCTTCGCGACCTATCCATCGAAGTCATCGCCAAAAATTTCGCAGGTAAAAAATCGCCATTTCCGGCCCAAATAATTTTTTTTCGTAATCTTAGAGCATCCAATAATCGAAGACTTGGTCCTATCCGAAGATCGCTACCATTTGCTAAATATTTTACCATCCGACTTACCATTAAGCTTAACGGTTTGCAAAATAAGCGACAATGTTTACTGGAAAAAAGCCTACCAGGAAAAGTGGCCCAAAAAGTTGCCGCTCGATGTTTTACCCGTCGAAATGTTTTCCTCAAACCAAAATGGGGCAACCACTAATGGACATTGTAGATCCTGGAAGGGAGCCTTCATCGAGATGTACCTCACCGAATATTTGGAGCAATTGAAGCCCGAAGACTACAACGCCGAAAACGTGCCCCCAAATTTTTTTCCCGCGCTCAATAATAATTAATTTGATTGCAGATGAAGGAATTGGCGGATTTGTGCCGACCCTACGTGCAAATCCTGAGCATCAATCAAATGCAAGCGTCCGCGAATTCCTGCAATCGCATCCCATTAAATTCGATTCTCGCTAGTTTCGAAAATCTCGTCGAATTATCGATTTGTTTCAAACAGGTATTTAAATTTTAATTATACGTATAAATAATTAATTGTTGTTAATTATGAAGACGTACAGTGTTGATAATCAATTTTCCTGGAACGTTCTTAAAACTTCGCTGCAGGATATTAAATTATTGGCTAAAGGATTGGAAAAACTGCGGCTAGAAACTTTAAGGTAATTAATTAATTATTACTAAAACATAATTAAATATATTTTTAGACTGAAAAATTCCGACATAAATTGCGCCAAGCTCCAAACCCTTTTGCTCTCCCTCGAGAAGCACAAGGACCTAAAAATCCTGGACCTATCCCACTGCAAAATCGCCAAACCAGGAATGGAAGCGCTCAGCAAATTCCTACTCGAAGTCCCTCTCCAACATTTAATTTTGACGAACAACCGAATAGGTCCGGATGCCTTGCAGGAATTCAGCCAAGCGCTAGCTGACGAATCCTGCAAGCTGCTCTATTTGGACTTGCGTTTGAATACGATTTTGGACGCTGGAGGACTTCAGGTGTTGTCCTCGAGTCGAAATTTGAAGGAGTTGTTCCTTGGCGGATGTGGGTTGAGTGGAAATATTCGTTTCAATGAGGTATTGAGAGAAAATAAGTCGCTGGAATTGTTAAACATTTCTAATAATAACATTGGTGAGGTAGGTGCGATCAAGTGGTTACCTTCCTAATTACATAAATTAATGTTAAGGACATGAGTGATTTTAGTCAATCGTTTGATAATAGATGGCAATTTCGAGCAGTCAATGTGGGAATTAAGTGGCGCCATCTGGCGGTAACAGCCGGTACTAATAATATTGATTAGGAAACGTACGTAATTCAATATTTGGCCGCGCCAAGAAGGCGCGAAACAAACGGGAATTCAAATTCTCGTTTTATATATATATTAAATCTTTATTGTTACAAAAACAATCGGCTATGGACTTTCGTCTCTCTTTTTTTGAATAATTGAGGGGGCGACTTTATTAACATTTTTCATACAGTACAATATATTGATTTAAATTGTTTTTAGATTGTGGGATTGGATATTTTAGATGGTTTAAACTACAATCGACAGTTAATTAATTTGGATGTGCGAATGTGTAGGATTAGTTCGATGACTGAATGGAAAATTCAAGAAAAAATTGGGGAAAATAAAAAATGGAGTAAGAAAATATTAAATTAAGTTGTGTGCTGCCTGTGTTTGGGTTGATAGTAATTCTGAAAGTATAATAAATAATTAGAAAGTGTGGGGTATTAATTTAAATTTTGGGTTAATTTTTGGCGGGAATCAGGTGTCAACAAGTAAACATGGTTTAATTCATAACCCAGTGCTCTAACGTGTTCTCATCATTTAAAATTAAAATATTTACTATAAAAAAATTAATTAATTAAATATTACCTTCGTGTATTTTTTTTCCAAGAAGTTTCCTTCAGAATCTTGGGTTTAAAAAAATCTGCAAAAAATAGGGCAACATTAAAAATGGTTCAAATTATTAAAAAAAATATAATTAGACAATTAAAATCAGCTGTCAACAAGTAAACATGGTTTAATTCATAACCCAGTGCTCTAACGTTTTCTCATCATTTAAAAATTAAGGCAAACTATAATAAAAAAAAAATATTAATTACCTTTTATGGCATTCGAGCGATCAGAAAATTTTCTTCAACCTACAAAAAAACAATCTTCTATTAGAACAAATTAAATCAAACCAAAATTAAATTTTTAATTGGCTAATCAGCGCTTTTGATAATGAGATCATTAAACATCATAAACACGGACCAAAAGTTAATTTCATCATAATAAAAATTATTTAAAAAAATATATAATTAACTTACTCAAAGTTTGTTGGATAAATGCAGAACTCCCTCATGGATTAAAATTCGGGACAATCCTTCATCTGCAAGAACAAATCAATTAGAATTTTTTTCAACACTAAAATATCGCAGAAAATAAATAATTCAATCAGATTAATATTTATCAACAGAATATGTTCTGCAACCTATTCTCAAACTTTATATTTATTTTTTTATCATCATTAAAACCAAATAAAAAATTAACAACTAATTAAAAAAAATTAATAATCACCTAATATTGATGTCCATCCAATCCCGCCCCAATTCCACCTGCAAAAAAAATTAGCCACCCTGCAAACTACACTGGAACGAAAAATAAACCTAATAACTGCAATTTTTATCATTTTCCTTTTATTTAATTACAAATATCCCAGAACGACCACAGTCAATGCATAAAATATATAAATACGCAAACAACGTAGTATCCTGTCTATTTTTTAGCTGGCGCTGCTTTCTTTGCCTTCTTCGGCTTGTTCTTCTTGTCTTTCAAAATAAGCGCTCGCCGAGCGGCTTGCAATTTCGCCGATCTGATTGATGTATCGTTAGCGGGAAGAGTAATCTACAAAACCATCAACTTCCATTAGCCACAATACATTCAAATTAAAACTGAATTGCCAATTGAATAATCAGCGCTTTTGATAATGAGATCATTAAACATCATAAACACGGACCAAAAGGTATTCTCATCACAACATTTAATTAAATAGAAAAAATTAAGATTGTCACTTACTCCACGTTTCTTGGCCAAATTCAGCGCTCGTTCATTATCGCGCTTTTGGGCCGATAAGATGGCTTGACGTTTGAGTACGGCAGCGTAAGGGTTGAGACGCAACAACGCCCTAGCGTTGTTCAATGGATTGAGACGACGTACGCGACGCACAATCTTCTTCCTGCAAAGTCAAATCAATTAACAATTTGTTTACACGCTCAAAAAAAAATACAGCAAGTTAATAAGACGTCAGATAAATTTCCTCAACAGAATATCGTCAGATACCTATTCTCAAACTTTTTATAAAATTTAATTTCATCATCAAAACAATTTTAAATTAAATAACGGAAGAAATACGTACTGTGGACGACGTAACACCTTCTTAATCTCATCAGCCTTCAACAATCTCGACAGATCCGTGTTGGACATTTTCGGTTGCGGTAAATTGTACCCTTTCTTAACACCGGAAGGCTTCTTCCAGTTGCCGAACAACGTGTCCAATTGTCCGAACGCAGATTCAGTCCAGATGACGAAACGTCCGACATGACCACCGGGCGCCAATTTCAACAAGTTCAGCTTTTCCACACTGAGCAAATCGATTCCGGGAATGTTACGGAAAGCTTTGCACAATCCTTGGTCCTTGTGGTACACCACCAAGGGCCCCTTACGTTGCACGCGTCGACGATTACGCATTTTACCTTTACCGGCACGCAAACGTTGGCTCTTGTACACCTAAATTAGACAACAAAATGTATAAGTGGTTGCATAAATATACAAGTTCGCAATAATTACCTTCTGGATGTCAGACCAAGCCTTGATACGTCTCAAAAATTGCACCGCCTGCTTCGTCTTGGTCAGCTCTTGAATCTTGTCGGAAACCACCAATGGAAGTTCGGGCACTTGATCGATCACGTGTCCTTTGCTGAGTACCAAAGCGGGCACTCCGGAAGCAGCAACAGCCGAAGCCAAAGCATAACGACGTTGGTTGATGTTCACACGTCTATGCCAACGACGCCACGGTTTGGTTGGGGCAAACATGCGACCACCACGGCACATGTTTCCGAACGCACCCTGGCCGGAACGGTGGGTACCACCACCGCGGACACGAGGGATACGTGCGACGGCACGACCGGTACCCCACGATTCAGCGGAAGTTTGATGACCTGTTCAGAATTAGTAAAGGGTTTCAAGGGGGTATTGCGTTACTTACCAGCCTTTTCGCTGACGCTGTAGGGTTGACGATGGTTCATCGAAACTTGTTGATGTACGAAGTTGACGACATCGGGCCGGATTGGGGCCTTGAATACTGCGGGTAAAGCAACATTGGTACCCTTCACTTCTTCGCTTTTTTCATTGTATACGCTCACTAAGGGGCGCGCTGTCGACAGCGACTGCAAAGAAATTCCAAATCAACAAAATGCGTCGGGCAAAAAAGTAGGGTTAAGTTTCGCTTAGTGTTAATTAATTAATCAGACGTTTTGTACGTTGCATCATTGTACTTCAGCAACACAGACCAAGAGTTATTCATCATACAAACATATTAAAACAAGAAGTAAACTTGTATGCCACACGTGGGCACGAAGTTTATTCGCGATTTGTGGAGCACAGCTGGCGGCTAGGCGCCGATTTTCAATTCATTTACAAACGAGCACTTGCGGTTCAATTATAGATAAGTAGCAATATTTAACTCACCATTATTTAGCTAATCCTATGTATAACTATTTCTTGCTGACGAACATAAGTCTAGCGAACACACTGTCCGCCATTAAAAAGGAAGTTGGAGATGTGAGTTCGGTAGAATCGCTGCAGAGGGCGCTAGCTTTTCCTGTTCGTATTTAAATGGCGCGTTATTTAAATTATTGGTGACATTTGTTGTTGTGATGTGATATAAGTGTTTTCAACAATTTTGACCTCAATTTTATCCAATTTGATAAGATGATTATTAACGGAAGTTTTGGTTAATTTACAAACCACAATTCAATGTCAAGACTTTATTTGCATATGAAAATATGAAAAATAAGTACATTTAGAAATAGAAAGTGATTGATATATTAGTCTAGTTTCGAAAAAGGAAAGTTGGAAAGCATGTCGTTAATTTACGAACAATCTCGACGCACGTGCTGTCCTTGTCAAAACCATAATCAAAGTAGTGCTGTCTCTTTCTAATTATACAATGCAAATTTTTTAAGTGGCACTTGTAGGAAATGCCCTGCTCATTGTCGAATAGTACGAAAGCAATGATGATTTAGCGTTTTGTAAAAAGTATAAACATTTTTTGTGATAATAATTATTAGTTTCATTCACGTGCACCTGGTGAGAATGAGTGGCGAGCCCTGCAACAAAATACGTGTCGGGTCACGTAAAAGTGAGGTAATTAACACCAAATACAATTGCGATTCGTTCGAATAATAAAACGATATGTTTTTAGCTTGCCTTGATCCAAACCAAGCATGTGATCGCTTTACTGAAGGAGCTAAACCCTGACAAGGACTTCGAAATAGGTTAGAATTCGAGCGCTTTCCACTGGTTGCTTTAGGGCGCACTTTAATAATGTAATTTATTTTTCAGTGACAATGAGCACATTGGGTGACCAAATACTAGATATTCCTTTGCCGAAAATCGGCGAAAAATCGCTATTTACAAAAGAGCTTGAGACTGCCTTAATTACCGGTTGTGTAGATTTCGTTGTGCACTCCCTTAAAGACTTACCCACCTGTCTACCAGATGGCATGGCAATCGGAGCAGTTTTGACAAGGTTAGTAGAACAATATGGCCGCTACTTCAAAAGCTAATCAATTAATTAAATTAGGGAAGATCCACGCGACGCTTTAGTTCTACACAAAGACCTTTCTACCTCAACTTTGGACACGCTACCCGAAAACAGCGTAATCGGCACATCTAGCTTACGGCGGACCGCACAACTATCCAAAAAGTATCCGCATTTAAAAGTGGAGAATATTCGGGGAAACTTGAACACGCGCTTGAAGAAACTGGACGATTTGGGGAAGTATCAAGCGATTATCTTGGCGGCGGCTGGATTAATTCGGATGGGCTGGCATAGCCGAATTTCTAAGGTAACTACTTATTTCTACAACCAACAATACATTGATGTATTGTTGGTTGCCCAATTTGACGCCATTTTTCTGATTTAAATAGATTCTGGAGCCGGAAGAAATCCTCTACGCTGTCGGACAAGGTGCCTTGGCCGTTGAATGTCGAGCGAACGATGCAGCGACAATCAAACTGCTCGATCCACTCTACGACTTGAAAACGGCGTTCCGCGTGATTTCCGAACGCAGCTTTTTGCGTACGCTCGGCGGTGGTTGCAGTGCGCCAGTGGCGGTCCGCTCGGAATTAACGAACATCAAAGACAACGAATTCGAGATTCAATTGCAAGGCGCTGTTTGGGCGCTAGATGGCCAAGACGAAATCGGCTCCGAAGACAAATGCAACATCTTCGTGCGCCATCTATCGAAATGCGCGCAATGTCCGTACAATAATAAAGCGAACATTCCAAGTAATATTGAAGACATCGAGTGTCTGCAAAGTTGCTTGGATCGGCGGGAGAACGCGACATCTGACGGGCCGCAACGGAAACGCTCAAGGGTTGACGATAAGCGATTGACGGACATTTTGCGCAACGATCCGCACGAGAAGTGTCCCGTTCAATTGCCGGTCGGGATCGATTTTATGGGTCAGTGTCCTTATTTGGAGAATTACGCGCTTGAGGGTGGTAAATGTCCCGTTAATGGACATGTCGAAGGGATGAACGGCAAAACGATTGAGGATTGTCCGTTTTTGAAGCAGAAAACTGCAGGCACTAGTCAAAATGTAGTTCCGCTAGGTGGCGCTAGTGATATTCCACTTTATTGCGGCTTGGTTGCGCATAGAGATGCCACCACTTCCGCGCTGGAAGACTGCGAGAGTTTAGGGCGCAAGTTGGCCGAGCAATTGATGAGTCGTGGCGCTGTTGAAGTGATGACGAGGGCTCAACATATAATCCACACTAGTTAATCAGCGATTTTTGAATTTATATATATATATTTGGTGTTTGTTAAGATTTAAAAGTAATATATTTATTATTTGAAAAACTCTTTATTAATACTACGCAATAACAAAATACAAAACACAAAATGAACAAATTAAGTGGGCGGTGGCCCGACAGTGATCGTGCGCACCGTCCTGCACTCCTTAATATCGCCCGAAGTCGCTAAACACCAAAATTCTAGCATGAAAAAAATCGCCAACACCAATACAACGCCGACCACGCAAACTTTCTTAATCCATGTCCTTCTTGGGCGATCGCGCGCAACGCCAATGGATTGGCGCAATCGCTCCTCGGCCTCTCCCCTTATAAATCCCACATAAGTCCCCACCAGCGTCCAACAACGCGCTACACGCGCCTCGCACACGATCGCGCCGCACATTTTCGCAGAGGCCATCCCCCCAGCCACCAACCGCTGCAATTCGGCCAGCATCCGATAGATTGGACTGGCCGTAATCGCGTGAGTTTCTTTCAATACCAATGCAATCTTTTCGATTGTCGCTGTGCACCTTTCCTGGTACCACGTGCAGTGTTGCTCTTGTTTGTCGAGGCGCTCTCTTACATCGAGCGAATCTCGCTGCAAGCTCGCAGACATTTCGGCGAATTGAGCTTCGGCCTCCTGCAGGCTAAAATCGCAATCAATTAATTTCGTTAATATTTTGTTAACTAATTTACGTACTTAGTGGGTGTTAAAGTGGTTGCGTTGTGTTCGGCGGATGTTAAATTTGGAAGATATTGTTGAATTGCGATATTCGGTTCAACCTGTGGATGTGTTTGAGCGATATGTCAATATTTGACAGTAATTAAATTTAAATAAATATCTAGGTACCTGTGCAACTTCAGCCGGCCTTTCTTCCATCTTCTCAAACAAGGCCTTGGAGCAAACGTCACTTTTTTGCGCGGCAAACTCCAAACTCGGACTATCGGGCGAATCGGGGCGACTCACTTTCAAAGTGGCCGGTCGCAACGTCAACTTACTAGCGTTCTTTCTCACTCGAATAGTACTAAAACAAAATAAACTCAAAAAAACCCCCCAAAAAAATTAAAGCGTACTTAGTAGCATCCAAAAAATTATTGGCATTAGCTGTTAACTCGTCCTTCGCTTGATCCATCAACTTTCTACGCTCCTCTTTGGCTTCCTTCGCCAAAAGCACTCGCACTTCCTGCGCCAACTTGGCAACTTCCGCTTCCCGCGCTTGCAAATCGTTTTGCAAACCTGAAATCAACTCATCCTTGACTACCACGAGTTCGTCATAGCGCTCAAACTTCTTATCCACTTCCTTCCCATATATCACGCGGTGCACTTTCAACGCAGTCACATCCACTTTGTACTCGCTACATTGTTTCTCGAGCTCCACAATCTTCAACTCCAATTCATGCACCTCATCTTGAAGCTTACTATTCTCCTTCAGCAAGCCTGTGCGCTCGATATGCGACTCGCGCTTGCACTTCTCCAACTTCTCTTCCAACCGTTCGAGTTTAATCTGCTGCTTTTCGTAGCCGGCGCCATACTTCTTCGGCTGGCCGCCATCCAGACTTGTACTGGACGCGCTGCCATACACCCCAATCGATTTAGCCTCCTTAAGACCGTCGATCAACGTTTTTAGCGCGTTAATTTTGCTTTGCTCCGGCTTCAGTGGCAACCACAAATTCGCCTCGATTATTTCGGCAATTTCCGAATGTAATTGCTGCAATTCGACCGATTTCTCCAATAATTTCCGCTCCAAATTTAAATTCGCCGCGTTTAAATCGTCCTCGAGTTGTTTGCATTTATTTGAATAGTGGCTCTCTAATTCGGCCAATTGGGCGCCATATTTCGCTTCAATTTGTTCGATTAACGCCTTATTATCTTCTTGTAGGCCGCGCAAAATTGAATTGAAGCGTTCTTGCTCCGCTTGCTGCAAAAACAATTATTAAATGTATTGCTGGTTGCCTACTTCAAATTGAAAACAATCCCAAAGTATGCAACCAGACATACAATTCCGGTGAAATACCTACTTTAACCGAAAGCATCTTCTGCTGCGACTGTGCATTGGCCGCAATGGTCGCCGCTTGCTCACCAATCATCTTCTTTTGGGCATCAAACTCATTTAGGAATCGGTCATGCGTCTCAACTAAATCTCCATGCAATTCCGTCAAGTTGGCAAGCTGTTGCACTTGCACTTCATTCTGACTTTCAGCCTCCTCCAATCGCTTTTCAGTCTCCTTCGCAGTTAGCACCACTTCTCCCAATTCGGTAATTCGCGCCATGTTACTGGTAATGGCACGGTCGGCATCCTCGAGATTCCTTTCAAGCTGCGACTTCTCCTGGCAAACCAATCGCCAATCGTGCAGTAATTGATCGCGTTCGGCTTCAAGCGATTTAATCTTCTGAGCCAAAGTTATATTTTCCAAATTGGAGCGGCCTGCCAAGCTTTTCCAGTGCGCTATCTCATCGACTTGTTTCTCAGCGACCAGCTCCATTTCGGCCAATTTCTCGTTCGCCTCGAACGAAGCTAGTGAGTCTCCATACGAACCGCCGGCCTAAACGTTCAAATTACAATTAATTAGTAGACTAAATAATTTTGCAAATTTGTACCAATTGGAGCTCGTGCTGCAACGTGGCGCCATCTGTCGTATTGCGCCGCGTATCGCCCTGCTCCGCGCGCACGGCGACCAGTTCGTCTTCCGCTTTTTCGTTCCGATCTAAAGGTATTATATCAGGATCAGATCTGTGCACGATATACATACATGGCTGTTGAGCAGCAACCTCTTCAGCGGATGAAATCGGAGACAAGTCCGATACATTCATCGACGAATCGGCATGTTCAAGTTTCGGTGTGCTCACCGAATTTGAATTGTTCGATTGCAAATTGATCAGCGCATGCTTGAGTAATGAATGATTGAATTTGGGGTGATTTAAATGAGGAGGGGGGGTGAATGGGGCTTGATTGGTGAATGTCGAATTGGAGGATGAGCATGATTGGTATGATAATGATAGATTACCTTGCAAGACTTGGTTGGTATGCTGCAGCAGCTGCAAAAGGCAAATTTTATTCAAATGTCCCGCCTGCTTTAAGCAACCAGCCATACACGTTTGTATGGCCGGTTGCCTAAATAAGCATACTATACCTCGTTTTCGTTTCGCAAGTGGGTGATCGCTTCGCGATTTTCGGTAAGCGTACGTTGCAATTGTTCCTCAGTGCTATTTAATTCTGTGATTTCATTCTCTTTTTCCTGAATTGTAGCCAAACAATCCATAATCGTATTTTTATTTTCCTGATCCAATCGACGCAAATTGTCGTATTTCGCTTGTAGCTCCTCTTTCTATATTAAATTAATTGTTTTTATCAAAATAGTAAACGCTAAGAACTTTCATAGCGTTTTAAAACCCAAACATAGTAGGCAATCAACAATACATATGAGGTGTATTGTTGGTTGCATAGTATTGAAACAATTTAAAATTAAAAATGGCTTACCTCAATCTCAAGCGTCTCAACGGTCTTCTGTAAAGCCGCCAACTTCTTCTCATACTGCGCCACATCCTTCGCACTCATGTTGAGTTTGTTTTGGAGAAGACTCAAATCGCATTGCAGCTCCTCGCAATCTTTCTGATTTTTCTGCAACTGTTGATTGACTTCTTGCTCCCTAAAATAAATTACCAAATTATTATTTTCCAATAGCGTAGTAGACAAAACGTACTTCTTTAAGCGCCTGTTAACGCGATCCAAATCGCTCTGCAAAGTCTCGTTATGCTCTTCGGCCGAAAGCAGCTGTTGCTTTACATCGCGAATCTCAGTCGTCATCAGACAAATGCGAAGCTCCATATCGCGGATTTGGTCCTTCAAGGCTTTGCCATCGATGGTGGGTTCGATTAAGCTGGAGTTTAAGCTGAGATTTGTGAATAAGCCCGAGCAGTTTTCGATTAGTTTTTGGCCGAAACTTGCGCGCGGAGTGGATTGGATGTACGGCAAATCGCAGTCGGCAATGTAATCTAAATTGCTGCAATTATATAATATATTTTCTGCAATATTAAATGTTTTACTTCTTACCTAGGCGTTTTGTTGAAAACTTCATCACTAATGTTAAATTCTTGTTCAACTTTATTGGCCCATTCGTTCATAATTTGAAAGAACAACTCGCAGTTTATGTTGCGGCCATCTGAGCTTTTCGCTTCAAGCATAGTTTGCAAGTCGTCCAAAGGCGCTCTAAAAATATTTATTTTAGGTTATATTAGGTTATGTCACAAACTTACAAATCCGTTGGCATGTACGGTTTTATAAAGTCGATGAGTTTCTCGACCGGCACGGAATTCGTTTGATCCACATCGCAAGAAGTGAATATTTCCTTCATTACGATCACCAGCTGATTGTAGAATTCTCCTGCAAAAAGCCATGTGAGGAAATCAGCCATGTTGACAAGCATTTCGCGAGTAAGTATTTCGCGTCGAAGTTAGTATGTAGGTACGCACCATTTGAATTTGCTGTAGCATCTTGTTCCGACGACATCTTTATTGTTTTATTTGATTACACACACAATCACTAACACTTAGGACATTTACACGAACACAATAATTTCTTGCACAAAGCGTGATTGACGGAAAAAAGTCGTTTGCAAAAAAGTGTCAGATAAAACGGTAATGTCACCTCCCTTTTGGATATTCGGGGAAAAATACCACCACCAATACACGTATTTACCACACTGGCGCCATCTATCAAAAAACAATTCAACGGTACTATTTTATTTTATTAATAATAATTAAGATACGCATAGACAATACATTTTAAACTTTTAATTAGTTGAAAAATAGTCAATTGCTTGCATTTTTACAATAATTTATAGTGTGCGTTAATTTTTAATTACTTTATATACTAAATGATGAATGCAGGCAACCAGCAATACAACTCTAACCTCAAATTCCACTCAGCTGTCAAACAGAAATTGTTTACCCACAAAAAATGTACAAGAAAACCAGCAAAATGAAGAACATCAACCTAGACAACACTTGCCGATCTTGTCTAACCGACCGTGGATACCTACGCGAAATAAACGACACGAAAATCCCAAAAATGATCGAATTCTGCGCTTCAATCAAGGTGAAACTCAACAACCACTACCCCCAACCCTTACCTAACTAACAAACCTTCCAGATTACCAGCAGAGACGGCCTGCCCAACAAAATCTGCGTATCCTGTTTCCACCTAGTGGCTAAACTATACTCTTTCAAAAAGAAACTGGAACGCAGCGACCGAATTCTGCGAAACTACTGCAAAGAGCAAAAGAAGCACCAAAAACGCAACATCCTGAAACTAGCGCTAAGTTCAGCACGCATAGAAGAAGAACCCGTGATCGAAAAGCCAGAAGAATACTTGAGCGAAGAAGACACCCCTTTGAGCTTGCGACTTATAAAGCCGAGCTTAATTGACGAGACAACATGCAGCAGCACAACCTCCAACATAATCGACACCGATCTCATTTTCACCGACGGGCCGCCCCCTTTGGTGCCCCTAACGTCGGTTAAAACGGAGGAGCAAGTTGTCAAGCCGGACTTGCCGAGTGACACCCCGCCGTTAATCCCAATCACCCCAACAGACCCACCAGTGGAGCTAGTTTTGCAATGTCCAAGCTGCGGCGAGGATTTCAACTCCATCGCGGCTCTGAAAGAGCACAAACTGAACGCCTGCCAAGTGAAAGGCCTCGAATGCAACATTTGCCACAAGGAATTCAAGGAGCGCAAACGCTTGATCGGGCATTTGAAGGGGCACATGGTCCCCAAAGACTACATCTGCAAGATCTGCAGCAAGCGCTATCCGAATCCCAGCACGTTCAAAGTGCACATGCGGACGCATACTGGCGAACGGCCTTTCAAATGCCAAGTCTGCAGTAAAGGGTTTTCCCGCTGGGCGGGCGTAGTGGAGCACATGCGAACACACCAGGAAGTCAAGCCGTTCAAATGCGACACTTGCGATAAAAGCTTCAAAGTTGCTTCGAATTTGGAGCGACATAAAGTGTTGCATAGCGGCAGTT
The DNA here is from genome assembly GCA_963556235.1 of Cryptophagus acutangulus. NCBI lineage: Eukaryota > Metazoa > Arthropoda > Insecta > Coleoptera > Cryptophagidae > Cryptophagus > Cryptophagus acutangulus. The sequence continues at coordinate 5,631,674 of OY744569.1, forward strand.
TGCCGTATTGCTGCAGCTATTGTGGGAAGACGTTTAGTCAGTCGGATAACTTGCAGCTGCACATTCGGACGTATCACACGAATGATCGCCCGTTTTTGTGCAACATTTGCGGGAAGGATTTCGTCAGTACAAATCGGTTGACGAGGCATATGTGGGTGCATAGTGGTCACAAGCCGTATCGCTGTTCCGTTTGCGCGAAACCTTATTCGAATTCGACCGATTTGAAGAACCATGAGCGATCGCATAATGGGAAGAAGAATAATGATGAGGCGAAGTTGTATGGATGTGAGAGTTGCAAGATGCGGTTTTATCATCCGTGTCGTTTGGCGAGGCATATGAAGACGCATGAGAAGCCGTTTGCGTGTACTATTTGTGTGAAACGGTTCAGTTCGGAAGGGTTGTTGAAGAATCATGTCTCGAATTATCATAATTCCGTTTTCTTGGAGGATGTGTTAGCGAATGAAGTTTTTATGGAGCAATATTCGATTTAATACTCATTTGTATATAATTAATTAATAATAATAACATTTTAAACTCAATTGAATTAAATAAATCACTTTTTTAAATTAAAACAAGCCCTGAAGGCGATTTGTAGGTTAATGACGAATGACATTTCCGAAATGGTGCATTTGAACTACGAGTATCGTTCGTTTTGTCATAAAATTTCATATAATTTATTAATAAAATTAATTAATGCTAAATTACAATGTTTTTTGCGTTGAGGACCACAAAAATTAACTAATTACAATAAATAAATACTATTTGCTTTGATTAATAAGCGTGCTATTTAGTTCTGAGCATTTTTATGAAAACTATGTATTGCTGGTTGCGTTTGATAAATATTTTTTAGTTTATTTAATTTTTTAATTTAATTAAGCACTAATTGTTTGTTTTGAAACGCTATATCGATACATTATACTCTCACAAACTCAAAAATGCAGTCGGTTTTGCTGTAAGTATTATACTTTTTGAAATAAAAATTAAAAACCAAAACTGCTGAAAATTGACCTTAATTAATTTTTTTAATAAAAACTAATCACTCGATTGACCTGAAACTTGCTGAATTTCTTAATTTTGATGTGCTTAATCACCATGCCAAATTTCATAAAAATCTGAGAGATGTCGATTTTTGGGCCAAAAATTATCAAAGACTATAGTCTTTGATAAATTTTAGGCCCAAAAAACGATTTTTGTCCGATCGTCATGAAATTTGGCATGGTGATTAAGCATCATTAAATAAAGATCTGTGCCAAATTACAGGTCCATAAAAAAATTAGTTTTTAATTAATTAAATAATTAAGAATTTTTTGGGTTTTTGGCTTGTAAGTCAAAAACTATCATAGCTAGAGCAAAACCGATTTCAGTTTTGGATTTACAAAAATGTATTCTATAATTCTGTATTTTTTAATTTAATTAATCGTGCTTAATTAGTAAAATAATTAAAATTAACAATAAAAATTCGACATGGGCAACCCGCAATACATTCTTGAAAAGTTTTTTGGTTATATTTTTAAAACTAGAGGCAATACAATCAATTAAACTGCAGATTTAACTTTATTAACATGTATTTAACAGATATAAATTTTAAACAAAGCCAATTGTTGCTAAATTACAAATAATTGTTTAAATAATAATAAAACGAACAATACACCCCTTCGAGTAGTTCAAATGTCACAAATTCACACCAGACCAGTGATGGCCGCTCTGTTTGTGTTATTAATCAGGTATTTTATTGCTTAAACTAATTAATTAACCATTGATTTGCATTAAAAATATCCAATTTGCACTATTTTCCTATTTGCTAACACCGCCAATATTCGTCTAGCCACCATCCGAATCGAACAACAGCAATTCGCCGGCCTTGGCTTTGCTCTTGCCGAGTTCAAGGATATACACAAACCTGATTTAGTATAAACAAACTCACCGAACAAGCTCCAAGCTCGCTAACTGTAAATAGTCTAGTCTACCACTCGCAAATCCAAGCACGAATCTAATTCATCGCAACCGGCAAAATGGAAAACAACATATTCTTCAAGAATCTCGCTCCGTTGCAAAAGAATCACCGCCTCCTCGAATACTACAACTTGGAGAAATTCACCGACTGCACATTCATCCTGAACAAAGACAACCGCAGCGAAATCAAAGCGCACAAGCTGATCCTGGCGAGCAGCAGTCCAGTGTTCGAAACCATGTTCTTCGGCGATTTGGCGCAAAGCGAGATCGAAATCAGCGACATTCACTTGGACGTGTTCAAATTAGTCCTGGATTACATCTACAATGAAGAGATTAGTATCAAGTCGGTGCTGGACGCTTGGAGCTTCTACTATGTCGCTAATAAATATCAATTGGAGCATTTGAGTCAAACGTGCAAGGATTACATCCGCAACAACTTGTCGATCAGCACGCTAGCGCTCAGCTACGAACACGCGGAAATGTACGAGCTCCACGACATCCGGACGACGTGCTTCATCGACATGCAGAAGTACTTCAAAGGCCTCTTCCACCAAAACGACTATCACATGAAAGGTAGTACTTTGTCTGCAATATTAGATAAGAATAGTTACACTATTGACAGTTACGATTTGATTGTCAATTTAATTAAATGGGCCGAAACGGAAGTCCAACTTAATTCTAACCTAGAAATCGTAACTAGCAATAATGTAATTAGCGTATTAAAGAAGAACAATTTGCTGCGCTATTGCGACCGGCAAAATCTGCTCGAATTAAAGTGCAACAATTGCGGCGATGCTTTAATTATGTGCGACAATTGCGACAGCGGGTTGTTGCAAGCGGTTTTGTGCGAACTGGACGAAACTTTGACAGATACTATTTCAAACAACAACACTCAAACGTCATACCACCAATTAGCGCGCTTCCGCAAAGCGTACAAAATCGCGACACGTTTAGATTTAACCCCATCGGAAGACGTAGTCTCAATTTGCTCGGTATCGCAGAAAATCATGCTTTTCGGGTTCTTCGTCGGCTCGGAAATGCAGCCGCCATCGTCCAGCAAATTCGCGTTGTCGTACGAGGGTACGATCGCAGTGCGCGTTTGCAAAATTAATTGTTGCGAAGCGTTAGCGAAGGCGACGGTAGTTAGCGGGCAGTTGTATTACGATTATGACTGTTGTGTGATGTTGAAGGATTTGGTGGTGCTGGAGCCGGGGGTTGATTACGAAATTCGGGTGTCGTATGGTAGTCCGGACAGACGATTGCATCCGGTGCATTGCTATTATATGAGTAATAGTTTGAGTGCGGGGGGTAGTAAGGAGGCGGTTGTCAAGTTCTATGAAATGTTGGGCAGTGTGGTTAAGGGGATTGTCTTTTATCCTGCTTGAGTTTTGTTGTTTTTTTTGTTGCTGTTTGATAGGTTTATTGTTGTTCTCGAAATAAATGTTGGTTGATTTATTAGGATGTGTGGAGGTTTTTTTGAATTTCCCGCCATTTTTTCGGCGGGAAAAGAGGTTTTTGGGTGATATGGGGCGGAATGTGGGACAATTTTGGGGATTTTTTTGTCGGAAATTAATAAATTTGACAAAATATTGCAAATTTTACACGAAAAAAAAAATTCAAAATTTTTTAAAAATTCAAAAAAAAATTCTAAATGCCCAAAAAAAATTCTAAATATTTAAAAAAGTATTGCAAATACTCAAAAAAAAATTATTGGAGCGTCTGGTATTTTTTTATAATTTTTTTTCGGGGGAAAAAAAATTAAAAACAATTTTTTTTTTCAAATTTTCCCGCCAAAACTCAATAAAACAGCCCAATTATAAATATAAATTTTAATATTAAAATATAATTTAAAATAGATAATTATTAAAATCTAATCAACGGGAATAAGCGGATATTCACATGCAGAATGGGGGGATCAAGGGAAAGGTACTTTATAAATTTGCAACACATAACTCACTCATATAAATTAATAAAAGGTACATTTTGCATCAATAAGTGAATTAAACCGACGAAATAAATTTCTTAAAGACGAATGCCTGGATTTCTGGACGCTACGAAATTCAGCAACTCTTCACTGTCCTCGCAGACGAACGGTTTGACATGATGACAAGCGACATCGTGCCATTTAATTCCATCGTTGTAAAAGTTGTTCAAGATAGATAAGCAAGATTCGTCATTGCCCTGAAATTCAGATACAGTTACCTATTGGGTTATTGAACCATTAAACAACCATAACGCTACAGTTATGCCACTAAAAAAAAATCCCGCGCAAAATTAGCATACCTGAGCGGCCTCGCGATTATCCGGTTGCGCTTGACCATAACCGCCGGTAGCGCTCCAATCTCCGGAGTTCCGCTGAGTGGTCGGTCCGATCTTGGCGCCCGATCCCGACCAGAACCATCCGTTGATGTTTGGCGGTTGCAAGTCGGGTCGGTCGCAACCGGCGAAATTGCACTTGCGGCCCGATGTCCAGATGTATCGCACGTTTCCGCGAGCGATTCGCTGTTTGACGAATTCGTTCTCTTGCGGGGTTTCTAGGGAGACGGCATCCATGCAGTGGCGGCGGCAGATGTTACGGGCGTCCAACCAGTCGACTTCCAAGCCTCTGGTGGGTTGGTGCTCCCAACTGAAGAAGTACGAGTGGGTCACACCTCGGGCATCGCGGTATGTTGCGTGGCGGACACCTGGAATAATTTTTTTGTGGGTTAAAGGGGGGGTTTTTTGGTGAGGGGGGGTTACGTACGGTTTGAACAGCTTCTGGGGTCGGGGAGGGCTAATCGTCTTTGGGCCATTACCATGGCGGCTCCTACGAGGAGGAGCGCTAGCTGTCGCAGCATTTTTTTTACTGAAAAAAATATTTTTTTTAATTAGGAAATTAATTTTTTAGATTAATTTAATTAACTTTACTAGCTTAGTTTTAATAGAAAATAATATTATTGCATTTATTTTGAGCAAAATTATTTTTTTGGGGGGGAAATTTGTGATTTTTTTGACTTTTTTTGATTTTTTTTTAACTAAATTTATTTTTTTATCGCAATTTTAATGCAAAAAAAAATTTTTCCTTATTTATTTTGGGCAAAATGAGTTTTTTTGTGAAATTTTGTAATTTTTTTTTATTTTTTTTTAATTAAATTAATTTTTTCTTTCAATAAAATTAATTATTTTATCGCAATTTTAATACAAAAAAATATTTTCTTTTTTATTTTGAGCAAAATTGTTAATTTTTTTGGGAAATTTTGTGATTTTTTGTGATTTTTTTTTAATTAAATTAATTTTTTATCGCAATTTTAATACGAAAAAAATATTTTCTTATTAATTTTAAGAAAAATCAATTTTTTAAATATTTTTTGAATTTTTTTTCCGACTTTATTTTATTTTTTTATCCGACTTTATTTTATTTTAATTAGTTAATTTTATTAGCGCTATTAGAAAGTGCCTTCACAATAATTATTACAATATTCCCGCCAATTTAAAAAATATCCAACACGACCCCCTCAATTTTCCTCACAATTAATGAATAATTCATATTTTATCCGCCGATAGAAATGAATGTCACCGCAATTATTTTTTATAGATAGCGACAACTTAATTTAATGCAATTTCTCCTTTTATAGCTATCCGAAACGAATTGTATGTTAACTAAATAAAGTTCAATAATTTATTCTAATCTAATTGATAATCTAACGCCATCCTCGTTGCGGTTGGCTTGTAGAAATTGCGGTCGCTTTTTAGAAATTTCGAATAAGCTATTAAATATTTTTAATTACAGAAAAGCGTCACGAAAACGCGGTCCGTCACTCTTTCTCTTCGAGGATTGTTTGTTTTTTTTAACCAAAACGGACAATCTAATTTGAATGAGTGGCTCACGATAAGTAAAAGCAAAATTCGTATTTAATTATGGCAAAATTGAACCATTTGCTAATAATGCCAAGATAATTATTAATATAACTATAATTAGACTAATGTTTTTTTTTTGTTATGCTAAGAGCAATTATTCAGAAATTTAGGTTGATGTTACACTTTATTATTATTATTGTTATAAATAATTAATATTTATTTAGTATTAGAAATATTGCAAAATATATTTAAGAGATTTTTTAACAATTTCGGAAATTTGCGGATTTTTTTTTCAAATTATTCATCAAATATTCAAAAAAATATTCTAAATACTCAAAAAAATATTCAAAATACTCAAAAAAATATTCAAAATACCCAAAAAAATATTCAAAGTACTTAAAAAAAATATTCTAAATACTAAAAAAATATTCAAAATATTTTAAAAATTATTCTAAATATTTAAAAAAATATTCAAAATACTCAAAAAATATTCTAAATACTCAAAAATATTCAAAATACTCAAAAAAATATTATAAATATTTTAAAAATTATTCTAAATATTTTAAGTATTCAAAAAAATGTTCTAAGTACTCAAAAAAAAATTCTAAATATTTTAAAAAAAATTCTAAATATTCAAAAAAATATTCCAAATGCTCAAAAAAAAATTCTAAATACTCAAAATATTCAAAAAAAATTCTAAATATTTTAAATATTCAAAAAAAAAAATTCTAATTACTCAAAAAAATATTCCAATTTTTCAAAAAACGTCCAAATATTAAAAAAATTTCTCAAAATCCCCCCAAAAAAATCCCCAAAAATTTTCGCACAGCCTCCAAAGCCGAAAATATTTCATAAAACCAATTAATCCGACTTAAGTCTACTACTTAAGCTGCCTTAACTCATCCGTACTGACTCTTTCTGGGCAGGGCTCCTCGACTCCAACAACAGGTAATTATTATTCCGTGTCAAGTGTAGGTCTGGTATTTGATTGTCCCGGATAAAGAAGTTTAGTTTCCGTCGTCCAAGGCAAATGTGGGTCATTCGTTGACCCGCGGCCAATAGCTTTCACGGTCAGACCCATAGACGACGAGTGACCGACCGACGAAGAACCGGAGATGATGCTCGTTGAATTTTTCCGAATGATGTAATTAGCGATTGTGCAATTAGGACGAAAACAGACATCAGGAAGAGTTCGTAGTTAGGATAATGTGTTCTGGTTTCGATACCGTTTAGAACAAATAATCGCCCGACCGGTTACTGCATCGCGATGTTGCGTAAGGTGCGCAATTTCCTTCTATCTGGGTTATAAATTCAAACTACTCTTCAGATGTTGCGTAAAATTAATATTTGTCGAGGTACCAGTAGAATTATTGGATTTATTTATGAAATATTTTCTACACTTTTTCCGCGCGCACTTTAATATTATTACTAAAAGGATTTCTTTTTCAAATAACTTACCAATTTAATTCCAACAAGTAGCGAGGCGATGATGAACACTTTGAATGAACTGTCAGACAGATGCACACTCGGTGTATATAGCCGTCCTACATCCCCACGACTTCGTAACCTACATAATCAACAGTGTGCCCCCCGGGTGTACCCCTGGCCCCCCAAATACTTATTCCAATCATTTGTATGAATTCTTCTGCGATCCGACTGACATTTGACCACTATCACTATCATGCATTTTGCATTTTGGTGCGACTAGGCGGAATTTTGAATTTGGCGCCTAAAAAAATATTTTATTTAGGGAAATTTTTGATGTTTTGGGGGGATTTGGGTGTTATAAGGTAGATCCGGTCGAGATTTGCTTGAAATAATTTTTTATAAAGCGTCAAACATTTTTTAAAAATTAAAAAACCATAGTGAGTTTTAAAAAATATTTTCAAAAAACTTTTGGCATTTTTTTTAAAAATATTTTTAAAATATTCTAATACTATTAAAAATAATTAAAAACTATGAAATATTTGTCAAAAATATCTCCAACCATTAAAAAAAATTTATTTAAGTTAAATATTTGCACTAAAAATTTTTATAGTTTTCAAATAATTCTCAATAATTGTCCTACAAAAAATTAATTTATTAGATTTATTTAAATTATTGTAGCCAACCTACAATAATTATTAACAGTTTCATTATTGCGGTTTTTAGTTTTAGTAGAACATGAATCACTAATAATAAAAACTATTATAAGAAAAATTAAAAGAGCGCGTAAACTTAAATAGCACTTAATAAATTAATATTTCTATTTAAACCTTTATAGTAGTATTTACATACGAAAAAAATTCAATGTTAATTACAAATCCGCTAAATGCCATTTAATCAATTAAAGTACCTAACTTTTAAATTTTATAGACTTCGCTGCAATTAAATCCAAAGTTGTAGTCCTCAACATTGATGCGACTGATTTGATGTGTTTGATGCATCCTCCTTAATCATACACTTTGTTAATTTAATTAATGATCACAAGGTTTGCCAATCCTTTCCTTATTTAGGATTTTATTTTTCAAGGTGTCAGAAGAGAATTTTTGTAAATCGACGCTAATTTATGTCAAGTTCTTAAATATTCATCATCCAAATTGATTTTAGAAATTAATGCACCAGCATAAATAATTTGCGATTGTTATGGAAATTTGGCCGAACCATTTTCAGGTCAATTCCAATTTCTGCGGCGAGCATTCGCGAGCATTTTCGCCGAGAATTTATTTATAAGTGAACCTACTTTTTTTGCTTTCACAAAAATTAGTATCAACAATTGTTGACAGATCTAGATTAGCCAATTATCTTTCATAATTTAAATATGTAAACAATTAGTGTTCTTTTCTAAACAAAATTAAACTGGTGCATTGTCTCAGCATTCCACATATTTAAATGAGGTATGTGCACCCTGCAGGCTTTTATTTATTTTTTATTCATCAAGCAGCACAATATGAAGAGCAGCTTTCACTTAATAAAGCTACATTAAATTGACCGTTAAAATTCATCGTTATTTATTTTAGTTTTCACACATTTTTTATTTGAGCGAAATATTTGAATACATTTCGTTCAAAAGAGTAAAATTGAACTCAATCGAATGGAAATTAGCGAATTTACACTAAAAACATGCGAAATATTTTTTTTCTTGATTTTAGAATATTCTTAAAATAATTATTCTTCAATTTGCCATCGAAAAATGAACGAAAATCCATTAAAAACCATACCTACGAAATATCGTTCACTTTTGGATGCCTCACCGAAGCACGTGGAGCCATGACAGTTCAGCGACCAATCAAATCGCACGCTCCATTGTGGCCATGTGCTTCCAACCAATCGATCCAAAGCGCACCCACGTGGCGAATGCACAAACGGCATGGCTCGCTACGGTGACGTAGGGCATCTCTCTCGCACTCATTGCGGTAAACGGGCGAAAGCGAGGTGGGAGAAGTTTAAAAGGGCGCTAGATGAATTTTTAAACGCTTAATTAATTAAACCAATGTAGCTAATTAGGATAAAGTGGGTTGAGTTGAGTTAGGTTAAGAATTTGTTGAGTACAAAATTATTTAAAATAGTCGGAATAAATTAATATAATTAATTATTATAATAATTTATTAATTATGAATTTCATTTGTTATTAATTTATGATCCAAAACAATCGCAACTTTTACTTTGCTTTATAAACAGACTGGGTAAGAAAGTGCATATAGATATTGATGGAGAAATATTTGTTTAATATTATAGATTTATTTTGCAAGTAAATTTATTTATTTAAATAAATAATTGGGATCCTTTATGCGAAAAGGAACAATTGCTAGTAGAAATTGCCATTATCCACTCCCTGCAAAAAGAGGAAAAGGCGAGCTGGATCCGAAATCGATGGTATCCGGTTCGCATTTGATTGCAAATTAAACCGCGTTTAATTAATTCATAAACGGATCTTAGAAACATATATATTGTCATTTATGTGTAAATAACAACTTTCAAAATAGTAATATTATTGTTAATTTTTGCGTAATGCACCAATGCCTATATATGCGAGATAAAAATAAACGACTGCAGTTTCATCACTGATTATTTATTGTTGATAAAAAAAAACGGATAAACATTCTTAGTAACTAATTACAATTATGTAAATTTTATTAGCGATAGCGCTAGATATTAACAATATCGTTACTTTTAATTTAAGCGACGCGATTTTTTTATTTAGAAGGTTTTGAATTTAATTATCGCATTAATTTGTTGATAATATGCACTTTTACCTTAATTATTTATTATAAAGATTTTTTTTAGCGAAGCGCGACTTTCATTTTTTTATTAGAAATTAATGGATTTAAATAATTTTTGGGACTTTTTGGAATTTTTTTGTCGGTTTTGTTGCAAAAAATAATTTTTAAAAAATGTAATAAAATTACTTGACTTAAAATAAGTCACTTTACTTACAAACTTTACTCACTTAAGTCAAACTTGCGCGCGAAATTAATTTTTTTTTAATGAATTAAAATTATTTTCTACATTAATGTTGCTAAAATCGATTTTAGACCAGAAAAATAATTTTTAAAAAATGTAATAAAATTACTTGACTTAACTTAAGTCACTTTACTTATACAAAATGTACTCAACTTAAGTCACTTGCGCGCGCAATTAATTTTTCAAATGAATTAAAATTATTTTTTTAACTATTTCAACATTGTTGCTAAAATTTTGATAAATAATCGCATCTAGTAAAAAAGTTTAAATTTTTTTGTTTAACACATTTCTCGCATTTACTTCTTCTGTTCACTATTTTACATAATAACTGTTTCGAAACTGAATGGTAGAATCGTAAAGGTCGATGAATTGTTTACGATTGTTTAATTGCGTTTATTATAATACGTATAATTGTTGCTATTTTTCTGCATATTGTATAAAAAGAAATGCTATTATTATTATTAATAATAATAATTTATTTTGAAATGTAATCATACAGCTGGACGCACCCATAATCGGACTCATCATAATTTATCGATAATTCGAACGGTATTTAATGAGAAAACGCAAAATGCAACCTTTGCACCATCAACTAATGGAGCATAAATTATCCACTCTTGCAAATTGCATCAATCATAACTTATTCGCATCTTTTCGAAACGATATCGAAAAATCCATCCGCAACAAGAAATGAAAGCATTCAGTTTTCACTTCTTTCGCTCACTTTTCAAAACAAAATCAAATAACATCGTGATCGTCTGCATGCGAGAGGTAATAATTGATTTCTTTGGTGGTGAATGCGAATTATGCAAGAAGAAACTCAGCATCGCATCACTATTTCTTTTCTACATTCAAATTAAAATCAATCATTAGTTTGTTTATTCAAATAGTGGATTTTATTTGACGAGAGCGAAGTGGGAAAATGAGTTACATGATAATTATTACAAATTACAATGCCTAGTTTGCGAAATAATGCATTTTCTATGTAATCAACTTAAGCTTCTGACTAATATGTATTTAAGTGTATAGCGGGTGGACCAGAAGTCCACCGGGCACTCTAATAGGGGCGTGGCCCACTGCACCCCTTCCATTAGGGTGTGCGCGGTCTACCGATTTTACATGCGCGCTAGCTTATTTACTGAGCTGGGTGCACTTTCGCACCACCCGCTACACTCATCTGTCTAGATGTAACATAATTATTTGTTGCACTATAAGCTCGAGAACAAAATGATTGCAAACCGCATAGAGAGTCGAATATAACGATGCGAGAAGAGAAAAGATTTCGACACAATGTAATAATATAATAAATATAATGTGATGGTGTGAGCATCACCGCAACTCCTCTCTATACACACAAGACGCATCTCTTTTATGCAACTTAATTACGCTTTTTCAAAGTACAATAATAAATAACGAGCCGAGAAAAGTACAATTACAAAATTATGTAACACAAAACAAACGCCACTTTTATTTAAGTCACTTTTAAATTTATCTACCCATCTCTTTTGGTTACGTATTTCGTAATGAGTGCGAGAGAGATGGGTAGCCATAGCAACCTTTGATTAGAAACTATTGGAGAGTACAAAGGGTTGCTGGTTACCGGAATTGAATGGTCGAACGCGCCTTTGAAATTAGGGCGCGTTCGGACTTATTAGGGCGCGTTCGTAATAATTTATAAAATAAATTAATTAGTTTTGTTTTGCTTGTTGTACAAATAAATAAAATCTTGTACATCTTTATGCAAGCTAGTTATGTAATTGCAAAGTATTTCTTCAAGGGTAAAGCAAAGTAAATGTTGTGGCATTGAAAAAAGAGTGAATCTTCCTTTTTTCTGTTTTCGTGTTAAGTATGTTGCATTGCTCTTATTTTTATTTGTAGATCAAGGTTGATGTGTCGAAGATCCGCAATGCTAAACGAAATTAATTAACAACGTAAATATATATTATTACTTTCAAAAAAAAAGTTTCACACATCAAAGTAAATAAATAATAAAAATCGTGACTTTAATAATTTTGGATCTACCGATTTAATTTATCTAGAATATTGTTTCTCACCATTCTCAAGAGACGGGTACTAAAAAGTGATGATCGATCGAAGTACTCGTGATCCGAAGGTTTTCTTAATGAAAAAGCATCGCGATGACCTCATCTTCTACCCATTTTGAAAAAAAACGACGAAAAAATTTATTTAACAAGTGTTAAATAAAATTAACATTATGCATAATTTATTCTTGACCTATTTGAGGCTTTTTTATTAGCTCTTTCATTTTTCTTTTTCACATCTCTAGCTTAGCTAGCAAAATCCATTGCAAAACAATGCATAGAAAATTATTATTGCATGAAATCTAATTAGACTGCAATCATGCAATTACAATTGCTCTTGACCCAATCTCTGCCAAATTCAAATAAATTTACCTAGCGGGCGCTATTTTTTAAAATTAAAGCGCCATCTACTAAATGCTTTAGTAACTATTGAGTAAGTGCGCCATCTTCGGATAGCCTCCTAAAGCAATTAATCAATGTCCTGATAAATATCCTGCAACATGCAGCGGTGTTTACATAGTTTTAGTGCAGTTTCGTTAAAACAATGTTTCACAAATTATTATAAATAATTATTATTTAAACAATATTTTTTTAGTTCGTCAAATCGACCCGCTTAATTTAATTTAATACGGTCCTGCAATATTTCTAAAAAAGGTACTCGATTAATATTATGTAATTAACAACAATTTAACTAATCTACAACACGTGTCTGAATTTTTGGAATTTTAGGTAGCACATTTACATTATAGGCAGCCTTGAAACTCCTGCTACTACTCGAATGTATTGCTGGTTGCCTATATTTTTGTTATTGCTCCTGCTGCTGGGAATTAATTATTACTCTTCCAAGAACAATCACAATAATGAAAGTATAATTAAATATTTCGCGTGCAACATCACTTGAACCTTAAACAATGTGCTTTTGATTGTAATTTAATCTGTTTAAAGTCTTTAGCACACTTGCGTAAATAATTTCACAATACGTACTATATTTATTTAAACAAATATCAGCTGTTTATAATAAATTATTACTAAGGACTTAGACGGTTTTAATAAATAATGATTCAAGGTTGATACATTTTTTTAGCTTATTTTTAATTATTTTAAATGTTTGGCGGGGGTAAAGGGGGGGCAAAGAGGGGCTTAAAAAATAATTAAAATAGTTGCTTTCAAATTATATATTGTCTGCTATTTTTAGAAGTCGTAACAATTTTTAATCAATTTTAAAATAAATTATTTCCGCGAAATTTAATTGTAATTTGATGCAATGTTTGTAGTGGGGGTATAAAAAATAATCGCCGACACGCTACTGATAATTCAAATTACGCGAGCGATTAGTTTGAATCTGAATTCCATGCCTTTCAATCAGCTTTTTATTAAGCGAATCAAAAAGTTTCCATCGCATTAAAATCGTGAGTTAACTATTTTATTTTTGACTACTAATAATAATTGACTTAGCTGTCATTTTATTGTCTAAATGCCAAACCAAAAACATGAACGAATCCGGCACTAAGAAAGAATCGAATTTCAAAGAGCACATCCATCCGAGAGAGGTCGCCAATTTCCTATCATGTCTATTCTTCGGGCAAGTAATTAAAAAACGCCTTTTAAAGTCAAAATTACTAATCCGCCATTTTAGCTGGACCGTGCCGATATTCTACAAATATTTCAAAACGGAATTCAGCGAGGACGACCTGTATCGGCCATTAAAATCGCACGAATCCAAAAATCTAGGCGGCCAGTTGGAAGAGTACTGGAACATTGAAAAGCGCGCCAAACAAAACCCGTCCTTAATGAAAGCGCTATGGAAGGTTTTCGGGTCGGAAATAATCTGCCTCGGCTTCATCCTCCTCCTCCACGAATTTGTAATCAAGTACGCTAATTAACTAGCTCCAGAACGCGCTCTAAAAGTCTTCCTTCCAGACTCTCCATCCCGATTTGTCTGGGCCAACTCATGAAATACTACATCCCGAACCAAACCACCATGAGCAAGTCGGACGCGTACTTGTACGCCTCCCTCATCGTGGCATCGTCCTTCTTCCAAGTCCTATGCGGCCACAACTTCATGCTGAAGAACCAACACCTCGGCATGAAGATCCGCGTAGCCACCAGTTGCCTCATTTACCGCAAATCGCTGAAGCTGAGCAAAAGCGCGTTGGCTGAGACGACTGTCGGGCAATTGGTCAACTTGCTGTCCAATGACGTGAACCGATTTGACGCGCTTTTTATCAACTTCCACATGTTTTGGGCAGCGCCAATCCATATCGCTGTGATCACGTATTGTTTGTACTCGATGGTTGGCGTGTATTCGCTCAGCGGGATCGGGTTCCTCGTCTGCTTCATCCCGCTACAAAGTAACTACTTTTTCTGGGGTGTTTTTAGTCTAACTTGATGTTTTAGTGTATTTGGGGAAGAAGTCCTCGAAGTACCGCTTCAAGATCGCGGTGAAAGGCGACGAACGCATCCGCTTGATGAACGAAATCATCTGCGGCATTCAAGTGATCAAAATGTACACGTGGGAGAAGTCCTTCGCCAAAATCGTGGAACTCGCTAGGAAGTACGTAGAACCTCCAAACTTACCCCAAAACTTAACAACGCTCTTCCCCCAACAGCTTGGAGATCAAACAAATCCAATCCACGTCCTACTTGCGCGCGTTGCACGTCTGCTTCTCCGTCTTCATGAACCGCACGGCCATCTTCATCTGCGTGGTGACTTACGTGCTGTTAGGGAACGTCCCGAACGCGTACTACGTCTTCGTGATCACGTCTTTCTACAACCAGTTGCGGCAATCCATCACCATGCACCTCCCGCAAGGGATTGCCTCCATCGCTGAGACGTTAATCTCCATCAGTCGCATCCAGAAGTTCCTCATGTACGAGGAGATCGAGATCCCAGCGCAAGTCTTCCAAGAACCAGTTCGCGTGTCGGTGGAAAAGGCCTCAGCCAATTGGTTGCCTTCCTCGCCGGAGCCGACACTCTCGAAGATCAACTTTAGCTTGTCGGGGAGCCAATTGGTCGCCATTGTCGGACCAGTGGGAAGCGGGAAGACCAGCTTGCTGCATTTGCTCCTCAACGAGTTGCCCGTCGCGGAAGGGAAGTTGAAGATCGCTGGGCGTTTGTCGTACGCGTCCCAGGAAGCGTGGCTGTTCGCCGGGAGCATCCGGCAGAACATCATCTTCGGGCAGAAGTTCAATGCGGCGAAGTATGAAGACGTGGTGCGCGTGTGCGCGTTGGAGACGGATTTCCTGCTCTTTCCGTTTGGTGATCGGACGATGGTGGGGGAGCGTGGTGCGATGTTGAGTGGCGGACAGCGTGCGCGGATTAATCTAGCGCGTGCGATATACAAGGAGGCGGATATTTACCTCTTGGACGATCCGCTGAGCGCGGTGGACGCGCATGTGGGGAAGAAGCTCTTCGATGATTGCATCTCGGAGTATTTGAAGAGCAAATGTGTGGTCTTGGTGACGCATCAGTTGCAGTACTTGAGCACTGTGGACAAGATCTTCGTGATGAGTGGCGGTACCATTGAGTTGAGTGGGACGTTCGAGGAAGTGCAAGCCTCCGGGCGCGACTTCACGCAGCTCTTGAAGAAGAATAGTGAGGAAGGCGAGGAAGCTGATGTGAAAGTTAAGGTTTCGAAGAAGCTAGTGGTGGAGAATGGGGTGGTGGAGGGGCCCAGGGAGGTGAAGGAGGATCGCGAAAGTGGTGCGATTGGTGGGGAGGTTTATGGGCGGTATGTGAAAGCGGGGGGGAACTTTTTCGGGGTGCTTTTGGTGACTTTGTTCATGATGGGGCAGATCTCCGCGAGTGCGGCCGATTACTTCATCGCCTTTTGGTGAGTACTAGGTTAACTTAGAGCGACTTAATGTAGTAGGAATATTTAGGGTGAACTTGGAGCAAGGTAGAGGTCAAGATCTTAATGCTACGCGCGTTTGGGATCCAATTTTAGCGACCCAGAACTGCATCTACATCTACACGGGAATTATCGTCTTCGTTATCGCGATCACCTTAGTGCGCTCCTTGTCCTTCATGAAGTTCTGCATGCGCGCTTCCAAGAACCTCCACAACTTGATGTTCAACAACATCGTCTACACCAGCATGTACTTCTTCAACACCAATCCATCCGGCCGCATCCTCAACCGCTTCTCCAAAGATATGGGAAGCATTGACGAGATTCTCCCCACGGTCGTCTTGGACACTTTGCAAGTCGGTTTGAACGTCTTCTCCATCACGATAGTCGTAGCGACGATCAACCCGTGGATCTTGATTCCCACGGTGGTGATCCTTGCGATCTTTTACGGGTTGCGGGTCGTTTTCTTGGCGAGCAGTCGCAACATCAAGCGGATCGAAGGAACTAGTAAGTCTGCCCAGGAATCTTTAGCAAGCTTTGATTATTTTTGCGCTTACAGCGCGGAGTCCGGTGTTTTCCCACATTACGGCGAGTTTGCAAGGTTTGACGACCATCCGCGCGTTTGGCGCACAAGAGATCTTGAAGAACGAGTTCGACAATCATCAGAACTTGAACAGCTCGGCGGGGTATTTGTTTATAGGGTGCAATAGGGCGTTTGGGTTCTTCCTAGATCTGCATTGTGTGGTGTATTTGGGGTTGGTGACGATGAGTTTCCTGGTAGCGGAGAACGGTAAGAGTCTGGTCCTCAACGTTTAGTAGTCTTCAATGTTTGTCCAATGTAGAGATTTATGGCGGGAACGTTGGGTTAGCCATCACGCAATCGCTATCCTTGACCGGGATGTTCCAATGGGGGATGCGCCAATGGAGCGAGCTGGAGAACCAAATGACGTCAGTGGAACGAGTCGTGGAGTACACCAAGTTGAAGCACGAATTCGATGAGAAGTCTCCCAACAAACCCCCGAAGTCCTGGCCGAAATCCGGGAGCCTTACGTTGGACTCCTTATCCCTCAAATATTCCCCCAGCGAGCCCTTCGTCTTGCGGAACTTAAACCTCAGCATCAAACCCAAAGAGAAGGTTGGGATTGTCGGCCGAACCGGTGCCGGGAAGTCCTCCTTGATCTCAGCGCTGTTCCGCCTGGCCGAGACGGAAGGTCGCATCCTCATCGACGACTTGGATACGAAATCCATCGCGCTCCAAGATCTCCGCGCCAAGATCTCGATCATCCCGCAAGAGCCGGTGATCTTCTCCGGATCGCTTCGGCGCAATTTGGATCCGTTCGATTTGTACCAAGAATGTGACTTATGGAGTGCCTTAGAAGAAGTAGAGCTTAAGAGTGTGGTGGCCGAGTTGCCGGCCGGGTTGGACACGAAGATGTCGGAAGGCGGGTCGAATTTCAGTGTGGGCCAGCGGCAATTGGTGTGTTTGGCGCGTGCGATTATACGCGATAATAAGATTTTGATTTTGGATGAGGCGACTGCGAATGTGGATCCGAAGACGGATGGGTTGATCCAGTCGACGATTCGCAGGAAGTTTGCGGAGTGTACGGTTTTGACGATAGCGCATCGTTTGCATACCATTATGGACTCGGATAAGGTGTTGGTGATGGATGCGGGACAAGCGGTGGAGTTCGATCATCCGCATGTCTTGTTGCAGAATCATTATGGGATTTTTAGCGGGTTGGTGCAGCAGACGGGGAAAGCCACGGCTGAGGGGTTGATTCAAATTGCTCAAGATGTGAGTATTTTTAAGGTTGTGCTATTTTTATTGAGGAGGTTTTTTTGCAGAGTTATAAGACTAAAAATCGGCCAATGCACATTGGTCTATCCTAGACGAGTTTTTGTACAATTGGTAAAGTTGTTGCTCTTTTGTACATCTGCGTTTTTCTCCTATTTTAAATAAACGGTTTAATTTAAATTTGGCGCCTTTTTCACAACCTACCTCGATCCTTTATACTTTGACAAGTGACATTCCGTAGTCCGAAGTTTAGGTTTACAGGTTTCTCAGGGTAGAACTCGCATAGTGCGGCTAACTTCTGACTGCAATGCACAGTTTTCCAACTGCGTTCCGCATCCAAGATGACGCATTTCCGGTGCGGTCGCGGTTGTCCAGGTGCCCATGCGCGAAACTGTGAGCAGCTTAGATGGAAACCTTCGGAGGTTTCGAATTGGTTGTCGACTTGCAAGCTGTCTAGTCCGATATAAGCGGCTTTGTACCAGTTTTTAAGTTGATTGTTGAGCAGTTTGGCTAAGAAGTTGGTGCGGTGTTCGGATAGGACGTTCGCTAAGTCCGCTCCGATTTTCTGGCAAGCTAGGATCGACTCGGTGTAGTTTTGTTTGGAGGGGATGAGGCCGAACATGCCGGTGGAACGGATGCAGGTCGAGTTTTCAAGAGCTAAACGTCAAAACAAACGTCAAACAAAACAAAACAAAAATTGACATTTGTTTTTTGTTGGAGACTTACTTGTCAAATTCCCAAAAGCGCTGTAATAATCGAACGCCAAATGGCTGCTCAAAGTCGAGTTGCCCGTTTCCGGGCAGTCAAAAATTTGACAGTTCTTGAAATACCCCCTCGAATAATTCCGCCCCTCTACCGGACTGTAATTAAACGCAAACGCCCGCTTGCTCCGCGCAAACTTCATACACGCGTTCACATTAATCGTGTTGATCCACGCTTTCAACGGAGCCACCGATTTGTGACACGACTTAATTTTGTAATAACGCAAGAAATAATTCGAAGCACTGCAATCTGTTAAGGAATATATTTCGTCTACTACTAGATACAATAATATTAAACGCAACAGCTTCAACATTGTGAATCAATCTGCATTATTATTGCCTCCGAGACGGATATCCTTTATTCGTTTAATTGGCGTGACTGACAAGTTGTCCAGAAGTTTCTGGCTCTTGAGCATATTCCATCTCACTGACCACGTCCGGCTTCAGTTTCTGGTTGAACACCTCCAGGATTTTTTCGAACACGTCGATCGGATGCTGATTGGTCTCGATCTGAAATTATCCCGTCATTACTACTCGAAGGAGGGTTTCAATTGTGCGCGCGCAGCTGTCATGGCCACCTAGGCAGGTTAGCCAATCTCGCGTTTGCGCGCGGCAAATTTAAAATCACTAAATAGTAATACTTTTTCGATTTTGTCGTTGTACTTCGACAAACTCTCCTTGATCTCCTTGGTGCACGTATCAATTTTGCTCCGAATCGAGTCGTTGCTCAATCGGCCGTTGATTTTCTGCTGGACGCGCTCCACCAACAATTGCGTGTCCGAATGCAAATACAGGATGATGCTCACGTCTCCGATTTCCTTGACGAACAGTTCGGCTTGCTTTGGCGACTTCGGGAAGCTGTTGATTACGAATCCTTTGGATTTCGGGATGCTCTCCAGGATGGCTTCTTTGATCAAATCGATGACCACAGTCTGGAATGACAGTTAATTAATTGTTAGGCGAAATTTGGGGAGGGGGTTACGTCTGGTATTTTCTTGATGCGGTTGCGGATGGCTTCGCTGATTAGTTGGCCACGTTTGGAGTCTTTGGTGGACTCGTTGCGGAGCAGTTGAGTGACTTTGATGTTTTCGTAGGAGAGGTTTTCCTGTAGGAGGTCGCCTTGCGTTTTGCGTCCAGAGCCTGGAGGGCCGGTTAGCCAGATGATCGGGAGGGATTTGAGGGCGGACAAGTCGTAGTCCACACGGGTCACGGATGGCGACTGTTGGGGCAGAGAAACAATTTTAGGAATTTTTTTTTGTAATATTTTTGGGAAAATTTGTTTTTGTTTGGTTTGTTTTTGGTGGATTTATGACTAAAGTAATTAAAATAAGTTTGCACATACCGCTTGCACGCAAGAAAGTGCGCTTCCCATTTTAAATCGTAAGATTTTGCGCTGCTGGAAAAAAACGGACGAAATAAATTTGTCACTTATGACAAATGATGAAGAAAAATCTAAGCCTGCTATGATTAATTTTTTCTAAATATGGCCACCTATATTTTATATATCTGGCCACCTAAAATCTTAAATAAATAAAAGCGCCATTTTTTTAACAAGTGTAAATTATATTTTGCTTAATAAATTAATAACAATTTTAATTTTTGGTATTGTGCTTGTTGGTGTGCAAATATTGCTTAATAAATAGTCTATCATTAATTGTAAATTTTTTCTTAGGCGACAATTGGGTCCAAATGGGTTACCACTTCGGCGAAAATATTGTCGGTCGTATTTTCGGCGTTAATCTGCAAAAAAATATAAATAATCAAAAATTAGAGGAAAAAAAAATAGAAACTGAATTAAAACTGAATTAAAAAAATAAAAAATTATTAAAAAAAATCCAAAACTGTCTTAAAAAAATTAAAAACGATTTAAAAAAAATCAAAAACTGTCTTAAAAAAATTAAAAACGCTTTAAAAAAAATCAAAAACAGCTTTAAAAAAATTTAAATTGCTTTAAAAAAAATCAAAAACGCTCTTAAAAAAATCAAAATTATTTAAAAAAAATCCAAAATTTCCCAAAAAACTCACCGTCTTCACTTTGTCGCTATACTGCTCAATAACCGCCGAATTAAACGTATTAAACGTATGCAACCTCTTCTTAATCGTCTCCTCATTATCATCAGCCCTCCCCGACGTTTCCGCCCTCTTCAAAATCCGCGCCACCAGCGTGCTTTCCGGCGCGTCAAAAAATAGCACCACATTAACCGGCGCGATATTAGCCTCAAACATAATCCCTTGCTCTTTTTCCCTAGGATACCCATCGATCAAAAACCCTTTGGACCCCGGCAACTTGGCGAGGATGGCCTCTTTGAGCAGATCCAGGACGACTTGCATCGGCACCAATTCGCCCCTTTGCATGATGGCGGAGAGCTCTTGACCACGCGCGGAGCCGCTTTTGACCTCATCGCGGAGCAGGTCACCGGATGAGAGGTGAGTGAAGCCATATTTGGCGACGATAAGGTCGCATTGGGTGCCTTTTCCGGATCCGGGACCGCCTAGCACCCAGATTATCGGGACGTTGATTGCGGCGATCGGGGCCTAGAAATTTATTTAATTTAGTTACGATTTTAAAATTGTTTTTGGGGGTTTTTTTGAGTAATATTGGGACGCACCATAGTGTAGCACTAGAACTGTGTCGTGCTGAAAATAAACTGACGGCGAGCGGTATGTTGTTTCTAGATGGCATTGAAAAATTGAACCTTGCTTGCCAAATGAAAATAAAACGGTTGAAAGTTTTTATTAATGATTGTAGTGGTTAATTTTATTTGACAAGCAATATTTATTTTGTCGATGTAACGTCATATTTAATTTGTCGATGTAACGTACGTCATATTTATTTTTTCGATGAAGTTTTTTTACGCAATTTATATGAACGGAATTTTTCGACAATATTTTATTTAATTAAAAAAAAATGTTATCGATAAGATAAGATAATAATATTCTTTAATTTAATTATTTCAACAATTAAATATCTTCTTTGAAGTCGCAATAAATTTTGAAGCGCGCGCCATCTTTATTATTATTCTTCAAATAATTTATTTTATAATTGGTGCGCCTGATGCGCGCCAATTATGAAATAAATTATTTGTAGCACTTAAATAAATTAACAATTCCCAATGGGGATAATTAATTGGAGGTGCATCCTTGAAAATCAATTCAATTGACTCAAATAAATGTGCTAGGCACACAAATTGACGCTATAATTAGAATTACACGTTTTAATTCTCACAGAAAAAATTGAAATTTTCTTATTGAATAATAGATATTTGTCGTGTTTTTCCAATTATTTTAATGTACTACTAGTGTAGTTAAAAGTTAAATGTGTACCAAGGTTGCGATTAAATAATTTAGCGCCCAAAAAAATTAATGGAATTTAAAAAATTACCTTTCTTTCAAATAGTACGATAAATAATAGAATAATTACGGATATTACGCCGCAGTTGCATATTGGCATAATTTTACTGGAAATTTTGACAAATTTTTCGAAATTTTTTTGACAAATTAAATAAATAAATGAAGGTACTTACAAAATCGTATAAGGCCTTTAATTTCAACTGATGATAAAATCGAGTCGTGTTAAAATTCCGTTGCTGGTTAACATTAATAATTAATTGTTGATTAATTGGTAAAAATATCGATTTTTCGACACCTATCCGAAATACTATTCGCGAAATTGCAAAGAACATTATTCGACTAATATTAATTTATCATAAAATTAATTGAAGCCAATTATTTATATTTATATGGCAAGAATTCATTATGATGATGATTTCGATTTTTTTGCAGATAAAGTAAATGCACTTTGGGTTGCATGATCACTTGTTTTTGTTTATATTTAATAATTAACCGTAAAAATTGAATAATCGGACGCATGCTTCCCAATTTGTTTATTTATTTTCTTATTAGCTTTCCAATAACAAAAATATAAATTAATCTTAGAAGAAAATTACTGCGCACGGCAATAAATATTTTTTTAAATTATTAAACAATTTTTAAAAATTCTAAAACCTACCTGATCCTCTACCGACACCCAAAATAAGTCAAACAAAAATAAAAAAGCATTCAAAAACATGCGAAACAGCCGGCTAAGTGCAAACTAAACCCCGCGGCACCTAAAATCTAAAAATACCCCCCAAAAACTTTAGATATTTTTAGATTTGTCTCATTGGTGCATTTAATTTAAATATTGCACTCACATTCAACCACCCGCATTTATTTTGCAATAAATTAGGTCAAAACCTAAACCACTTGCTTCCAACCCGCCCAAAAACATTGAACTGCCGCCAATAAAATTTATTTTTGGCACTAAGGTGCAAATTACTTAAACGCTATAGTACATACTTCAATTTCGGGGTCCATTGTTTGTGTGATTTCGATGTAAATTGTCGGGAAAAGTGGAACGTGCTTGTCGGCTTCAGCGCCACTGAAAAGGAAAGCGATCGATATCGGCGGAAAAGCGTACGATTTTGGGCGGGAAAGTTTTGGTTTGAAAACTAGACGCTTTTTAGTAAATAAGTTGCGCAAAAATAATCGTTAAAGGTTGGTTTGAAACGGTAGGGCCAGAAATGTGGCCGGATCTGAGTCCGATAGGTCGGGAAAAAATACGCAAATCGCAGTAAATTTAAAATATTTTATTTAACACTTCAAATAACAAAATTAATTTGCATAAGCAAAATTAATAAATCTCTACAATAGTGACAAATATTAACAAATAAAATTATTTCTAACTAAAATATCGACGAATAAAATTATTGGTGACGTTTAAAATTGTCTAGTAACTAAACTAAAGTCAAATTGCGTATAAAAATATATTCCTCGTGTACTTAAGTCAGGTACTTAGTTAAAAAATACATTTGTTGCAAATAAGTGTAGTGCGAAATTTTTGCAGTGCATATTTTGCTGTAAATCGAAAAAATTATCGTTAGTTTGCCACTGATTCACTTATCTTATTTTACTTAATTAATTAAACATTGCTTACCGAACCAGCGGTTTACAACTAGGCATTAAGTGATCTACTATACAAAAACTATCTTAACAACTAGAAATACTGTTTGGACCCTTAAAAAATCATCAATCAACCAATAAAAGTTTATCACAATTCTGAATATAATCACAAATCCAAATCACTTCAAATGTGCCCTTCATAGACCGGCACCGGCTTCCCGCCATTCTGCATAGCATACCCATTACCCAAATGCTTGACGCCATTACCCACATGTTTGCTGATCGTCTCAATCGGTTCCGCTTCCAAATCATGCAACATCGTACTACTCGCATGTCCATTCGGAATGAAGCCATTAACCGCATGACCGTTTTGCATGCTGGTATGTCCATTGGGTATTGCATGTCCATTGGGTACGAAACCGTTCCGGATTTGCGCTGTTTGCATTTCGTTGTTTTGTGTCGCTTCTTTCATGTATTCAATATGCTCTTTGACTACGTTTTTGAAGTCGTCCTGCACGGGTGTCGTGTCGGTGTCTCCATCGACCTGGATGAATTAAAAATGGGACATTAATTTGTTTGTTTGGCTATTTTGGTCTATAATGTATGCAACAGTACAAAAATAGTCTTGGTTCACAACCTCCCATCGACATTACCCCCGAAACCAAAAGAAAAATCATCAAAATATCAATTTAACGACCACTTGGCCTCCACGCCCACCCGATCTAACCCCAACAAAATTCCTTATTTCTCGTCCTACGCCCTCAAAATTTGGTATGCTTACTATAGTGAGCCGTCCGATGTTATCCATGGCCTTCAGCATCGGCAACGAAGCTTGTCTGAAGATCTCCAGCCGTCTACGAAACGCGGTAACGCTATCATCCAATCGTCCTCGTCCCAATTGCAATTTGGAACAATCCAGCAAAATGATGGTAGGCTTCTGTTTGAACTGGAAATAAATGTCTACTTTTTATACATAATAATACGATAACTGTCTCGGAAAATCAATACGCAATATGTTTTGCTTATAAATAATAATATGAAATCAATAAAACATTGAATGGGCGCCTTATCCAGCTCGTCAAAAATTTTCCCTTCAATTAGAAGCGAATAACTTTAAGGCCCAAATTTTTTACGGTCGCTGCTTGTCCTTGAAGAGCTGTTGAATATTTGAGTGAGTCGTTTGAGGTAAATTATAACTTAGTCGTCCGAGTTTGAGAAATGGATACGACGGTTGAATGTAATTAGGTACACTTCTATTCGATTCGATTTCTGAATAAGTTACCAACTCGTTCTATAATTGTAGAAAATTACCAACGACTAATAATACAGTTGCGTTAAACTCAAGGCGACATCATCAATATTTTATCTCCGCCGATAATAACCCAAAACAAATTCCATTAAAGTCGCATAAAATTGTTACGGCGTTTCAATTGAACAATGGCGACGTTTTTCTATAAAAGTCCGCTTGATCTTCAACCAAAATTTAGTTTGAGACTTCCGTTTGGGCACCATGGCATTTTTTCGAAACATTCCAGCAATTTTTCTAGTCGTTTGCATTACAAAGGTAAAACGCACCGCTAACTCATCGCACAGCTCTCTAAAATTTTCTTCTAGTCGTTGCAACAAGACCAAGCCGTTGGCAACTATGGCATCGACTTATCGAAATATTCCCACTTGATCGAAGTCGCAAACCACACGCTGATGCAACGTCTCAAAGACTACCAAGCCGAGCGCATTTCCGTGATCCAAAATTTGGTCCATTCCTCGAAAGACCAATTCTACAAAGCGCGCGAAGCGCTGCATAAGCTGATCGTCACCGACATCCTCAACAAAGACAAGCAAATCAAAGCCTCCAAAGTGTTGACGCCCGCCATGCAAAATGCGCGGCTCAAATGTTTGAACGACAAATATATGGAGTTTGGCGCCAATAAGAACAAAGCGGGCCAATCGTTCAATCAATGTTTGGAGTACGACAATTCCGTGCAGGATTTGTCGTTTTTGAAGGGACAATTTGAGGAAAGTCTGCAGGTGTTTGTCAAGACGATTGCGGGGTTGATTTTGGAGTCCAAGCAGAACTTCATGAAGAATACTGAAGGATGGATGACTGGGTTCCATCAATGTACGCAACAATCGTTGGCGGTGTTCAAGTCGCATCAAGTGGAACTTGAGCAGGAGTTGACTTCGGTGTGTTTGAAGCATTAGATTTGTTTTTGTTGGGAATAAATGAATTATGAATATTTTTGTGAATTATTTCTTGGTCTTTAGAGCTCCCCAAAAATTAGGGAAGAGTGCCCAAAAAAATTCCAACCTTTCCTAGAGACTCTAAAGACTTTAATCCCTCAGGAAGGGAGCGATATTCAGTTGCCACGTCTAGGAAAATTATTCCTCGACTCTAAAAAAATTGCTAAGCTTTCTTTTAAGCTCCCTAACGTCTATGGCGTCTCACCAAAGAGTTGCCAAATTTTTGGAGGGGATAAAAAAATACTTGAAGGCTTCCTAGGAAGTTATTTTCTTTATTGTTTGAAGCAAATTGAATTTTCCTTCAATTTTGAAGCTAGAAAAAAATTGTTAAGCGAAATAATTGATGAACTATCCTTTCAATTTTCTGTAGAATTATTCGGTAAACGTCCAGTTGGAAATAATGGCGTAATTATAGGACGTTGATAAATTCGTTAAAAAATAGAAAAGATCCCTGAATTCATTCCCTGATATTTTGAGGGCAATAACCAAGACTTTCCCGAGATCTTACTAAAGCCCAAAAGCATCTACCTCCAATTTTTCTTCCTCCAATCCTCAAATATTGAACCAAACTCCTCCGAAAAAATTCCCAATCGATTATATATTTGAACTACGTCTGATTTCTCACTTAATGCAATCACCAGCAACTGTTATGATGCACCATTAACTTTGGTAATTTAATAAAAGAATCGAAATGAAATTACGATAAAAACGTAATTGAATTGTGAGCGAAACGGATCGAATTGCTTCCAATCCAATAAATACAATTTTAAAATAGTCAATAGAACCATTTCAAGCGGGTCGAAAATGAATGGACAACGTCTTATTTGTGCATTGATAGTTTCCGCTGTATTCATCAATATTAAGGTACCAAACTAATAACTTAAACCAATTAACTACCAATCCAATTCTAGCATGCTGCAGCGACTATAGAAAAATACGAAGACGACTACCGGCAATGCATTTGCGTGGTAAAACTCAACCCCAAGCTGAAGATCTACGCCAAGTTAGATGGCTCGGGGAGCGTTTCCGCTAATTTAGGACTAGCCCACGAAACCACCACTGCAGCGACTTACAACGATGAAGGACAGCAAGCGGATTACGAAGACCTTGCTGGAGGGAGTTACAACTATTACGGAGCGCAACTTGGCGTTAAAGGACAAGGACACGCGCATCACTACAAATACCAAAAGCAATTCGTAGGAGGACAGGAAGGAGCCAGTGTTCATTATGGAGGGAAGTGGCAAGCTGCTGGTCATGCAGCTGCAGCTGCTGGGATGCAATATGGAGCCAAGTGGCAGGCTGGGGTAGGATTCCAAGCGGGCGCTCACGGACAAGCGGGCTTTGTAACTGCTGGAGGATTCCAAGCGGGTGGAGAAGCTGGGTTTGTAACTGGTGGGGGCTTCCAAGGGGGCGATCGAGAAGAACCTGCAGTTGAAACTGTAACTGATAAATTGTCCCTTGGCATTGAACCCAAACCAGAATTCCAAGATGACGATAAAGGACAAGCCAACGTGCAAATTGGAGAAAACTTCGAAGCGGAAGGAGAAGGGGGTGTCGTACTCGGAGGAGGTAAAGCACAAGCAGGTCTGGTAATCGGAGAATTCGAAGCGGGCGCTCACGGAGCAGCTGGAAGCACCGGGTACGAATTTAAAGCAAACTGGACCGAGAATAAAGCGGGAGGAACGCAGCATTACGAAATCGTCGGCGGAAACTGGACGGAAAACACCAAAGAAGGTCTGAAGAAGTGGAAGTTCATTGGAGTCAATAAGCTGGCCGATTGGTCGACGGAGATTGGAGCGGGTTGGCAAGCGAATGGAAAGTACAACTTCACAGCAGCTGTTACATCGCACTTCAACGGAAGTACGAAGATTAACTGGAACATCGGATCGAACACGTCTTCCGAGATGTCGCACTGGATTACCGACATCACCACTGACGGCTATTGGAAAAAGATCAGCGGAGGGATTAAGATCGAGCTTCCGCAGTCGTACATCATGTACCATTTCAAGTTACCCAAATTACCGCTAAGCTACGAAGACTTCGACATGCAGGTGAAAGCGATCAACGAAGCGTATTACCGCTACCGCAACCAACTCATCGACCAATTGCGCGTCAAGATCGACACGAGCATCAAGGAAGAGTTCTCCATCGAGATCCAATCGCAGATCGACTACTTCTTCGGCGTGGTGCAACAAAGTAGCCAACAATTCCTCAGCAGACAAGATCTAACCATGGACGACAAGAACAACCAAATCAACTGCTTGAACCAGAAGTTCATGAAATTCTGCAGCCTGCGCGAGGAAGCGATGGCCTCCTACACGAAGTGCATGCGAACGAATCCCGTGATCACCGCGGCCTACTTGGAAAACCTCGAAGTCTCCATCAAGAACCTCTTCACGCAATATCTGGAATACGTCAACTTGCGAATTCAGGAATCGTTGGCCACGTTTGATCGCGCCGCTACCGCTTGGGAGAAAGGGTTCATCCCGTGCGTTCGCACATCGCTGTACAACTTCGAGGAAGTCGCATTGGGCAGTCACAATCAAATGATGAATTGTTTAATCCACGGCGAATAATTATTATACTAGTTGAATAAACTAACTTAAATCTTACCTTATTTTCGAACTCGGTGGCTTGCGCCATATCGCGCGGGAACCCGTCCAAGATAATCCCGTCCGCCTCCATATTGTTGCCCATATGCGACTCCACGTACTTCATGACCACGTCCAGTGGGACCATTTCCCCGTTGCTGATGCAATCCCGCAGAATGCCCACCTCGGCATTGCCCCGGGGGTCCGGCGGGTCGGCAGCCGCTCGCAGTAGCTTCCCTATGCTAATATGCGTCCATCCTGTCTCCTTCGAAGCGGCCGAGCACAGGATTGCTTTGTTGCTGCCCGGCCCGCCAATCACCCAAAGTACCGGCGGGTAGCCCGTTTTCAACGGCGATTTGAAGTTGGTCTGCGTGGTCGGGTTGACGGAGATCACTTGGGTTCGTGGGCGGGGTGGCGAGATGACTAGGCGCTCGGATCTTGAGGGGGCCGCGTGGGATGGCGCTGGTAGAGCTGGCTGAAAGCGTTCACAAAGATTTAGGATTGTTTGCGGAAATGCGGGAACGTTTACCAATATTGGAAGTTCAGAAGTGACGTCTGAGGGTAAAGGGGCGACTTTGCCGTTGCTGAAAACGGGCGGGTTATCTTGCATGCCCAATATCCGGAACACTCCGGATCGGAACTCTTTGTAGACGTCAGCTGGTGGTCTTTCGCCGTTTATCTGAATGGAAAATCGATAGGACAACGTTACTGACATAGACATCATTTATTTCCCGTTGAATAATAAATGATTCTTAAAAAATAAATAATTCCTCAAGTTCGTGTAAAGTTCTATATATAAAATTCCATCAAACTAGTAATTTGCTACATCATTGAAATTCAACATCATATGCTTTGATTCTCAGCAACTGGAGCAACAATTATAATTAAAAAGGTTGCGTGCTGAAGAACGAACTAGGGGCTATATAATTAACTACTACCCTTACCAGCGGGACACTCACCGATATCAACATGTTGCTTTGGTCAAAATAATCCGCGACGGGGATGACGTTTTTGTAAAAATTATTCAGTTCCATCCTGGCTAGCGATAGAACCACTTGTCCTAATTTGGCACCGTAGTCGATCTGACGTTCCAACACTTTCTGTCGCCAAGAGATCAATATCACACCATTCACCATTTTGATCTAGATAGCGGACGAAATGTTTTAGGTTAGAATAATGTTAAACAGTTTGTAATCAGTACTACCTTTTCCGAGTATTCCACGACATCGCGCATATTCCTCGGATAGCCGGACACAAGATAGGTTTTGGCATTGGGGGCCATCTTCATCTCCAGCATCAACACTTCCGTCACCGTTTTACTTGACAGCATGCCGAAATCGGGCATATCTGAAAAAACATAACCACCAAAAGTTGATAACAATCAGAATGTTGACCAAACGCTAAGCAAACACACCAAACTGTCTTGCATGCAGTTAATTGATGTGTAATCATCAAACATTATTTTGTATTGTTTAGCCAAGCTAGTTACAAATCCACACCAACCCTTTCCTTTGTGTGTTGCAATTTTATGCAAAGAACCGGTCAATTAAATCAGCGTCGGTAAAAAGTTGCACGATTATTTAAATTAGGCTTGCAGGAAAATCTACGATGACGCAAATAAATAAAATGCAGCACTATTTACGGCTCAAAAAAAAAAATACCTCGTGACCTGAAAATCGGCGATAATGCAAAAAATATACCTTGGTAGCTGTAAAACTGGTCATTTTGGCCCAAAATAACCCCCAGATGATATTATTTAGCTTTATTTCGTATAAATATTCGCGGATTACAAGAATCACATGCTTTTCCGGATTCTAATGGCCGCCATCTTTATCCGACTGTCAATATTTGCGTGTTAATCGAGCGCGCGTAATTTAAATTTCAGAGAAGTCCTTTAAATGCTTATACAATGTTCTATCCGCCCCAAACTTTGATTCTAATCACATATCTATCCAAACAACTCGTAATCGTGCAATATCATTATTGTCACAGTAATTATAATATTTTTCCCCAAAATAATCAATAAAATAGACATGCTATTATAGAAAAGTTTACATCTAGTCTAGGTAAGGTTCAAAAATGAACGTTGATTCGAAAAAGCTCCTTCTAATAAGCGCCACACAAAAACCAAAAAAAATTCAATAAAAAAAAAACTGCAAAATCCTTTTCTATTTGGTATTTACCTTGATTACCTTTACCGATATTGATTAAGCTTGTATGTCCATCTACAAAAGGACAGTTGATATAAATATTTTTTATCGCTTATCTACTATATTCATAATTGAACCACCATTAGATCGACTCGACTAATTTACAGTTAATGACGATTTGCTTACCATTTCCAATCGCGTATTGCTGAAGCAGATCCGTCATATTTATATGAGTCACCCCTTTCTTTTCTTGCATCAAGTTGTCGCAATGGGTCACCTTTCCACTTCCTGGACCACCTGTTTAGAAATTTTGATTAGTAACTTCCTTAATTTAAAACTCGCGCGCAAAAATGGCGCCGAGCGGCAGATGGCGCTAGACTAGAATAGTACAGTTTGACGTATCTTCTAACCAAACAACTTCATGTTGTGTATTCGTTTCCGTTAAGTTTTTTGTGCGAATTAGTGGAAAATAATTACCAAGAATGAAAATGACCGGCACCTTCGGCGATTCGAACTGTACGTTGGTTCCGTTATGCATTGGAAATTTTCCTGCCGAGGGGGTGGCTGCGTTTCGGGGGGCGATGGCTCGTGGCGAATTATTTGCCCAACTGTCTTGACCTTCTTCGAAAGCTTGAGAACCATCACTTTGCTCTGCAACAAAATGGGTACGTTTTTGAATTTTTTCTTCCTAGTGCGCTTATTGTTTAAACGTTGCTTGAACAATTCATCGACCGCTTTTTTCTTGTTTATATATGACATTCATTATAGATTAGAATTCTCCCCTTGACCGCTCATATCGCGCATTGGGGTTGTTTTCCACGTTGTTCCCCTATCCTCTCAAGGTGCAAGGTTATTCTATTTACATTCATTTAAGGGATCGAAGCGGTTTGGCCCTCGTTTCGGAATTGTTTTTCGGGTGGCCTTTCAGGCTGGCCCTGGACGCGATGGAATAAATTAGTTGAATATTTCTAATGTAGGGGCGTTTTCAATTCTAAGTTCTAATTGGTTAACCCGCTTGGATTTCCGGGATGGTTAGGCAATTAGATGGCTGGGATTCGCGCGGCAAATTCAAATCCCGAAATTAATTGAGAAATATTTATTTAAAGTAGTTTTCTGAATTTTTTGTTACTAAACTATTTTATAATGGATGGAAATTATTTTTTGCGGTGCTAAACGTAATAGTTCGCCTTTATGAATCGTTTTCCCTGCACTTGAACACCTAATTTCATTGCCAACTTTTATTTTCATATTTCCTTTACGTGATTGAAATCGTGAAGCAAACACGAAGTTTGCTAATTTATTGTGTCAAGTTTGCTAATCCATTTTTGGATTAAAAATAGTTTGTACGTCTATTGTTTTTTTCTACAATAGTTTTTTTGCTATTTTTAGTGCCATTCAAGGCACGTGTAATTTAATCGTCATTATGCAAAAAGGGGTACAAAAAGCTTATATGCTAATCCAAATTACATATTGTTTTATCCAAAGCTAAGCCACGCATGTAAAATTTGAATAAAGTGACGCAATGATTTTTGTTTATATTTTTTAAAAAAATTCTAAATAAATTTATCAAAAATATTTTTTTCAAAAAAATCTAACGTCCACAATTTTTCAAAAATAATTTATCTAGCAACTTAAAGAAATGACGCAAGTCACCGAAAATCGACCCCATTAATCGAATAATATATTAAGCGTAAAATTTGTTTAGTAATCAAAAATAAACATCAACATTTATTCAATAATCCACTAATCTACAAAAATGAACGCGCATACACACAAAACCATCAACAAAAATATATTTTTCGTTCAAAAAAAATTACCTGTATCCAAACAGATTCCCATTATCCCACTTAAGTAAAATTAAGAATAAATCCTGGCAAACATAGAGGCGGATGCCGCGTTGCAATACGCTCACTAATCATCGAGATCCAAAAAAAATATTTTGCCACCGATATTGTCCAAAAATGTATCAACGGAACTTAAGCAGCTACATTATTTCACTGTCGGGACAGACACACAAAATTTATTTGACAAATATATTAAGAGAGCCCGGCGCTTGTTCGGTTGACAATTGTGCGAAACAAACTAGTCGTTTGACTAGGTATCAGAGGGAAACCGTGAAAATGCTAGAAAATTTGAATAATTAATGAATGCTTAGGCTATAGCCATCGGCGAGTTGCTATGGGGATGGCGTCGTCGCCGTGGGGGTAGTTTGACCGACGGTCAACCGCGCACAAAATTATTATTTTCCACAAATTATTTTATTTATTGGAATTATTGTTCTAAGAAAATTTGTCAAATGATTAGAAATAATTTTATTTCTTGCGGGGGCAAAGTTTTTTAATTATTTACCTTTAAAAGATTTTTAGAAGTGAAATTATTGACTTTAGAATTTTTCTTGTAGAATTTTTTTGTAATTTAAAAGATTAAAATTACTTAACTTGAGTAATTAAATTAATTAGCAAAGTAATTAAATTTATTTTGAGCGTTTAATTTTTGGCGCCAAAATAAAATTTGAATTATTTCAAATAAATTCAACAATTTTTTGAGTTTTTCGATTCCATACAATTTAATATTCATTCCGGACAATTAATTAATCATTTAAATAAATCATTTGCGACCCATTTAGCAAATTTAACTGTCCCATAATTTCCCTTCCATAAATTATGCACCAAAGAACAAACATGTGTCAAACAACAAATTTCATCTAAACCACCTAAAAATTGAGTTTACGACCCCCTTTTCCAACAAACAAAAATACGAAGAAACCTAATTCTTAAAATTAATAATAAACGCGCTAAATAATGCACAAGTATTTAATTGTCGGTATGACTCGAATCTGACCCACTTTGTGGATACGAAAATTCGTCGTCAGATTATACATTTTTCATTTGCGATGTAATAAATGAGGGTAAACTGAGTCGAAGCTTATGAAAAAACGTCTCCTCTAATAAACGCTTTTACGCTTTGAATTATTTAGCGTATTGCTAGTTTATAAGCTTTCTAATAATTATACGGTGGGCTCGAATTTTTAATTCCTCTTGATTATTAATCAAGGGTTATTAATCAACTGGACGTATGGCGGGTAAACATTCATTTACATTTTTAATTTAGTTACGAAAATTAAATTATAACTTTAATTAGTTGACTAAAATAATTTATTTTACTAGATTCATACATTTTTATATCATTATTATTCATTTAAATGAAAAGACTCTCGTCTTTCTGCCATTTTGTATACATATTTAAAATCCAACTCGCGCGCTTCCGTCTAGGCAACCAGTAATACAATTACATGTACTGGTGGCGCTCGCGCGAAATATTCAAACTTGCGCTCCTTCGCGTAGGCAACTAGCGATACAGACTAATTAATGGTAATAATTATTTCCCCCTTCGAGTTTAAAATGGTTTACGCTTGCGCTCTGTTGAGCATCAATTTTATTTATGTACAAACTTCGATGGTATGTGAACTGGGCTGTGGTAACGCCTCCCAGATAATATAATATTTTGCTATTTTTATCAAAAAGTAAGCAGTTAAGTTAAACAATCCACATATCGTTAAATACATACAGTGAATTCGTAATTTGAGGCAATCGAACTAAGGTGCGTATTATTTTTAATACTAAATGTCATAGAAAAATCTATTGATTTTTAATTAAATTAATTACTATGCATAAATAGCGACGATACACGTACCTAATATTTTTTTCCGTGAACTGGAACTCGATTAGCGCATTTATTCGATTAGCGCGTTATTTGTAATAAAATCAACATTATTTATGATAGCGAAGGTCTTGGGATGGGATGACATCATTCCCACCAAGTCTCAAAATAAAATTTACTCATTAGGTGTAATAAATAAAAATATCCTCCATTTTCCAGCAGTTAGAGGAAATCCGAGATAATGGCGGACGCAGGCTTTCCGGGACAACATACTACCACTACAACAGTGCAAACGTCGAACACCACCGTGAACCCGTCGATCCGATATGATCCCAGCTACATTAAAACCATTCCAGGGTTGCTGAAAGTCGCCCAAATTGTAATTATATCCTCAACTAAATATTTTTTTAATTAAAAATAAATATTAAAGGTGCTCAATTTGATCGGCTTCATCTGCATCGAAGCGAGTGGCGCTTGGTCCTACCACTCCAGAGGCACCTTCTTCAATTTCGTCTCGATGACGGGATTCTGGTTCACTGGCATTTTATTGGTTCTATATTTGTTCCACATTATTGAGCGGTTTTACCAGATCCCGTGGTTGAAGATCGAAGTGGGCTTTTGCGCTCTATGGACCGCTTTGTATTTAATTGCCGCTTGTCTGGCGGTTTCGTTCCATATTGAAGGGTTTATCGCTGCTGGGGTGAGTTAAATTTAGAATATATTTTTTTTAGAATTAAAACTGACTGCAATTTAGTTCTTCGGGTTCTGCGCGATGGTCGCTTACGGAGTGGACGCGTTTTTCAAGCTGAAAGCCGTGCAAAGTGGGCAAATCGCGCAAGGCGACAAAGAGATCCGCAAGGAAACCACTACAGTCTCATCCCCTGCATATTAAAATGTCGAAAAAATTCAAAATTGTGTTCATTTTTTGGTTTGCACTTAATTAATTAATTTACTTTGTAAATATTGTTTGATGGAACTAATATTTAAGGATGTATCGTATTTATTGTCTAATGTAATCACTCACTCCTCAAAGAATGTGTACATATTAGTTATTTGTTGATATGTTATATTATATAGTTAATATATTGAATCACTTTTAAAATCGCAATAAATGCATGGATCAATGCATTTGCTCTTATATCGTGCAACGAGGACCATTCATTAATTCTATTGTAATTTACACTTTTCTAATAAATATAAAACGTTTATTTTTTGCTTACAAAAATATAGTTTCAATCAAAACTCAACCGCCCCACGTTAAACGGGCCACATGGTCGGCTTTCCGCTTCGAGCTCTTGATAAATCCGAGGAATTCCAGCTCCGCCACTGCTTGAGTAAATCGTGCCCTACAATAATCAATCAATAAACCCCCAAAAAAATTTCTAAAAATACTTACTGCAACTCTGGATCCACCACTCGCTTAGTATCGTCATCATACTCGACCGGATCAGCGATACTGAGAAACGCTTGCAGCCAATCGTACAAATTAATCATTTTCCCGCATTCCAAATGCAACTTATACGCAATGCAAATATCCGGCATGCAGTGGCGTATCATGGAATCGTTTGAAATTTCGCAACAAGCGCACTAAAATTTTCCAGTGTATTACTGGTTGCCTAACTATAAATATGCACTTACTTGTAAATAATACTGTGGATCGTTCAGTGCGTTATGTATACTGGATCTATGAATCCCAACGATTTGGTTTTGGATTGAGATATCGTTGTAGAAAAATATTTCGTGGAAATGGAACGAGTTGGGCTCCAGTAAGTAGGATTGGAACGCTTGCGATAGGAATTCGAGCAGGTTTTTGCGCAAGTTTTCGTATTTGTTTACGGGTTTGTTGAGTTGCTTGGATTTTGCTAGAAGGGTCTTTGAAAGCGAAGTTTTATAAGCTATAAAATTTCAGAAAAATTATTTTATTACCTCCTTTAATTGCTTTCGATCCATTTTCCCCGCTTGAACTGGCTCTGGACAAGTAGTAACGTCTTCCTCGGGTTCTTCGGAAGAATAGCCAAGATTATTCATGCGTTCTAAGTAGCTTTGCAACGTACTCAAAAATTCCTTCAAAATATTTGGTTTAGTGTCGCGGGACTTTGAGGAAACATTTAATTTGCTTCCCAACAATTCGCAGATTTTTGTGATTTTCCCGCACAATTCCTCCTTGGACTGGAAATTTAATAATTGGAAGCATTCCTTGTATTCGGGCGTTTTCGTGATGTTCCGGGTGGATGCGATCGAGTACAATTCGCGCACTTGCTTGCCAAGCGGCGCTTTTGGCAAATCGCCCACTAAAAAGTACAAAAACCTCAAAAATAAATGAAACCTTCGAATATACTTCTTCAGCGACTGTATTTCCGCATCCAAAGCCCTCTTAAAATAATCATCGTCCTCTAACAACTTAATTCGCTCCTCAAATCCACGACTTTCCACCAATTTCCGAAAGGATAAAAGCTGTCGTGCGTTCTCGCAATCTTCGTGCGTGAATTTATTCAAAATAACTCGGCCCTCTTTGCGATCCAAGACGCAAAGCGCCATCGCGTTGCCGTAACAAAAATGCTCCAACATCGCAAACTAAAAAACAATCAAGATTTATAAGAATATTAAATAGAAAACGCAGACTCACTTTGATATTCTTAATAAATCCTGTAACAGATAGATCGTAAAACAAGAAAATATCGGTGAACAAATTAAAAACCTTCCCGCTGAGCTGAAACGGGCAATCGAGCGTAAAAAAAATATTCTCAAGCACGTTGTTCAAATAAACGGTGGACGGCTGCGAATGGAACACTTGTACGTTAATTTTCGACGAGACTTGATACGGAAAAGCGCTATGCAAAGTCGTCAAGCTAGTCGCAATCCCAAACACCAAAACGAACGGCAGCAAATTAATGTAAGCGCTGGCGATCAGCACGAAATCCTGCAACACTTTTGCGGAAAACGTTTCGAAATCTGGCACAATTACCACTAAAACTTTTCTGTCATCTTTCGTAGTGTAGAGATCTTCGTACCAAGCTTGCAAAAGCGCGAAACTGAGCTGGTTCTTTTTAAATTTGGTATCCAAATCGTCCTCGTCGACTGCATGATTAATAAATTGATTGATCATGTTCTCGACTAAGCATTTCAAGTTCTGGCAGTCTTGGCTTTGCAAGTAAGCGACATGTGGGGTAACTTGCTGCTTTAATTGATTCGCTAAAGTGTTAAATTGGGCTTTATGATCGGGCATGTTAATTCCAGTCAATAATGCAGCGCTTGGGATTTCATTTACGGGGTTATCGTAGCAATTCGCAATGTGTGCGATTAAACTGCGAAGCACTGACGAGAACATTTCGTCGTTCAGCACCTCGATTTTATATTCTAAAGAGCTCCACAAATTCGAATAGGATTCATACCACAAGTTATCAGAGAAAATGTTGTTATTCTCGATAGTTTGGCTACTACTTCGCCGGCTTTTTGCGGCTGCTTTTAACCCATTTTTGAAAACAAAGACTCCCTGCGATAAAGTGTGAGGTTATGTCGCTCATTAAATTGAATTGTTACCTTTGATACTGATGTGGTTTGATCTTCATCCATTATAATTCACGCACAACGTTATTAGAGTAATTAATGTTAATTATTATTGGTATAAATAAATAATAAAACTAATTTTAAAGTTTGACAACAAAGAACTTCAAAACAAACCGATAATACTGCCATCTGCGGAGCAGTCGCTAGTACTAGTATTAAATCTTGAAGTATTGGATAGATGGCAGCAAATCTACAATATATACCCGGGGGATTACAGGAATTTTAAAAATAGACTATTATTTGCAAATACAAATTAAAAATCAATACTTTACTGTTTAAATTAATTAATTATAATAGCAATAATAGTGTAAGGGAAATTTATTTAATTGAAAGTGTTATAGCTGTCATTTTTGCAGGTTGTAATTAATTCTCTGTCATATTTTATGGTTTAAATTCGTAGAGTAAATTTTGAAAATGTATTGCCGGACATAAAATTGAGTCCAAAAAACCGGAAATGCATTCTAAGTCGGCATTGTATAGTTTAACAACATACAAGCAAGCGAAACAACTGCAACACACTGACATATATTTTGCTTTTACTAAGTAAATACTCTCAGCCTAGTAGACTTTTCTGTAAAAGACTTTTCTCAGAAGTCATTGACTTACTTTGTGCAATAGAAATAAATTTTATACTACATCAACATTAATGACAACTAAGTAGTAGCACTAAACGCCATAATAGCCGCCATAATTGCAGTCGTACCAATAATTATATTTTTTGCAAAAAAAAATACCCTAGTACTTTGCGAGTAGTTCGTTGACTGAATTAAGTAACGGAAAGCTTGTTCACTTTCGTGGGCCAATGACTCTAATTTTTGGCAATGTACAATTTATACAAGAAAGGAGAAAACGTTCAATTATCTAACCGTCAAATTTATATAACATTTTTGAGAAATGTATTTATTTCCTTTCGGGTTCAAAATGTGGGCGACTTATTTATTTATGTACCGTTTGTCACATAGAATAGAATTAGCATTAGTATACATAAGCCAAGCTTATTAGAGTGTACACACACACATATTCCATTTTTTTTTTAGTGCAATATATTTCTCTATAATATATGAAAGTTCATTGTACGTCGAGTTTGTCTTATTAAAGGTCATTGTTATATTATGAAATCGTGCATGATTCAATGTTATACCATTTAGCAAAAACTTAGCACAAAGATCTTTGTTTGAAGTACTTTGGCAAAAAAGTTACTACAAGGAACATTGACAGAGAAACTAAAATAATTAGTTGAAATCGATCAATAAATTACCTAACCTATACAAATTAAATTTGACAACTCAAATTAAATAAATTAAAAACTCACCGAAAATACTTCAAAATCGTTGATTTCCTATGGAAAGATATAAATTTCGAATTGTATGCGTTTTATCGTCGATTTTATCCATAATACTCCCCAACAACATCTTTCCAAAATTCGCATCGCCGCCATCTTTCATTATGCGTCAGCCGCCGCCCTCTACATCACCCTTCCAAAAGCGCGCAATTCAAACATCAACCAAGCGCGCGAAGTTCGAATAGCTCCTTCCCTGAAAATTCATAAAAGTTGTGAGATCCGTTAATTAGCGGTTGAAATCACTTTTCTATATTGCACGCCATTAATGGGTAGCTAATAATAAAAAATAAATACTAATAATGATGAATCTGTGCAGAACCATGAATAAAGAGTTCAATGGCATATGCTTAGTTGTGTCGGATTCTCGTAATGTACTCTTCTTTTCTGTGTCCATCGAACGAATGTTGATGATGGTGTGGTGCAGATCAGGTAAGTGGCACAATGTTCTACAGTAACCTGAACAGACTTCATTTGTATTGTGTATAACCTTATTCACTTATTCAGCGAATGTCCAATCAATGGATTCGGATCATAATGATTATGGACAGTTATATTTCCTTTCCTGCAGGAAGGAAAGCGAGATGCAAAAGGACCAAAGCAGGATTCGAATTTTATTTCAAAACAAAATCTTGCTAATTTTGTGAGTTAACCTATTCTCGCAAATGAACTTGCTAAAAGCATTAACCTCTTGAAAACAAAATTACAATAGAATTTGCAGTGTAAATTAGAAAGTTCAAAGACCTGAAATGGCTGATAATTTTCGGAGGTGTTAAATCATCTATTAATACGAATCACAATGAGTGACTCTTGTTTTTCGATTTCCTTTATTTATTTGCGATAAATATAAAGTGTATTTGCCATAATGATTGTATCGAAACCATTTTGCCGTAGAATTAACATTTAGCAGTGAACTTGGCAAAAGGTAGGCCACTTCAGTTCAATGGCTTACTTTCATAACTCCGACAATCTCTCTTACATCACTTGTACTAGTACACAACTCAACTGTGCTTCAACCCATCGAATTATTAATTCACCCTCAAATATTTGCCTTCAATATTTTATTTCTTCCTGATGGTCAAAACCTACTTGACTCCATCTCTGTCTCCGACCAAGAAGAGCGTTCTAGAATACCTGTTCTTCCATTTATTGGTCGACCCCCTTTGTAACGGTACTTCTATATCGTTTGGTCTGCTCATCATCCCTTTTACTATAATAATTCGTTAATTATTGGTGGTCAGGATGTACAGTTTTGGTTTAGCTAGTAGTACTTGATTTACCGCTACACAAGTTTACTTTCATCCAATAACGGCGTTCGTAACAGGATTGTTCAACTCTCAACAACACTTTTCTTGGTGTAACTGTAGTTGGTATAGAAGATCAAAAGTGGCCAAAAAACAGTAACGTTTTATTATTAGTTGGAACCTGTAGTTTTGATTGGGAGTTTATTGGCCTGTAGTTGGATTGTTTAATTGTATTAGCGAATGGAATGTTGATTTGACGGATTATGAGATCTTTTTTGGTGGGATTTAGGTGCAGAGTTCAATCAATTGAAGAATTTTTGAAGAAACGGAGATCTTTTGGAGCAAATTTATGAAGAAATAACGTAAATCTTTGACGTATTTAGTAAATCTTGAAGGAAGAAAGGAAGAAATGATGTTAAATTGGAGGAAGAACGAAGAAATCTTGAAGTTTTAGAGAAAATCTTTTGAAAAAAGTCTAAAATCTTTAAGATTTCATCAAATTTTTGGAAGAAATCCGATAATAAACTGGTAGAACTTCCAAAATAAGAGGATATTTTGAAGAAATTTTCGAATTTTTAGAAGAAAATCCAATTTCTTCTTTAGAATCTTCTTGATCCGACTTTGTAGCATCAAAATTTTCAAACATTTCTTCCTTTTTCGACTACTAAAACCTCTCCAAACTCATTTACCGACAAGATTAACAGTTTCTTTAGAAAAACTGACCACCGGGACAATAAGGAAACACAATACTTTACCCTTTCAGCAAACAAACAAGCCGACACTTGTTGCCCTGATGGTCGCAAAAAAAACAACCCTTTAGCCACTTAACGGTACAGCATTAAATCCCCTTTTAGTTTCAATAAAATTGAAAATAAAATCACAGGAAGTACATTTATTAATAAAATGTACAGTAACTTTGATTATAGGGGTAAAAGACCTTCATGTAAAAATAAATATACCGCTATGAATATTTCTTCAATTTACTAAAGGAACCCGAAAACAAATCTCATCAAAAAGTATCAGGTGGCCTATAGGCAAATAAAAAATCCTAAAGCATAGAGGGTAGTTTTTTTTCCATCCTGCCCTTGCGTGAATGGTTCCCCATTTCCTGATCGATTACGGCCGCATTGAATAAACTTTCTTATGAAAGATAATTTCGGTTTGGGTCGTTGACCAAAATGTAGAGTAAAAATATTTTATAAGCTCCGTTATATGATTATGTGTTTCAATTCGACGATATCCAGTTATAATTATTTTTTACGTCTTCTATAGTCATCATCAAACGAGGCGACCGAAAAAAATATCGACTCGTAGTTGAAATGTTAATCAAGCAATTTAACGGGACCTTCTGAAATTTGTGAAGGCGCGATGAAAAGAAAATGGATTCAATTTCAATCCTAAATTTATACAGTGTTACTTACTGTATATTGTTTATTATACGACTGTACTACTTTTTCGGGGTTTTACACCCGTCATAGCGGCCATACTTGCGCGGCCGCCTCAAAAACCGCGTCCTGCGCATCCGGATATGACGTCAGCTGGCGCTAATTTCAAAATATGAGCAACAAATTACCGAAATTTAGCACCAGCGTGTCAAATGTTTGCCTTGTATAATTTATCCAGCCAATGTTTAATAATCATTTAACGAAACTAAAACCGTTAGACGTGAAGACTAAGAAAGTAGACCTAAAAACTAACGAAAAAAGCAAATAAACGCCGAAGCTCGAATAGAATTCGTGGTTCGGGTGGATTTTTCCTCAAGAATAAGCGATACACTCCTTTCTTCGTCGGGTTACTGTGGAACATTGGTCCACATTTGCACGCTGCCGCGCAAATTCCACGCTCCAGACAAAGATAGCGCGATGCCGGATTCGATTCTGCAGAGCAAGATGTACAGTTCAAAAGGTCCATGAACCTCTCTGCACAACTTTGTGTAGTATAACTGTAATGCATTGCATAAGTGAGCGTCCCGTTACTACTTTCATTCAGGGCCGTCAAGTGTTCGGGTTATTGCGTGAATAAGATTTTGCGCTGAAGAAAGGACCGACATTTTAATTAATTTAATAACTAATTTTAGTTTGGGATTCAAATTTCGCGCCATGTGGACGTGTCCTAGACAAGCTGGCGCAAAGCGCATTTTCGAATTTCTGCGCAGTATTAAATTAAGAGCGTAAAATATCGCCTTTCATCAATAATTTGTTTGATGTATATCAGCCAAACGAAAAGCACATGCAAATTGGGCATAAATTATCGTATAATGACAGCTGATCAATTTTCTTCTCATTAGTTAATTATTGTAGTGAAGCGTTTATATTTATTTCGCCCGAAAAAACTGTGCAATTATATAATTATCTCGAAAAAATCATGTAGATTAATTAATACACGAGGGAAAATGGGCGACCAAAAAGTGGTTGACGACTTCCACCTGTCAGAGCGATGAAAATGCATATTTCGGTGTGTTCGTATAATTATATGGCTAATTTAAAATTAAATTAATAACATTTCAATTTATATTTATGGAAGCAGATGCTCGATACCCTTCTAGCTAAATTGCTGCGCAGACGCATCAAACTG
Source organism: Cryptophagus acutangulus (assembly GCA_963556235.1). Lineage (NCBI taxonomy): Eukaryota > Metazoa > Arthropoda > Insecta > Coleoptera > Cryptophagidae > Cryptophagus > Cryptophagus acutangulus. The sequence goes on from OY744569.1 coordinate 5,674,660, forward strand.
GCAATCTGCGCAAGCGGAAGTCGGCCATATTGGACGCTACATTGAATGGCCTGTATATCAATATTATCGATTATTATAATAAGTTGAACTTTCGCCCTCAAAAAAAAGTTGTTTATAGCAATAAACAATTTATTGTAATGGCGGAAGGAAGAGATGTAGTAAAAAGACAAGGCCATTATCAATTACCAAGTGTTGCGAACGGTCGCATAAACGTAACAGTGTTGTCTTCAGTGGAGGTCAATATCGGGCATCGGCACACTTACCTACACCGGCCCCACTACACTCTCTTATAGTAGCATTGAACTTCATTTGTATTTCAGGTTATATTTATACTGTATAAATATAAATTCATCAACATCTGCGAAAATATACATAACCTTTAACTGTCAAACGTCACTTTTGACAAATTACTTGGGGCGCATTTATTTTGACAACTGTCAAATATTTCGGGCGAACATAACCAACAAAAAAAATATGCAAATATATTCTAGGAAGTTGACTAAGCTTCTATTTTCAAATCAATTTTGATAATTTTACAAAATATACAAACAATATGTATTTTTAGAGCGAGCAAAGTTTTATAAATAAATCCGCTTTTGTGACTTTGAAATGATAAGTAGAACAGACTTAAGTGCGTTTCGTCATAGCGGTCGTCTAATTTTATAAGCCCGGGTAGCTCAGTCGGTAGAGCATTGGACTTTTAATCCAAGGGTCCAGGGTTCAAGTCCCTGCTCGGGCGATACATTTTTTGGAAAATTTTAATCCCCACTAATGACTTGTAATTTATACTACAACCCTTTGGACTAAATCCCTACACTCCGCACCTGTTCTGCCCGCTCTACTAATGAGGCGTTTTTTTTTCCTGTTCAAAAGGCAGGTCAGTTCTCATTAGTTGAAGGGTTAAAAATATGGGCCATCATTAAAAAAATGGTTCGAAAAGATTCCCCGTTAGAATGTGGGTCAATTTGATTTAATGGTGGAACCATCTGTCTAAACTACCACCTTGCCGCATCTCAGGTTCCGAAGACGAGGTACCGTTAGGATTTTTTAGTGATGGGAAATTAATTTCCATCTCGTCTGGCTGCCAGAATAATTTACAAGCTAAATTCGGGGTATAGTAAAAGTTTGGCCAATAAAACCATTACGGTTTACGTTTGCAAAATTTTTGTTATGGCTGAAAGAGATAATCGGGTTCGTCATGGTTATCCACAAAATTTATGAGGGATTTTTGGCAACAATGGGGAGGACGTTTATTGTTATTGGCACTTTTACTACGAAGACTTTTGGCGAAGTTAGATCAAGTCTTCCAAAACCACCAAAAAGTTTTCAAGCTCCTCTAGAAATTCCCAGACGCCTTAAAGACTACCAAAAGAGACTTAAATTGAAGTGCCCAGAGGCAAAGTAGACTGAACTTCCTTGACTCCCATCAGACTTCCTTGAAAATGACTCGTTTTATCTTCAATAAAAATTACAGCTAGTTTCCATTTCTAAGCGCAATATAAATTTATCTCTAAACGGAAAAAACGAGCGATAAGTATTTTATATTTTACGATTAACAATAAATCCTTTTCGCAATAAACCAAATAAAGCAACCATCATAAATTATCTGCCAAAAAACTGAAAGTCTGCAATAAGAAGGAACCTTGCCAAAAATCTCATAGAATTTTCGCAGGTAGAAAAATAAATCAAATTGTGCAAACAATTTGAAGGAATAAATAAAGAAAGGCCAATGTACGAATCGTCGTAATTGCAATGAAGATGAACTCATTTCTTCTTGGTGCGTATACATTTGTATGTCCATCGAGGACATGCATAAGAGTTCGTCGACCGCAAGCATGAAGACTTGCACATATAGAAGAGTGCAGGAAGGAAAAGAAGCAAGGCAACTAGACTGTCAGAGAGAATAACTAGACCACTGGAACATGGAGGTGTCGCGCGTTTTCCTGACGTCACACTTATGTGTTACCTACATTAGATGGCCTGGTGTCGACGAACTCTTCGAAGAAGCTATTCGAAAACGAGATGCAGAAGAAGAAATTAATTTGCGAAAATCGGCTTCATCTCCATTCAATCCGGAATTATCTCTTCGATATCTGCTTACGAGTATAGTACTTTCATATTCATTTCAGTTACAGTTTGTGGTATTGCATTCCGAAATGCAGGAAATGCCACAGCAAAACGAAAGGTCGCTTTGTTAACTCAACTGACAATTTTTTTGAGGAAGAAGAAGTCTAGAGACTTAATAGAGCCTCCAGTGCCAAATTTCGAGAAGTCCTGGTACTCTTCCTTATAAGATCGTCTGACCAATACATTTAGCTGTCGAAATTCCATTGAGCAAAATATTTGCTTCCATATATAAATGCTACAACGTCAAGACTCCTTTTAGGTCTACCCATAAAATGTAGGGTGCTATGTTGGTATGCATAAATAAATAAAAGTGTCCCATCTAGAATATTTGAAAGTTGAGATGCTTAACTTAGGTTAGTTAGGTCCACCAAGAAGAAGATCCACGTCACATGTCAATGAACTTGAAGCACCTCAACAAAAGTAAAGTCGAGTGGCTGTCCAGTTTTTCATGTCTTCGTTCATAATGTGTTTTTTGAGTTTTGAAGCGAAAAGGTCCAATGCTAGTCCAGTCGCTAATTTTTAAACGATGCGTTCTGGTTTTACTTATTTCTATACACACCTTACGGTTTACCTTTCGCCCTCAATTCGCAGCATTTTTACACCTACTGGCGATGACCAAGCACCGACCTGACCACATCACCATCTTCCTCGTTTAGCACATTCGGAACGAGCAAAGACATGAGTCGCGTTTCGACTATTGCGAAGGATATCGTAACACATTACGATTAAAGTTCGATGACCGTGTGTGCGGTTTCTCATAATATAGTTCTTGACGCTTAACACTTCTTGTTTTGGGCCATCAAAGCCAATTTTGGCAGCTTTCAATTATCGGCCATAGAAACGCGAATTTTCTTCGCTTTTTAGCTTTACAGTAATTTTTTTTCGCAGTTCAACTCGCTGAGTTGAATGCTCTCCAGTTTGGCTCATGCTAATATCGAATTTGAATTTCGTTTGATGAGTTTGTTCAGCTAACTGTACATTTTTTCGACTTCAAAATTATAATAACCGTTTGGTAAAAGTAAAATCGCTTTTTTATTAGCACCCAAGAATTAAATTAGTAGCTTATGGAAATTGGTTTCATTTTTATAAATTTGAGAAACCGTACATCTCTAAAAAAAATCTCAGAGTCCATCAATAATATAAAAAACAGTTACCCTTAAAACTGTAAATAATCCTTTCGGGGTGCTATTACTAACGGTATGTCCAATTTTCCAACAGAAGGGCTTAAACATCTCCGAGAAAGTCGTTTGGCTAATTTGGTTACGGTTTAATTTAATTTTGGGACTTTCTAACTTGTCGCACCCCTGCTGCTAATTTCGACACCATAAATTATCGCATTGTTGCAATGTGGTTGCTGGTAAACCACCCTCTGGTTTTACGTATTAGACCCAATTTTCTTTTATATTTAAATATGATTTATAAATATGACTGACTTAACTTAGTTCGGTTTAAGCTTTTTATTGCTCTTATAATTCGAATTTTATTACGATACGATATGGTGGTTTGACTTCATTGAATTGAAAGAATTCGTCATAAATTACACTTAAAGGCATTTTTATTTTATGAATTATGGACTTGGACGTAATTATGTTAAGCTGGAATTTTAATTTCGGGAAGAATCTAATTTAGAAGCAAGAAATTGTCGATGGGAAGCTAGAAATGCGCGAAGCAATATGGAGACTGAGTATCGTGCGTACTATTCAACGTTGGGTTAGGCGACGAACCCCGAATTCTAAAATATTTTTTTTAGTGAAGAATGCTTTAGTTATATTTAACTTTTTGTACAAAAATGTTAATTACTAAGCAAAATCTTTAATTAAAATTAATTAGACTTCAAAAATTTAGATTTTTTTTGCCCCAAAAAACTCAAAATATCCCAAAAAAAATACCAAACGCAATAATTCTGACAACAATTTCAACCCGACCGAAAACTACTCAACTAATGACTTAAGTAAACATAATTAAACCCGAAAAAAAAAAGATGTTAACAAAACATAAAGATGATGCAGAGAAGAGACGAAAAAAGGCGACTTCCTTGATCGTGCATCGAGTTTTGAAGCATCCAACAACACAAGAAGAGACCTCAAGTGTCTTGAGGCCGCGTTCAGTTTTTGGGAGGTTGTTGACCGAAGTTCCCGTTAACTAAAGCTTCGAGCAAATACCGCTCTTCAGCGCTGCTTTTCAAAAACCATCACGGTCAAGTTTACCACAACACCATGGTTAGTTTCTAAAAAGACATTGAACGTACATGTACCACCATCAACAGTGGTTTTGTTGTTTGTGTCGATGGTGATGGTGTGTTTGACATTGCCCTAGACATGCGGCGGCATTGACAATTGGATTACAGTTTTTTAATTTATCGAGTTTTTTTGGATTTTGAGTGCTGGCGCTTTTCGAATTTTTGTGATAATATTTAGTGACTATATTTTGTGACTCAGGAATTAATTGCAACGCCAATATTTTTTGGATACCTTGGATTTTATATATTCCTCCGAAAGATTGCCACGAAGGTATAAATTTAGCAACAAATATTATTAATAATAATTTTAATTGTTTAAACAATATTTTTTGTGGGCGTTATGATTGAATCTTATTTGAACATGATGATGATGATGTACCAAAAACTGGTTCCTTTTTATGCAATAATAAAACTTATGCAAGTTGTATTCAAAGTTAAGGTTCAAATCATTTTCGAGGTTCGATGAACTTTTGTTGACTCTTCGTCAACTGAATAAATAATTGCTTTGCCAAATTGCAAAGCTCACCTTTTAAAAAACAAATCGAGATAATACTGGAATATTTGCTTTAGATTAGGAATTATTCAAAATAATTGCAATTAAGCAGGTGCTATTCAAGGTGCTAAAGTTGGCGAATTAAATTTGGCTCTCTAATTTTTGGCGGAGGTCCTTATTTTTGATTAACAAATTTAAAGTGAAGAAAAAGACTTTTACAGGATAATTCTTAGTCTTTTTGAAATTTTTTCGCGCCTCATTTTCACTTTTGGATTCGATTACCCGATTTTGAAGAAATATTGAGCAAAATCGCTCGCCTAGGCTGAAGAACCTTTCTTTCAGATTAGTAGGACACTGGGGCAGTTCGTTGAACTGCACAAGTTCAATGTTTGCAATGTTATAACTAGTAATAATATTAATAATAATAGTGAAGCGACGAGGCACGATAATTTTCCTAATTAAATTTAAAAAATATTGAAAAGATGTTTGTTTGTATTTAGTGAGGTATTTATCAGAATCTAACGGTGGATGGTTTTGTGTATGCACTTAGAGTCGCTAGGTATTCGAAATAAAGGGCAAAGGGGGGCCACGATGTGGGCGCTGAAGATGATATAATTTCCATTATTTATTATTATACGGAACCTGACGCTCCAAGGTTGAAAGCATTATTAATTCAATGTTCATATGGTTGTAAAGGGTCTGAGATTTCGAGACCTTCATCAACTTCGAGTGGAGATTAAATTCGAAGTACCGTTAACTAACCTGGATTTTTTTATTTCTAGTTAACCCTTTTTTATCTTAATAGGACACTTCTAAATGCAGGTGCATTATTTTTAAATGATAATAATGCAGAGGGGTTTTATAGCTATTAGTAGATTGTGGTACTTAAATTTGGATTTAGATTTAGTAGTACTTTGGAGTGGAAGAAAATTAGTGAAGATAGGGTTGCTATTTTTGTGAGGAATTTGACAAATTTTTACAAATTTTTTTACATATTTTTTACAAACAGGAAAAATTTGGCCACGAAAAAAGTTCCTTCCTTTCAAAAAAGGTACCAAATTATAAAAATTCTCTAAATTAATTCGGATTTAATTAAAAGTTAGTCAAAAAATACTAATTTTAGGAAGAATTATTTTAGTTGTTTCAAGATTTTCTCAAAAAAATTCAAAAGTGCCAAAATTCGAACCAAAATTTTTTCTAAAAAATGAAAACTGAACATGAAATCTCACATTTTGACCAAAAATTGTCAAAATCAAGCAAGAATTCTTCAAATATTTTCAAAAACTCGTCCAATAAAAATCCAAAAATTCCCAAAATTTCCAAAAAAAAATTAAAATTTTTAGAATTTTTGACCAAAACGCCTTTAGACGACCAAAACGTCTACGAAAAAATTTGCAAAAAAAATATTTGAATTGGAAACCAAGAACATAAAATGACATGGCCTTAAATCAGGTCATATGCATTGGAAGCTTTGCTTTCGCGCTAAAACACTCATCATCATCTATGTTGTGCGATTACGCATGGTGGCCTTTTGGCCTCAAAACCTACACTATAACAATTTCTGCAAATATTTTTGCACAAAAACAGTTTCTATGATATGACGATGATGAAAAGTATAGTAGTAGTAGTTGTTGGCGTGCAAGTCTGAGAGGGAAGGACTTTATATTTACCAGGAGGAATCGATCGAAATTTTCCCGACTTGCGTGTCGGTTACCATGGAAAGTGTTGGCCCAGGTCATGTGGGGTCAAACCCGGACCTTCCGCATTCATATTTGGGCGAAATATTTTCCGGCCCGATGCGAGTTCAATCAACCCTTGAGATCGTTTTTTGTTTTGAATAATTCGACCAAAAATGACAAACTTATCCGAAATTTTACGATTTGAATTTTCCGCTTAGCGGTTTAGTTGGAAGATTTTTATCTTTGGATGGAAATTAGTTGAGAAATTAATTTTTTTTCGTTTAGTTTTGTGGATTTGTTGGCTTTTTTTGGGGTAAATTTGGTTTTGCAGATGAACAAAGCGATAGTTTTCCGGAAGCTCCGGGATTTTCCGGGTTGAACGCAGAGAGCGTACCTACTTAGTTCGTTGAACCCCAATATTGATTTTGTGCAATTTCACTTTTATTTTGTTTTGATAAAATTCTCCATCCATCCATTGGAAGGAAATCGCTCCATCAGGAGCCCACAAAAATAATTCGATTCAATTTACATTCAAACCGCTCAATGCATCAAAATTTAGATGTATTTTTCAATCAGCATAATGTAAGTTTGTTTGTTTGGAATTGCGCCGCAATAAATCGATGTTGATTTACTATTAATTTGTTTAAAGGATTATTTTTATATTTTATGGAGCGAAAGCTATTTGCACATGCGTTTATGTCGAAAACTATTTTACGTTTTTGTTATTCCAAATACTTTATACGCAACAAATTCGTCAATAAATAATAAAACTACTCACGTTTTGGAAAATTTGAAGGAACTTGCACTATAATGTTACATAACCTCAAAAACAATAAACGTCATGAATCTAGGGACTTTTTGGTTGGTGAAAGTGTCAGTGCGAATTGTCAGTTGTAATTTTTAAAGATGGCCGCCGCAATAGTTATAAAAATGTTAGTCCTTTACGTCAAAAAAAAATAAATACAAATCAATTAAAATCCAATCAATTACTAAAAAAGAAGTGCATTTCTGTAGATAACGGTTGCATGAGCAATAAATTGTGCAGCATAACAACAACAATAATTGAACGTTATCTCTGAAAATTTTTGGTTTCGTTTTATAAACAAAAAAAACAATTGCGCGCATAACAAAATTGAAGCTAGCTGGAATGAAGTAAATGCAACGTTGCAGAGGCTCACGCCAGAGAGTGTTGTGCTAGGTCGGCGCCGCGACGCAGTTTAAAGAGCCGGTGCATTTCCGCGACGCGTATTCACCAGTCCCGCCAAAACCCCAAAAGGCCGATTTTTATTTGAATCGAGGTGCGTAATTTTGTTGTCTCCTTAACCCCACAAATTTGGTTTGTTTGTCTCAATAAATAGAAGTGTAGATCCTACAGGAATAGCGACAGCCAAATTGGTTTCGTGCCGATGCAATTAAAAATAGCGAAATTGGTTATCAATTTAAAGTGAGTTTTATTGATTTGTTGCTATTTATAGCTAAAGTAAATTGGCAATAAGCAAAACACAGCAGTGCAATCAGAGTGCAGCTCGTTGCATCATGTGTCACATCATCGTGAAACCTAAAATCGGTCAAAATTCGGGAAGAAAGTCATAATGCGGTGTCGTAGAGGCAAGGAAAAATTTTTGCCCCCGTTCAATACAATCAAAAGTGAAAATTCAAAATGGCTACTTGTCCGCTTCCGTTATTAAAACGTAGTAGATATCTACGCCCTTCAATAAAGAAGCTATTTTAAACCGCATCCCAAGGTAACCTTCTCTAGTTATTTGACGTTATTGTGGTGGCATTTGCGAAAATAACATCGCTCCATTTTTGCCTTCGGCAATCATCATCATCACCACCATCATCTAAACGGCTTGAACTTTGACCTTTAAATTTGGCACCTGGTATCTGGACCAAATGACCAAGTGATGGACAAGTGTTGGATGAAATTCGGTGGAGATTGGCGTTCTGGGCCCCCAAAGGACCCCTAACTCGGCGGAAAAGTGAAATAATTCAAGGTCGCTGCGTTTTTTGGTCTAGTCTAGACCAGATTATTGTTGCATTATTTAACATTGAATCGAGTGTGAGGATCATGAAATGAATACAAGGTTTTCTATAATATAAATTAGATGTATGTATAGGAAATGCACTTGAGCGGGGGAATGACGTCAAAAATTAAATGCAACCTTGCACTAATATTAGAGTATGCAGGAATTAAATAAGTTTATGTGTGTACAAGTTTCGAAACATGATTAAACAGGTGAACGCCAATTCCATCTATTTCCGTCACTAATTTCGATCATTTTTTCTGATTGCAGGACTTAAATGCCTTGAAGAAGAATTGCAGTCCTCGAAAAAGGCCAAAATGAGAGAGGTGAGTTTTCTTTGCCTCACTATTATGCACATGCAAAGGTCAAAGTTAAATCTCTTGAATAATTATGAACAAATCGGTGCAATAAACAAACAAAATATACGCGATACGAGGACATAGTTGGATGAATATTTCTAACCAACCGGAAGTGCATTTAATTTAATTCAAACTATTATACCTGTAAATTGCATTTTACTAAAGGTCAAAGTTTATCTGCTTGACATGGCATTCATGTAGATATATTTTCCTTGCAGTTTGATAAGCAAAGGTCATACAATTGCAGTCGAGAAATAATTACCTAACAAGTTCAAGAAAATTTCATTTCAAAAGATTTTTTTTTTAGAGAAATTAGTCAAAAATAACTAAAATTTTTGAAGAATCTAGCAAACCACTTAACAATCTTCCATAAACTGCCAAAAAAATTCACAAAAAAAATTCGGAACTGCCAAAAATCGGCCGACTTCCGCGCCCCTAAGAATTCCGTTATTTTGACTACAAGAAAATTTCATTTCAATCTAAAGAAAATTATTTTTTGACGAAATTGTCCGAAAATAACCAAAATTTTTGAAGAATCTAGCAAACCAGTTAATAATCTTTCATAACCTGCAAAAAAAATTCACAAAAAAAATCCGGAACTCCCAAAAATTTAGCGACTTCCGCGCCCCCAATTTCGCTATTTTGACAAGAAAATTTCATTGCAATCTAAAAAAAAATTTTTTTTGGCGAAATTGTCCGAAAATAACCAAAATTTTTGAAGAATCTAGTAAACCACTTAATAATCTTTCATAACCTGCAAAAAAAATTCACAAAAAAATTGCGGGACTGCCAAAAATCTACCAAATTCCGCGCCCCCTCAGAATTCCGTTATTTTAACGATAATTTCGGTAAAAATAGCGAAATGCATTCCGAACGGAATAAATCAATGCAGATGCACAAGAATGACGTCACACTTTATTTATGACGTCGAGGCGAGAGTCGCGACGGCTGCGGTGGTGCAAGGCAGAAAATGCAATCGATACCTGCTGTTACATACTGACCCATATTATCCTTTCACTTTGTAACTTTTCCAACTCTCATTATTGACTACTGTAAAAATGTGTTTTTCTCTTCTGGAAATTTAAAGGACATTATGGAGGAGGCGACCGTTTCATCGGCGAGCGAATTCGACTTGACCAACATACGCGAAGAGGAGTTCGAATCGCATACCACCTACATTGTGCCTGATCTACCAGTTGATCATGGTACTCCAAATCGGGCTGAAGCCACTCTGCCTCGAAATCTGGTGCTCAAAACGTCGCAAGCGCTTTCGGATGCACAGGGGGTTTGGAGCACGGGGTACATTCCACGAGGGACGCGCTTTGGACCCCTTGTGGGAGAGATCTATGCCAAAGATGCGGTGCCCAGTTCGGCCAATCGCAAGTACTTTTGGAGGGTACGTCTTTAAATTATTTGCTTCTTCTTTAATGGTGCTTTATACTAAAGATCTCTTCTATTCTGTTCTTCTGGTTTAGGTGCAACTTAGGGAGGGATTTTACAGAAATAGTTCTTTTGACAACAAGGTACTATTCTTACTAACATTTCTGGGGGGTAATTTTCAATGAGGTTCCAAAGATACTAAACTTTCTTCAATATCTTCCTAGATAATTTAAGGAGACTTTCTTCTTCTTGAAAATTACCCTTCCTTCGCCATTCTTCAATAATCTTCCCCTTCTTATGTTTTTTTTAACTTGCAGATATATAAAGATAACGAATTATACTACTACATTGACGGTTACGACACCTGCAAAGCGAATTGGATGCGATATGTGAACCCCGCTTATTCCAGTGAATCGCAAAACCTAATCGCTTGCCAGTATAAAATGAACATTTATTTCTACACCATCAAACCCATTCTTCCTAATCAAGAACTACTCGTCTGGTATTGCAGAGAATTCGCTGAGCGACTAAACTATCCACTAACGGGCGAGCAAATGCTTCAAAGGATACGTAAGTTGCTTCCCTATCCTCCTTCAAAGCCTATATCTCTAACATGTCTTTCTAATTTAGGACAACAAGTACAAAACTCCGAAGTAATAACCGTGAGCACCAGCGAACAACCACCAAAAGACAGCCCGTACGACCATCAACTCACCCCGACCGAAGGAAGCGTTCGTTCCGATGAAGGCTATCACAGTAACGGCTATCACGACGATGCTTTCACACCCCCAGAAGACTCGAGTGACTCCGATAGCGAGAATAACTACGTGCTCGATTTTAGCAAAAAGCCCATCTCGAAAGAGACGACAGTCATCAAACCGGTGTCGCCGGAAAGTCCGAAGAACGAGTACCGGAAGGTGAAGATCAAAATATCCAAAGCCTACCATTACCATCATTCGTCGAAGGGCATCAAAAACGAGAGTAGCGATCATGAGATTGAAAAGATTGAAACTGCAGTACCTGAAGTAAGCACCTTGACTCCACCGCCGGCCACCACCACGGTGCTTGTGATGGATTCTCCTCCACATGAAGTTCCTACTAGCAACAAACCCTTCTATGAACCCGAAGTGAAGACCACGAATGTTATTTCGCGTTACACGCCCCCGTCCTCGAGCATCCTAGAGAATATTTTACTACGGAATCGTATCGACAACAACAACAATGACAACCAGCAGCAACAGCAGCGACAAGCAAATGCGGCCACGCCGCCTCCCAGTTCACCAACGGAGATGGCCTACTCCTACAAGAAGAGCCATCGATATGGCACCGTACCGTGTAGTCCGGATTCCAGCTCTAACGTGCAAGGGGTGCAGAATATGCTTCCACCTAGTCCAGCAATGCTGAAAAATCATCACCAATCACCCAGTCCCGTGCAACCGAGTTCCATGTACGTCCCGGACGGATATCCCATCCAACCGGCCAACTATTACAACATCTATCCCTCACCCAATGGGATTGTGCATAGTACTATAACGTCACCCCCGACGACTACGTATTCGCCACCAGTCTCCAATCAGCAGGGCAATTTGACGCATCATTTGCTTCAACCCTTACCCCCACTACAGACCAATAACGGGCGCTTATCGCCTTGCTTGAAAAGTCCCGACAAGTACGACATGAAGTTCGATATGAATCTGATTTCGAGCAACCCGACAAGTCCCACGGGGCAAAGTCGCGGGTACCGGAGTCTGCCGTACCCGTTGAAGAAGAAGGATGGGAAGATGCATTACGAGTGTAATGTGTGTTGCAAAACTTTCGGCCAGCTGTCCAACTTGAAAGTGCATCTTCGCACGCATAGTGGAGAACGACCGTTCAAGTGTAACGTTTGCACCAAGTCCTTTACGCAATTGGCGCATTTGCAGAAGCACCATTTGGTGCATACGGGCGAACGACCGCACGAGTGCGGAATATGCAAGAAACGCTTCTCGTCCACTTCGAATCTCAAAACGCACCTGCGGCTGCATAGTGGGCAAAAGCCGTACGCTTGTGATTTCTGTCCGGCGAAGTTCACGCAGTTTGTGCATCTGAAGTTGCACAAACGTTTGCATACGAACGAACGGCCGTACATTTGCCAGGAGTGCGGAAAGAACTACATTAGCGCATCGGGCTTGAGGACGCATTGGAAGACGACAAGTTGTCGGCCGAATATTATCGATGATGAACTTATTGGAGGGGAGGGGTCGCCCAATTGCTACTACGAGTATGCGGGTTCCGATGGGAGTTTGGGTAAGTTTTGAAGGGTGGGAGTGAAGGGGTGGTGTTTTGACCGAGATGGTTATTGTATTGCAGGTTCGATGGAGATGAAGGAGATGCATAGTCCGCCGCAGCAAAGTCAGATGAATCATGACGATTCAAAGGACCCGTTCGAGTTACATCAGACGAGTCATTTGAGTCATCCCGTTTTGCATCCGGGTTTGTCGAGGCCGCAAATAATGCACGCGGGCAATAACCAAAGGCAAGGGGCGCATGCGCATCCCGGCAAAGAGACCTCGCGGCCCAGTGTTATTGAATCGTCGCAACCACACATAATTGAATGTACCTAAGATGTTTGTTTGTTAAGTAATATTTCGTCATCTCGCGCTCTTTGTCTGCTCACAAATTATGTAAATGTAAATTAATGTACATTTGTCGTCTCCTTTATTTTTTTGTTAAGTTTTTAATGTTTATTTATTTGTATGTAATAATGTATAATTTATGCTATGGTCCATTCGTTATATACTATTTATTTGATTTGATAATTTTGGAACATAGTGTATAGTCGATTTAGTACTGATTATTGATGATGGTGTGGAAAAACAACAGTGGCAGTTTTTCGTTCGAAAAGATACTCATTTACGTGTGTTTGTTTGATTATTTATTTCTACTTAGTATTTATTTAGTGTTATTTAATAATTAATAATAAAACAAGTATTTTATGGAAATGACCGAATTTTGAATTTTAGACTGATTACACGAAAAACAAAAGCAATATAATTATTAATAATTAAACCATGACATTTTTGGGTCGAATTTAAAAAAGAAAATTATGTTCTTAGATTTTGTATACTATTTGAATGTTGAAACAAAATTATTAAGCAAGTTGCGTTGATTAAAAAAAGTAGTTTTGTCCATAATTTACTACATAGAGTGAACGCAATGTAAGTGGGCCAAATAGTGGGGGTCAAACCAAGCGGTTTTCCCCACCACTATTTGTCCGACAAATATTGCGTAAAGTCTACTAAGATATTATTAAGTTTAGAATGAATCCCAAATAATTATAAACCAAATAAGATCATCCTCTATCTTTCAATAACTTAATTAAATATAACTGCTAAATATTTATACAAAATATATGTGTAAAACTCAATGGTGCTTGTGAATTTATAATTTTTAATATTTTTAAGTGTGTGTGTGTGGAAGATAAGCTTTTTGCAAAAAAAAACAAAACATGCAGTATTATTATAATTGTTTGGTTCAAAATAATTGAGATAGATTATATTAAATAAGTAATTAAAATCATCGATCGATCATATTTTTTTGTAAAAACATATTTTTGTATATTGAGTCTTGTTGTATATAAAATAATGATGATTTTTGAGTTTAGGTACCCCGCTTTTTCGAGACAGTTGTAAATTTGTATAAATTCTGTAAATTGATTTACGAAACGACTTGCCCTTTTTGTATATAAATAAATATGCGAGGAAATTATTTATTCAGCAGATAATACTACTATATATATTTTTTTTAAAACATTTTTACATTCAATTCAAACAGCATAATTTCCATTCTGTTATTCACACAATAGTATAATAATTATAGTTATTACATGTTAGTATGTACTATGTACAAAGTAACATTATTCATTTGTGCGCCCCTCGAATTTATTTTTTTTGTTAATTGTTATTTAGTTCTACAATTAATTTATTTATTTTAATGTGACACGTCAATTCTTCGAAGCAATCTCAAATCTACCTTATGTAATAAGAATCTATTTATACATGCACACAATTTTTGTTTTCAAGGGTGGGTACCTCTACCGTTCTTTATTACAAAGGTATGGTTTTATGATTTAAATACTACTACTACTATTCTCCTCAAAATTTAAACAATCATTTTAGATTGTTTGTTTTTATTATAATATAATAAATAATGTATTTTAATTTTTCAACTCTCAACATTCAAACTGTTTTATTTATTTAATTTTTTTTTTGGTAAATCTCATGCATGTAAAAATGTTCATAATGACTATTAATTAAAATTATGTAAAACATACGAGTGAGGTTTTTATTACCCATTCCATACGATAGTTAAATTTCCCTCAAAAATTGGCAAATATTAATAATATTAAAAGAGGCTCGCTCAATTATGGCAAATTAATTTTAATTAAATAAAAAAGCAACCACTCAGATTGCCTCATACCCATTGCTCAGGAATAAATTCCCAAGTGAACGATCATCGATAGCCATCTTCAGAACTAAATCTAAAGAAAAGCTTGCCTCACGCTCAGAGTATGAGGCTATGCCTCATCATCATGGTTGCGAAACCTCTACAATTGAGTAGAGAGTATGCGAAGATATACTACAGAAATGATCCTGTGAAGTATGATCTTAATTAAACCGTGGTCCACAATTTGCTATAGTAAAAATCGACGAAAACACCGCAGCAGCATATTACCGTAAGCGACACCTATTGCGCTAAGTCTACATCACGACTGGACCACTACCTTGCTTAATAGAAAGTTTTGTCTACTGAGTACTAGATGGCGCTAATATAAAAATACTTATGCGCCAAATTTAAATATAGTACACATTTTCATCAATAATAGCTATTTAATAGCCATATCATAATATGTATTACCTTATTGAAATAATTGTTCTTTAAAATATTTTTAATAGGCAAGAATGTTAATTAGCATCGAATTGGAAATTGTTTGAACCCCACCTTGCAATACCTGTTTTCTATTAACAATGACTCACACAGGTAAAAACGTAGCCAGTTCTGAAGTCAAGCTTAACAATCAAAAACTCACCTGTTGCATCCGCCGTTTCCATTGCGCTCCGAGTTTCAAAAAATGTGAATTATCAGCCAGAAAATGTACTTCCTAGTATTGAAAACTGCATTATTGTTGGTCCTAATTATTGTGCAAGTGCAATGTGCAAGTGTAACGGGGCCAAAATGCAAACAAATCACATGCAAGCCCTTTCAATATTGTTCACCCCATCACGAGATTTGTCTGAATTGTTTGGATATTTGTGCGCCCGCCCCTAAAGAGGATAAAGAAATGTGCGATGGTTATTGCCAAGGTAAAATATTTGTTTAATGTTGTAAAGTTTGTGACATCATTAATTATAATGTAACCAGCAATTTAATTTCAATGGAAAATGATAAAGTTTATTGCGATAAAATAATGTCGGAGAATTTTGTTTAACTTCTTAGAAAGGATTAATATTAATTAAATTGCGGTAATATATTTAATTTATTATTAAAAATAATTTAAATGTACGCAAATAATTATCATCCTTTAATTAGCATAAAAAATGCTTATAAAAGAGAGAGTATTATGGACAAAAATTAGTGCCAGCCTAACACTTACGTGTGAAATGCAGTTTTTTTCGCTTGTAAGTAATTTATTTTAATTAATTAATAAGTTTGCGTCTTTTTTACGCGGACGACATTATTAATAGCGGCAATTTAAACTCTGCGGTGCATCACTGGTTGCCTAAAACTGGCGCTAATTTTGAAAATTAATTTTTAAACACTCGGTATATTGTAAGATCAGCTCTTTAAAAATGCTAATCATCGACAAGTCAACAACAATTTGCATAAAATCAAAACAAATAAGCACCTGCTTGTAAACATTGTTTATATTTGTTAAAGATAATCGCTATATTTATTATAGGAATTGTTTGAATTATTATACCGAGTTTAAATTACACTAAAAATTTAAATTATTTTTGCTAAATTAGCATTATAAATTTATTAGTAAGCAATTTAAATTTTTTGCAGATTATACTCAAGCGTTAAAATGCTTAGAACCAGGAAACAATTGCGATTCGAATATAAGAGGTAATTTATTTAATTTATTTTAACCTTTTTTGTCACTAAAATATTTTTTTTAATTATTAGAGGATGTAGATCGTCTTCAAAAAATGGTAACCATCAATCTGTCCTTACTAATCGTTACGTTAGTCAGTATTTTTAGTCTGCTAATATTCCTACTCATTCGTTACAAAATCAAGAAAAACATCACATTAGCGTCCATCAAGAACCAATTTTCTTCTAAGGTGCGTACAAAATCTAGGCAACCCTTTATACAAATCTCAAATAATATTTTGTCATTTTAGTCTTCCAAAAATCACGAAAACGAGCTAAAATCCAGCAATAATGGAACGGCAACGCAACAGGAGCCTCGAAAACCCGAAATGCGGCTGCAACTTAGCACTACAACAGTTGGGGCCAATTCGGACCATAGTCCTGTGACTATGACGACTTCTATCAGTCGCAAACCGGCTGAAGATAGTGCTTTGGATTATGCTTACGATAATCCGGCAATGACTGCGACTCCCAGTCCTCGTTAATTATTTTTCTTTTTATTTGGGGAAAAATTGTGCAATTTAAGCTTTAAAATTTGTTACTATTTTTTTGTTTGTTAATATTATTCGTACTTAAATTTGTCCATACATAAGCATTCCACTTATATTAATTTTTAAATAGTTTTAGATTGTCCTTTAAGTGCAGCTAGTATTTTTATTTTTTAGCACTATGTGTTTGGAAATTAAAATTAATTTTGTGCCAATTTTTGGGACAATTTATTAGGAGTAGGATATTTATTTAAGGTCGCAAAATTTTGAAAATTGTTTTAAATAGTTCGTTGCATTATTATTTTGTTAGTTTAATATTTTGTGATATTTTAATTAGTTGATATTTAGAATTTAGATTCTATTTGTTGTAAATATTATTTTATGGTCCATATCAGTCCGTCCAATCGAAGTGCTTCTTTGAAGACTAGTCTTCAGACACTTCTTTTAATTTTAGTCTACTCGTACTTAATTATTAATTAGTAATTTAATTTGTCCACATTTATTAATTTTAAAATATTTTGTCAGTCGTTTTAAAAATACTTAGCAATAATATTACATTATAACTAATTTTAAATTAAATAAATAGGAAATAAAAATTAAATTCGTACGTTTTGATCCATCCGTTTGGCTTCCGTTAAGGCTTCGAGGACTTTCGACCGGAAATAGCCGAAAGCTTCCGGACTTTTCAAAAGCCCCGCCTCCTTGCTTACATGCTCCAAGAACGAGTCTAAATCAGCCTCTTCGTCCTAGAACAATAAAATAAAATTTATTTTTACCTTGCAACCAACAAGAAAAATTAATTATCCAATGAATTATCAATTTACATTATCAGAACCGCTATCGCTCTCATCAGAAACGACTTCAACCTCCGCAGGATCCTCAGTCTCAGTAGTCGAACCTCGAATCGACCTCTTCAACTTATCAAAGAACTCGAAAATCTCCCAAGCCTGCGTCTTAGTACCCCCAATCACTTTCTTCACCTTCAACCCATGTCTCTTCTTGAAATTAATAAACCAATCGGCCCCTGGCACCCCATTCCGAAACGGTGTCTTTATTTTATTCCTTCGCACAAATTCGCCGACAAAGTCCAGAATCTCCAATCGCGATAAAGGTCGACCGCATTTCTCCAAGATATGCAAACATTGCACTATAGTTTTCTCTGATTCGGGGGGCAAAGCAAGGGGGCGCCCCATGTTGCTGCTTTTTGTCCCGCGATTTCCACGTATTCGCGATTGCAAAGTTTCGACGGGGATGTTATATCGTCGGGCGGCATTAATTACTCTATATTTACCGGTGCGGATTTCGTGCAAGGCTTTTTCGAGGGTTTCTTTGGTGTATGCTTTAGCTTTTGCGGTTTTGCGGATGTAAGTGCGGGGCATTTTTGAAAGTTACCCACATTCGGGGTAAATGTGATTGCGAATATGCGGGTGAGCGCGTTTTCGTCTAGTATATGAATAATGGTGTAATTTGGCTCTAGCACTGCGCTATTTACTTATTTATCTGTTTATTTACTTTTGCAAATTTATAACATAACCTCACAAATTTTTTGCCGAAAATAATTGCGGAAGTGTATAGTTAGTTGCAGACATTGCGATATATTGCAATAATTTATAATTATTTGCTTATAATGTGAGCGTTTATTGATAATTAATAAATTATTTCATTAATTGAAGTGCGTCTAGCACAAATGGCGCATTAATTTTTTCAAAAATAAATTTTGTAAATAATTCAAAAATCTACATACCGATTTTTATCTCCTTGTTTTGATTTAATTATTATCTTCAATCACTATTAAACTATTTGTATTATGTTGCACTTTAACCTTATAGATTGCATTTATTTAAATAATAATTTATCACTAACGTCCATTATGTTTAAATTCTTTTAAAAAACTGTTTGTAGGGGGCAGCACTTTTTTGATTTACTTGTAAAATAATTAGTATAAAATAAAACTATGCTTTAAAATTGTTGTATTTATTATTAAATATTCTAATACATCTTGAATTTATGCAAATTAACATATAATTGGATAATTAATTCATAATAATTACTGCCGGTAAACTGGAGAACTAACTATACATTTCCTATCTCACTCAGTCGATACTCCATTTCTTTCTAAAAGTTCTGGAAAGTGCAACGAATCGAGTTGGTTGAGTGGCCGGCTTTTTTAGTTATTTTTTAAAGAAATATCAGTGCTTTAAACAATTTATAACGGTGAGTCTTTAATTTATACTACAATTAACCACCCCACATAATTACATTTATCATTAATACTAAAATAAAGTCAAAACTGTCATTTGCAAATCTCCCATGTGCTAATGTCATTTTCGCCCAATTTTTCCTCAAATCTAAAGAAAATCTTGCATTTAATAGCAATAGATATTAACAAATAGCAGCCCCTCATTGATCAATTTGCTGCAGTTGTGTAAATTGCCCCATATTTTATTAAATCAAAAGTGAGGTTAGAATGTACTCGCCATCTTCGATCTTGCTTCTTTAATTATCCTAACCTAACAAATGTCTAGATGTACCGAGTACCTTCAGCAATGCGTATTGTCGCGTTACGCAAAGCCAACCAATTAACTCAAGCTCAAAGGTGGTACGCCAAAGACGTCCGATTCGGCCCTGAAGTCCGCGCATTGATGCTCCAAGGTGTCGACATTCTCGCCGACGCTGTAGCTGTCACAATGGGCCCCAAAGTAAGTCGGTTTACAACAAATAATACGTATTTAACTCTTGTGATAATTAGGGCCGCAACGTCATCATCGAGCAATCGTGGGGCTCGCCCAAAATCACCAAAGACGGTGTCACCGTTGCTAAAGGCGTGGAATTGAAAGACAAATTCCAAAACATCGGCGCTCGATTAGTGCAAGACGTCGCCAACAACACAAACGAGGAAGCAGGCGATGGCACTACGACCGCTACGGTTTTAGCTCGCGCTATTGCAAAGGAGGGTTTCGATAACTTGGGCAAAGGTGCCAATCCCGTCGAAATTCGAAAGGGTATTATGTTGGCTGTGGAGAAAATCACCGAATCGTTGAAAGCCATGTCGAAGCCGGTAACAACGCCCGAGGAAATTTGCCAAGTTGCGACGATTTCCGCCAATGGTGACGCCAGTGTTGGTAATTTGATCGCCGATGCTATGAAGAAGGTTGGCAAGGAAGGCGTAATTACTGTGAAGGATGGAAAGACACTGGTTGATGAATTGGAGATTATTGAGGGGCTCCGATTCGATCGTGGATACATTTCGCCCTATTTTGTCAATACTGCCAAGGGTGAGTTTGTTTTATTTTTATTTGGGGGGTGCACATAATTAGAGCCTGTTTAGTGCCGATAGTTTGATTAAGCAGGTGTCGGAATTGTGCGAAATTAGTTAATTCACGGTAATTTTGGTACAGTTGGTTCAAGTTAATTAATAGTTTGAATTTGTGCTG
This sequence comes from Cryptophagus acutangulus, assembly GCA_963556235.1. Classification (NCBI taxonomy): domain Eukaryota; kingdom Metazoa; phylum Arthropoda; class Insecta; order Coleoptera; family Cryptophagidae; genus Cryptophagus; species Cryptophagus acutangulus. Next base: position 5,695,018 of record OY744569.1, read on the forward strand.
ATTTTTTCACAATTTTATTTATCTAATATTTTTAAATGCTTATTTATTGAAACAAATTTAATTGTCAAGGTGCCAAAGTGGACTACCAAGACGCTCTAATCCTCCTGAGCGAAAAGAAAATCTCTTCAGTCCAAACCATCGTGCCCGCTTTAGAGCTAGCAAACGCACAACGCAAACCCTTGATCATAATCGCCGAAGATGTCGATGGCGAAGCCTTAACCACCCTAGTAGTAAACCGACTACGCATTGGCTTGCAAATCGCCGCCGTTAAAGCCCCAGGCTTCGGCGACAACCGCAAGGCGATCTTGCACGATTTGGCCATCGCCACTGGCGGAATTGTCTTCGGCGATGACGCAAATGTCGTCAAACTAGAAGATGTTAAGTTGAGCGATTTGGGACAAGTTGGCGAGATTTCAATCACGAAGGACGATTGCTTGCTGTTGAAGGGTAAAGGAAAGAAGGACGATGTGGACAGACGTGCTGACCAAATCAGAGATCAAATTGCTGATACCACGTCCGAGTATGAGAAGGAAAAGTTGCAGGAGCGTTTGGCGCGATTGGCATCCGGCGTTGCACTTTTGAAAGTGGGTGGCAGCAGCGAGGTGGAAGTGAATGAGAAGAAGGATCGTGTTACAGATGCTTTGAATGCGACCAGGGCAGCTGTTGAAGAGGGTATTGTGCCTGGAGGTGGTACTGCTTTGTTGCGATGTGCTGGAGCTTTGGATTCGTTGAAGGCAGCGAATAAGGATCAACTTATTGGTGAGCAATATTTTTATTTGTTGTATAAATGGCACATCATTAGAGCTTAATTAGCGCTGAATTTATAGCTATTTAAGTGTCGGATTTGTGCGAAATTACTTGTACGATAATTTTGGTACAGTCGGTTCTAGTCGTTGATTGTCGCTGGAATTTGTGCCGATTTTTTCACACGTTCATAACTCGACCAATTTAATATTGTTAGTAATTCGGCTCTGATTTTGTAGGTATCGAAATCGTGAAAAAATCTCTGCGAGTGCCATGCATGACAATCGCGCGCAATGCCGGTGTAGATGGCGCTGCAGTTGTGGCGAAAGTCGAACAGCAAACTGGCGATTACGGATACGATGCTTTGAATAACGAATACGTACAAATGTACGAACGGGGTATTATTGATCCGACGAAAGTGGTGCGTACCGCTTTGGTTGATGCGTCCGGTGTCGCTTCGTTGTTGACCACCGCCGAGGCGGTCATTACCGATATCCCGAAGGAAGAGCCCGCCATGCCTGGCGGTGGAATGGGTGGCATGGGCGGAATGGGTGGAATGGGCGGTATGGGTGGCATGATGTAACGCGTTTGCGAATATTTCGACCATTCTTCATCATCACGTTTTTTGTTTTGTTTAGAAATTAATATTAGTAGATATGTGAACGCTCCGTTCATTAAATTGTTGTGATTATTTTTAAATGGTCGGTGCTGTCAGAAATGTTCCATTATTTGTCTTTTGGCAGACTGAGAGAATGCGAGCGCTCGCGGTTATGTTTGGACTGAGTCTTTTGGTTGATTCGTGTTATTTATGCTTTAATTATGTCGTTGAAATAACGCGGATTTAATTTTCTTTGTGTGTGAGTTGAAATTACTGAATGGGAAATTAATTAAGTGAATTTGAATCGATCTGATGACATGAATAATTGCCAGTGCATTTAGAATTTATGTTCTCACTATGTAGAATTTTTTTAAGTCTGTAAAATATATATTGTTATAAATATATTGTTATTCTTTTTAATTGCAGTGATTTAATTTAATTTCCTTTACTTAAAACAGCGTTAATTAATTATTTATTCCAGCAATACAGATTTGAATAAATGTGTATTGCTGGTTGCCTAGTGAAATTCAACGATTTTGCGGGAGTGCGCTTGCGCGTTCTTTTCGTCCGGAGCCGCCGTGTAGAGTAGACATGGAGCGTACCGGCTCTTCGAAAATTGAAGAAAAATACGGAAAAAGGGTGTCCACCCTTAGGTAAGATGCATTTCCACCTTCCTTATTAGCTAATCCATCGTTTGAAAACATTAGATTCCGGCAAACTCTGCAATTCGAGGTGCAATTCACATATTTCGTTTGCACCTCGTCTTGTAGCAGTTCAAAGTCCAACTTTCGTCGTTATTTCCACGGCTATATTACGATCATTCTAAGTAATTGGTAATTTCAGCACTTGATTGATGATTATCAATTAGTTAGTGATTGTAATATAGACGTTAGAAGTGAAGACTCATCGAATTTTTTTCCAGAAAGCCGAGGCAAAAATTGTCGGTAGCGTCGGTAATGTAGCGCTTCACTTGATCACGTGATCTTAAGTTGAAAATGGCGGCTCCACAGTAAAACAACGAAAGTGCGCGTTTTTAATACGTTTCTGCTGGAAATTCATCGAAATCCTTAAGGTAAGATGCATTTCTAGCTAATTAATTAGTCAGTCCATCATTTGCAAACATTACATTAATGCAGACTGTAAAACTCGCGGTGAAATTTTCACATTGTTTTTGTAGTAGTTCTCGATTGTTTTTTTGATCGCAATATACGAAATCATTCCACGCAATTGCTGATTAGCAGTTGATTAATGAGTGAATAACCGATTTTGTATTTCAGAAAACCGTTTCCACACTCGAGGATCGAAAGTGCGCGTTTTTAATTCGGCCCGAAATTTGCTGGTTAAATTTAAGGTGAGTCGCTTTTCTAACTTTTTCGCCCGTTCGTTGATCATTTTAAACATTTCGAGTAGTGTACAACTTAAAATGTGCCCCCATTGAGCTGATGTATTCATTCCGAAAATGTAAACAACGTCAACTTTCCGCAAAAAACCGACTAGGCACACCAAATGTATCTCTGTCCTTTATTATTGACGCAAGTTGAAATGAGACAGAGATACATTCGGTGCGCCCTATTGGCGCGATATTTAAAAAGCTATTACACCGCGACTTTTGAAATTTTCTACCGAAATTGCCCAAAATTGCTCAAAATTTTAAGGTAAATCAATTAATACAACCGGACATATAAATTAAAAGCGCCATATATTACAAAAACGCACGAATTCGAACAAAATTACAAAGTTTTCTTAATTGGTTTCGGTGCCACACTAATTTTAATCGGCTTGCACAAATCCAACAAAGTCGGGGTAGACTCAGCTGTCGTTTTCCGCTTCCCAATATCACCTTCCGGGATAGCTAAAGCTATATTAATATCAACATTGCACGCTTCCGACCAAACGTGATGCGAAATCAAGACCGACGTAAGCATTCGCACATTATGCCCAATTCGCGACTCTAAATTCAAACAAATTAATCTTTTCTATTAAATTAAAATTAAATTCTCACCTGGATTGCTCTCATCGTAATAAAGCGGCTTCAAATGAGCCGGCCGCGGCAGCAAAATCTGCGTCCTTTGATCGGGATATTTAATCTTCAACCTGATCCTTGACGGATCCGACAAATATCTCAATTCCGCCTCAAAAGGCACCGACATAATTAAACCCGCTGTGAATTTCAGCGAAGTGTCAGTTTGGCCGTTTGGCTCCAAAATCGTCGCACTGCTCATTCGAATCTATAACAAACCCAATAAGTAATTAAATAATAGTGCAAAAGATTACAAACATTAATATTCGGCCGCGGAATTTTCCCATGTCGAGCCTCACTCAAAATCGGGATCAGCAATCGCGAAACCGCGCCGGGCTTCGGCTCTTCAAGCTGCGACAACTCTTTAAAGATCAACTCGGTAAAACTATCGGGCTCTAATCCAGCCTCATTCAAATCCTTCTGCATGTCTTCGACCGAGGTCAAAAAATGATGGCACGGCGCCAAAGCCGAGGCATTGCTCCCTTTCACTATATAAACGAGATTCAAAGCTAAAGCTCTCAATCGCAGTTGTTTTACTGCACATTGTTCAACCGGACTTAAACCCACAAAGAAAAATTGCAATCTTAGGCACAATTCCAACAAATTGTTTATATTAGTTCGCAAATTATTCGCTGGTTGCGCCGCCAGTTTTCCCGGGTTAGTCCAGAAGCTTTTTTCCAAAATTTGCGAGATTTGGAGCTGGACTCCGATGTAGAGGGCGGTGAATTGGGCGGTGCCTGCGACAGTCGAGTCCATCTCGCTTAAGCGGGTTAAGTGCTCTTTAGCCGTTTGGAGTAAAGTGGTGTGCACCCTAAAATAGCCAATTATGTAATTAATTTCCCATTTAATATTTTAAAAATACCTGGTATTATTTTCGGTGATATCCACGTTTCTTATAACGTTGTTCAAAAATTCCAAACTTTGTGGCACGGAAAGCGGACGCATTATCGCGTTGCAATTCGAATCCGATAGATTTAAAACGGGTACAAATTGCGGCATCGTATCGCGCAAATAGCAATAATGCCGCAAAGTGTGCGGCTCTAGCAAGGGTATAATTGTTGACGAATATTTTGCCGCGTTTAGCACCAAAATTAACAAACAAATATCTGTATTCCATTAAGTAATTCATACTAAATTAATTAGTAGCATTTAATTAGTAAATTAATTAAAAGGATACATTGCGGGTTTTCCACATCGGGCTCCGCCATATCAAAGAACGGATGTATATTCAAAAACTGGGGCACTAAAGGCAGTACCAATTCGGGATGCTGTGCCCCAATCCTTTCAATGCACTTATAGGTCGATCTCTTATCTTGTGGATATTTTTTTAAATTGTCCAGCAGCTTTTCCGCGCACATTTTCAATCCGGCCGTTGTAGACATTTTACAAGACGCTAACATTCGATGCAAACCTTCCCGCACTTCTTGCGAAAAGTCCTCAAGCGCCCCTAAAATTGTCTCAAGTTGATCGTCTCGCAGAATAATGTGCTCCGAGATGCAACGAAGCGCGTCGATTGCTTTCAATCGGACGTCTTCGATCTCGTCGTTGAACATATCGACGAGAAAGTCGAGCGATAAGTTCGCGAATTGCTGGTTTTTTAGGGAGAGTTGGCAGAGGGATTCGACTGCGGTTGATCGCACCTCTACAAAAATTAATTTTATTTCATTTGACAATCTTTAAAATTGTAAATTAATTAATTTACCCAAAAATTCGTCTTCCAGTCCATGCACGAAGGCCCCACAAGCCCCACTGCTCATCAAACTGATGCTTTCAGCATCCAAAACTTCTCTTGGGGCATCGTCCGCCCATTTTTTACCACTCGCCCATTCGCCACTTGTCACATTTTCCCAAGCGAGCTCATGTGCAGTCCTCTGTAATTATTTTCAAATTATTAAGCTTCTATTTTGCAAATTAAAATCACCTTTCGTCGCATGTTCGACATCAACTTCTTGTCCAAAGTCTGGTTGAGAAATCGCGGACTGACCAGTTTCATGCTTCCCAACAATTTCGCCGCAACTGTGCGAACTTGCATCGACAAATCTGTCACCCCGTTGCAGATTTTTCCAAAAGCATCGTCAATCAAGCGAATTTCGTGCTCGCTGCCCGGCACCAATATATCGCTAAAACACCCCCAAATTAATTCATCCCCAAACAATACCAATCGGCATACTTTTCAGGATAGGTATTCCCTAGCAACCAAATCAGCTTCAAAACCACTAATCTAACGATCTCATAATCGTCCTTAACAGCTTCGCAAACGTCCACGTAAATCTCGGGATTAATTTTGAACCCCCTTTCGCTCAATGTGATTACCGTGGAGAATGCTTGGCTGCGAACCCGCGCATCCGGGTGATTAAAGTACGAATTAATCAATCGTAGGATAAAATCAGCTTCGCTGCCTGTGCAAACGGGCGTATGGGCCCCAATTATTTCCAAGCATCTGCATTTCACTGCATGGCTGATATCTTTCAAATAATTCTGTGCGACTTCGATCAACTTCTGGTGGAAGTTGCTCGCACTATCCGGCACAAGTTTGCCAAGTTTCAGGATCGTATTCATCCCCTGTGCGATCACTTTATGTGACGTGTCGTTTTTTAGCAGCAAAATAATCTCGTCTATTATCGCGATTATGTCTGCATTGTTTTCCTGCCCGATATCGCATATTAGCGATAAGACTTTAACGCGAACCGCGGATTCTGGTTCGTTTTTGAAGTGCTCGCTTAGCTTTTTAATCGCGTCCGCGATTTCGCTCGAATCCAATTCGAACGAGTCGGATACGCTTAGGAGGATTTGTAGGGCTTCTTTGCTGTTGGCACTGTTTTCTAGTAGGTTTAGCTTCGCGATTGAGCTGTTTCCACTGCCTGTGGGTGGCTTTTTTACTAGTCGCAGCTTTTTAAGGTGGACTGGCGACGATTCCTGAGAGATTTGTTTAGAATGGAAGGTTTTAAAAGGGGTAGATTATGTTTTACCTGGATCGTTTGGCTGTATTCTGCTAGGGCTCGTTTTTTTAGAACTGCTGCCATTGTGCTTTACGTTTTGAAACGTTTTATTTATTATGTTTTGGGTGAGAATGTCAACATAACCAAAAAACTTTGACGTTTATAAATAGCGTTTTCCACTAGGGGATGATTTACGCACTATTTGCTATTATTTATATGAGTTGAAAGAGGATGGAGATATAATAGTGCGCACTTTTGCCAAAATTAGAAAGCGCTGTAATATAGTAGGGTTGTTTTATTGGTTGCCTATCCAAAGCACCAAATTCGAATTTTAATTGTTGTAATTTTAGTTTTTTTGAATAATAAACACGTACAATTGATTTTAAAATCTTTATTTGTAAAGTTTACAAATATTATAATAATAAAAAGTTATAAAATGTAAATATATGCATCTAGGTATAAAAATACTTTAATAAAATCAATAATACAATAATAAAAGAAAGATAAAATTTGATATAAACTATACAATAACGTAATCGGTGTAGACAAAAAAAAAACATGTTCTATGGCGTCTATATAAACAATAATCAATTAGTTTATACAAAATTAGTGAATGTGTATGCATATGATTTAGTAGAAAAATATTGTCGTTGGATAGAACACAACCAGAGAGTTCTAAATTAGTTTGGCAGTTCAGTATGATGCCAAAAATTGAACAAGAAGCGAAATTATAATAAAAATTCATTGAAATGAGATCCAAAAAGTAGAATACAAAAATCCCTATACCATGGCAATCTTTCATAAATAGACATAAGAACATTTACACACAAATAAATCAACAAATACTGTTCATATTTTACAAAAAAGAGTAGTATAGCATCAAAATTAAGTACAAAAAAAAACAAACGAATTTTATGCGGCCAAAAAATTTCATCCGGCAAAATTTCGGCCAAAAATTTTTGGCGGGATTATTGCCGGGATGAATTTTAAAGTAGTACTACATAAAATTGTAAATTATATATATATATTTATAAAATAAACAACAATTAATATGATGGAAGATGGTAAAATTACAAAATGATTAACAAATTTTGGCAAAAGTGGCATTCGTTTGGATTGGTATAGAAACCACTTTTGTTTGTACTCACATTGTAATTACAACAAACAAACAAAAAATAATAATATTAATTAAACTAGAATAGATATAAATCCATAATATACAAAAAAATAACACATTTATTTAAATACTTTTTACAAAGTGAGTATTTTAAGGTAAAAAAGGTCATGTTAATGCCTTGGCGTATGGTAAACTGAAGTTAAACTAACGATTAATATAAGCTAGAAATAAACTATTCAAGCGAAAAAGTATAAAAGAAAAAACAAAGTTGCATTTAAGGTGGATTTCTATAAATGTTTATCTGCGCTGTAAAACAATAATAACAAAACTATACATTACATTTGCAATAATATTAATAATAATAATAAAATAATAATAAAATATTTAAATCAACGTAACATGGAACTAAGAATTATAGTAACTACTTAATAAAGTACGTGTTACCACCTTAAATACATTTAGTAATAAAAAGAAAATTGTTTACAAATGATAAGAAATTACAACATTTCTTATAGTTGCAAATAAATAATAGTTATTGTCGTTGATAATTGAGTTTGCTTAAATAAATCGATTGAAATGTAATCAGGGTAGAATAATACTTTATTACTTAGGAAGAGAAACTTACAAGTTAAAATTAGTGGACATACAATTATGTTCCACCCTGTACATGTATCAGTGATTTTTTTACCCTAATTAATTAATTAATCCTTAGACGTTACACACAAAATTAAAGTATTACAAAATAAATAATAAAAAGTATCTAAATTTTTCTTAAGTAAATAATACAGAAATGGCAAGAAACTTTTTAGGCAGGTTTTCAATTATATTTCATCTCTCTATTTCTTCCTCATCCATAAAATATTAATAATTACTTCTTTTATTAATTTTTCTTGAATAATTTTCACAATTATAAATCACAGCACATAATTATATAAAACAAAACATCAACAAAACAAATTATGCTTAGGAACAAATTGATAAAATTAAATATTCATTCTAAATTTGAAAATTCAACTTCTTCAGAATACTATTTAATGTTACATGTTAAGTACGTACAAAAATTGAGTATTTTTCGTTGCATTTTTATTTTTTTTTTGAGCTCTCAAAATTTCGTGGTGTCAAAATTCTTGATGCGGAATGCTAATTCATTCACAATAAATAAATAAATACACGTAGGACAATTAGCGATAAGGTATTACGTAGTTTTTACTATATTTTGCTAACGAATCAATATGAGAATGGCATTTAGTTGGTTTTTTAATTTAAAATTCAAACTTTGCGGGCTTGTTTAAAATTTGAATTACGCGCGCTGATGTATGGAGTCGGCTGACCAATAGAATTAAATGTCGAATTAAAATGGCGGCGACTAGAGTTTAAAGTGGTGTTTTAAATAATTTTGAAAACGCTCTCTTTTGAAAATTCGCAAAAATTTCTAATAATTCGAGAAAAAGTTTGTCCTAATATCACATAGGTAAGTCAAATCACAATTTGTCCTAGAATTAGCCCAACTACGTCACACCTTATCGCATATAACCTCAAAAAAATGCCGATTAGCATTCCGCTTGATTAATTTCCGGGAAACAAAAATAAATCGAATCTATATTTGCAAAAGCTACCTAGTTTTGGCCTTGGTCGCCGGCACTGTGCCGGCGGCGGCCGCATTTTTCTGCGCTATATGCGTCTGATAATGTTTAGCAAGATGCGCTTTCTGCCTAAAACTTTTCCCGCACAAACTGCAGGCGAACGGCTTCTCGCCCGTGTGCGTACGAATGTGCACATTCACCGAATACTTATCTTTGAACCCTTTCGAGCAAATGCTGCAATAATGCAGCGATCGCTCCTTCCGCACCCCGTTACTGGTCGAAGTCGCATTTTGCACGGTCGTCTGCGCCTTAGCGCCGCTGTTCGACCGCTTATATTTCTTCGTGGTGGCAGGCTTATTGGTACTTGTAACAACCGGTGCTGTAATCTGTATCGGCGAACTGAGATTGTATAGAATTCCTATTTGATCGGAACTAATAGGACTAATACTGTTCACTGTGTTATCAGCAGAGTTGTCTATTTGGCAGTATTGATTCACAGATTCCGCGACTTCGTTCGCTATCCGTTTCAGCTTTTCGAAGTCTTCGGGAAACGAGTGGTCGAGTTGGGAGAGCAGCAGATCGTCGACGTTGTGCGTGCTGGACGGATTCTCCGCTTCGGCGAGCGGCCGCGACGGAATCTGCTCTTCGAACACCACTTTCCCGTTCGCGTCGATTCCCGCCACAATTGTAGGAATGTTATCCGCGTCTTCTTTCAGGCTGAAGAGATTCTGATCGGTTTTCGTAGGAGGGGTCGAAAGCACTCGTCGCAATTCCGTGTTGTTTTCCGGTTTGCTTTTCACTGCTGCGCCGTTGTAGCGCACAAATGCCTTGCCTTGCAACGCACTGCGCAGCAGCGAGTCCGGCGATCCGACTGCTGTGTTGTTATTGGTCAATTTCCAATCGTTGTTGTTGTTATTGTTGTTGTTGAAGCCGTCATGCGCTTCGAGCAGCGGCGTGTCGATGATCAAGGAATTGGCGAGTTCTTCTTTGTTGTCGGCGAAGCCGCTGTCTTCGTATGTGTACGTTTCGGATTTGATTAGGCCGTCAGTGTTGGGACTCATCGTGCCATCACTGTAATTGTTATTGAAACTGTTTAGCTGACCAGGCATTATGCTGAGGATCGAGTCAATGTCCAAGCCCGCTTGCAGATGCTCCATCGAGCTTGGACTCGAGATTGAGGCATCTTCTTCTTTGACGATGGCGTTCAGTGGCTGTCGATACCACGTCGCACTTTGATCGATTCCATTCAAAACTGTCAACGTGTAAATCTGTCCGTCCGTGTTGTTGTTGTTGTTATTTTGGTTTTTATTCGAAGGGTTGATTTGTACGATCCCGTTAGCCTCGTCAGTGTTCCAACAATATTTATTTAAGTCTTCTAAAATGGCAGTTTCTATTCGAACCGTTTCTTTGTCGCTCCAGAAATTCGCATCGAAACTGGTCACACCGTCCGATGTTGTCGTTGGAATATCACTTATGAGCATGTTGTTGTTGGTCTCTTTGTTTTCCTCGCCGGTCACGTTCCCCAAGTATGCGTTCACGGTGCGCATTTGCTTGGTGAATTGTTGGATCGATTGGCTATCACTCGAATCCGGTGTCACCACAAAATCGAAGAAATCTGTTTTTGTTATGTCTTCACGGAAGGCTTCTGTTATGTCCATTATCACAGATTCTTTCAACTCCATATAAATTTTGAGTAGCACTAATATTGACAATGCATCGTCGATGCAATGAGAAAATCTGCAACAAATCGTTTAATTAATTTTTCAAATATTTGCAAAGTCCTCAAATAATTTTTAAAAATTCCCCAATGGTTAAAACTATTTTCTAAAATTCCTAAAGGTCTCTAAATATTTTTTAAAAATCGCCCAATGCTTTAAACTATTCTACAATAAGGTCTCTAAATATTTTTTTAAAATTCTCTAATGCTTCAAAGTATTTTTTAAAAATTCCCCAAGGTCTCTAAATATTTTTTAAAAATTTCCCAATGCTTGAAAGTATTCTACAAGGTTTCAAAATATTTTTTAAAAATTCTCCAATGCTTTAAACTATTTTTTAAAAATTCTCCAAGGTCTCTAAATATTTTTTAAAAAGTCCTTAACGCTTTAAACTATTTTTAAAAATTTCTAAACGGGCCCAAATATTTTTTAAAAATTCCCCAACGCTCCAAAATATTTTTGAAAAATTCTCCAACGCTTTAAAAATTCCGCAACGTCTCCAAATATTTTTTAAAAATTCCCCAACACTCCAAAATAATTTTTAAAAATACCGCAACTTTCTCAAATATTTTCTAAATATCCCAAATAATTTTTTAAAGTTCCAACATTTTATGAAATGACTTCTTCGTTGACTTGTGTTTGAAAACAAACATTAGCATAGACAGATTTATAGATAATATAATCAGCAGGGGTTAAAAGTAGAAAAGAGTCCCTAGTTTCGATTAGCTGGCTTTCATGTACCCCATAAATAAAATAATGGCAAAAATCGCTGAAACAAGATACAGGAGGTTCTTAAGTGCACGTATATAGTAAAACCAATATAATAAACTAGCGAGTAATAAAAAGCTCATATACAGCAACATGAGCAATAAATTAATAAGGGGGCAAATCTGATAGATTTATAATTACAAATGTTTAAACATTCAATTAATGGCTCTCGAAGCCAAATAGATCACTATAAATGCACTAGGCCAAAGCTCCTAGGTGGGCGTTTCGATGTCAATTAAGTTTCACTCCATATTTAGCTAAAATCTGTGCATGTCTGAGAATGTGTAACATGCTCTTATGCATGCCGACACCTAATAATACACATGTAATCATAATTATTGTATGCAAACGGGAAATCAATGGGAAAATGTATGCCTTCAATCCGGGCAATATTTACGCTTTTAAGCACTAAGATTGCTACTTCATAATATTGCGGTGCCTTCAGCTACGAATTAAAACACTAAGTAAGGTGCCTTAATGAAGGATAATCTCAGCGAGCGATTTTATTAAATTCGTAACAGTTTATTATTAATATTTTGTATGGATATTGTTGTCAGGATAATTATTATACACGTGGTTTAGATCAAGAATTTCTTCAAGGCTTTTCAAACAATAATTGTCCAATTTTTCTTTAGAATACCACTTCTAAGAAAAATCCACTACGATATTTAATTCATTCACAAATGAAAAAAGTCGGCTTATAATGATTTCATTCAATTAAATAAATTGAATAACATCAAGGACTTTCTGGCATTAAATATTTCGTATCCAATTTCCTGAATAGTATTTTTCAAAGTGAGATTTTTGCAATGAAACCCGTTTATTTATTTATTGCAAATATGTTATTTAAATTGTGATTGAATAAAATAAAGTTTATTTCACAAAATAAGGAAATACGTACGGATTTTGTTTTATCGCTGCTTAATAACAATTAATAAGGCAGCAAAGTGAAATCTTGCTGCCGATTCTTTTGATTTGAATAATAAATTTTGAATAGATGGAAAATGTAGGCTAGTTTTGATTTGATTTGATATTCATTCTATAAGTATATACTCGATGTATAAATTAAATTAATTGCAACTTATCTACAATATAAGTATTATATAGCAAAATATTATATATGTATTATATTCGCCTATAAATCACTTTACTTAATACCACATTGTGAAACTTTTCTCGCCAACTTTCTTTAATATAAACACACACACATTCATACAACGTCTCAACTGACCAAAAACAATTAAAATGCGCTTTTCATGTCGAGTAATTAAATAGTTATACAATTTTTCCATCGGGCTCGCTGGCTTTACACCAACACCTCTTCTTCTGCGGATGCCAACCAACCTACCTGATGCGTACATCTACCACTTGCGTGTAAAGAATATTCAATATCATAAATTATCGTCATCGTTTTCTAAAGCGCCAGGAGTTAATTAGCCATCAGCAGACTTAAAAGGAAGCTTTTATTCAAAGGAAATCCAATCGCGAATTGCACAATCTTCATTATTGATAGTGGGATGATTAATTAACTTTGCTATTTTTCATAAAATGCAACAATTTCTAAAAAGACGTATTTTTTAAAAAATCTTTTACATTTAGAAATATTTTTAAAGCGCGCCAAAATATTATTTGGGGTTCGTAACGGTTTCTAAAATTTTTTAAAAGTTCTCAAACATTATCTACTATTCGCCATAATTTTCTAAAGCCTCCAAAAAATTCTCTTCTATTTTCCAAAATTTCTAAAACTTTTTTAAAAATTTTCTAAAAAATTTTCTTTTTCAAAATAAAATCTTGCAATTTTTTTTAAACGATTGAGTGTTGATTATTGATAGTCGGTGTGATTAATAGAGTTTTCACTTTTTCCCGTCGAGTGGAAAGATTCGATGTCGATGTATAAAATGTAGAAACATTGCTTTGGAATTTGTGTCAATTTTTTTGATTTGGAAGGATACATCAATTGATTTGAGTCGTAACAGGATTTTGTGTATATCTCTCTCGCAATAATTATCAATGGCTTTGCTTACTTCTAAATGTTATAGACCGTGTCTAGAAATGTCGATATTTTCCTTGTTAGTTCAATTCATTCATTTGCTGAAGTAATTCGAATTTTAATTAGATGATACGTATCGCCTTTCTTGATAACTATCTAGTCGCTATATAATAGTTACAAGAACACAAGTCTCGCTAATAATCACATTTATGTATCTCGCCGATTTTAGAAAGAATAAGAGAGACGAAAAGGAAAAAACAGATTTTCTAACTAACATTTGTCGCTGTATTTAGTTTAATGAGAGGATTGCTAATAAAATGTTGTAATTTGCTCTTTATATACAAATATCACTTGCTATTTTAATTTGTGTTGCATTAATTTATGTTAACCAGTCCCCAATGTAATTCATTAGATTTTATCGCCGGAATGTGTCTCTTCTTCGCAAATACGTGCTTGCTAATTTTAAATGTCTAATTAATCTTTACATTTATTTATTTAATATTGCTATGCAGTAATTATAACTGACCTAATCCTAATAAAAAAATCTAGAAAAAACGTACCATCTTCCTCTCTGATTCATTATATTTGAAGGGTACCGTTAGTTTGCATTAGCATAGATTTTTTTGTTTCGTTTCGACTATAGGAAGAAAAGTATAGTCCACCTGTGCCTTGGAGTTTAAAAGGCGTTGCCATTGGACAGGTGAAATGCATTAACTTACTCTCGGTCAACGCTATAAATAAACTGGCTCTTCTATATTAGGTATAACAATATCTTCTATATAATAATGTTGGGATTCTAAAATGCGAATACGAAAAATGTTTATATGTAAATATATAAGTAAAGAAAATATGCATCGTTAAACAAGATGCATATAATAAATTGTATACATAAGAATTTACAATTTATTTTCTATATATCCAAAGCTAAAACAAGATTCTTGACATACATTAATAAAATAGCGTTTTAATGTTGATTTAGTGCAATCAACAAAAATCTATGCAACCTTACTTAGTCTAATTAAAATTCGGATTCTTTAATCTAGCGCCCTTGATTACAAATCACAAATAATTATTGGAAAATTATTCTAGAAACCAAGAAAAAAATTAATTGTTGTATACATTTCATTGAAACTGGTGGTTAAATTTGAGTGAACTTACGCGGAACATCCTTGAGGATTATATGTTTAATTTTTAGAGCGAATTTTGTTTTAAAAATACCCCGAAATTTTATATTATTACCTATTGCGACGAGATTGAGTTACAAGATCAAGTTTCAAATTTTATTTTTGGCTTCTCAGAAAACGTGACAAAACATTTCTGAGAAAAAAATAACTCTAACACTCTGTATATTGATCCCAAAAAATTATTTGCGTAAAGTAAGTAATTAAGTATCCTTGGACAATGATCTTGACAAAAGATTTATTTTGAATAGAAAAACGACAATATAATCAATTCACGGTGTATTATCAAAGACGGCAAAAAACCGAATCGAAATAATCTCGTAAGAAAAGTATTTCTACATGGTACAGTACACTTTAACATTAACAAAAACGATAATTGGGTTAAAATTAACTGTATGCAGTACTGTATTATATATGATTGTGGCTAAAAAAGGATTTTAATTATTATTGGATTGGATTTGGCTTTGTTTTATGCACACACATATTTATTTAGGTGTGACATTTTAATTACTATTCAAAACAGTTATTTGTTAATAAGATGATTGAATGTGGTGCCATAAAAATAGCTAGCGCAATAAAACTAATTTGGTAAAATTTTTGACATTTATAATGAGTCGAATACGACGTGATTTATGTCTAAGTAGGTAAATGTAGGTTCAATTACAGCCGGTGTGTGATTGTGAATTTAATTTGAATTGACCCGAAAGAAAGAGAATAAAATAAACTTTCACAAATATGATTTTTACGCACCGATTTATAAATAAATTATTTATTGATCATATTGGTTGAAAATAAAACAATTAAGCTAAATTATAACGATTCTAATAATGAACGCGTACTACGTAACGTTCATAATTATGTTCATTTTCTAATTACTTTTCTTTTGTGTATATAATATACGCACATAAAACAATTAATCAATAATAACATGTGAATATGATTATTAATAGCAATAAAATACTTTCTTGTGTGTTATATCTATAATAATGTAATTAAATTTAATAATTAATTGTTTAATTATTATTCGACTTATTTGGTTCGTTGACATTATTTACAATTCTGTACGGTATAAATGAGCACCAAATCAAATTGATCTCAAAACATAATTGCATTTGTTGCAAAAAATCTAGTTTATCTTAAGGCGCTCTCACACTTAGAATTCAAATTTCGCGCGCTTAAAATTCGGGCGCTCTCGCCTAACGAGAGTAATTTAATTTTGATTCGGGTTGAAAGTTGGACGGACTTTCATGCATTGTTTATGGAAGTTAAAACACAAATGGAAATTTTACTATCTACATAAAAGCATGGTGTAGACGACTGTAGAGATGAAAACAACAATAACTATGTTTACCATTTTAATTAAAATTTGTATACATAGTGAGAGCGAGAAAGACTAAGCCAGGTAGCGTAATGTTATGCTAATCACGATCTTAGTAAAACCAAAGGAATTAATTATGTGGCAGTTTGAGGAATATTTATTAGCGACCGAATGGAATGGTTAATAAAAGGCACATAGGGAAATTAATATCATCGTACGCCAAAACATGTAATTTGATTATTTTAATTAAATTTCAATTTAAACTGAAGTAATTAACATAAATTATGAGTGGGCAGTTTACATACTGTACCTACTACAGATATCGTTAGATATGTATCCGCGTATACCTCGCGGTCTATACTTTGAAATTTCCATAATAAACACCATTAAGAGAGACTAGCTTATAGTTACGTCACAGTTCCTGCTCTATATGCAGGTGTAAAACGGCTTCTGTGTTGCGTAAGGAATAAATACTAGAAGAGAATACAGGTGTAAGCCGTCAATAAAGTTTGCTCTAGTTTAACTGCTTTTAGCATTATCGACAGATAAGGCTTTTCTTTATACGCTTAGAAACATTTCTTTTCTTCCGCGCTCGGTCCGAGGAAGATGCGCCATGCTGCGTGCGTTTCATTTACATTTTTCCAATATAAATCTTTCGATAACGACAGCCGCGAAAATAAAAAATAATTTAATCAAGTCATCAGCACGTACGCTGCCTTTTTTTTATTCTTGCACTCCCATTCGTTTAAATTCAAGCAGCGTAAAATATTATCGACAATATAATGCATTCAGTTTTGCCCAGCTATGAATTTATGAATTAAACATGTTGAAGATGTTTTATTAAATATTCAATAGGGAACGATTTTTATATGGGCATTTTTAGAATCTTTAGAGGGAATTTTGATGAGCTTTCTATAGATTTTCCTCGAGAAGATTTTTCTAAAAAGTTTTTAGAATTTTTAAAAAATTAATTACTTCCCTACAAACATTTTAAACTTAATTAAAAATACCCAAGGACTTCAGATGTATGATTTATAAAATTAGGGTTCGTCGCTTGATGTATCACGGTCGCGCTCGTTGTTGAGCATGATATACTCCGACTTCTTTATCCACTTTTAATGTTACATTATTTTACATGGTCTTGAGAATTTCTGAACGACAAAAAAATTATTCACAGTCGATTAGAATATCTTGAATGAGCGTCTTCCATGAAATATGAAGTTAGATTTAATATCGCATTGAAAGAATCAAGTTTTCATTCATCTATATTTATATGCTCAGGATACAAATGTGGTATTTATCTACTACAATATTCCATTATTATTGTAGAAATACATTTTCACATCAGACATTATCGTTTACGTTATGGCTTTAATTAATATTCACTACAGCATCATCACGAATTGCTTGTAAATGTGTTACCATCATGTAAAATGCATGCTATGTGTGGTGCTTCTGCAGAACTTTTTCTACCATCCTTCCATTATGCAACATCGAAATTATTCGTTCAAAAAATCGTCGTCGTCGTCGTATATATGAGTTACACCCATCACGTTTTCACAGTCGCATATCACAAAAGCCACGACTTTAGCTGGAATCCAAAGAGTGTAACAATTTTTTTCTGTGTTCAATGTTTCCTAGCCATGACATGGCAAAAGAAAGCGACAACGTTTTCTGTACTATATAAAACCAAATTCAATTTCTATCACGACTATGAAGTTATATATTGTTCATTTGAGCATTTTCAAACAATTAAAAAAATGCTTTTGCGCTTCAAAGTAAACATGAAAGGTTAATAAGACATAAACATCGATATTTACTTTCGATTTGTTTGTGGAAGAATTTAATTAAAAAGCCTTTAGGAATTTTTCTAAGGGAGCACTTGGGATTTTATCCAAGAAAATCTGACGTAACTCCATCAGATCTTCAAAATTTTTACAATTTCCCATTATTTCAATCACGACTTTGAGTTAAATATGAAACTGAGTTAAGAAAAATTCGAACCTGCTCTTGCGCTTCAATAAAAACATGAAACGGTTATTAAGTTATCAGGCATGGATATCTATAGTCTGCAAAACATAATATTAAAACAGAAACTTAATATAGTTTCGTATTAAAATATGATTAAAGTTCTACTTGTGCTATCAGATATGGTTTTCGAAATAACACGTGTAAAATGATGCTGTAGTCTATAGTTGAGTGGCTGTTTATTATAATCTCGATTAAACCGTGTGTTAGAGGCATATAACTGCAAATAACTTGTTTGTTGTTCAATACTTAAGATGATAAATCTCTTTATATATATTGTTAACACCTAATCTAGTGTCAAAGTACTAAACTCAATTATGGCCACATTATTAAAGTTGTATTAACTTTTAGAAAAGTTTGCGCGGATGTTTATGTCTGCTATAAATCATTTAGCGACTCTAAGGAGAAGCGTTTTGAATTTCCCGCGTGAAATCCCGACCTTGTGCGCCGACTCGACCAACTACAGGCTTGGAGTTAGGCGCGGCAAATTCAAAACGCTCCTTCTAATTTATGCTGTGTCGAATATTTAAATTATTTTTGTGCCAGTTTGTAAACAATATACGTAGTAGAATATTAATTTCATCTATACCAAATAATAGTGTGGTAATAATAAATCAATCGTTGCAAAAGCCAGAGCCGTACCTTGATATTGTGCCGCTGAGATTTATCTTTTAATAATACAGACAAGACCTTGTCATCAATCTCTGTCAAATATTTGTTTATGAATCAATACGCTGAAAATACTACTGAAATAAAATTATGGATAATGATTATTTATCTCGATGTATGAAATAGAAATTTTTTTCTAATTGATTCGTTCGAATAGAAATGAATATTAAATTGACTAGAGTAGAATATAAACATATATCGTTGTAATTATTTATTTTATTAGAAAAGGCCTTAATCGTGACTCGCAATACAATAGCGAACCATGATTTATGAATATATTCTTTATTTATTTTATCATTTGCTTACTGCATGCAGGAACAAATTAGTATACCGCATACCAGAACGTAATCACTTGCAAATTAGCCGGGTAAATTTATGTTTTCAATTTGGCGCCAATTATATTTTAAAATAAAGCAACAGGGTGTTAGTTAAAGAAACCGGATAATAATTAGAAATTAGTAGAATCTCCTAATGGAAACTTGTTGTGGCACACCCTGTATAGGATGAAATTAGTCCGAACTGCACCAACTACTAAACTTATAATCACTTAATAAGTGATCACCACCGTTATTCTTGGAATCACTTATTGATCGATCTATAATTGATTTACAATATATGTGGATAATTTAAATAGTTGACCAATAAAGAAAGAATTCTTGTCAGCAAGATAATAATCTAAGTAAAAGAAATTCTCAACCGATTGTGTTTTCTTTAGAAATTATAGACATACCGGTGTGCAATTTATCGCAACCTAATGTGACGGTTTTATTATGTAGAAAACATTTTGAGAAAAAGCTAGATCGATCGATTGTGATTTTACTGAACGACATGCCCACCAAACGTATCTGCAGAGAATGGAATTTATGGTCCATTTTTTACGAGAGAAATATAATTAAAAAATTGTAGGTCACGATTTTTGTGTAAAATACTTTTCAGCAATTATAAGTTCAATCCTAATTATCTTTTCTCGTAATTATCGAAAGATATAAATTCGTGACAGGCGCGTTCGCGTGCTTCATTGAAGGTTTTCAATAAATAAATTATTTATTTATATTGTCGTATATGGAATGAAAATTAGATTTTTATGCATCCGACCTCACCTGTCAATTACAGATTTATTCCTCCGAGTCAGTTCAATAAATAATAAATATAACTACATTATATTTGGCAATAATTGAATTATGTGCATTATTAATAATAATATAAATCGTATTGTCTAGTTTATAGAAAAGGTAATTGAAAAATGACGTTAATGTGTTCATTCGAAACATAAATACTCCCTCGAAACCAATTAATGAACAGCTACTTACTCTTGTCCTAGATATTCAACATTTTCATAAAATCAACCTTATAAGAGTTTTGTCTCAATTATTTATTAATCCACTAATTTAATTTTTTTGTTGCAGTGTTGTGCAATGATTATCTTCGTCTACAATGGATCCTTCGCTGGAGCATCAATAAGAACATATTACATCAAAAGGTAGGTCCCTGGATGACCAGCTTTATCATCGATAAGGTAGGTGCCTTTTATTTTATGAATTTAATTCGGGAGTAGAATTTTCAAATAATTAATTTAGTCGAGTAATAGAAAATTAGAAACCGCAGGCAATGCATTTTTTCTAGAAGCATAATATTTTCCTAATAGTATGTAAATGTGAATTTAATTATTATTTACGTAATACTCACATTTTTGTATAAATAAATATACATACGCCTGTAATAATAATAATGCTTATGTTTAACAATTTTCAATTGAATTGACACACATTTTCAAAGTAAATACATAAATATTTGAAATTCTCCTCCTGCTTTAAATTTATTTTCGATTACAAATTGTGCTTGAACATTTCCGTATAGTAATCATGCAACATTAATTTCCTTTTACGTTGTATATTATTGAGGCAAAAATATGTGACGCAAAGCATTCCTGAAATAAACTGTACTAAACTATTAACTTTAGCTGCAAGACCCTGGCCTGGCATTGAACAACACATGCAGGTCCAATAAATTTTTGTAATGAAAGTTCTTTATAATTAATGCAATGCAAGCCAAAGAGGAAAAGAGGGTTTTGCACATCACGAAATGCAAAACCCAATTTATATCCTTTTGAAATTCAATTTATTACGATATAAATTAACAATTTGAATAAATCATATTTTCTTCCAAGTAATTGAAAATTAATTAATAAACTTATTTACTTTTGTCTTTCGATTTTATATTTAGAAAGGAAACGAAAGAGGTTGCGCGCTTGATTGCCCCGTCGTTTTAATGAGAATCGTGGGGCGCACTCGGACAATTCTGTCATGAAATCGATCAAAACGACTTTTGTAATTGCAATTCAATAATTTCGAATTTTATTCCACTTTTTAATTTACAAATCCGCAAATTAAAACAAACAAAATCGTTTCGAAATTTGTTACAGCGTCCTTTTTCAAAACAATTTGCTTTATCCCACGACTTGAACAAAACAATTATAATCTTATTTTGTTAGGACAAATCAGTTTTATTATTCGATGGAATTTTATACAGTAATTCCCTGGAATCGCCACTTTTTTTAAACATAATTGTTTTATTATTATTAATTTGGAGTAAAATTGCTTCGCGAACTTTTAAATTGGAATTTTTCTTATATATTACGCACTGAAATAAATTTAAAAAATGTATGCAATCAGAAAGCGTATAGTGATTCCATTCTTTTGGAACCAGTATACTGCTCGTTTTAGAATCTACATATAAACTATTCGATATTGCAGAAAATCGTATCAAGTTGAAAGGTCAACCGTAACTCTGTTTTCTCCTGCAGAGATTTATTGCCTTTTATTGATATTAACACAGTCTATAATAATGCAAATAATTCAATTGACCATAATTACAAATTACACCTGTTGCACTGACTGTTTGTGCTTTTACATTGGAAATTCAATTTATTTTGAAAATTTAGTGATTAATTTAATCGGCGTAAATTATTTTAAAAAATTGAGGTAGAAGCATAATCATCTGGCATTGCCATTTCGGACTTATTGGCGGCATTACATAAATTTTCGTTTAAAATCGGGCTTAGAGTGATATATTTTTGGACTCATTTTGAGAACCCAAAAAAATAGTGGGATAAACAACATATTTGTTGTTTAATAATTTCAGGTAAGTATAATACGAGTAGTTTTTAGGTACAGCTCGGTGGTGGATATGGATAAGCCAAAAATGAGAGTATAAGAATGATAATGAATTCCAAATTAAAGGATGATAATCGAGATGATGATCCAATTCGATAGGTCTAATGGATGTGCCAAAAATGAGAGAATAAGAACGATAATGAATTCCAAATTGAAGGATGATAATCGAGCTGATGATCCAATTCGACTCTGTATCTAATGTTTTTAATGAAGATTTTTGCTATTTTACTTTTTTTTTTAATTTATTTTAGTTTATACTTTATAATTTTTTATTTTATAATTTATAATTTTTATTTTACTTTATACTTTTTTTTACTTTAATTTTTTGCTTTATTGTTTTCGTGTCCGTGCTAATAAATAGACGTACCCACTGATTTAGAATCACTTTTTCGATTTAAAAAATGATTTTTTCAAAGTTCAAACTTCTATAATGAAAGGTTACTACTTAATTTTTTAATTATCAATGTTTCTTACCTGATGATGATCTGCTCTAAAGTATCGAAACTAGTCGTAAATAAAAAACTGATGATCAAATTTGAGAGATAAGGACTGAAAGGATGCCTAGGCCTGCACTTTGCAGCGGCACACCGCACAAAACTAAACTCATTCTACTGAAAGGATGCCTAGGCCTGCAATTTGCAGCGGCACTCCGCACAAAAAAAAAAACATTTTCCCTTGGAGGTCTAATGGATGAGCCAAAAATGAGAGAATAAGAATGATAATGAATTCCAAATTGAAGGATGATAATCGAGATGATGATCCAATTCGCCAGGTCTAATGGATGAGCCAAAAATGAGTGAATGATAATGATAATGAATTCCAAATTGAAGGATGATGATCGAAATGATCCAATTCGACTCTGTATCTAATGTTTTCAATGAAGAATTTTGCTATTTTACTTTATTTTTTAAAATTTATTTTACTTTTTACTTTATAATTTTTATTTTATTTTACTTTATACTTTATAATTTTTTACTTTAGGTACTTTATAATTTTTCGGTAACAAACCTAACAATTCAACTCTCATGGATTTTCAAACATTTTTATAATTTTTACTTTATTTTACTTTAGACTTTATAATTTGAACTTAACAATTTAGTGTACCAAAACTTTTAAAAACTCATTCTACTGAAAGGATGCCTAGGCCTGCACTTTGCAGCGGCACACCGCACAAAACTAAACTCGTTCTACTAAAAGGATGCCTAGGCCTGCAATTTGCAGCGGCACACCGCACAAATAAAAAACATTTTCCCTTACAGGTCTAATTGACGAGCCAAAAATGAGAGAATAAGAATGATAATGAATTTCAAATTGAAGGATGATAATCGAGATGATGATCCCATTCGCCAGGTCTAATGGATGAGCCAAAAATAAGAGAATGATAATGATAATGAATTTCAAATTGAAGGATGATAATCGAGATGATGATCCAATTCGACAGGTCTAATGGATGAGCCAAAAATGAGAGAATGATAATGAATTCCAAATTGAAGGATGATAATCGAGATGATCCACTTCGACTCTGTATCTAATGTTTTCAATGAAGAATGTTGCTATTTTTCTTTATTTTTTTAAATTTATTTTTTTTTACTTTTTACTTTATAATTTTTTACTTTATAATTTTTATTTTATTTTGCTTTATACTTTATAATTTTTTACTTTACTTTATAATTTTTCGGTAACAAACCTAACAATTCAACTCTCATGGATTTTCAAACATTTTTATAATTTTTATTTTATTTTACTTTAAACTTTATAATTTTTACTTAACAATTTAGTGTACCAAAACTTTAAAAAACTCATTCTACTGAAAGGATGCCTAGGCCTGCACTTTGCAGCGGCACACCGCACAAAACTAAACTCGTTCTACTGAAAGGATGCCTAGGCCTGCAATTTGCAGCGGCACACCGCACAAATAAAAAACAATTTCCCTTACAGGTCTAATTGACGAGCCAAAAATGAGAGAATAAGAATGATAATGAATTTCAAATTGAAGGATGATAATCGAGATGATGATCCAATTCGCCAGGTCTAATGGATGAGCCAAAAATAAGAGAATGATAATGATAATGAATTCCAAATTGAAGGATGATAATCGAGATGATGATCCAATTCGACAGGTCTAATGGATGAGCCAAAAATGAGAGAATGATAATGAATTCCAAATTGAAGGATGATAATCGAGATGATCCACTTCGACTCTGTATCTAATGTTTTCAATGAAGAATGTTGCTATTTTTCTTTATTTTTTTAAATTTATTTTACTTTTTACTTTATAATTTTTTACTTTATAATTTTTATTTTATTTTGCTTTATACTTTATAATTTTTTACTTTACTTTATAATTTTTCGGTAACAAACCTAACAATTCAACTCTCATGGATTTTCAAACATTTTTATAATTTTTATTTTATTTTACTTTAGACTTTATAATTTTTACTTAACAATTTAGTGTACCAAAACTATAAAAAACTCATTCTACTGAAAGGATGCCTAGGCCTGCACTTTGCAGCGGCACACCGCACAAAACTAAACTCGTTCTACTGAAAGGATGCCTAGGCCTGCAATTTGCAGCGGCACACCGCACAAATAAAAAACATTTTCCCTTACAGGTCTAATTGACGAGTCAAAAATGAGAGAATAAGAATGATAATGAATTTCAAATTGAAGGATGATAATCGAGATGATGATCCAATTCGCCAGGTCTAATGGATGAGCCAAAAATAAGAGAATGATAATGATAATGAATTCCAAATTGAAGGATGATAATCGAGATGATGATCCAATTCGACAGGTCTAATGGATGAGCCAAAAATGAGAGAATGATAATGAATTCCAAATTGAAGGATGATAATCGAGATGATCCACTTCGACTCTGTATCTAATGTTTTCAATGAAGAATGTTGCTATTTTTCTTTATTTTTTTAAATTTATTTTACTTTTTACTTTATAATTTTTTACTTTATAATTTTTATTTTATTTTGCTTTATACTTTATAATTTTTTACTTTACTTTATAATTTTTCGGTAACAAACCTAACAATTCAACTCTCATGGATTTTCAAACATTTTTATAATTTTTATTTTATTTTACTTTAGACTTTATAATTTTTACTTAACAATTTAGTGTACCAAAACTTTAAAAAACTCATTCTACTGAAAGGATGCCTAGGCCTGCACTTTGCAGCGGCACACCGCACAAAACTAAACTCGTTCTACTGAAAGGATGGCCTAGGCCTGCAATTTGCAGCGGCACACCGCACAAATAAAAAACATTTTCCCTTACAGGTCTAATTGACGAGCCAAAAATGAGAGAATAAGAATGATAATGAATTTCAAATTGAAGGATGATAATCGAGATGATGATCCAATTCGCCAGGTCTAATGGATGAGCCAAAAATAAGAGAATGATAATGAATTTCAAATTGAAGGATGATAATCGAGATGATGATCCAATTCGACAGGTCTAATGGATGAGCCAAAAATGAGAGAATGATAATGAATTCCAAATTGAAGGATGATAATCGAGATGATCCACTTCGACTCTGTATCTAATGTTTTCAATGAAGAATGTTGCCATTTTTCTTTATTTTTTTAAATTTATTTTACTTTTTACTTTATAATTTTTTACTTTATAATTTTTTACTTTATAATTTTTATTTTATTTTGCTTTATACTTTATAGCTTTTTACTTTACTTTATAATTTTTCGGTAACAAACCTAACAATTCAACTCTCATGGATTTTCAAACATTTTTATAATTTTTATTTTATTTTACTTTAGACTTTATAATTTTTACTTAACAATTTAGTGTACCAAAACTTTAAAAAACTCATTCTACTGAAAGGATGCCTAGGCCTGCACTTTGCAGCGGCACACCGCACAAAACTAAACTCGTTCTACTGAAAGGATGCCTAGGCCTGCAATTTGCAGCGGCACACCGCACAAATAAAAATCATTTTCCCTTACAGGTCTAATGGATGAGCCAAAAATGACAGAATAAGAATGATAATGAATTCCAAATTGAAGGATGATAATCGAGATGATGATCCAATTCGACAGATCTAATGGATGAGGCGAAAATGGGAGAATAAGAATGATAATGAATTCCAATTTGAAGGATGATAATCGAGATGATGATCCAATTCGACTCTGTATCTAATGTTTTCAATGAAGAATTTTGCTATTTTACTTTATTTTTTTAAATTTATTTTACTTTTTACTTTATAATTTTTTACTTTATAATTTTTATTTTATTTTACTTTATACTTTATAATTTTTTACTTTACTTTATAATTTTTAAGTAACAAACCTAACAATTCAACTCTCATGGATTTTCAAACATTTTTATAATTTTTACTTTATTTTACTTTAGACTTTATAATTTGAACTTAACAATTTAGTGTACCAAAACTTTAAAAAACTCATTCTACTGAAAGGATGCCTAGGCCTGCACATTGCAGCGGCACACTGCACAGGGGCCATGTTATTCTTGTTTAAATGCTTTACTATAAATTTTTTGCACAGAAGTGGGGTTAGAAAAGATAGACATCAGTTAATTCTTGACATTTGACATACACACTTGGTTGTTATTCTTATTCTTGTAACATTCACCGAATATAGTGCAGTTTTAATTGTTAGGTGGTAGTTAATTGCTCAACATTATATCACTAACCGCTACAGTTTAATCAAAAGTACTTAATAATTTAGTGTACCAAAACTTTAAAAAACTCATTCGACTGAAAGGATGCCTAGGCCTGCACTTTGCAGCGGCACACCGCACAGAACTAAACTCGTTCTACTGAAAGGATGCCTAAGCCTGCAATTTGCAGCGGCACACCGCACAAATAAAAAACATTTTCCCTTGCAGTTCTAATGGATGAGCCAAAAATGAGAGAATAAGAATGATAATGAATTCCAAATTGAAGGATGATAATCGAGATGATGATCCAATTCGACTGTTCTAATGGATGAGCCAAAAATGAGAGAATGATAATGATAATGAATTCCAAATTGAAGGATGATAATCGAGATGATCCACTTCGACTCTGTATCTAATGTTTTCAATGAAGAATGTTGCTATTTTTCTTTATTTTTTTAAATTTATTTTACTTTTTACTTTATAATTTTTTACTTTATAATTTTTATTTTATTTTACTTTATACTTTATAATTTTTTACTTTACTTTATAATTTTTCGGTAACAAACCTAACAATTCAACTCTCATGGATTTTCAAACATTTTTATAATTTTTATTTTATTTTACTTTAGACTTTATAATTTTTACTTAACAATTTAGTGTACCAAAACTTTAAAAAACTCATTCTACTGAAAGGATGCCTAGGCCTGCACTTTGCAGCGGCACACCGCACAAAACTAAACTCGTTCTACTGAAAGGATGCCTAGGCCTGCAATTTGCAGCGGCACACCGCACAAATAAAAATCATTTTCCCTTACAGGTCTAATTGACGAGCCAAAAATGAGAGAATAAGAATGATAATGAATTTCAAATTGAAGGATGATAATCGAGATGATGATCCAATTCGCCAGGTCTAATGGATGAGCCAAAAATAAGAGAATGATAATGATAATGAATTCCAAATTGAAGGATGATAATCGAGATGATGATCCAATTCGACAGTTCTAATGGATGAGCCAAAAATGAGAGAATGATAATGAATTCCAAATTGAAGGATGATAATCGAGATGATCCAATTCGACTCTGTATCTAATGTTTTCAATGAAGAATGTTGCTATTTTTCTTTATTTTTTTAAATTTATTTTACTTTTTACTTTATAATTTTTTACTTTATAATTTTTATTTTATTTTGCTTTATACTTTATAATTTTTTACTTTACTTTATAATTTTTCGGTAACAAACCTAACAATGCAACTCTCATTTTTATAATTTTTATTTTATTTTACTTTAGACTTTATAATTTTTACTTAACAATTTAGTGTACCAAAACTTTAAAAAACTCATTCTACTGAAAGGATGCCTAGGCCTGCACTTTGCAGCGGCACACCGCACAAAACTAAACTCGTTCTACTGAAAGGATGCCTAGGCCTGCAATTTGCAGCGGCACACCGCACAAATAAAAAACATTTTCCCTTACAGGTCTAATTGATGAGCCAAAAATGAGAGAATAAGAATGATAATGAATTCCAAATTGAAGGATGATAATCGAGATGATGATCCAATTCGACTGTTCTAATGGATGAGCCAAAAATGAGAGAATAAGAATGATAATAAACACCAAATTGAAGGATGATAATCGAGATGATAATAAACCAAAGATGTAGTACCAGAGATGTAGTAAATACTAGAGATGTAGTTAATTTGATCCAACTTCAGACTCAAAGAGGAAGGAGTCATAGAAATTAGAATTATTTGTAAACTAATGTAAAATAATACAAGCAATACATTTATATATAATATTGGTCATTCGACCACCTGGCTTAATATTTTTCCAATTCATAAACTAGCCCTAATTTATTGGTAAATAAAAATCGTAACGCTACCTACCAGTAAGTCTGAATGGCAAGCCAGATGATTATTTTACAACGCAAATATTTAATATTTTTTACAATGAACTTAGTCAGCGAAATAATACAGCCAGCAAAATAGGTAGACCCTGAATGAAATATGAAACCAGAGCAAAGCTCGATATGTATAGCAATATATTCTCTAAATCCGATATGAAATCCGTTTTTCAAACAATTATTTTTACAGATACAAATAAATTAGCACAACATTATAATAATAGAATAATAGAATTTTCGTATAGTAGACTATTATCAACTTTCACAATTCCTAACTTACAATAACTATTATTTCTGGTCAGTTAGTTTGTAATCCAAAATGTTTTAGCACATTGCACTAAGTCACTAATGCACTTAAGTCATCGTCACTACGTTACCATTTTAATTATAAACAAAACAAAATTATTAAATAAAACAAATCAAAATGGTTTCAATAGAACCAGCACCAGCAGAAGACTGACTAAATTCTGGTGGTATAGAAGAAGTTAAAAGTGGGGACTTGACCCACCAAATTTTTATGGCACTGGTGACTCTGAAAGAGTTTATTCACGTTCCTGCTGTGCACCTTCCAAGGTTGCTCGACACCAACAATTTTATTTGATTTTATTTTACTATGCATCTAAAGGTATGCGAAAAATGGTCAAAGATCGTATCATGCAATAAAATGTTTTATGAATTAAATTACATATGTAAATGGATTTTTCGTTTTTGGAAATTACATATGTAGATGGCTTGTAAATTGTCTTGGAAAAATATGATTCGATTTAATGTATGTAATTTTCGGTTGTAAAATTATAGGAATTATCCGTGATGATATATTCAACATCATGAAATTATGGCTCGCAAAAGTTGCAATAGAAATTTTAAATATATTGAATAAGTTCGATCTAATAAACAAAAATCGTGCGCCGACATTTAAGCAAAAATTTTGATGGTGCTTTCACATATACGTTTTCAATACCATCGGAATGATTTTAATTTGTTGATCTAATTCCGCTCCATTGCAAGAGATCAATCGCTCTAAGTCACAATAAATCTGTGATTACCAAGCATCGATTGTGCAAACGATAAACGATCAATTTTCATGAATTTTATCATTAGTGCGGCATTTTCGTTTCAACAGTCTTTATTTATTTTTTGTTTTAATATAGGTCAGCTAATAATTCATTTTATTTGCTGATTATTGCGAGACAAACTATCGCTGATTTTTATTTGATACATTTTTCCTTTCGTTTGGCCGTTCGTGACTTGCCTTAATCTATATATTTTACAAAAACATTTTAATTTCATATTTTCTTCTTCAATTCTTCCAACAAATGTTAACATCAATTTTCAAATAGTATACGAAGAAGTTTCTCTTTTTTTTTTGTTTTGTTTTGTAGATGATTAAGTATTTCACGTGTCTATGCCTCTTTAAGTACAATATAAATTTTTTAAGATTACCTTTTTATCTTAAAGACATATTTTATATAGGTTAATGTAATTATCTGATGCTGCATGCGAATTCCGCGATTATAAAAGCGAGCAAGCAACTTATGACGTCAATCGAATATACTGTTGCAACAAAAACGTCGAAATTTTTGCAAATAATAATTTGCACTCGAGAAAGAGATAAATATAAATATTTATTAGCATCCTGCGAATTGGCTCAAGTAAAAATATCAAAATGACCACAAATTTCGAACAATAAATTCATAATGATCGCATTAGTATCTTCCTGTGAATGGACTCAGCGGTAATTAATTAGTGGCCATAAATTATAGAAAAGTAAATTTAATTCAAAATTTGTGTGTGCTAGAAAAAAAAGGTTGAAGCATTTTAATTGCAAGAAACATGTTATAGTGTATTAGAAACCGCATCAGAAAACGAAATTTATTACAGAAACATACGTCGCATTCTGTTACATTATTAATATCTAACAAAATACAAAAAGGACAGACTGACATTACAAATCGGAGTTTTAGCAACATAAATTTATATTTAAGTTTCTCCGGATGTTATATGTCTTCTAGCCATTTTGTCATTAACAGAAAGCTGATAAAATATTTTATCATTGCATCTCGCCAACACGATAGTAATTTGCAGTCATTTCCTAAATTAAACGTAACATGTATTAATTACCGAGTGCAGTATTGCAAGAAATTATCTATATTCAAGTAGGACTGAAAAAACCATTCCTAAGCAGCAGCAAGAAATTATTGACAAATTGCTTTTCACTTATTAATTAACGTTTATTGTATTCGAATCCCTTCAGGCGACCAATTCGTCTATTTATCTTCATATTTTATTATTATGGAAATGATAATACTATTGTTGTTTTTGCAAATTTCTAAATCGTAGAAATAATAAACATTATTATTGATGAACACTAAATATTTTTAATGGGCAATTAATACTTAAAAATCAATTATTATTTTATTTGGCTGATGCATAATGCTAATTAGCACTAAAAATTATAGTTCCCATCATTTGTATTCAAATTAAAAAGCATCATTATTTTTTGGCGCGCTTTTTAAATATTTAGTGCGGCCGGAAAGTAATATTATTAGCCGATTTTTATATCTAGAGGGCTCTAGTTGAAACCAATCACACTGTATATTATCGTTCGAGTAGAAATAAATTCCTGCAGAACAATCTTGACTTGTCTTATAACTCATATTTGACAGGCGATTGGTATCGACAATTTGAATATAAAAAAGAATCAATATAATGTTGTACGATTGCAACTAATTTTCCTACATCGCATAACAAGCCTATTACATATTGAAATGATCGTGTAAAGCGTTCAAGACAATTTTATTTATTGTGCAAGAGACCCAATTGGCAAAACCGGATCTAACCCATTTATTATAAGTTTTCAAAATACTATTATTGGTTCATTGTTCGATTTATTGCAGTTATTAATTTTCGTACAGCGTGACATGGAACATAATATTTTTCAATAAGACAATAGAAATAAATCAAAATTCGTCTACAATATAAATTTGTTCGTCATGCTGAATTGTACACATTTTTTTTCTAGGTCTATCAATCACAAAATATGGCCTTTAATATTATTTGTTGCACACAATTCGATTTATAATTTTTCAATAGCCACTTTTATGTGGTATTAATAGCAATTATTTACTTGGAGGCCGAAAAATGTGGGTTAAACTCAAAATATAACCAACCAAGTTCAATAACTTTTCGGATTTTTCTCGTCGAGTTTCCAAATGCAATCGATCTACATAAACATACGTAGCAAGGTGTTACAATCTCGGTCTTCAGCCATGCATATGTAAATCAGTTGTAGTTTACATTTTATTATATTCAAATTGTTGTTATTTTGTTGTCCACTGGCAACATCGTGCAGGCGTTTTCCAGCGATCAATGAACATAAATATTCAAGAATCTCTCCTCTCTTCTTCGGCGCAAAAAATAAAACAAATAACTTTGCATCTTGAACATCTCTGTTTAAAGAAGTAGTTGCATTCGCGATGAAAAAGCTGGGCGTCGAATCGAATTAAGCGCAAAAAGATGGAAACCGACTTTGAAAGCTGACGAACAAATTAATATTAATGCGTATTCGTAATTTTGGACATGCAAAAAGTCCATTTGTCGGTCGGTCCGAAACGTGTTTTCGCTAAATATTCAGCGGCTTTGTAAAGAAAAATGTCACAATATCCAAATTCTTCATCGAACCAAATTAAGCTGAATGCTATTTTTTACCAGAGCCTCCTTTAGGCATTTGACGTGAACTATAATTTTGGTCTTTTCGGGATTGCATGTATAATTTGGAATTTTAAATATGCCTCTAGGCCTTCCGAAATGCGTCATCATTTCGAAAAATATTTCTCAGAAGACTCCTATTATTATAAAATAGTTTCTAAAGCTCCCTTATTTTTTGAAAAATATTTCTTAGAAGACTAAATATTGACGTTTGCTTTCAGGCGCAAACAAAATACTTAAAAGAGCAAATATTTGCAGGATATCTTGGTAAATTGCGAACAGACGGTAGCTGTCGTTTGTCTATCTTTATCATAATATTTCTTATGTGTGTGTGTGTGATATATGAGCGAATGTCGTTCAATTTGTAATTTATACCGTTTGATTATGCCGTTTGGCGCGATTGCATAAAAAATTTATCAAATGAGACAAATCATTCTATCGCTTCCTGAATGTATATATTACGTTTTCCATAAAAAGATTGGTGAAACAAATTACTAGAAAATCAGCAAAATAAATTGAGCAGTTGACACTGTTAAATGGCAGTAATTCAATACCTACAGGTTTTCCTTCGAAATAACTAACGATAATGCTAATTTTATGCTAATTATTTGATTTAGGCGTATGGCTCTTAATTGCAAATTTTATATAAGAAAACAAACTGTTTATGCTCATATTTATAAGCTGAAAGCGCACCATAAAGAATTCGCGTCATAAACTCAATTTAATATTGTTGTATAATGGCAATAATGAAATGTTTTACTATTAATAAACTACAATAATATCGAACTTCCTTTGTTCGCTATTACAATTTATTTATTAAGTCTAGGCCACCTGAAATGACTAATATCCCAAGTTGCATAAAACAGTTCACGATTTCGGTTTGAATTTCCAAGGATATCTAACTCTTTGATACTTCATATACGACCTTAGTCAATTATCTCTTAAGATAGAACGTCCTAATTCCATTATTAAAATTTTGCAATACGAAATTTGCCGCGCAAATCCCAAACTTCTAATTGGTTTACCCCTGCGCTTCACCCGGCGAGTTCACCAATTAACAGTTTGTGATTTGGCGCGGCAAATTTAAATTGCTCTTTGATGCTTGTGACCTTAGTCGACGTCCTAATTTCATTATTTAAAATCAATTAAATTTTGCAATAAGTTTTTGTGGATGAAGAACATTTGCAGCAGACATAATAGACAAAGTTTAAAGAATAATGATACATGTGGTGTACACGGCACGGTCGGAGATGGTGTTGCAAAACTCTCCATCTCAAACGGGGTCAACTATGAGAAATCAAACATTAATGTGAATCGAAACGAAGAAAAAAAAATGTTAGATCACGGCCACCCACGCCTCCATCCATCCAGTATGCGCCTTTTTCGTGCGTGTTAAAGGCTTTTGTCTCTCCATATTAATCAAGCACAGCTTTAACAATAAAGCGCGAGACTTTTTCCACTTTAATGAATTTTCTGTATACCTCGAAAAATATCGTAGCATAGTGACCTGCTTTGGAATAAATTATTAATGAATGAATCGATTGAGTATTGCCGCAACTGGCTGTGTTTCGAATGATTGACAATGTTTGGTCTACAATTTCAAATATACTTTCGTTTCGATACATTTTATGCGTGTGCATTTTGAAATCGTTATTCGTATTAATCATAATTTACAATTTATTGTTTCTAAGATTTGTGCCGCAACTTTTTCCCCGACCAAAATTGGAAGTGCAATTATTTCAGACAGGATGCTTCTAATTCAGTCTTTTTAATTGGAAGCAAATTGAATAATAATGGACCTATTCGCTATTTGTCTCTAATTTAATTTGAGGAAGTTGATCGACAGCTTAACTCGAAATTAAATGCATCTTTGCCATAAAAAATCGAATTAAATGTCGACAAACTAGGTCGGCGATTGAATCTTGCGCTCTCTTTGTAGGGAACGATTTTTATTTAAATACGTTTTCGATTAAGTAGGTTGATGCTTGATGGTATCTGTGGATCAGGGTGTTTGAAGGCAGGAAAAGAATTTTTCTTGTTTGGCTAAAAGCTACCTGTTGCACATAAAAACAATAAATTCCGGACTCTGCAGGAAATCAAAAGTTGAACATGTTTTTTTCCGGCTTGTTGGCATGTTCAATAATGGTAGCATTGTCTTTACACTCATAATTATAACAATTATGAAGAATACTCGCGTTACCATTGTTAAAGAGAGATCCTGTAAGAAATTAATCTTGTGGATCAAAAATAAAATTTTAGAAATATTTTTCTCGTTGATAAATAATTAAGAGATTTTATCTGTTGTGCAATTGATTTCTGTAATGATAGTCAAAGTACTCTATTGAATAATGAGGTAAACTTTCCTATAGCCATAATTTTTTTTCTGGTAATTAATTAGTGCATTTTGTTAGGTAATGCATTCTAATAGTTTGTGCGCTTGTAATTAGTGGTCGAAAACGTGATTTGACATAAGAATTGTTTTTTAACCAAATATAGGAGCATGTCAGTGACCGAGTCCCCGCAATGAGCGCAAATTTATCAGATATATTTATTACAAGAGACTTAATGTTAAAATTTTTTGCTCAATTATAGATAGATGTATGCTTGCGTAAAAATTGCAAATGTTGAAATACAAAATTATTATATAGTATTTTAAGTTAAACTTTCTTCTCAAGGATTTATACTTAGCCATTAAGTTTTATTGTTTTATAAAATTTATTCGCGCCACCAATTATTATCACAAAAAATATCAATTTATTTTCATTGATGTCACAAGAATAGAATGATGAAAATTTAAATTCATTGTACATGAATTTTATTTGTTTATTATTAAATTCACCAAGATTTCTATTGTTAACAATAGTTAATTGTTAATAATAACAATAATTCCCAATAGACTTTTCATAAGGAAACAATAGATAAATATTAATATTAACAACTGATGGCAAAATCAATTTAATCAGATATGAATTTAGTGGTATACAGCAATAATATTGTTTTGCCATAAACAATATACAGTTAAAAGGATGTTGATTCTTGACATATAAACTGCCTTGAAATTCTCTTCTCAATGTATTTCAAATATATCGCTCCAAACACGATTTATTCTATTGTAATAGATGCACAATTCGTTTTTTATGACTCATATGTCTGCCAACCATTTAAAAATTCAAATTTGCCGCGTTAACTTATAATTTTGGTGAAATCGCCAGGTAAATTGGTCCGTAACCATGGATACGCATAATATTAAATTTGGTATCCATGGTTACGGGCCGATGTTCCTGGCGAGTTCACCAATTACCCGTTTGGATTTATGGCGGTAAATTTAAAATGCAGTTATTTCAGTCATTTGAATCATCATGAAGAGCCTTCTTCATAATTTATTTGCCCTTCGATTAAGCTGTAAATAACTCATTTAACAATGTTTCATCTGATCTAGCAGAATAATGTGTGTGTGGCTGCGCTCGTAATTCTATTTTTATTGTAATCTTATACACTCCTTTACTTTTAATTAAATTGCATTATATATTTATTGGTAATTAAAGATTGCTCAAATACATTAGATTTAATTAATGGTCGAAGACAAAAAAAAATTGTTTCATAATATATGCGAATCGCGATTTCATTGGGAAATTGTTTCGCAGTCGCGGCGATGAGGAGAAAAATTGCCTAATCACTTTCTTCAAATATAAAGCGCAATTGTAATTAAATATTTTTAATTAATTTAAATAATTACGTTCGAAATGGCATTTGAATGTTTAATGTCCCATGCGAAACGAATAATATGGTCGATGCAAAAATAATAAATGCAATCAAATTGCATGTCTGGGCTCTTGGAGAGAAACAGGTGGTAATATTTTTTCTCTTAGACAAAACGGTACACCTGTAATTTATAGTGCAATTTCACCTGGATAAATCGATATTTACGGAAAATACAATTGCATTGGCATATATAATTAATACTTCTTACACATTAACACCGTAACCTCCGGCAAGGTTTTGTAAAGGGTCGATCACGAATTTGTTACACTTACTTTAAGTGATATATGGCTTCCAATTTATTTTCTTTGCTTTTTAAATTCAACCTGACGTAATTTGATTAAAACGCCACATGACTAGAATGAAGCGTTTTCATTGGTTGCTGTCTAACTTGTTGCAGTTCGTCCATAAATTACTCCAGATTAATTATTGACATGTTAAATCATTATAGAAAATTTTCCAAGTTTTATTAAAACCGCAAAATAATTTATTACACTTTGCAGACGTTAAAGTTTATGCACATGCTTTGCTTTGGTATGTGTCCTTGAGTGCTCGATTATATTCTAATAAATTTAACATTGTGCGTTGTTAATTAATTTGCCGAGTTTTCTCTTTCTTCTCTAATAATGCAAAATAGAAAATTAGATTTCTACTCATTTTCTGCATTTTTTTTCTTCTGCCGCTGCTCGCGCTCGTAGAAGAATAATTAAATTTGCTCATGCAAGCAAACTAGATCCATATCCTTAGACTTTTTTCGTTTCGAGAGAGAAGGTCGTTTAGAATCGTGAACGCCAAAAGGAAGTCGTTACAGTAAAACTCTTGTAAATAGTTTTACACCTTTAACTTTATAATATCATATTATTACCGATCTCGTAATTATTATTTTTATGTGCTCGTTACTTATACACATGTGTAAGGGCGGCTTTCGATGATGCGCATAAAATGTTGCGCATCGAGTTAAGCCGACTTAACTTAGTAATTTCAAGGATGCCGCAACAAAAAATATGTAACAAGAAATCTGTGTTAAATTCGCGAGTTCAGTAACATTTGAAAAATAAATAAAAAACTTGTTTGTTGTGAAATTTTAATAAATATATAGTTTAAATAAACAAAGTATCAACATACCTACTAATTTTGCTATTTATAAATAAATTAGAAAACTGTAGTGGCAACTCCTGCAATTGATGCATAAATTTGCATGATTTATTTTTTTCAACAACTTTTCTAAGTACAATATTAAAATTAGTTACAGTAATTTATTTGATTGCGAATTATTAATTCTATAAATAATTGTCATGTCGCAGATAAAGCTCTTACATAAACTTAAATATTATTGTTTCAGTCTAAACGTTTCCTGCTTCCATCATTTAAAATATCTCGATAAATACACGAGCAATTAAAAGTTTAGCTAGCTAGTATTTGATTTGATGAATTATTAACCACACATAATAAATCAGGCCGGTTGCAATGAATATTAATAAGTAGGTGTGTCATACACGTCTCAACCAATTAATTATTTGGAAGCCAATGTGTGTAGGTTTTTAACTCATTTAGAAATTAATTTTCGCTCAAATTCGTAAATTCTTGCATTTTAATTATTTGCATAAAATTAAACGTATACGGGATTCGGTTACATAACAAATTAAATTGAACTACTTAAGTACTTAATTATAAAGTAAAGTCAACGACAAATTTTTGTATTAAAATATTTTTTAAAAAATATTTTAACATTTTTAATGCTACGCCAATGAACAAAGCCTGATTTACTCCAACGCAAATGGCGTTGTAACATGACAACGGAATCGCGTTGACGTTTGAACGGTCGTTTTTAAATTCAACGGTAATTTTGACTTAAAAATAATTTTTAGAATTTGAATTTTCTTGAATGTGCAATATGCAATTTTACTAAAATTAGCATAAGTGAAAAATGAACTGATACATTACACAACGCACAATTTAAATTAGTGTAATTACCTAATTATAATTTAGAAATTATTCCAACTTATTTATCTCTTTGTAAAATTAATTTACAATAATCAAAACACTTTCTAAACGCAAATTGCAGTTGAATGGATTGGCGGTTTTTTTGTTTTGTTTTCGTTTAGAGTAAAAAGGCCGCATGTTAAGTGTAATTACAAGAACAAATGATCTATTTTCTAAGACATGTCTAACAGCGAATTATTATTATACACATAATGTACGGAACCTGTTGTAATTGTTGTCGAATTAAATTGCAATTATTGCATTTTAAATTGCATTTAAATTAGTAGGTTTACAATATTATTGCTGCACTCTGAGATCGGTTTTATTAGTTTTCATTTCTTGCGATGATGATGCTAGATTGGTCTCACAATAGAATAGAATTTCTATTTTTGCCTACATCGATCGATCGATCGGAAAAAAAATAAATTAAACTAGACAAGCACAGCGTTAAATCTACATAAAAATAAATAATGGAGTTTGCTGTTGTTGCTGCATTGATAAATGACTAGGCGGTTAGTATAGCGTAGATGTACAATAATAAACAATATGAATTGCTTATTGACAGGAGTAGGACGAATATTTCTGGTGGGCAATGTCAGTAAAATAGCCAGCACCTGCTATTTACGACTTGGAAAAATGATCCGTTCTACTCGGAAGATTATAGACTACCAACTGCCCTTTGGCGCTTTTCATTGTCGATGTCTTTGTTATACACCAATTGCTTCATATAGCAGGAAGAGAAATTTATCGATCCAAGCCCATAAAGTGCAATCGTGCCTCAAAATTAGAACTTTTTTTTGTAACAATATTGTTGACGGTTTGTCGTCGTTCTTGTTAAATTCGCGAAAAGCCGAACTAAACAAGTTATATCTACCTCTTGCAATTTATGACTCATTGAAATGTCAATGGATCGAAACGAAAATAATGGCAAATATATTTATTTTAATACGCCACATCTCTATTTAAGGACTTTGTACTGACTTGCTTGGAAAATATTAATTAACAATGTAAATATGCTTTAAGCGGCATTTTAAAATCTCGATGCTCGTTATTTTAATAGTCATTTATCTAGTACTAACTATACAAACAAACTACATAATTATGATTATTGCAGAATTTGCCTTGTATTACAAATCGCTTCATCTATTTTTTATTTAAATTTGCATACAATGATCAAACCTGTCAACAAAATATCTTAAACTGTCATCGATCAAGATTAAAAATTCTGTTGCGAAACTTATATTTCGCCCGAGTCATACGAAAATTGCTATGCAATTATTATGAGAGCTAAACGAAAAGAACCTTTCGGTTCATTTGAATAAGTAAAGTAGTGCCCGAGGGCGAAACAGTAGGAATGAGGAGAAAAGCAGCAAAATCTAAAATTATTTGCTACAATGGGAAAATTGCCAAGAGTTTGAGTCACGACCCTACAGAATGAAACTGACCAACTGACCATGCGGAACTTGCAAAGTGATAAATGCTCGTACTTACAATGTTGAATGCAGTACAGTTTAGATTTACATGATTGATAGATTCTTAAACACACTAATGCTATATTATAATGTGCAATCAGATGAAATTGAAGAGAGTCTTTATAAAATTTGCCATTAAATGGAAATGGAAAGTTTTTCTTGTACATATATGAGAAATGTTTATTATATTGCTGAAAAATGCTCGAACAATTGTACAGTTATCCGGTATTGAAATAACTCTATAATTAATGCAAAATAATATATTTAATGCATAATTGTACAAGAAATAGCAACAATAACAATAAAGTATCATAACAATGCCCAATTATACATGGCTTGGAAAAACGAAATAATAATCATTGGTTCAGATTTTCTTAACATCATTATTATTCACAAGAATTTTCTACTTTAAACAATTTTAGACGAAAAGAAAATCCTCCGGCCAATTTTTTTCCAGTTAAATGTATGTCGTTCTTTGATTTATTTCAGTTCACTGCAGGGCTTTTGACCGTACATAAGACCTTTTACCATTTTCTTCGCGATGTTTAATTATATGGCCTTTGCCTTAGATTAGGTCGAATTAGATTGTATATTAATAAGTAATTAAGAAAAATAAATTAAAGACATGCTAGGTACGCAGAGTAATTAATAGTTGTGGCGGATTTAATGAAGTTGTTTGCATATAAGATACCAAGTGGGTATCATAAAATAGTAAAAGACATAATAAATAAGATTTTATGAAAACGACGTTTAAAACAATAATTATTTCTGGTATAATGGCTCATTTACTAATAGTGCTATAAATAATTGTTTTTATTCGATTTATGTAACGGATAAACTTCTCGAGGAGATCTTCCAACAATTTATCTAAATAGTAAAACATCTTGGTCGCTAGCCTTTTAACAACCGTATTTACAACAATCAATTAGAGATAAAAACCTCGAGCGTTTTAATTTCACATGTTTTACCTGGCTGGCACTAGACCACAAAATAAAATATAATTCTTTATGTTCATATGCCGGCCAAGCCAAGCAAACTAAAATACGACCTGTAAAACCATCTGCATGTATGTATGTGCATAAACAGGTGCAGCTATAATATTGCATGCCATTTTCTTCATACATTTTTTATTTTCCTCTTCTTCATGATATTACCACTAAAAACTTGAATCATGTCGCTTTTATCTCATAAACTTCTACTATCTACTACATTAAACTAGCGAAAAGAAACAGATTTGCCATATAAAGTATTTTTTACTAAGTTAAACTTCTCAAAAATGACGGAATTTACTTAACAAATTCAAATATCGCGCGCTTTTAAAATGGCCGTGGAGTAGTTTCAACAGGTGGGCGTGGTGGAGTTTCAGCAACCAATTAGAACGAGTAGTTTGGAATCCACGCACCCTGTTGTACAACTTTTGACGCTACTTGTCTACAATTCTTTAAAACTTAATTTTTTTAGCATTTTTTACAAATTATTTATTCGTTGTTCTTAATAATATTTTTGAGCAAGTTAGTGTATTTGTCGAGAATAAACAAGAAACTTTTAAACAGTCATTTGGAATTCAGTGTGGTTTTAAATCAAAGTATACATAGCGGCATTATTCAAAGTGATTCTATTTTGAGTTGTATGTATGGATTGTACACGCTTGTAACAAGTCATACATAAAATTGAATTGTTTTAAATTATTCACAGGTTTCATTGTTATGACCTGTTGTGATTTATGCGCGGCAACCTGTCATATTGGATGGCGCGATATAAAAACGATTTAATACTGTACGATAATGTGTGCAATTAAAAAAAATCTAACCGTCTAATGTGTTTTGCATAGAAAGTTTTTCGGTTCAAATAAAAAGCGTGTTAAATTTCTACTTTTTTTTCGACTGCAATAATTAATTCTATTTATCTTATAAATTATAATTTATTTATAAGCGCTTAAAAATCTGGTCCTGCCATGTGGAAAATAACTACCAAACTGGATTTCGATTGGTTATCGATTATGCAAGCGTTGGATAATTTTGGAAAAATCCGCCAATAATTTTTCGAATTTATTATACGCGCTTATGCCAACTATAATTGTTTTTGCTTTGCTCTAATAAATCTAAACTTGATATATTATGTGTATAATATTAAATTCGCAAAAGGTAATTAAATAAATTATTGCGCTGCAGTTAAATAAAGTTTTAATTTTTTTATTAAGCGAAATTATTAAAGTATATAGTCCGTATACGAAAAATTGAATTAATAAAATGTAAATGTTCAATTTAAATTACTCGCAAAGCATAACTTGCACATGCAATGGTTAATTTAACGCGTGCAAAGCCAACTTTACCGCCACGAACATTTATTTGGAAAATATTAATTTGCACTAATGTTTGCAGGAAGTTGTCAAAAGCGAATAAAATATAAAGTATCAGTAGCTTTGTGGTGGTAATAAACTATGATGCTTGTGCAATAATAATATAATCACATTTTTGCGCTGCAACTAAGTACATAATTATACTACATAAATTTTATTCTCTTACTTAATTATCTAATTCTTACCTTTACTTATTTTAATCTAGTAGTTGTTAATGTGCGATGTTGAGTCAGCCCATCTTATTTCCTACAACAAACATATAAAATTAATTTATTTTACATTGCAATTAAATTTCTACATCTAATCCATTCGCGTCCTTTCGTATCCCTAAAATTTTCTGAATAAATTAGCTACGTTTTTAAATTCACGGGGTGGTGACATGGGCGTGGTTTAATTTAATCAATCAATGAAAACGCTTGATTATTGTCATGTGTCTCTAATAAACCGTTTTGATTGGATGTTCAAATTTTACGTCACCGCCCGTTGCACCCGAAAACGCATGTATACTAAAAATTCTTACCATAAAGCTCTATCGGAATTTCTAAGTCCAATTGACTTGTAACAATTGTGTCTAAATAATCAAACGCCTTCCCCGAATTAACTAACAATCACATTATTGTATTGAATATAAAAAAATCGACGTCTAAGAAGCAAGCTTCACAAATATGTCTATTGTACCTTCAACCAAATAATTTTTTAAAAATGAGGGTCAAGCCTAACGCCTCCTATTATATCAGCCGACAATTTTTCCTAATTTTCATGATTGTCTAGAAAATATAATAAATTGATCAAAGAGTAAAAATTAAGGTCAAGACATCCGTTAGCTAGATGACAAAGTTTTGAGATTTTTTATGATGGACGATTTTTTTTTGTTTGTTAATCTTGTAATGAAAAATTAATGAGACGTCCAAGAGTAAGAGTGTGTGTGTGTGTTGAGTGAAGAAAAGGCAAGGAAATATGAACTGAAATGGCGTGGAATAATAACACAGTGTGAATACCGTAGGCGATAGGAGAAAGTTATGATGATCTCCTTTGATTTGGCTACAATTTGTATACCAGTGGCGGCGGGTGTTTAGAAAACTCCGGATAAATTAATATTGAATGCAATACATTATTAATGATTTCCTCCACGAATTTATGCACCACATTTTTCGTTAAATCCGCCTATTTGAACGCATTGCAAAATTATAATCGTTAATTATATCGCTGTTCTACTTAGCGCTATCAAAAAAAAAACTAGTTTAATTTAAATTTGTTGTTGTGAAAAATAATTTCAATTCGATTGTGCTAGGTCAAAATCTGTTTAGAAAATAATTAAGCGATTTTACGAAAAGTTGTATTTGTATTTTTAATTTCGTGATGGAATAGAATTTTGTGCCTTTAGGCTGGACAGGTTTCAACAGTCGTGTTACATGTCAACAAAATTTAATTATTTTATTCAGTCAAATGATACAATTTTAGAAACTAATTGAATTGTCTAAATTACTTTAGAAGATCACTTAAATTGAATAAGTTCTTAGGAATTCAATTATAGGAGTTATTTTCGCTAAAATTTAATTTTAAAATCGTACGAATTTGTTTTATGATGAAAATATGTATTTATAATTTAATTACACATTCGATAAATTTTTTGCCTGTAGGCTGGACAAGTTTCTTGCATGTCAACAAATTTTAATTAATTATTTTCCAATATTTATTTGCTAAATGATACAAATTTCACATCAACACAATATTTGGACGGATAAACACAAATTCGGTTGTGATTAGGAAAAACCTTTCTAATTAAAATTCTAACTAATTATGATTTATTACGATAAGATCTTCGAAATTCTGTTGAATCATCAAATGCCTGTTAATTATAAAATTAAAAGCCATATTTATAATTTGGCTGTAAATCAATATAAGCAATAATTCTGCCTTTGACACCAACATTTAATTGGAAAAATATTTTCTAAATAATTTTTTCAATTATTTGGGTCAAAATCTGAATGATGTTAATAAAATCTCAATACTTAAAAGGAAGACGACTATTTAATCTGACATTTTTAGATGCAAATTCCATATAAGTAGAAAATTGTATCAAATTTAATTTTAATTGGATGAGTATTGAAATTATTTGCTTCCAGATGTTAAAATATATTTCGTAAAATATCTT
This sequence comes from Cryptophagus acutangulus, assembly GCA_963556235.1. Taxonomy (NCBI): domain Eukaryota; kingdom Metazoa; phylum Arthropoda; class Insecta; order Coleoptera; family Cryptophagidae; genus Cryptophagus; species Cryptophagus acutangulus. Next base: position 5,738,840 of record OY744569.1, read on the forward strand.
AAACAATTAATTACAATTATTTATGAATAACGCTTAACTTTGAATGATAATTATTATTTTCTCATTATTTAATAGCTATGAGCATAATTAATTTATTACAGCGCAATGCTACAGGTGTACCAGCACAAAGTATCTTGACTTAAGTTCATTCACTTGATTGTCATAAATATTCGAAACGCATATCAACCCAATTTATTAAAAGGAGCAGATATTTTTATATCAATCCAAAAAATAAAGAACTTTAATTATTATTGGCCGGCAATCAGTATTCGAGACCATTAACATAAGAAAAACACAACAATATTCGTTGGACATAAAAGTTTATTACACCTGTCATGTATACCAAAAGAATATTTCGCACTGCATTTAAAATGCATGCCAAAAAGGAAATTACTTAAGGCCAGCTTTTTTTTCTTCGTTTGTCTGATATATTAGCATTGCTTGTTTAGTATGCTGCTTAAGTCTGTTAAGTTAAAATGAAGCCATGCTACATATGGTGCGCATAAACAGCTTAAAGAAGCTGTCTTCTTGCAGGAATTATTTTTTCCATAATTTTCCGAATGATATTTTTATTTGAAAATATTTTAAATAGGTTAATATAATATTGAAGTTCAATTTAAATTATCTTTATCTATAGCACTCCTAAAGAATATTAATTTAAAAACACCTACTTGCTTTAAACTTTTCGGGTTTGTCTAAAATGTACTTCCCGCCAAAAATACTAGCCGTACAAAAATTGATTTCTAAAAAATTACAATGCATAATGTACATAATTAAGGAATTGGCATCGCAAATATATAATTAAAAATAGTTAATTTAAATTAATAAGTAATTTAAATGTAAAAATTATTGAAATTGTATAGGTACCGGTTTTTTTTTCTATACAGACATTTTTGCCTATATTATTTAAACACACTTAATTTCCAGTTAAGTATAGTCGTTAATCTACGATATTATATTTTTTGAATATTCAACAAAATTGATTTTTATTTATTATAATCACGAGATGTCTAATTTAATTTGACGTGTTTGTTTGCTAATGTAACGCATTTACAAATCCATTAACCCACTTTTGAGTGTTGCTGAGCTTTTTTACCACTTATACAGAAAGAAAGCTCTTCGGAAAAATTCCTGCCACTAATATATCATCATCAGGAATTCAATTATACTGTATATATTAATTAGGCGATTTTTATCTAAAGGCGATGTGCATTTTACTTCTGGTCATTTCACTCAACTTTTTTTAACACTATTTTTAGCGAAAAAAAATTCACAGTTCGTTAAAAGTGCCACTGGTGCAATTTCATAAGAAAATATAAAACTATCAAGTTTGTGTGGTCCACACAGCCGAAAATAAATGGCGCTTGTTCGTGCAAGTACCGAATAAAGCGTGATCGTAAAGCATCCTGACAAGTGACATATGAATTCAATTTAAGCAACATATAGTAAATTAATAAACTGATAAAGCTGAATCAATTCAATTTGTAATAATGTAAGAATTTCATTTTGCGCCAGTCCTACTTAACTTGTGCATTAGCGAACTGCCGTAGCCATAAATCACTGAGACGGCCTTGACTTGGCCGCATTTAGTCATCTGTCCCCACATTTTCTCACGCTGCTTTACATTTTACAATACAATAATAATTAATATTAATAATAATTATGATCGAACCGGAAGCGAAGCGGAAATCTCCCGCTGTTTTAGCGAGTTCGATTCACACGATTTTTCGGTAGTCGCTTCTTAGCGTTTGATGGTGAATTTTTGAAAAGAATGAGAGAGATTTGAATTGATGATGAGAGAATGATGATCTATCTAATGGAATTCCCAGTTTTAGTAGTATAGCGAGGCATGCTCCAGTTCTCAAACACAATGTGTAACTGAGATTGTCTTCGCACCACTGCATCACGTAAAACCAACAACATACATTCTTCACAAAAAATAAATAATCTTCTCCTCGTATTGATGAAGATATTGTAAAGTGCACTTGTCCTTTAATTAATTAACAGTCATGAAAGTTAATAGTACGAATAATGCAAATTTGCGAATGCGAAAGAAATTTAATAATAATAATCATAATGACTTTGTCTTTGTATGTAAAATGGTTGAAGAGTTGAGCGTAAAATCTTAATTTGTAACACACTAATAACAGTGTTTACCATCTTATTACCATCGATTTTCAAGCCAAGTGTACATCCTGCTTATTGTAATTAACAAAATTATTTTTCCACATTAAAATAGAGCGTTTATATATTTTTTAAAGATTTTAGAAGTAAATATCCTAAAAATAAATTTTCTTCCGCAATATTGCCATTTCGCCTTTACGTAAAAAACTTTAATTAATATAAAATAATTGTGCAATCGTACTTTTACTATATAACATTAATTTATTGTTCTGCTGACAATTAATGCTTTCTCATTGTTTTGACAAGCAAAGCGAATCATCAATGAGACATCGACACTCGATGATCTTTTAACACGAAGATTTTTTTTCCGGACTAATCACTATGCTGTCTCAAAAATAAATTGAAGATGGTAATATTTAAGATGAACAGTAAGGATAATTGGCAATATATTATAGACATTTAAAACTCATCCCGACAATTCAATAAATAATAGAGAACACGCAGCTCAGCCATAATTTTCAATTATGCTCACTTGCCTGGCATTAGAGTCGGCATAGAGGCTTTTGCTTAAATTATCGCAGATGTGCACCTGTGCAACTAACAATAATATTCCTTTCGTTTTGCGAAACGCCTCCTTACATTAACGCCACTCTTCATACTACTCGAGGAGATTTAGTAGAAAAACCGATTTATTGAAATTAACGGCTGTTAAAACTAATTAGACGATAATAAAGGCAAAACTACTTGCTTCGACCACATTAATTAATATTTACAGTATTTATTGAATTTCTGTGAAGATGATTTATTACCAACATTTTTAGAGGGTTTTAGATTTTAATTTCTAAAACCCGATGTCAATTGAATTTTTTTTCACAACTCACTTTGTTAATTCGAGGACCACACATAAGCACCATTTTTTTCGATTAAATTCAAAAGAAAACTGCTTTGAGGTCATAAAGTATAGGCCTTATAAAAAAGCACGCTTTTAATGGATTATTAATTTGATATAGCGTGTATGTAAATAACCCGCAGGTTTCAAATTAAATGTAGTATTAACAAGTTGCACCCAATCAGGTTTTTAGGTTTCTTTTTTTGTTCAACAATCGTCGGACGAAGCTACTGATTTGCTTAAATATGACTAACGTTAAACTAATTAACTTCCGTTAGGACTTTTTGTGTCGCCTTGATTGATAGTTGTTTCCCAGCAATTTAGCTTCTTCGCACACAAAGAAGGAGGATGCTTTATTTATTTATTTGTTGGGAAAGCCCGCAAGGATATTTAAATTTCGTCTTTAAAGTGAAGATGTTTTTGTGTAAAAGTAAAACAACAATTTTATTGGATTGTAAATCATTTCATTAATCAAGCTCGCAGTTAAAACTAAGCAACTTACTTCCTGCGGTGCACTTTATATGAGTTTCCTAGTTGTAATAACATTTAACTGCGCTTTAACTTGAAAAATAAGCTATCATAAAAAGTATTAAAATATATAATAATAATTAAGTCAGTACGCATACACAAAGTATAATTATCATGTCTTGCTAAGCACTCGTTGGTATAAATATTAAACTTGTGTTTTTCTTTGTTCAACTCACATGGATTAAGAAGTAGATTTGATATGTTCTCAGCTGCGCTAAGAAAAACGAAGAAAATATATCTTAATTATATGTCTTGCTTCTTAATGATGATTACTTGCGGTTAATTAAACTTAACATATATAAAAACATTCCTTTAATATCATAAATTAATACTGCTCTATATTGCTATTGTGCTTCTTAAGGCAACTTACGTGCAGGAATTTTCAAAATAAAAGTTGTCCTCAAGAATTTTATTGAAGGAAAAAAATAATACCTTCTTTATATAAACGTTTTCTGATATAATTGATATTCATTATTCATGGGTGTTTAATAATATGTCATTACGCAACTATTTTCGACAGATTTAGCGGCCATTTATTGACTGGCGTGAAGTTGAAGCGTAGCCATTTTTATTAGTGAACATTTCCACCAGGGAAATATATCGCTTGTTGAATAATTTTAATTCACGATTATAAGAATTTTAATATAATAACAGATCAACGAACGAACTGCACACTTGTTAAGTTTTGCATGTTTAATCTTGTCGCAATTAATTTAATTAACACGTTTATTTTCGCCAAGGTAATCAACCCAACAAATTTTAATAAGAATTATGAACTGCGTGTAGTTTTTGCATTTTTATGCTTAATTTAATTTTAACCTCTGCATAAGTTCAAGGGTTTGCTATTAATATTTTTGTTTTCGTCACAAAAATGATGCATGTGACTAATTAAAACATTTAAAAAGCACATTATCAAATACCAAACAATAATTGATTAAAACAAGCAAAAAGTCGGCAGTTAATTAAGCGAATGACAGAAGAGAGAAAAAAAAGGAGTAGCCGTACAAACTGGCAATGAAAATCGAGATAAATGACCTAATTTTTCTGAGAACTTGATGTGAACAACTTCTTATGTCGCGTTTCAGTTATTTTCGTTTTTCCAATTATAAAATTTAAACGATGCAATTAGTGCAATCGTTTTCTATATAATACGTAACATTTTGGTGGTTGGCCTTTGGAAACGTAAAATCAGGTGGATTTTTGGTAGATGTAATTAATTGCATCGCTTCAAATGCACGCTAATTATTCCTTATGGTATTAATAATGTCTTGTCATGCGGACCGCATAAATTACAATTTATCTACATTATTTATATGGATAGATATATATGACATGTGCTAAAATGACCATCGTTTAGCCATTTTTCTCCCTTTCAAATGCTTTTAACATATTTTACCGTAACGAGAAATATCGCGAAGACGTAAAAACAATTTTCCCACTAATTATTTCGTTGGTAGCACAATAAATACAAATAAGAATAAAATATATTTTCACAGCCTGCGGTACAACACCGCAATATACTGATTATCCTGGCGTGTGTTTTCAACTGGATAATTGATAATAAACATATTTTTTGCCAAATGCATTTTAATAGCACTATCATTATTTTTTACGGCCAGTTAAGGAGACCCTTGCAGCTATACGATAATAATTATTTAAAAGGCGCGCTTTTTTAAATGTGTTGTCATGGAAACGGATGTTTGTATTGGTCGTTCAAATAAACCCGCGGGTTGGGAAATTCAATTAATTTTATCGCCAAAACTAAAGAACAATGTGCTTCAGATTAAATGCCGATTAACAATATAGTAAATGTTTAATAGAATTATACATTATGATACGTAATTACATTAAAGCAGCAGTTGTGGGTATTGAATTTAAAATAGATTTTTCGAAATGTTTAATTAATTTCAAAATTTAATTGCAATAGCAAATGAAACGTTACAAACAGTTGATTAAATGTTATAACAATCTGACACGCACACCGCATTTTTAAAATCCACAATTAAATAAGTATCATTCAATTAATATTGTATTTTAAATTAAAGACGTATAATTTCATATTACACATAAAGAAAGAAAGGCATCGTGGTTGTATAGAAATTTCGCTTGCAGCATCAGCATCTCTGTATGATATTGTTAATATGGAAAATAGCAGTAATTTAGATGACAAGCTGGAAATAAATATAAATATACAACTTGGACATGGGTCAGTTATTTTCTGACTTGTGCGAAAAAAATTATCGTAAATGCCTTTCGCTATATTGTACAGAGAGGAAACAATGTGCGAATCTAAGAGAAAACAACGATAATAACTAAATAAGGCATACACAACTACATAACTTGAAAAGTTTCTTTAGATCTTCGTCCAGATAAATTAAATTTATTATTTTATTAAAGCAAAAATTGACCCATAATTTTCGAAAAATAAATTACTGGCCGGTTGCGCTCTAGACTCGATACATTTATTATAAAACTATAATTATTTGGTAATAAACATTAAAAAATGCACTTAAAAATGTGGGTCAAATTTGTTTTATAGACCGCAATTACATTTTATGGCAAATTATTTTCTTTAATGATTCGAATTGTTTTTGAACAATAACGATTTTTCGTAACAGTGCGATGGTTGTTGGTAGATCATGATAACACTTTCTGCATTGTTTATTACCGATGGATGCATAGTAAGTAGTTAACCATCAGGAAATTCGTTCATATAGCGATTCATTCAAGCAGAACATATTTGAATATGTTCCATTGCAAATCAGCTAAACAAGTTCCGTCATGTTTTTGAAAACACTCCCATTTAATTTGTTCTTGTAGTATCATTTTGACAGATGCTAAGTTGTTAAATAGCGATCGAACAAAAGAGCTTGTGCACACAATTCGTGTTTGCTTTAGAAACGCGTTTGGTCAAATTGCTTAATTAAAATGTTAAAACAACCTGATTTAGTTAAACTTGAACAGTTACTTGAAATAACTGTTATTATCTCGGCAAAGCCAAAAAAATCAAAATAAAATTTCTAGAAAAACGTGATGAATGTATGTAATTTTAAGAAGACGTCTTGTCAAAAAAAAACCGTGCGGACTGACAGATTTAAATTGTCCGAATTTTTGCATCCGAAGACTTCATTTAATATATTACGAAGAAAGCTGATAACTCTATACTACATCAGCGTTCTCATAAATATTAATTAATATTCGTTTAAAAATCCAAATGCAAATATTTTCTACAATTTCTTTTCTGATGTGGCAATTAAAATTTGATTTGTATGCAGCATTTTTGTGCAGTAATTTATTCATACACTTTTTTAGGAGCGAGTTTTCTTATTTTTGCTGGTCGGACATTCATAATCCGCGCGCTTTTTAGTTCAGCGGGTTGCTATAAAGTTGGTACAACGATATGACAACCACCTGTTGATTAAAAAGGCGCGCGAAGTTTAAATTTTCCGCTCGCAATTTAATATTAATTATTTTTCTCGATACAAAAGTCATTATGAAGTGTTTAGAATAATTTAAATACTTCTTTTCTATTGCAATTAAACTAATTTATGGGACGTAATTTAAAAAAATTATTACAGATCATCATTTATAAATGTTTTTGATCTAAAAGCAAGGCCGCCAGCAGATTAATCAAAATTAATAGAAAATTACTCTGAACGCATTTGTGGCTTTGTTTTTTTAGTCTCTTTGGAAAATGTATAACGTGGAAAGAAACGAGCGCTAAGCATTGTCATTATGATGTTATTAACGCCCATAACTACATTCATCTACTACAAAAAGAACTATTAACAACAGCTTCTTTATTTTAATGAATCGCAAGGATTTGCTTAGTCATGCACTATTATTATAATATGTATCTACATTTAACATGCTTAGCTTTTGAATAAAATTACATGCTGCTGCTACGTTTTTTTCCTGTTCTGATTTGATCTAATTTCGAAAATTATAGCCATTTTTGCCATGATTATAAATAAAACTTCATTCAATTAACAATTGTGGATTAACAACAACTGTAATAAAGTCGCGTGTGACAGTTAATTGAAACGAAACCTCAAATTGATTTTAATTGCAATCCTATTTGGTAAAGTTTCTTTTTATTTTGGGAAAAACCGAAGCAGCTCCTACGTACTTGCACAAAAAAAAAGAAAGTATTGCCATTATTTATTTATTCTATCATTATTGATGTTCTTATTCTTACGAATTTACGTTACCTATTAATAGCTTTACTATTAATTAAATTGAAGCTCGAACTTTAGATGCACATGTGTCATAAAATTACAATAAAACTTTACGGTCACAGATTAAACTTTAATTTCGATCGGAAATCAATTTCACCTTTTTAATTGTTCATCAAGCTTTTCACAAATAATTTCTCGAATAAAAACGTGATTAAATCCTTTGAAGATTAATCAAAAAATTTTGCGTTTGAGTGCTTTTAAAATTTCCTCGAAATTAAGTTGTATAGGCGAATGCGTGTATGAGTGAGAACTTTTAATTGGAATGCGTTAATTATAAGCTCATTAATTTTACGTATAGTAATTATGTTGTTGCTTCATTGTTAGAAAAAGAAATAAGACTTCATCAGTAATTTTTGGCGGGCGATTTTAAATTTAACGGGGTAAATTTGAACCAACCAATTGCAGACCAGCAATTTGAATTTCCATGGCAACGACCTGATCTTCTTGGTTTCCTTAATTAGCTGTAGGAAAAAAAAATTCGAATTTTTAGCAATTGATGTAAGTTGTCAGATTGCGGCACCACGAAAGAACTTGGTGATTTATGATTGGTAATGTAAGAGACAACTTAATGCCGTGAATAACTACATGTCTATATTCGAAATGTCATTTGGTAGTACGTTCCGTACTTTTCCGTACTAATAATAATGATTAGATATGTAATAATTTAGCATTTAAATCTTTCGGACATTTTTATATAATCGACATACTTAATATTTCCCATCAATCATTTTTTAAAATTAACGATCGCTCATAAATCAACGGATATTGCAGTTTGCTTTTTTATTCTGGCGTTTTGCAATAATTCCAGACCCCCTGCTACAGTTTAAGTTAATTGTTATTAATTATTTTTTATGCTAGAGTCAATATTTGTAGTTATCTTTAGTGGGACAAATCCATATCGACGATCGCGTCATTTATATATTTTTTATGATTTATGCCAGATCAGATTGATCGATGGTAATTTATTTTAATATTCACACATGCCATATGGCGCAAAGTTTACACTATAATTGCTATCAGCAACTTTCGATTTTAACGTAAAACTTAATGGGATTTCTATATGATTTATTCAAATTACAATCTATAATACGAAGAAATTATGATGCCTGATTTAAATCCAACACGTTATCCGTTAGAATCTCATCTCAGTAGGTTGAAGAAGGCATTATTTTGTACCCACTAGGCAATTTAAGCTTAAATAATTCAAACTTCGCGCGCTTGGCTGAAATTTAAATCGCGCGCCCTGACGGACTAATGACGAACGGACTCGACTGACAAATAATAATAACAAACATGGCGGCGACTAAAATAACCACAAAAACTCAAATAAAAGTGCATTTATTAAACAAAATATTGAAACAATTATAAAAATTAAGTTAGTACTGGTTCATTTATCAAATCCGGTTCGGGTACTACGGGATCCGGTATAATCAGATCATGGGGCAGCTCGGGCGACGTAACAGTGCGCTCCTCCACATCTTCTGTAGCCACTCCGACCTTCTCATGTTGCTGTTGTAAATAATCGATAATATCGATCAAAGATTCCTGTGAATCTTTCACGAGTAACGGAACAGGTTCTGGTGGTAAGAGTTCACTTTGATATTTCGTAACAGATCTAGCTCGCCAAACTGGTACTATTCCTTTTGGGTTACCACGATTTGAATCAGGTACCACTTCGGCATCATTAACAGCCAAGTCTTCGACGCCCAGATAATCGAATGCGGGATCGCGCATGTTGATGTAGTATCCATGTTGCATGTATTTGGCGTCGAAGGTGAAGCAACCCGGACCTTTCGGCAGATTCCGAGTGAAACTACCGTGATATTGGTAATAGGGGTAATTTACGATACCGAACGTTTCCATACAGCCGCTCTTCCAAGTGCCGAAATACGTCACATTCGCCGCTTTGTAGACATAAGTGCCCAAACCATGTCGTAAATTTTTATACCAACAACCTTCATACATATCGCCGTTAATGTAATAATAAGTACCGTGACCATGTTTGTAGTCTTTCCGCCAATCGCCAATGTAGCGCGTTCCATCCGGGTACAGAAATACTCCTTTGCCGTGCTTGAGACCTTTTCGCCAATGGCCATCGTATCGCGCCCCGTTCTTGAAACAATACATACCAAGCCCGTGTCGTTTGCCATGCAAGTATTCGCCCTCGTAAATATCGTTGTTTGGCAGCAAAGCGCTGCCGAATCCATGCCGGTCCAATTGATCATCGCGAGCACCTTCGTACTCGCCAAATGGGTAGACTTCGATGCCTCCCTCGCCACCTTCGCCGCCTTGTTCGCCTTCTTGCTCGTCTTCCTCGCTACTTGACATGTTTTTTTAAATTGACACGACGTTGACTTGACAGCACGCAAATCAAAGCCAACTATTTTTGCTAATTAAAATCGTATTATGTAAATGAGAGGCACTTTGCTTGAAACGAAATCAGTCTGGTAACAATAGGATCGAGGATGTACTAAATCATTTTCATTGAATTAAGTGTCAGGTTTAATGATCGCCTAATATAGTATGAGATAAGAGGCCGGTGTATATGTAAAGTGGATTCACGTATTTAGGAGTCATGAAATCATGTTTCGAGATTTTTATTTTATTGAAAAACCGATGATGGTGGGTTGAAAGCTTTCTTTTCTAAAATTCGCTTATAGATTTAAATTGCAGGGCAAAAATTAAATTAACGTAATTTTCAATGTAGTCTGTACTTACGCGAAATTTCAACTTTCTTCTGCGAAAATTGCACTTTGACGCAATAAAATTGGGAGCTTTTATAGGTTAGTGTCATGGCGGCTCAACAGCCAATAAAAATGCTTTATGGTTGTCACGAGTGACAAACAAATTATTGATCTAAAATTGGGAGCTTTTATAGGTTAGTGTCATGGCGTCTCAGCAGCCAATCAAAATGGTTTGTGGTTGTCACGAGTGATAAACAAATTATTGATCGATTGTTATGACAACTTGCAAATTTAGGAGTGTTTCGAGGAAGGAAAAAAATTGCTAGTAGATTTCCTCTAAGCCCACATTAGAAACTCTTAATGGCTAAGAATAACAAAATGTCAAAATATATAAGTTGCTATTAGAGAATATTAATTTAAAGTTGAAAAAAGTGTTGTATGCTTGATGGTACTCTTGAAACCATTAGAAATGTAAATTTCATGTCCTAGTTTTAGAATTCGTTCAAGCGTATAAACGAAACTGTTTACAAAAGGAGAGATATCTACGAAAAGAAGACTATGTTGTATATATCTTAAAGTGAAACTATTAATTAAAATCTCAACTTAGATAACGCTGAGTATTTTATGTAAAATGTCTTGCAATTAATCATTATTTGCATAATAAGCACTAATTAACACATAAACAAAATCGGGGACCGCTATATTTAGAGGATGTTTGTTAGAAATGTTGCAATCGTAAAAATAAACGTTGCGTTTAAGGATTTAAGTGCAAAAGTATAGAAAGTGCATGCAAGGAATTTTTTAAAAAAATATTTTGTTTCATAAACTGCATAATTTATAACTTCCATAATTAATTAATTGTATTGTATGACATATCATTGGAAAATTCGAGGTTTTCATGTAAAACTCGATTAACCATCAAGATTTATACTGTAGGTATGTATGCATTTATTCAGTCTTATCCAAGGTCGACTGGATCTGACTTAACTGTACAATTGCCCCTCTCCGACAAGACTTAACTTCCTGCAACATGAGTAACAACGTTAAACTGTTTTATACACATCGCTGCTCTATACAAACTCGGATAATCAGCTGATACGCTACTTCTAAATTTAGATTTTGTCTTCTTGACCGAAATTTTTTTCTACCAAAATTATTTGACTGAGGTACTTCCCCTTCCACGCCAAAGTTGCTTAACTCGCCTTCTAAATTTAGATGCTGCGGTTTGGTACTAGGTGTTTATATCTACCGCAATCCCATTAGTACTCAAATTACCTGTTGGTATAGAATTCTCAAAAATTTACAAAAAAATTATTTCTTTGTGGAACGAAAACAATTTGCATTAAAGGTAATATGCCGAGTTGGGCGACAAAGCGGGAAATTGCAAAAGCTTTGAGAATGCCAACTAAAAAAAACTAAATTCCTCTCCTTGTTTCCAATTTGAGCCGATTTGCATTTTGTTGGGCAATTGATTTGAATTGGCTGTGGCTGCATAAAGTAGTAATAAATATCGACAAAACAGATAGAGACACTAATACATATATTAAATCGTGCTACAGCCGTACACATGTAGATGCTGGATAACTCATTTATAAAATTTATATAGTACACAATGTTACTTGCAGAGTGATACATTGCTCTATTAGTGAGCTTGCTGCTTTACGAAAAATCCGCTTCTCAAGTAGAAAATAAATTTGTTGGATTAATTAATTATTCACCGATAGACATGTTGTGGCAAGCCATTCTTCAATCCGCTTCTTCAGCACACATTTATTTATTTAATAACGCGGATTTTTCCACGTTGTAATTAAGCCAAATAGAAAAATCCGTTTGATGGGTATATAAAATAAGTATCGAATAGAAGTGTATTCAAACCACGTATGTGTAATTACATAGCAGTGGGAAGATGAACATCGTGTGTGTTCAATGCCGGCCCATTTATTAAACCCATTAGAATACAGCAATTTATCGACAAGCAGAACCATTAGAAATTTTCATAAAGTCTCATTTTTGAGGTGACGATGAGCTAACTCTCGCATATTATAAATTCAGCCCGTCCTATTAGTTGGAAATTATTTTTGCTCTTCGCATCAGTGTTATAAATGCCTAATCCCATCATCATCTTCATATTTTTCATATACAGTTAGAAATTTCTTGATTAAAAATTATTTTTACAGCAAATTACATGAGAATTATCAAGCATTTTCACATCACTATGCTAATACCGAATTATTGCTACGCTACAAACTGTAAATCAACTCAATTCTTACTAAAAACCAGGAAAATATATTTAAAAGTCACCGAATTGACATTTATCTTCCTCTAAAGCATCATTTGATATTTTTCCGTGGTGTATTACTCATAATACCCATATATAGTCTTCTTCTTCTCATTAATAAAATAAAATAAAAATCCCTATTGACAACGCGCGAAATTCAAATGCAAATGCCTTCGCCAAAAACTCAAAATAGAAGCGCTGTGAATTTACGGCCGCATTTAATGGTTTGCTTTTACAATTTCCTTTTCAAAGTTACAATCACTGCACATTTGTTCGGATTTAATAATAAATCCGGAATTTTATCGATGCACTTAATTCTAAGCCGCAGAGTTTTTATCGCCTCTGCTTAATAAAGTGATTTAAGCATTCCCAACTCGCTGGTCTGCCTTAAATGTTATTAATTGCAATTAAATCCCAGCTTGAACCATTTTTATTAGCCAATCGTAAACATTTCATTGAACACCTATAATTATAAATCCTGGTTGGCTGGACGCAAAGAAAAAAAATCCACCGTTAAATTCTCATTTACCAATATATCGCGCTGCGATTCTCACACACTTATAAGGTCAGCAGATAATATAAATTTTTCGACTTTTGACAACTCAAATAATATAGTACTAGTAGTAATACAAAAAAACGAATTAAATCTTTATTGTTAGGTTATAAATGTATACATGTGTACATACACGTTCGACTGTCAAAACTACCTACATCGTAAAACTTTTATTATTATTTATTTATATATCTTGTTAAGAATTTGAATTCAATGTGAAGCGTTTCACAAGGCACAAAGCGAGAAATTTAACAGAACAATTAACGGATTTACCCAGATTTTAATCAACTAGACAAAAGTTTCTTGGAATTTATTTACAAATGCACTAATTAAATACATAGATGTGAAGATAGCTTGCATTTGTGGCGCCAAATTCAAAATTCTTTTAGGAAATGTTAGTTTTTGCACAAAGTATTAGAGAACAAACGATAACATTTTGTTAGCGAGTACCTAGTACATGTAGGAAGGTATATAAAGATAAAAGCAAGCAAGATTAGAGAACATTGCACTACATCTTCAGATTTCTCGGTTTTGCACACATAAAATATGACATTTCCGTGAGTGGGCGACCTTCATCTCAAGTTTTCGCTACAACAAGATAGAGTGGATGTATAAAACAAGCGAGATACATCGCAAGAGCCAGTCTGACCTATGAGGCAATGCTGAGCATGGCACGTACAGCAGGAATGCGCTGGGAACACAGCCGAGAACATGCTCGAGCTGCTCCTCCTGCTTCACCTATACTTAAGCTCCCTTTGACCTTCTTTTATTATATATATCTAACACTAAAATCCGCAACCTGTACCAATTTCGTAGTACACATCGTGCATGCCAAATCACAAAACTAAATTAGATTGCTCGAATCTCTTTGCTTTTTCAGATCGAATTGCATGTGCATAATTGTTTTCGTTCCATAGAACTATCGAAGGGTTTTTCTTTTTGCGTAGATATATTTTTTTGAGTAGAAATTTCTTATAAATGTCAGTCAGTATGTCGACTGCGGTGTTTCTAAACATAGCCAAGCAACAGGTCTCTCAAATATCAGATGAATAAATAAAAACGATTTATCTCGAAAGCAGTTTTGCTTGTTGATAAACAAAGTAGGATTTCTTGTCTTTTACACGTACAGCTATGCTGACAATTTGTGGTATCTTTTTTAATTAAAAACTTGTCGGAAGACAGACATACATTTTATTATTAGTGTCAGAAAAATATGTCTGATTTAATTTAATTTTGGCGCCAAAATCGTAATATTGCTGCATAAAAATCACATTATTGTTTTAAAAGGTTAGAGCCAACACGAAAAGGTCAAGGTGTATCTCAGAACCTGAGAATAACTTTTGTTTTCAATATATCTGGTTTTACATATTACATAAAATTAAAAAATATATTTACTACATATAATCTAGTAATAATTATGTGTAACACATAATTGAACATGTAAATAGATATTAAATATTTATGATGCATTATTATTTTAGACTAATTATTTATACAATTACATTATAATTACATTTCTGAATTAATAACCACTCTTAGGTGGATTTATATTTAGAGAGCGCCTGTCTGTCAATCAATCTATAGCAAAGCAAAGTAATTACTGCTACATAATACTGTTCATATTTTCCATACATAATGTGCAGTAATTGGCAAGTAATATTCGTTTATAGAATTTTCGAAGGATAATACAAGAAGCGCATGCACACCTTGCACGTGTCCATTTCAAAAGAATTGTTTCCATTCTGCAATGAATGAAGTCTTGTTAAGAATGATAAACGACTACACAAAATAAGGACTGCTATATTCCAACATTGTATAACTTTTCCAACACTATAACTGAACGACAAAAAAAAAACGATCCTTTTGCTTTTCTACAATTTCAACAAGTCGCATTTAAATTGTGACTGTTTTCAAAACAACATACAATTGGTATACAGTTTTCGTGTAATGAATGTGCGTAGGCTGTAAAGGATTCAATACCCAATAGATAAATTCTATTCTCGATTTATCTCCCTATACGACATTTAATGGAATTACACATTTTTCTCGCCAGATTTCCTGCTTTACAGAAACATCGATTTATCAAAATTAATTAATTTTCTATTTAAATTTGGCGGGTGGCGTTACCATGACGACCACAACAATTGGTTGGCCGCCATGACACCCACCTCTTGCATGTAGCGCTATTTTCCAAAATACTTAATTAAAATTTATTATAGCAATCTTCTCATAAATTCTTGCACTAATGTAAATTTATATCAATTACCTTGTAGTATAAGGATGTTTAATTTAATGAAGCTTAACACTTTTGTATATTAAAGAAGGCAATTAAAAAGAAATTAAGCACTGGGTTGTTGTACAGGCTATCATTAAGTTTGCGTTAAGTTTTTTCGTTTTTATTCCAAGTGTATTTTTGCCTGGAATATCGTGATAGCCATAACTCGTGCACATCTTTATACGAAAGAGGATATGTCGACAGTGAAACTCTCTGTTCATCAATTTCTTTGTGTCATTAATCAAAAGACTAAGTGCCCATCGCGCACTTTTTGCTTCGTCCTCTTGAAAAAGAAAAGAAAAAATGGCAATTAAATTTTTGGTATGCTCGTTTAGAGGACAGCCTCGTTAGCCAACCAAGGTTTCGAAAACTAATCTTAGACAATCTGTGTGTTAGTTGGTTAAAAACGCATTCTAGAGATGTGGGTGCAGCGGACGTGGCGTAATCTCACAAGGCAGTTTCGCATAGTTTCAGAGTGTAGCACAACAGACAATATATCTGTCGTGCACTACTTTTAATTTCAAATAGGAAATTTTCAACTACATCACGTTTGTATTATAGCAAAAAATTTACCGCAAATCTATTGACAGAAAATGTATTGTGACAAGGAACACGATGGGGGCGAAAGTAAATGCCGTCAAAATTCCGCGCACGACTTGAAAACGAACAACCAAAAAATGTCTTTCAATACACTATTTTATTACCATTCGAACAAGTTAATTGGAATTTTGCTGACATTTTTATTTCGAACATACAAAAATTAATTTCTATTGTTACAATTCAAACTTCCCGCGCTCGCTAAATTTTGATTCGTGCGCGCTCGGCAGAGACACGACTGACGTACTATAAAATCAACATGGCGACGACTTGAATCTCAGAAAGAATGTGATTGACGAATTTACGATAAAACTTGGACATCCTGCATTTATTTCACGCACAAAAGACGATTTTTAAAGTATGTACATATAATTTAATAGTATTTTCAAATTTTGGTCAGTTAAAAGAACGTTTCGAACGATTGTCGACATCCAAAATTCAAGATGTCGGTTCATTTAACCTGCAAGCAAATTTTTTGATAGAAAAAATTGCAAATCTAATAATAGAGTTGATCGTTCTGGAAATAAGTTTGTAACTGTTGAAATGTAATTTGAAACCCTTAATTGACAAATAAATATGGAGGCACATCATCACGTATAAGATTCAATACTGTAATTTAGAGTCGTTAAATAAAATCGTAAATGTTCTTTTAACTGAAAATCGTATATTTCTTGCTTGCCATTCGAATGAAACTTGTTGAACATCAAATTGTGAACAAATTGAAATTATATTGTGCAGTGTGCAGAAACAGGATTAAAATTATTCATTAGGATTGCAGTCGGGTAATTAATATTTATATGCGTATGTCTGTCTATTGCTACCGTATTTATTATACATGTTGATCAATTTACTTGAAAAATTGTTCGGAAATCTGAGTCGACTTGCACTGCAGATTTCTCTTTACTTTTGCTTAATGGTTTATTATTACATTCCATATAATTAAATTTAGGTATTAGCGGTAGAAAACTAACATTCGCAATCAATAATTTATTTCCCATTCGGGTTTCGATTAAGCGCGACTAAAATAAGTTTTTTTTTTGAGCCTCGATAATCATTAATAATTAGAGTTCCTGGTGGATCTGGATAGATTAAATGGTCGGGCAATAATTATCGATGAAAAAGAACCGTAGATAAAATTGAATCCCGTAATTAGAGAGGCTAGTCTGTGGTCAAATGCCCTTTACACTACAATCATTGCCGAATAGCGGGCTCTACTTCATTATTACCGAGGCATTATCTTAACTGAAGCTTGAAGTTCCGCGTAGAACAAGGTCTAAGGTCATGCCGCAAGAATGAAATATTACTCAATGCTGCTGTATGGCTGCTGTTGCTTATAGATTGTCATTGAACAGAGACAGATTATTATTTACTAATATTATAGACAGGTTGCATTTTATTGCATGCTTTTCGTAAACGCATACTGCGATTTTCTATAGGTTTAAGTGTCAATGTTTTAATTGCTTTTGCGTTAGATTATAGTAGTATGCTGGTGTGGGTGTTTGATTCATTGGGTCATGAATCTCCCACCCATATTGGGCGCGGTCATCGAGATCTTGATTTATAACATATTTGCTTTTGTGTAATGTTTTTAATGGGCTGTGAACTGGATATTTTTGATTTTTTCTATCAGATTTAGTTCACTGATTATATTGTTGTTGTTATTATTATTCTTAATACGCGCATTTGATCTATTATCACGACTAAAGCCTATAAGGACTCAACCATAGTGCGTGACATAATGAGAAATTAAAATTTTATTTACACCTAAAAACCTCACCTAGATTGCATTGCATGCTTTACAAAGTTTCTTTTCATTATCTTTTTTATGTCTAATAAAACTGATTCTACAACCAAATTTATAGTTCACAATTAAAATAACAAATTAAGTTTCTATTTCGTCATTACAATTCAAACTTCCCGCACTCGTCTAAAATTTAAATAGCGCGCGCGACAGAGCCCGAATGAAGCCGACCGATGATGCTCAAAGTGACAGTCAAATAAAAATGGCAACCATTAAATGTTGTTGTGCACAATTTCGGGTCGAATTTTATACGTAGTGACCACCTTTCTGGCAATTGAACTTATTTGAGCGATTATTGTGATGATTATTTGGTAGTAGGTCAATAAATTGAAGAATTCCGATCACGAGGTATTTATAATAAATCAAATTTTTTTAGTTGTGAGTGTAGCTCAAACAATCAGTTATTTCCATGCATGGCTAACTAAAGATCTAAGTTTCGAGCGGAGCAAAAAAAAATTAGATGTAATGAGTAGACTTGAGATGCATGTTAGATTAAATTAATTAATGGTAAAACTTGCCACACACCGTGCGCTTTTATTTTGTGACTATACTACTATATTCGAGAAAAATCGCTTTATGAATAAATTAGAATATTTAAATTTGATGAATGATGTGAAAAATTGTAATGTGCGAATAGGAATTTAAGAATTTTAATTTGCTAAGAAAATGGTTTGTTTTTCCTTGAAATTATTTATGGATCTTATGCATATTTATATCAATATTAATTAAAATATTTGCTATAATTTATATTTTAATTAACACTACACATATATTATTTTTTGCAACAAAATCGAAATTCTTTATGTAACCGATAACACAGAAAAATTATTGGTAATTACAATCTGTCAGTCGTAAGATAAATCTGCCCGTGTTGTAATCCTAAGAAACTACTGAATTAAGATACAATCTTATAGGATTTTTGCACCGTTCCTGCTACACTTAGATCGTATCGAGCTGCAGTTAATATCTTCAGAAACATGGGAGTAATGTATAATTCTGTCGATGAAAGATTTATCAAGGGAAATTTGCATCTTCTTTTTATTTTTTTAAAACATAATTATGTTCAACTCTGAATGTGCTTTATGAACTATATATGTAAACCGGACGCGTTTATTGCACTTTCTAACACTGCAATTGCATCTTCGTTTTATTATGTGTAATTGACGTTCTGCGTTCAAATTTATTGGCGGATTTTTTCATCTTCATTTTCTTGTCAGTATATTTTATAAAATATACTGTTGTCTTACCATTTAGGTGCATGATTTTTCTTCCACAAAAATGCAATGATTGAATTATTAATTCCACAATTTCTCTTCAGTCAAATAAATACTAGTTAGTATATCGGAGCACCCTATTTAATTGACTGGCAATTCTAATGAAACATATAATTTTATAGGAATATAAAACTAGAAATTAATTATTGATGAAATTTTTCATGAAGCTTTCTCATAGGGTGCAGACTTGTAAATAAATTAGCTAGTTTATTAAACAGTAAATTAACTACATTAGTGATATTTCAGCTAATTATTTTATAGTCGTCAGTTTTGTTGTAGGTGTTTTATGCCAAATTGAAGATTTTACGACTAAATATAAATTCAATTTAATTTATAACAACAATTAAATTTTATTGTCTTGTTTAGTATGTAGAAACAATTAAACTTTTAATGTCCTTACGTAATTTACACAAATCTGAATTGGAACAATTTTTTTATGATCGCTTTGCGTAATATTTTTCTCCAACTATCTAATATATTCAAATCTTCTAATTTAATTTACTACTCGTTGCTTAAACGAAATAAATTAATCGCTAATGCTTTTTTAGAGTCATAAATAAATTGCCTACGAACAAAACGAGCGCCCGGACGCATTTGCAAATCGAATTTTCGCTTCGCATGCAACTTAACTTCATTAAAGTATCGAATTGCTGTGAATCGTGAGATAAAACTACTGTAGTTGAAAATGATGATTGAAAATTGGTTTTCAATTCCGCCGTGGATTAATAAATTTCACATTAAGTAGAATTAAAAATTCTCTCCATCGATCAGGTCAAAGTTCATAATGCTACTAAATTTTTCGCACTTTAAATGCATTGCAATTATTTTTGATGAGTCTTCTATGGAAAGGTTGAGGTCACATTTACCCATCATCCGACCTTAGATGTACAATTTATTTTAATATACTACTTTGTAGAAGACTTTTTTTGGGGGGAAATAAGATGTTGCGAGTAAATGAGAACGACAGACACATCCCGGGTATTAGTAGCACACAATTTAACAATTAAAATCATGAAAAAGATTATAATCATTGTGCAATCTAAATCCTGAGAATTTGGTTGTTTCCGTTTGTTGGTTGGAAGCTTTTGCACAGTGCGTTTATAAAGAGAAAAGACAATGCACCTTGTTTTATATATATAGATATATTTGCTTAATGGCAAGGTAATGAATATTTATCTTTATAATTACTCGGGTAACGTTATACTTTTATGATCCGGTTTCACTTCAAAAATGTACCAAATGCGGTTGCTTTTTAACTTGTCCGTCTCTTTTTTTCTCTTGATTTTACAGCAAACAAGTTTTCGAATCAGATTATAGGCGTAAAGACATTTTTCATCATTAATAAAAATATTGATTAAATTAGTGCCTGAAAAAATGTGCATTACTTTTACGTTTTCCAATTATTTAAACGCGGTTTTTCAATTAGATTGCGTTTGTCGTCAAAGATGCCAAGCCACACCTAAGCGTGTCCCTTTTTCTCAATTTATTTATTTTCATAGTAGAAAATTTTGATATAAAACTGTAAATAAAAGCCATGCTTTATTGATATGGACCGTTTTATCTAACGGACCGCAGAATATACTTTTACTGCATTTCCTATAAAATGCTGCAGGAATTCTATTGTCAGACGAAATATTCTAATTGTCTATAGTACACCTGTTAATATAAATAGCCATCAACTAAAATTGATTGGAATTTTCGTTAATAATTAAATAAGAAATTTTAAAATTGTTGTGTAAATTGCTATTGCAAACTGTACATTCTTGTTAGCGTCGATCTTATGAAAGGAAATGTTGCATCGGGGATGATTCATATTTTTGAGAAAGTATTGCAATTTTTTTTAGCACCATTAGAATTAAATTGATACAAATAGGGTCATGTACCAATTCCAACTATTTATTGAAAGAAGATCCTGTGCAGTTTTGTTCTAGATATTTGCTAACAAATATTTATAATAGAATAAGTCAATATTTGCCGGACGAATTTTTAGAAAAATTAAATGTAAAGGTCTCTTGGAATGCAAATCAAAAGCTATTAATAAATGTTGCCGTTTAATTGAATTAAAAATGGTTATGTAAATCGGTTTGTTTTTAAGGAAGAACATTATCGTTGGTATTTTATTAAATAGAAGCGCGATACTGGATATTTTCTATCAGAAATGTCTATCTTGACCTTTTACGTGCATACATACATAAAATATAAAAATATTTCAAGGATAAGGTAATTTCCTATCTTGGAACTAGTTGTTTGATGTTCTTCGGTCGGTTTTGTGTCATAGTAGTAGTCTCGGTAGTAGTTTTTCGAAATTGCAATTAAATATTTATATTGATCTAGAGAAAGAGATTTAATGTTTGCAATTAAATCTAGACATAACATAAAATTACAATTAATTTTCCTATGTGTACTAAAAAGCGGATATATAATTATGATCAAAAGGAAAAAATATGATTTCAAAATGCGTGGTTGGCTAATTCGAGATAAAAGTTTTCTGTTGCAACCTAAAATGGGTTCTAAATAATAACGCACCTTAAGCGACAGAGCTTTGAAGAGTTATTAGCTCACATTTACTGGTTGGCATCCGTTTGGAAGACATTAATTTCCTAGAAATTTATGCTCGCCTATAATTATATCAATTTAAGCGTGCCCGCAATGCAAAAAGAGCAGCATTTTTTCCGCAGTTTAAAGCCACTTAGTCGACCACTGCATAGATTATTGCAAAATGTACGGCACACTAATGCTATTCGTCTTTTTGGTATGTGTGTTCAATTGATCTTTATGTAGATCGATCTATCCATCTTGCTTCGCCTCTACTTGAGAATTACGGTGTACCGGAGTTTGTCTCTTGCGGATTCGTGACGTGACTGTTGAATTGCACAATTAGTGGCTGATTGCTCTAGTTGAATACTAGCTATGTGCAAGCAACAGGTCCCTAACTTATCGGCTGCTCGGTTACCGACCCTTCGGGTTACGACACACTCTTCTAGCTTTTTGCTCTCAAAGATTTAGATAATGTTCAAAACCTACCAACTTGTTAACCTACTCTGTTCTCTCCAACTCAAACGCGCGCTTCTGATTTCATTTTAATGATATTTTCTTACTGGTTGTTTTTCCAACATCCAACATCACATAAAAACTTATATTAGCCACGTGCATTTGCTTTATTACTATCTGGGTTTTTGAGCAACGGGTTTTTTTATGGTACTGTAATTTAGAATTTTTTTCTTTTGGTATATGAACTAAAAATATTTCAGTAAAACTCGATGCGATAGATATAACCTTTTCACAATCAATAGAACCATCAATAGTGTAAATTACAAACACATTCAAATCAATTGAATGAAGATAGAAGCGGAAAAAATGAAATCCAACTCATAAATTGAATAAAATGTCATTATAATGGAGTAGTATGGTTGCAAAATGGCAAAAGTATTGTGTAAACACTAGTTCAATATCTTGTTGCAGCCTTGTATGAGATGGCAAACAAACGAAAAAAATGCACCTTATTGCACGCTATTGCAGGAATTTCCCTGCTGCTATTCAAAAGCTTTTAGAATGCAGAACAATTTAGGAAAATCATTTGTTCGAAAACACTCTAGTTCTATATTCGGTGTTAGTTATGAATCTGTAGCCCATTTTCGTATTCCAACTAAATGTTACAATCCTTTTCGAATTTATTCGCGCTGTCTCGAAAGTGCATGTTGAATTTGTCTTTGGCTTTTTTCGACATACAAATCTTTAATCATTCATTCATTGTGGTGTGTTTCCATTACAATTTCCTATCCAATTAAGCAACATTTCTTTTTGGTTAATTAAGTTTGACGATAAAAAAATGATTCCAAAGCGAAAGCTGCAGTATCAATAGGTGATCAATATTTTATACTCGCCATACATAGTATACTTAGTTAGTTTCATTATTCTATTTTGTTGATTAGAATTTCGATTGTTTAATGTGCCAAGTCATAAAATAAAAATTATTTATTGAACCGACAAATTGCTCCACCGAAAAGTTCAAACAAAGCCTTTATTCTTGAAAATGATTAGGATATTGAGACAATAGGGATTTTTGGACGGTTTGATTTTTATTTGACCATCAGAGAAAAAACGTATGAAATGGCAACTTTCCATCTAATGGATGTAAATTTGCATGTTTTCTCTCCTTTAGTAACAGACAATAGTTTTTAGATATTTAGAGAAAACAAAGACGATATTTGTACAAATAGATACAGCACACATTGTGTAAATAGTCGCTTGACAATTTTAATATAAATCGTAGATGCTAATGAATGCCATTGCATAGAATTGAAATGATTGATGTATCTGGTACCTGCACCAGGATATTTATTTATATTACTTATGCCACCCACTCGCATTTTATTCGTATTAGCATAACGTGGTACAAGACGCGAAGCTTTAGTTACACTTAAAGCCTAATTAATTATTGCTAAGATGATTTATTTGGTTGGTGAAAAAAATCCTGTTTAACAATTTATTTTCTTCGTCTTCCCACCTTTTTTTGATGATGCATTACAAAATATAATTCTAGCATGCAAATTATGACCTAAAAATGGGTAGATAAGAAGAGTGTACATATTTGCATAAACAAACTTATAATAATAATTAATCATAATTTTTTTGCAATTTAATATGCAACGCCTAAAACAATAATAACAATTGTATGAATGTCAAGGATATTGTTGATATCATAAAAAATTATAAATTGTTATTGAATCGTATAAAAATCACTATAATCCATAAATTATTCTTAATGTCAATAATATATATGTACATTTTTTATTTTTATGTTAAACTAATTTCATTAAAATTAATATTAATGCAATTTTTTTCTTCTCTAATATAATTATGTTAAACATCGACTCATTTTAAAGCACAAACTACAATAGCCACGATAAATTAGAATATTTTTTCCTCTTATATAACGAACGAACGAACAACGTATTCTAATAAATATTATTAATAATAACAAATTGTGTAACATGCTCTGTATACATTTTTAAATTGCAATTCTACATATAGTAACCTTCATTTACGCATAAAATGTATGCAAGCCATATGTATTTAAATACATACATTTCCTTTTGTGTGGAGGCAAAAACCGTAGTATCGGATTTGCATTTTATATAATGCATTAAAAATATTTCAGCCTTGCATTAATGGAATTTTCGATTAAAAAATTATTTAAATTCTATAAATGCAAATTCTAGAGTAACCTCTTTTTATTTCATCCATTTCGTAATGCGGAATTCAATAGAAAAAATATTCTACACTACTTATAAATAAATTTAATTCTCATGCGAATTTCAATCAGTAAAAAAGCAGCACTTTAACCGTTAAGGCAAGCAAAAAAAAATTATGGTTGATAAATTATTGTTTGATTTTGTAATTAAAAATTGTAATTGAATTTTTCTTATAAATTGTCGACGAAATTAATTTTTAATACGCGTTATATTTGAATTATTTTGAGATTTCTTGTATAAAAATGGCTCATATTGTTTAAATAATCGATACACATGCTCATTAATTTTTATTTGCTACAAATGTTCGAAATTAGAACGATCTAAGAGCATTAGAAGTATGTTTTCTACTGGAGACTCGGAGCTTTTAACGCGCGGTTAGAAAATGAACCTCAAGTTCAATTTTTAATAAATATTGTTTTAAAAATTCCAGAAATGATTTAGTCAAATTAAATTAGTGAATTAAATAAATATAAAATGTTTATCAAAAATGTAAATACCAAAATTAGAATATTAGGAAAATTCTTCCGTGCTTATAATGGATTTGAACTTTGAATCGAAATAATATAATAAATAATTATAATATAATCATTGATAAGTTAATTAAAACACGTTTGATAATGATATAGAAATTGTGTTGTTCTTTATGTCGAGCCAATTTATTTAATGTCGAATTTCCACATAGTGGCAATATAACTAATTTATTTTAATAATGTTGTAATTGCATTTGGAAAATTTAAATACCAAACACGGTATTAAAAGTGTAAACCAGTTGCATGCCGATGTCATAAAACTATGTCTATAATACATATTATAGTCAAACAAATTTCCAAATTAATGTATATTTTATATATCATTTATATGCATATCTAAAAATTCTAATGGCTCTTAATATTATTGACTTACATTGACTTGAAATCGATATCCAGTTTTTTATTGGTGCTTATTAAAAGTAGCGAAGAAACAATGTTGCATCCACACACAGCAGGACAAGGCTTTTGTTCGAATAGGTTAAAGGTTGTATGAGAATTCCTATGGGTAAATTTATTTATATTTATTGTCACTACACAAACACGATTTTTTTCCTTCAATATAATTTGAGCTTTTATGAATGTAGAGTTCTCTCGTTGTTGGCACAAGCAATGTCAATATTGACAATAGTATTCAACTTCTGTTAATTGTTTGCATATACTTGACAATTTTTTTCTCTTCCTCCAAGTCGTCGGGATTTTTATTTATTTGTGTGGTAACAGTTTACGTTGGTCAAACATTCAAAGTTCCGGTGTGCAATAAAATTATTGATCTGAACGCATGAATAGCGACACGCCAGAAAAAATGATAAGCATGACCAGCTAAGATGCTGATGACAGTTTCTGATCTGATGGTAGATTTACATAGTAAACCGGATAAAATAACGCGAAGGTCAAAAACGTTACTGGGTGCCTCACCAATTCTGACAAAGAACCATCCAATTAGCTCACCGAAATTAAACCACTTGTGCGTTTTTCGGATGCTGCAGGTAATTATCTCTCGCCAAATATAGACAGTTCGTCTTTTTTTTTTTTTCGTTTTATTCGTTTTGTTTTGGTAGCCACTTAAACTTTAATGTTTGTCTTCAACGATTTTAAACGTGATAAATTTCAAGAGCACAAACAATTTAATGTATCTTGGCACGTTAACGATTAATGATCTTTTTCTTACTTCACTTGTACAATAACGAGAACCAAAACCACACACTGCTCTGTTTAGTTTAGTGTCTTTCTCTCATTTGATGAGCATTTGGTGGTGGTTGGGAAAAATTTTTGCTTTGGGAGGGTAGTTCCTAACAAAGGGTTGTCTGGTGCGGTGTTTCGACCTTCCTCAACCGGAAGTCGTTGGTTTTCTACACGCTAGTGGTGCCACAAAGCGCGCAGGCAGACTAAAACCACCCACCTTGGTTGGGACCCACAGACCTACATTTTGATTCCCCACTATCTCCCACCTGATGCTGCTAAGCCATGTCCCCACCTGGACACACTTCAGCTCAGGTGCTAAGCCAAGATGCTTAAGCAAACTTCTTCAGATTTTATCATATATTATATTATTATTGTTCAAACTACGTTTACTACTTTGTAATCTTTCTATTTGTGGACTTTTTTTTGGGCTTTTATGGTTTGTAGCCTTAGGGTACTACCAAGTTGTAAGCCATTGTCTTTGCGTCTTTTGATTTCAACTTTAGGTTCCATTTTTTCCACATAATTAAATCGTTTTGAATGAGTTTATTCACTTGCTGAACAATGTGATTATAAATATTCATACAAAGTTTGGAAGCTTTCTTGCGGGTTTATGAATTTCTCAAAACTATTATAATTAAGATTAGAAGAATTTCTATTGCTAACAATGTTTTAGCGTAAAAGTAGGTAGAATTAAATTATAATTGTAAAATTTGTTCGGTAGTTGAGACGTAATATAATTTGCTGTTGGATGACGTCTTTTGATGGGATATGTGGGACGTGGGGAAATTTTGGCATCAAGGGTTTAATGTGTGAGGCACCTGTGATAGGGTTTTTGATTAGTCATAAGGAAATATTTATAACAGTCAGCATTTTTTCGCAATTATCATGAGATATAATATGATATTTATATAACAATGCATTATAAATATTGTTAACAAACTAGTAAATCTGCTATATTTCATAGGAAAGCCATAACTTTGATCATATTGCAATATTTGTACCCGTTTAGTAATTTTATAGAATTACTCGTGTTTTACTTTTAAATCCAATTATTTTATTTCTATAGTTCTAATTAAGATACAGTCTTGAAACTTAACACAGGCTCATTAATTGATATTTAGTGCCTATACTCCAAATTTCAAGGCGCTAGGACCATTGGAAGTATTTATTCCAGTGCAGACTCGGAGCTTTTAATGGAGGGTCAGAAAATGAACCTTAAATTCTTAAAATCGTTATAAATTATGCTAGAGCCTTGAAATTTGGAATGATGGTATAACTTGACTAAGTAAAGGATACTGAAAAAATTCAGCATTCTACCTTAATTCTAACTGTCAAATATTTGACACTTTTCAATAAATTAACTTGATTTTTTTTAAATTATTTTGAGAGCGGATGCAAGCGTTATTATTAATATTTATAAAACAATGCATTATAAACATTGTTAATAAATCTGCTAGATTTTCTATTATAAAATCCATAACTAATCACAGATTGCATGAATATTTTATATATGTGCATAGATTTTCTTTGGACAACCACATACTCAACATCACATTATATTAATAAGAAATTGTAATATGTATGATTAAAAAAGGATTTATTGTGTCCGATTTGAATTGGAAATATTTCATTTCAAGTGCAATACCGATTGGAGTGGATGTAATATAATAATAGTTGTTGCATATTTCCTGAAAAAAGTTGTCTTGTTTTAAATAACAATAGCAGTTTTGACGAGGTATAGTTGTTAATGTAGGTAGTATACACTGAAAGAAAAGTTTATCTAATAATTAACGAATGCTTTATTTGTCGTGTATTTATTCACATATAATAACATTTTTTCAAAATGAATAAAGAATTTTTTATATATTCGGTGGCAATAAATAGCCATATTATAGAGAAACTTTTTATTTATTATTTGAAGATTTATTAAGGAATAATAAATATAGTAAATGCAAATAAACATAAATTTAAAAAATGTTAATAAATTAAATTATTAAAATTTAACATTGCATTTGTTTTTAAAAAATAAATGTATATTAAATTAAAACAACTGATATGCTCTACTCAACATTGCGTCAATATTAACAATTAACTATTATATTTATTTTTTAATAATAAGTAGCGGTATTTATATACAATAAATTTGTTAATTATTTATAAACTAATTTGGTTTTAATAAATTTGATACATATTCTATACCAATATATATATATATATATATTTAATAATGGTAATTTGATACAATTTTAAAGATAAAAAGGTTTATTTATTATCAAAGAACATATTTAAAATTATTATATATATTTAGAAGAAATAAGTATATTCTTTATTAAGAATAGCGTCAATTGGAAAGGGAAAAAATCTGCACCTTCCCGAAATTCCTTTATACAATATAGGCGACAGGTTCAAACTTGCAGAAGGAATAAGGAAGAATAAGTATCTGCTACTTTATTGTTAGTGCTTTATGTTAAGTTGTTTCAATTATGTCGTTGCCAGTGTTCTTAGAGGAAGTGAATTTGGAATTTTTAAATAATACGTTCAGAGGTAAGTGAAACCCAGATATTTTTAATTTGATTAGTAAATTCAGAATACGTAATACAGCACGTTGTAATGAAAGTGTAGTTGTACCATAGAAACTGTAGGTTGTAGTGATTAAAATCCGTTAGTATTTGAGTAGTTTTTGTAAGTAGTTTGGGTAAATGAATCTATTACAGAATATGAAAACGTGGCAAAATCTCCAAAAATATTTGATTGTGTTTGTAAATATTTGTTTATAATGTTTTATTTTAAGTAATGTTTTTAATTATAAATGAATATTTTTTTACGTTTTGTTATAATAGTACCTAGGTTAATACATATATTTATATGTAGGATTTTTAATAATGTTTTAAATGTGAAAAACTTAATATAGTTGTTGATATTTTATTTTTATTTCATTTAAAATGTTAAATAAATATACTTATTTATGTTTTGTTGTGTTAGTAGCTTAGTTAATAAACATATTATTTATACATATATTTCTTATTTTCATTTTATTATTCCATTTTCAGGTATTTCTGAATTAAATATTCTGTGTCGTTAATAAATATTAATTTTTAATTAATATATTTGAAATATTAAAATACTAACTTTAAAATAATACTAGACAACTATTAATAAATAATTTAGTTTATTGTAATATACCATATTCAACACAAGCATACAATTTAGTGACACGGACTATGTCACTTATTATGCATAAACTAAGCTTATCATTCATAAATATATTAACAAACTAAAAGTAAATAAATGTATTTAAAGAAAACTAACTATTTGTAGATATATAATATATCGCTAATTATATGTAAAATAATTATATTTATTAGAAATTTATACACAAATTAATAAAACACATATTTATTTATAATAAACAAATAGTTTATTATAAAATAATAAATTATTAAGTACTCTGTAATATTCAGATATTTTATAGAAATAACGTATATTTAAATGTTTTTAATAAATGCATTATTAATATGGAATATACGTTTATTAGGCCTATTTTCAATAAATATTTTGTTAACTATTAATAAATTTACTTAATAATAAATAAATCCTTTTTTCGGTGTACAATTTGAAGCGCCACAATAATTGTATTAAAACCTTTTAGAATGTCAATCACTAGAAATGAACGTATAGCGTGCAGTGTCGTCACCTCTCTCATTCAAATCGCATATTGTATGGGATTTAATTCTCTTTATAAATTCAACGTAAACATACCACGCACTACACACACATATAAATAATATCTATTCACACACGGGATTAAAAATAAAAAATGTTGCTTTTCTACAACAAGGAGCACAAATATTTAATACCAAAGTAACGATTGATTAACATGTCAGGCACGTTCATGTCTTCCCCAACTTTTCAATGTTCACTATTGACGGCTTTACAGACAAATATTTATAGCATCAGAGATGCACGAAATGTTCGTTTTAGATAATTTCGTGGTATTGTGAAAGGCCAATTAATCTTGGGAACTCGAAAATTTATAGATTGACGAATTTATATATATAGATTGTGGTAAAAAATTATAAATATTGCCAACAATGTCGTGATTTTTCTGACCTCAATCTAAATTAAATCATTTTAACATTAGCCCATTAACAATGCTATTATTTCTAGCCTTCGCAATTCATGATTGAGATTTTGATTGAATTTCGAACGAAATCGACGCAAAAAATTAGCAAGCGAAAATGAAAGTTTCATTGTATAGTATTCTAAATTTAGGTAGCAATATCACACTAGTATAAAAATCTATTATATAAAAAGCGAGTATAGTGGGTGTGGTTCCATTGCGTATATTGCCTCTAGTCTTAGCATACATTAAAAATTAATTTCTAACGTATGTTTTTAGAGCGCCCTAATAACAACGCGTATCAATAAATTAAATTTTATAGGCGTTTAGACAATTGACTGCGATAAATAAGCCGATTTGGGCGGGACACTATTAACTTATCAATTTTATCTATTTATTAATAATTTTATAAATTCAACAGATGGTTGAAATTGGATCAAAGAACGACGATTTTTTGATTGTCGTAGTTAGTTTTGAAAAAAATTAATTCACATATTTCTTAATCAAATTAATATGTACATTTGAAAATATTGACCCATATCCTGTTATGATAAAACTTCCGACTTAATGTGAATATTATTCTAATTTTTTGGTGTTTGATTTCGTCGATTTGTAATGTAAAGATCGATAAATAATCGAGTTGTCATATATGACGGGGAATGGGAAATGAAACATGGTTTTTGATATGCATAAAATGAAACGTATATCCTCTTGGTTATAATATCCTCGACGTCCTTTCAACAAAGCGATGTTTCTTGATCGAGGAACAGGTGGTTTTTGAAAAGGAAGATATATTTCAAACCATATTTCTCTACCTTCACAAATTCCTCAAATAAATATATAAAGTGCGGCTGTTTACAGTACACCGTGCATATCTGGCGATTTTTCCTCATGATGGTACGGCCATAATACTCGGCATAAATCAAACAGTATGGCTGATAATTGCATTTAAAAAGTTGCAACATAAATAGAAATAGAAACTTCTGGTATTTTAAGAAGTGGCTGGAGCATTTATTTTGCGTAGAAATTGCATTGCGTTTCATTCTTCTAAGCAGGCGGATATTTTGCATACTGCTTGAACGCCAGGCGGTCGTTTAAGGGACATCATTTTCTTATCTGCACTCAACATACATCTAATTTATAGGCCAATATATCTGTTAAACGGCCAGAAGTTTGTTTTTGCGAAATTTAGATCGTGTTTTTGATATCATAAATAAACCGCATTAAAATTGTTTGTTGACAAGCGACGATAAATATTACTATTCGAATCATCTTCGCAAATATTTTAATTACTGACATTTTCCTTTACTTTCAAATAATTATTCAAATAATTTTGTCACATCATTCTAACAGTAAAGCTTCTTATTTATATTTAATCCAATGATTAATTGCAATTTAATTTGTCATTGTCTTTGAAACGATTTTTTCTCGGTTGTCTGACACCTTGTACAAGTACGATAGGTAGAAAATGCCAGAAGTAATTTAGCAATCCTATAAGTAAGTAATTATATCGTATGAAATTCATATTCCATTGTTATTAAGTTAGATAAATATCACAGTCTCTCATATCTTTGCTTTGCTAGCTTCATCCTTTTATACGCTTTGTTAACGGCAATTACTATGCAGAAAGAAATTTTTCGTGCATTATAATAATAATCATATACACGCACATTATTGCGGTATTAAAATCATCCTCTTATATGTTCAAACGCAATTTTAATAATAAAAATTGAAAGCAATTAATTTTTAATTGTAATTAGTTAGAAAGTCGATTCATATTTTTTTCAGTTAATTATTATTAGTGTAATAATCTGAAAATGTTGGCAATAATACGTTTTTTAATGCGTGATTCATTTAGTCAAACTTATATTGTTGCAAAAATCCAATAAGCGTCTTATTGACATGAATTAAAAAAAAGATTGTTCAACTAAAATTTTAATGATGATTAATTATCATTTGTTTAGTATTTATTTCAAAATATTGCAATAGTTTGATTGAATTTTTTAAGAGCCTTATAAAAACCAAATAGAAAACGAAATCAGATTACCGAAATTATTGTTCGTAAAACGACCATTACAAATTTAAAACCAAAACTTTAATGATGATTGGTTCTCAAATAAACAATCTTTTTTAATAACAGAGTTTCTAAAACCACGGTACCATATTTTTAAAACCCTAAAATAAAATCCCATCGTAAAACCAGCAGGAAATTTCGTCTTTACAAATTGTCGCTAAAATATTTAATTAGCGCATAAAAACTTCATTAAAATTCTTCTTCAACTTGCGTATATTGTTTGAACAAAATATTTAAATTGAGACTTTGTGCATGAAGCTTTTATCAGCGCTTTGATGGTCTAAATCGCAATCTTTTGAACAATGAGCATTAAAAGCATCAGGAAAAACAATAGAGTTATCTAGCAGTGAGGATCGATTCATAAATTTAATGAGAACTTTTATTGTATCGTAAAAAGCTGAAAATTTATGGTTAATAACGTGGTGATAGATCTTTATATTGTCAATTAAGAGTTGGCACAAAATATTATAATAAAGCTTATAGAAGATAAAATCATTTTGTTATACATATTGCGCCACATATTTGAATTTACCGCTATAATTATAGGCGAAAGACGTCGCTATGGTGATTCGTGTCGAAGCGACATAAACAAATTGCGTGGGCGGTCGCCCAACTAAATAAATAATAACATTATAATGAGAATTTCAATTTCATTTTTGCGCATAATTGTTAATTTCAAATCGCGCGACATGGTAACTCTACTCTTAGGTTCGTTAAATTTAATGGCAACATAAAATTTCGCTTATTTATGATTTTTCCATTTATTTGCTTTTATCTATTATCGCAATTTGTTTTAAAAGTCCCACTAAATCCACCATATAATATTGCAATGTCTTTATTTTATTCGCAACACCGACAAACGGAAAAACTTTTAAATCTGTATTTTAACAGCAAATAAAATTTAATGCGTCTACAAATTTTGCTACACATCCCATAAAACTTTTTGCGCCAAACTGGTCCAGTTGACATTGAATAAATAAGGAAATTTGGAGCAGCATCCGTAATTTTTTTGTTTGTATGTCAATTTGAGCTGGTTTTTTTTTCGCTCGTTCTTTTCGCGGAGATAACGACTCGCAAATTATGGGGGCAATTCGAAAGATGATTGTTTTAAAAATAGCACCGTTAACCATTGTTTTTTGCCAACGCTACATTGGCGGGCCGAACATGAAATTTTCCGCTTGACCACCGCGACTTTTCGTATCGAGAAAATAAAAGTTTCCTTCGCATTTTGTCTGTGGTCAAGTCGGATTTAATTGAGGTGTAATTATTTGCATGAATAACGATTTTAAAGTACTACAATACAATAAATAAATGAGCGTAATGATTATAATAATAATTCTCGGAAAATAATTTAATTTAATTTCCCAGGCTGTCTCATGCACAGTCGTTCAAGGCTCGCGAATGTAGGAAAAATTCGCATTACATATTCGCCGACTTTTATTTAATTAAAATAATTTTTAATGTGACATGAAACAATTAAATTAAAGCAATTGCGTAACAAATATTGTATAATTACGATATGCATTTGTAGATATTTCAGGAAACTTTACTATGCGATTTAATTGTCCATAATTTATATTTAATACTTACTTTGCAAGTGAACAATATATATTGTACAAAACAGGTTGAATTATATAATTATGAAATTATACTAAATTGTTATTTTGCATTTATTGTAATTTATACAATTATTTATTTGTCTATCCATAAAACGAACAATATTGCCAGTTGATTGCGTTTTGCAGGATTTTAATATAATTACAATTTTTTTTTATTACTTTTAGCTAATTGCAATTTATTTTATTGCTCACAATTTTTATTGCTAATTTAAATCGCCATTTTTTAAATGTAGCACTTTAGAAAATCTGCCAACAGGTGGTGGGCGTGCTTTAGCAGGGGGTGACTTTCAACCAATTGAACGCGGTAACCATGGCAACCATAAAGCGTTTTAAAATGCGTCCTGTGTGTCCGCAAACCCCCCAATTTTCGATTAAAGTTTTTAACGAAAAGAAATTGCGTTGAATTGGCAATAAATTGCGAGTCTTCAATTTGATATTTTAGTATCGAATAAATTGCAATTTTTAACACTTTGTTATTTCACTAATAACACTTGCAATCCATATTTGACGTAAAAGTAATAATTTTTTAAAATTTAATGATGTAATATTAGTGTGCGGCATAAAAGTCGTATCGCCTGCAGTGGGCAATCTCATAAATATCGATGATTTATTCGATAAGTCATTCAAAAATATTGCAACCTCCGATATTGGAATTTTCTACTATAAATTTAATTTCTTAATTACTCAAAAATAATTATCTCTTCCGAAAAAACGTTAATAGTTACTTAATAATAATTACATGGTGGCATAATAATTAACTTTACGGTATTAGGAAGTCGACGGGAAAAACTTTAATTAGTCATCTAGGCAATAACGAAATGATATTGATTTGATACAGTAGTGGTCGTAAAAATGACCAAAGAAACAAAGCGAAGGAAAAACACTAGAATAGAAAACAAGAAAACCAAACTAGTTTTTATGGTTGTTTTATTACCACCTACAGTATCAACCACGCCCTTAATTACAGCAAATTATCATATATGTGCACATGTTTATTGTAGTTCCCACACTGTTGGCACTTTTTTGATTTATTAGCGAGACAATTATTTTATTGGCTTTTTTTGGAAAATCGCCAAACGCTTTAGAGATGAGAAATGAGGTTTGAAGGCAAACGCGCAAATATACAGGCTGAAATATTTTGGGGGACACAATGTATAAATATTTATGTAACAAATTTAATATCTGTTGACAAATATAAATGACTCATAAAAATTGAGAATCCCTTTCAAATAAATTATTAAATTGCAATAAAAGCAAAATCTATGCAATTATTAATAATTTTGCACCTGGACAAATTTATGTGTGGTATAAATAAATAAAATGTTGCAAAAGCAATTATTCTCCTCTATAGAAACACACCTAATAAATGATTTATTTTCGTCCTTGGCAAGGTTGGTTACTTTGCTTTACTTTAATATTAGTAATAATAATAAAATGCAAAACAATGAATATATCAAATAACAACAAATTAGTTGAAAAAAAATTCTAATTGATTTTTAATTATTGTTGTATTGCAAATGATTAAGCATATTCGCGAGCAATTAGCATTTTAAAAATATTTATAAGGGTTCTGGTAATTATCGCGAGCGAGATATACAAGGTTAATTAGATCTGTGGCAAATTTCTTGAGCAATAATTGTGAATAATTATTATTGTTTGTGCAAAATACGAATAATAATGTAGGAAATATTAATTTGCTTTTTTCTCATTTTTATATCAAGCCAATAAAAAAATTATGCTTGATTGCAAGACATGAATTTTATGGTGTTGAAGAGCAAAAAAACACTGACCGTTATACTACTAGTGAGATTAAATTAATTTTTTGTTACGATTATTGTATAACAATTTTATTGCAACCGAATCACGCAATGTTATAAATCTTATATATTTGTTAATTAATTTACTATTAACCTATAAAGGAAACAAAATACAAAGAAACATTTTGCAATCAGTTTTTGAAATTTTGGCGCTAAAAAATTAAATTTAAAAATGATGAAGCATAAAATTCGTCATCGTCGCGATCTCCTGTTATGCTAATTAAAAACTACTTTGGTCAAAATCTTGATAACATTCCGGGTTTGCAATAAAATAATGTTTTCAAATAATGGCCTTGTCTCGATTCAAATTTGTTTAGTCGAAATTATTTAGTAATGTGCATAGATTTTATCGCGAAAAAAACCAATAACAAATAGCTTGTCAAATCAAATTTAAAGTGACAAAAATCGATTGTAATTACGTAATGCGAAACAAAACCCCTTGTAAACTGTCAGATCGAGATCGGTAATAAATAAATTGATTCGGTTATTGAATTTCAATTAATACTTGGCCAAACCCATATTATTAAACAATAGTAACGATAGTGTGGATTAAATTAAATAACACTTAATAATAATTGTATGTGTTTGGAAAGCTTTTTATTTTTGCTGCAGGCGCTCTATTTTCATATCTGTGCAACGTAATCTGATAATGTGGATTTTATTTATTGCTTTAAATTAATAACTCAATTAACGCGCTATTTGAAATATATAGGAGCAATTTTTTGAGGGGAAAAACGAATATATTTTTAAAAAATGCTGCAGAATGTGAAACAATTATGTAGTTTTTTTAATCCGCACGTGTGGCTTGGTTTTATGCGTATTTAAGCTCGTAATTAATTTTGCCATCAATAGAGACGTTTACAAATCAATAATTAGTTTGAATAGATTGTCGGCTTTTGAAATTGTGTAATTGTCGCAATTTAAAGGGAAGATTAATTTGTATGAATTTTTGTTTTGTGAAAGCACCATACATCAAATAAGATTAGATATTCCTTATAAAGGAAAAAGAAAAGGCAAAATCTGAAAGATCAATCTATAGAAAATAGTTGGCTAGTGATAAAAACACCTGTATATAGTAAGATATCTATAAAAATAAATAGTATAACGGTCATTTCTTATGTATAATATATAAATATATTTATTTA
This sequence comes from Cryptophagus acutangulus, assembly GCA_963556235.1. Classification (NCBI taxonomy): domain Eukaryota; kingdom Metazoa; phylum Arthropoda; class Insecta; order Coleoptera; family Cryptophagidae; genus Cryptophagus; species Cryptophagus acutangulus. The sequence goes on from OY744569.1 coordinate 5,775,823, forward strand.
TTTAATTGATGTTGGTAGCTACCTCATTCCGATATGCTATTAAATTAACATCCCATCATATTTGTATGTGGAGAAAAACGAAATTCCTGCCAAGATGCACACGAATCGAAGCCGACATAGGTTATAATTTCGCATTAATTTATTCTAATTATAATCCGTGCTAATCGATAATTTATATAAATTATTCGTCAATAATCTTTAATTAAGCCCCAGATATTAATCATTTTAATAATCTATTCATTCTAAGGCTTCCCTGAAATTCTCTAATTCGTTGCGACTAATGACGAGAGATAACACAAAGATTTAGCATAATTATAGACTCTAGTAAATTTATTACATTAAATAGATGAATCTCCTCCAAAAAGTCGTCGGCAAAATTAATTAGCAAAAACAATGCAGCGCTCTCCATTTATTATAATAAGAAAGTTCATTAACACTTAACGATATCTAAAAACAAAAGCGTCATTATTCGTTATACTTTCATGAAATGAATATGATTTATTTAAAAATACTAAAGGTGAAATTTAATTCGAGGGAAATAAAACCAGTTTAAAGTTTCCTGTTCAAAAAACTTATTTTGCCCTAATTCTTTTATTACAATAAGCAAGCGACTTTTTTTTTCGTATATACTTTGCGAAATTGAAATTTAAGATGGGTGGATATTATTACAGATACCGTTGCCTTATTATTATTGTTCCCTTATGCGATATGCACGTTTCATTTACCTTTTTTCAATATTCGGTTGCAAAATGTACTTGTACAGATGGCGCAAAAAAATTCGGGGAATCCCCCGAATTAACGTCAATTTTCTATCGATTTGCAATTTACTCAAGTAATTTATCAGCTACAAAAAATGCACTAAATTGCACGGACTAAAGCGGGCTGGCTTAATTACTCACTCTGATAAAGGCTTTAAATATCAACAGCATAATAAATTGATTTCTAAAAAAACGTCTATGATAATTACATTTAATTGTCCTGCACGTCGAGATAAAAAAGGCCGACTGTGAAAAAAAAATATTGAGGCCAATCTCAATGTGTGTGCATCTATGAAAGTGTAAAGAGATGAAATAAATAATGGTATAGTTTGCTCGCACAGGATAATTAATCAATTAATTCCCCTAAACTAGTTTGATCAATTGTCTGTAATTACAAACAAATTTCGAGACATGCATCAATCAGTCGCGAATAGAAATCCCAACAAGCTGTAACAATATAGCAATTTTTAATTGTTTTCGGACGAAAATCATCATGCGACTTGTAAATAGATTACAGTTAAATAGATTGTTGGAAATTAGTTTTGAATGCATTGATTGACTATTTGGATTTTTTTCTATGCAATATGGAGCAGTCAATAATTTATTTTCACTGTATAGAAGGACACTTATAACTGTATAGGTCACAGGTACATTATTCACTTTGCCTAATCTTGCGAGGATCTTACATTGAATTCACCGACGGAACAAATAGATCAGATTACAAGTCATAGAACTAACAATACACTTCATGGTCCAGTTAAAACAGGTCTGTCAATCATTAGCTAAATGAACAACACGTTTTTTATTTCGTGTATACTATACAAGGCTACCCAATGGGTTGGCGCGTTTTGTTTATTTTTTGGATATCGCAAGAACTAAGATGGTTACACTCTTGAAATTTAGTATACGCTTAGTAAGGTATGTTTTTTATATGTGTGCAAAATTTTAAGAAAATAGGACCTTTGGAAGTATTTTTAATTCTTTCGTAAAAAGTATTTGTAGTGGAGACCCGGAGCTTTTAACGCGTGTTCAGAAAATGAACCTAAAATTCTTAAAATTGTTATAAATAGTGCTAGGATGTTTAAATTTGGTATGAGCGTACTAATTGGCTAAACAAGGCACTGTATACATTTTTGGGATTTTACGCCAATTATAACTGTCAAAATTTTGGCATATTTCAAAAATCTTTTAGTTTTTTTCTATAAACTGAACTAAAAATTCTAAAATGGTGTAGTTTGCGATGTAAGAGAGAGTAAAATCTCAATCGAAAGTAATAAATAGGGTCGTTAAATTTTCAAGCCATCCAACTGTGTAAAAGCATAGGAAAACGTCCATTGTTTCTCGTTTCTGTCGGGATGACTTACGATCGCTTTAGAATTTTTGCAGCAGCTTTTATAATGGATGGCCATACACGATGTCGAGATACATCCGTGATGGTACATATTAAGGGAACCCAGATATAAATCCGGAACGTAGTAGTAGATCGAGGAATCTATTTCTCCCTGTAGATTTTTGAAATTTCCAAGAGGAATTTGTGTCAGAGTTCAAAAATAACTTTTCGTTATTACTATTATTTTGAATGGTGCGCACACATCGAAACTTAATTACTATTATAAAATTACAGTTTGAAACATGAAAGGCCCACGACATTTACATGCAGGTCGTAGGTCACACGTGCCTCATACTGTCATTTCAGGCTGTTAACAACACATACAACGTAACGTTCTCGTCTAGAAAATAAATCTTCCCTTTTCTGCTGCAAACTCTGATTAGCTTATATTGTTACTTAGTCGGTAATTGAACATGTCATTTATAAGTTATTTTATACGAAAATCTCTCAAAACAAGAATTACTTATCCACTCAGCCATCTCTAACAAGCCAAAAGGTTAATTTGTAATTTACTTAGTGTCATTGAATTTTGCTAATTAATTTATGGCTTTGCCATTCAAAACAAGCCATTTCACTTAGCGCAAAATTCTTTTACGATATTTCAAGCCATAGATGGCCATTTTTACTCTCCTTTACTTACTTATTTTAAGTAGTTTCTATGGTGTGCTCTACATAAATAATGATGGATTTATCAGGAAGCTGAAACTACTGCTAAACTTAAGCGATTATCATTAAACATGTTGGCTGCTTTAATGCCATATTAATTTAATTTTGATTGATATATTTTTTCCCGCCAAATTTATTTAAATGAACAACTCTTCGACGAATAACTACTGCGAGTGGTTATTGCAGTTGTCGCTGTGCATAACATTTATAGACACGCAGCATGTATTATTGATGGTTTTGTCATTAGAATGAGCAAATATGGAATTGTGTGCAGGCGGAAACTGATCACTTTTCACATAATTCAAACATTTGCAACATGGTACAGACAAAATCAACCTGCTGCTGCTAATGGTTGGCAATGATTTAAGTTGTCCTTTTCCTTTATTTCTTTAGATAAAACCAATAACTGTGTCTTATTATTAATATTTGTAATTTATATTTACACTTTCTCCGTCCTGCAATTATTTTACTTTTGCGCGATGATGATGATTAAAAACACAACAATCATCATCATTATAATTATTAGGACAAAACAACAAAGAAACATTGCTAAATAAGTAAATATTCTTCAAATCATGCCTCGATAATTGAACGCATGCAGAGATCAAAATTCGATTAAAAACGGAATTAACATTATTTTGCATAACACATGCACGCCTAAAGTTATGGACTGAAATGAGTTGTTACAAATATATCTGAAAACAATCTGAAAGAAGGAGTGCTTAGCATTTAAATATATTAGTATGCAAGTGGGCAGGGATCTTCAGTTCACTCTTCGTGGTCCATTTAACAACTAACGAAAAAATCGAAAAAAATCTCTATATTGACTAAAAGGTCTCCACTTACTACACTTTCTATTACACAACCATTTTCTAATTTAAAAATTCTAGCGCTAGTAAAAAAGCTGAAATTGTCGACCGACATTCAAATCATCCCGCGCTTTCTGCAAATTTAGGGAAGCGCGGGAAGTTTGAATTTTATTTGTGTTTTTTGCATGGTGGATAATAATTAATAAATTGCATCGTGTCCAGAGGCGTGTGTTGATTGGAGATCCAGTTAGTTTTGTAATTTATTGCATTTGTCTGGGTATACTATAATAATTGTTGTGCTATAAGAAAAGTTGTCTTCAGGTGTTAATTTCGCTTGTCAGAGAAAGAAGCCATGCAATGCACTAGTAGTACCACAAATTGTTTGTTCGTATCTGGTATAAGACAACCTGATACAACTTAGCAATAATATACTCCATTGCTCTAGTTGTTATAGTGATACTTTAACATTACATAACTGTAATTAGGTACTTACTTAACCAGAGTGATGTAATGACACAAGAGCCAGTTAGCAACAACAACATCGTAGCTCTCTTTTAAAGCGATTCTTTTTTATTTTAGATAACAATTAATTAACGCGAACGATTTTCATTCCATCGCGAGCGCGGGACGATAAAAAGCGCTTGAAAATTAATAATTATAACGAATCAATCAAGCGAACGAATTTGAGGAATTTTTTCCGCTTCTAATGCGCTTTGTCATTTGAAATTAAAAAGTAGTTATTATTATTAATTACTTGTTTTACTACTGCTTTACATAATTATTACTATTAAGCAAACACGATAAAAATTGATACAATCAATATTACAATATAATGGTATTATTTATGACTTTTGTAAACCATACAAATAAATCAGACAATCACACAATAGAATAACTTAATTATTGTATTTGATCATAATTATTGTTGTACATATTTTTTTATTGAGCGGCAGCAACATTTATTTTTTATTCTTCCCGACTAAAATCCGTTTGATTGATGGAAGAATTCAAAAAATCTGTCATTTAATCATGCTTAAATTATAGGAAACTGACATGGATGATTTTTCGAAAGATTAATGATTGATATCATGTTTAACAACATGATTGGCATCAATCTGACTAAATTAGGCACTTTTCCAAAATACTATCATTACCTTTTTTTAATTCTATTGTACTTTCTTCTTCAAATTTAATGGGGTTGAATTTTAACGGTAAACCGAATAACACAAAGCTCAAAATTAAATTTAAGATTTATTTGTATTTGCTGCCAACATTAGCGACCGATAAGTTCCTAGAGGGCGCGCGGGAAATTTAAATTTCTCTCAGATTGCTAGACTAGATTAATTATTAATGAGGAGCTAAACGACTTCAAATATCAACTAAAAAAAATGTTTTGATTGCTTCTATCAATTAATACTAAAATAATTAATTAGTTTGATCGTAATCTACAGGCCTAAACGATTTGGACCTGAAAAAAATAAGCGTCTTATACGTAAGAGTTAATAATGTTGGCCCTGATTCTAAATGATGAAACTTTTGATTGCTGATCACGTTTTGTTGGATTCGAAATGAAAAAAATGTAAATGAACAACAATAAGAAAAGGCAGAAACTAAGACATACATAGTTAGTAGTTGAAACGTGCATTTTGCAATTGCATTGCGTAGTAGCAAGCAGAAACAACAGCAGCAGGATGTACTATAACATGTTCCTGCAGAACGCTCATAATTCCTGCCAGTATCGACAGCAAAGAATCCAGGCTTGTATGTAAATATAGAGCACGATCTATTAACGAATGGAATCACAAATCACAATGAGATTAGATCCGCAAAAGTGTAAATTACTTTTGTTTATTCACTGTTACCTTGAATATCAATTAATCTATTATTTCTACACTATGCGCTTTGTTAATCTATTTTTATGTATTTTAGAAAAAAAATTATTTGCATTATCGTAAATCAATTTGTAAGATAGATAAAGTTGATTTTAATTGTATTTCGTCAAATACGCGGATGCTGTATGCGGTGATTAATTACTACTAGCATTACGTAAACCTTTCAAATTAAAAATAGGATCTACAATGAAAATTCATTACATTACATTCATTAATTATCTTTTTGCTTAAAAATATTTTTTGAATTTGCCGCCAATGCGTTTTTGTGTCGATAGTTGGCTGCCATGGTAATTTTCGGGGTAGGGCGCAGTTTAAAGATGGCCGCAAGAGACGAAAGTCGCCTTGGTGGGTCGAAATTTAAGAAATGAGATTGTTGTGCTAGTTTAGATTGAAAATTTACAAAAAGGATGAGGAAATGTAGAAGCAGGCTTTAGGAATGGTTTTTTCGCCAAAGAATAATTTGCAAAGGTATTTATTGCATTGTTTTGAATAATTTTGCGGATCCAAAATGGCGTTCCTTTTGCGATAAAATTAATGAGACATTTTGCTTTAAAGTATTTTATTGATTATTTTTTTGTTCATTCTTTTATAATTGGATGACAATTTTGAATAAGGCGATGGAATTTTCATTTGTTGGTTAGAATCGTGTTACAGATTTCCGTATAGTTAGTACATTTATTGGCGATCAGTCCATTATTATTAGTGTTGCCATGTATCTTGTATAAAAAAGCGGTAAATGATCCTGCTGATTAAAGCGAGCCTGAAATAATGTTTATGTAATCGTAGGAATTCAATGTGAAATAAAATGGCTTTAATTAACTACTCAGAATAGTAACTTTTCAGGATATTCTTGTTTCCGTGTATACAGTATAGTGTAAAAAGCAACACTTGAAAGGAATGCGTTTTCCATCGCCAGAAATCCTATTTTGCTTTTCGATTTGATGAATCAAATTGTAATAATTGCTCGGTAACGATGTGTGACTTGAGTGCAGAACTCGAGTATTATGATTACCTTTATGGGAATACACCTAACGACAAAGTGAACACTTTGTAGTTTAACAGCCATGTGCACTCTCAATTGAAATAAATACGTAGGCGTCTTCCTGATGCTGAATTCCTCCCATTAAACTTTCAGAATTATTATTTACGATTAAGCGCGATTTTTTGCTGCGTCCTATAGAGTGCGGTCAATATTATAAATGAATCTTATTTAAATGTCCTACTAAAATCGAGTTATAGATAAAACAATAAAAAAATAATTCAAGAGGAATATAATCAGTTATAGAAAGTTCCATCTAGCTTTGCAGTGAAAAATGAACAAAAGGATAGAATTGTAAATAACATTATTAATCAGGCTTTGATGATGGAACTTTAGTATTGCAATTAAAATTGATAGTTTTGAAATTCAAGCAGAGTTTTGTTTATTGATTTGTTAGACATGTTTTTAAACTAAACAAGCACAAAAGCGATTTGATTTTTTGCCGTCTGCACAATACATTGATGCGAAACTATGGAAAGTCCAATTAACATACGTGACTAATGAATTTGTGTGTAATATTATTTTATACTTTCAAATTAAAGCGCTATTTGACAAAATTTTAATTATATCACCCTTACAGCACACGAAATGTATCTCTGTCCTTTAATTAACATGAGACAGAGATACTTTCAGGGTGCTCTGGTGGTAGCCATCGAAATGACTAAAATCAGATTGCAACGTCACAACTAAAAATGTCTGCCAACCTTTGAGGTTAGTTGCGGGGAAATTTTAATTTTAGTCATTGCTGGTTTTTTATTTAATTTGTGCAGTAGACTGATTCATAGTATTTCTAGTTGGTGAATTATAGTGCAGCCTTGAGTTTGGTTTTCGCATGGAATTTTACAAAAATTAACGGTAATAAATTTATACCAATTAATTGTGTTTATTTGTAATAATGTTAAAACGAATGATATCTTGAACGTGGTTTCCGTGTTTTAAGCTTCACATATATAAGCATGAAGATATGATTAATGTGTCGTTTAATGTAAATTTATTACAAATAAATAGCATTATAACCTTGATTCGTAGGTACGATTTGATGAAAATCATTTTTATTTGTGGAAACGAATGTTATTATTTCGTTTGTTATGATAAACTAACTTCAACAGCCGATAAATTATAGATTTAAAGCGGACGATTTATATGCTAATAAATTTGGAATGCAGGGTAGTTGAATATTAGTCGCAGGAAGGGAAGCGAGCGGTCGAGTCGAGTGTCAGTGCCAGCAGTAAACTATTCGTATGTATGAAGTGATTTATTTATTTGTTGTAATTCCCCGATATTGTCATCGTAATATTGAAACATTTCCTTGCCACTGCTAATTATCTTATTGTGGAAACTAAGTGCTACAAATTGAATGTCATTGCAATCAAACATTAATATCTTTATATTAATTATAATAAATAATGCATTGAAATTATTCACATCTTGCGTTAAATAGTAGCTGAAAGGATACACGTGCAGATTAAATTATCTCGATATATTTACAGCTTTAAATAGAATTTTCTTTTTGTCGAACGCGATATACGAACGAAACGAATTTTTCCATTTCGCAATAATTATAGTTACAGTTGAATAATGTCTGATGCATTTATAATATCGCATATAGAAACCTACACTCATCCGTTTTATATGATAGAAAAATCGTTATTAATGATACTCTTCGTACATTCTTCATAATTCCGCTGAAAAACGAGCTAAAAAATTTTGTTGCATTTTACAATTCGTGACCTGCTGCGTTGCGAAGCACGTATTATTTTTTTTAATCTCGTTTGCTGATTGCAGAAAAATGATGCATTGTTGTATTGTAATAACCCAATATATCCCTACAATTTTCTCGAAACCGCAAAAAAAATGAATCTCATCAGAATCGTTCGGAAATAATGTCGGGTTTTCTCTCTTAATTTAAAATAATGTTATCATCGTTTTTTTATCGCCTTTTATGTTTTACATGATCATCACAATAATTACCTATATTTCAGCCGCAATTTTTTTGCCAAACCAATTTAAATTGTACTTTCACGAAAAAGATCTCAGTTTCAGTTTGATGGTTTAATTATTTGCTTGTCAGCGGCCTGCAGGGCTTCAAAAAAAGGAAATGACTTCATCAAAAAATTACATATTTACTTATTTATTTCGCTTATTAAAATTGGAGCGTTTATAATTAACAATTTAAATTAAAAAGGCGCTAAAACAGATGGTAAATTGTTTTGTAACACTTTTAAAACTTAATTATTTTTTTGTTAGTTTTAAAAATTGTCTTAAAGTGCAACGGACTTTCTGCAATATTTTAATTATTTCTTTGCGGTTTAATAATTTTTTTTAGTGCAAGATGAGTTTGTGCATAATATCCATTAAACACATAAATGTTGTTTGCACAACAATTACAGTGCTTAAGCTATAAACGATCCTATCAAATATAATAACACCAGAAAAGATATTTAGCAAACGCATGATTAATATATTATTTTCCTGGCTCATAATACGCTTATAATATCAAAGTACTTTGTTAAAGTACCTGTTACTTGTATAGAGATACACTTACGAAGTGTAATCAAGTCTAAAACAAATAAAGTTGCATCTTTTATCCGTTATGATAAATTTTAATTATAGACTCTAATCGAATGGAGCAACAAAAGAACATCAATAAGCTCATTGACTATGATGGCTTTGTCTTGGATTTTCCTTTATGTTTTATGTTATGCACACGATCGCTTTGCTTATTTTATTTTTAGCTTTGCACTCCATTTAATAATGTAATAAAGCAATATTAATTAAGATAACAAAACAACTTTAATTACTATTACAGATTGAAAATTGCGTATTTATATATCTTCAAAACTAACAAGTCTAACAGGTGCAAATTGAGACCAGAACTTGATCGATTTTGCTTTACAAACTAATATAATGCACCAGTTCAAAACGACATGTTAATTATAAGATAAGAATGCCATATTGTCTGATTAGTAATAAATTACAAACATCTGGTTAATTTGTGGCATGTGCGAAAATTTTAAATTTGGTTTTAAAAGCACTAGTATTTTTTATCTCTAGTTTTAAAACTATGTGACAAATTTGAATAGTGTGCGAACAACATTTTACAGCCAAATTTAATGTGTTTTAGATGAATTCAAATAACAATATTAGCATATTATGATTACAGAACAAAAGCTAATTTAAATTGTTGAGAATGAGTGTCTTGTAATAATGAATAAACTATAACGTGCCTACCAATACTAAATTAGAATCGAAAATAAAATTTTAAAACCATAAATTTCCTTCGTTTACCTTAAAAGGTTACCGCTTCATTACAATATTTTCTAAAACATATCGCGTCGCTAATTAAATTATTTAATAATATAATTAAAATTCCCGGGCTATTATTATGATGTAGGCAGGCAAAATTTTATTTTAACTTGAACTACGAATTTTCTAAAAATAAGTGCATTGATGAGTAAAGGCGTGGAACTAATCGTTATGAAATGTCAGTCTTGAAAATGTCCTGCAGGCTCTTGTGCTGTTGTTCGGGCACTCCCTCTCTATCACCATGTCACATAAATTAACCATAACACATTGAGCTCAAACTTGTCTCTAGAATATTTTTCTCGTCGCTAATTATAGTTTTCCTGCATAGGAAAAAATAATCCTCATTTTTCTTCCCATCTTCGGCAATTATTGTGTAAGTCGCGGCAGCATCTAGGTTAAGAAGATTGAACTCTCTTCGTTTAAAAATGTTTGCCATTTATTTTTTAGTTTTTTTTTAGTTTTGTTAGTTAGAATAAAGAGAGGTACAAGTATTTGCTTGAGAGCTGAGTGATTTATAATGAAGCAAGCACACCTGGTGCTCTTAGAGAGTGCATGGCTGGCTCTTCTGGAAAAGTAACAATTATGGATATTTAGTTATGATAAATATTGCTCGTTAGATTCACACATACTCGATTATTACATGGTCAACTTGAGCGAGCCAATCATTATTATTAAAAGCCATTAAAATCTAATAAATTGATTTTTTCTACTTGTGTATAAAATTATGCTTAAAACATTTAAATTACCATGAGTTTTCAGTGAAATTCTATTAACTTTCTCTATATTATGACTATAATCGCAAAATTATGCAAAAATTTTTGCTTTATCTGTGCACTATCGCAAGTATACAGGCAGGAATTATTTTTAAAAATTTATAACTCTTAGAATTAATTTTTAAAAATAATGTAGTGACTCTAAAAAATTTTACTGACTCTTTAAAATTGCTGACAAAATTTTTAGAAGCTTAAGTTATAAGCAAAACATTTTTTTTTCGAGGATGAAGTTATTTGAGAAGGGAAAATCCTTTTGATCCTCATACGTGGGACATGCGGTATGTTTAAAAAATCTCTAGTATTTTTATTAAATTAATTATGAATCGCTTATGGATTGAAATATCTCTCCGCCTACATGTGTAAAATTCTATACAACCTATTCTTTACGATAGCTCTATTATCACAATCATTATGAGTTTATTGCATTATCTATATGATCATACCTACAATTTAATAAATTATTAAATTCTTACACTCACTCTATACAGACAAACCAATTATCGTTGATGTTTAATTAAAATTGAATTAACAAATTAATTATTTTGAAAATATTAAATTACTAGATAAAATCTTATTAACATTTACGCTTTTCCATTAACTGAATAAATATTGCACCCCAAAAAAGCTTCTCGCAATTAATTAGCAAGCAGTAGTCGAAGACAATATTTGATTACTAAAATGAAAAAGTGTAAATTAATTAAATAATTAATTCCCGCTAAAAACGTATTTTTCCAATAATTAATTAGCAATTTCTCGAAACAACTAATGGTTTTTGTCGTCAATTTTTTTCAAAGCGAATTCACTTCTCAAATGTGGCAAACTTTATACAAGCGACTCGTGCTCAACAGGATGCTTCTTCTTAGAACAACCGTTAAGAAACGTAATCTTCTCTAATGACTTTTTCCTTTACTTATATACACACACACACACTCATATATAGAGAGTAGGTTAATTTTTTTAAAATAATTTGTAATTAAATTCAATTTAATAATGCGTTTAAGCTCGTTAAAATTAAAAAATATGAGCGCAAAACGTCATCCATCATAAAGCTCGTTTTTCAATTACGCTGATGGTCAAATTAATAAATTACTATTTGGCTTTAAGCAGTGTTTTTTTGGGCGAGCGAAAAAATGCCCAAAAACGAGTTTTCTTTGTCCGAAAATTGGGTCGTTAAATTCTTGTCGACTAGGTAATAACTCGTGTTTGTTGGATTTTATTTTCTTCCACTCACTCTGATTTAGACATCTTTTTTCCAACCGCAATTTTGCATCCTGAAAAATAATCTTGCAGAGTTGCTGTTGCGGTTTTTTTCGACAGCAACCTGAATTAGAGATATTATCAAGTAATTATTGTTGATTTATCTTTTAATAATTATACTTAGAACTCAATCATATTTTGCACTATATTACAGATCCGTTAGATTTTCTAAATTAATTTGTTTTTTCTTAAGTGGTAGGTGTATAATTAGCCATTTTTTCTATCCTTGCAGCAACATGTTTCAATTTCGATTTGACAAATAGATTATATTCAAAAAAAATTGCCATATGAGGATATTATTATTTATTTATAAGGAAATGTTCAAGTGCATCTGCGGGCAAATTTGAATCCGCTTGGAAAAAATTTTACTCGATTGTGAAGGGAGTTTTAGATATTTAAAAAATTTATTCTAATTGGTCATTTCATTAGGAATCTTTTGGTATATGCCATTGTTTAAAAATATTTACGTTTATATAAAAAAAAAATTATATCGCGATAAAACACAAAATAGAAGGAATTTTTTTAAAGCGCAAAAGAAGAATTTTTTTTCGGGTTCCCAAGGCAGTCGGAAATATTTTAAAAATTGATTTTTAAGGAGAATTTTACGACGAATCCAATGGTGTATCCCATTCCTCGATGGCATTTGCCATAACGCCATAAATAAATCTTGATCGCGATAAAACACAAAGCGCGCTATTTTTTTCCTTGATGACTGACACATTGAAAATGGGGGATTCCCCTTGGAAATTCCACCACAACTCTTGCAGAAAACTACAAGGCGCCAGGTTAGTGGGATAATTAGCGCAAAAATCGTAAATTTGTTTACATCATTTGCAATAACTTTTTTATGTATCGATTTTTTTAAAATTGCTTATTTTTATTGTGTTTATCTACATAATAATTAATTACATTCAAATAACGCATCATTCTCATCAGATAATATTTTTATTTGCGAAAAATAACTCGTAGAATAATTAAATCTTGCAATAATATAAGCATACAGTTATTATTAGATAATGATATTTTTACTTCAACGTTCTGACTCATAATTCATGTTCGTATGTAAATTTCGCGTTAAGTGCAGCTAATTCATTTCGCAAAATGGAAAAAAATCCAGTACTCCCTCTGCTTATTAATTATTTCGCTTTATTAATGGCACAATTAATTCCAACAAGCATTTTGTTGGGCAAGGCTTCAAGGATGTTAATTCGCTGTAATTTTCTCGAATTAAATCTAAATAATTAGACGAAGGAAAATTAAGTTCTAATCAAAATAATACCTGTCCATCAAAATGAAATAGCAAAGCCTGTGACCTCCTCATGAGGTCGCGGGAATCCTGTGATTTGGTTAAATGCAGCGGCTCTTGATGATTGTCCATTAAGGTCACACACACACATTCGAAACTGTTTAAAGAATATCGAACTGTAAAGCGAATTATACATTAATACCCAGCATTTTGCTTTTCGAGATTATTTAATTAAAAGAATTAAATTGTCAAGTCATTTCCGCGCCAGTTTTGAATTTTATTTTGCCGCCAAAACTTCATCAGCTCCGGTTTTGGTTGAATAAATTAAAATTTTGCTTAATTTGCAACACAAAATATATAAAATTAACGTAACTGTGTAGTGTTGCACGGTACAGTTATTTTTCCAAAAATTTATCGTCAGTAATTATATATTATAAAATAAAAATAATTTTTGGGACTCAAGGACGCGTAACAGATTCGATTTATATCTTTATTATTTTGTTATTAAATCTACAGTGTCGTATAAATTGTTGTGTTGCTTATGTTTAATTTTTATTACTTTATCGTGAGTGAGAAACTGAAATTTTTATTTATAGCTATCGAAATTAAAATTAGAAAATTTTCTATAGTTGATGACGTGTCGTGCATGCGGATATTAATTAATTATTTGAAACTATTGATGAATATTAATAATTATCTTCTAAATTGTTAATTACGAGGGAATACTACGCAAATTGTTTATTAGTTAAATTATTATTTTCTTGCGACTATGTAAAAAATAATATTAATTACAGCTTTGCAAAAATCGTTTTCTAATTTAGCTTACATTCAATTTAATTTAAATATGTAACACACACAAATAATTTAATTAATATTTTTCGTAATTAATATTACCTTTCCATAATTGCAAATTTGAAAATTATCGGGCGTAGGTTTCTAATATACATAGATATGAAATTATTCAAATTTGCCACATTATTATAAATTAAATTATTTAAATCCCAAAAGGTTGTTTCGCATGCATATGCAATTAACGACCGGTAATTTAAATAATTGTAAATCATTTAAATTTAATCAATTCCGAGCGAGAGATATTTTCAATCATTTTTCTTCGAATGTCAACTCAGCGAACAATAAATCCAATTAATTACGAAAAATAATTTAAACGAATGGTCTAATTGTTATCCATACATTGAACGGTTCAATGGACAGACATACCTGCCCGGTTTCGGTCTATTAATAGCGAGCGCCTTTTTCAAACCGATTTAAGATGATACGTTTCACGTACATTGTCATATCGAGATCAAAGACGATGATGATTATCGAATTGCAACTTTACAACACCAATTTGTGATCGCATTAAGATAAAAACTAATTTTCTTTTTAGCGATTCAATCGAATTCGCGCTTTTGTATTCCGAATACAAAAACGTATTTTATAAATAGTTGTTGCAAATCAATTCATCAACAACTTGTTTTTCCGTGTTCATGGGAATTAATTTCGAATATTTTAATAAAACGCCATTGAACATATTTTTTTATAAGGATTTTACTTGACCAATTTTAGAATCTTTAATTAATTTTTATGTAAATATTATAGATGCTCGAATTATTACGGCCGGGACGGTATCTTTGATCTATATAATTGGCGGGCGAATTTATGACCCAAAACATTCAATTTTATTAGTGAAAATTAGCGTAGTTATTTTTATGAGAGAAAATTGATTAATTTTTTGGGAAATAATTTAGTGAAAGTGGCTATTATTTAGGGATTTAGTCAACCGGTAATTACACCCACATTATACCAGTTTTTTACCATCCCATATATTTTTTTTAATTGTAGATTTAGAAATTAAAAATATTTTAGGAGAAACAAATTTTTGCGCTCTAAAGAAACCGTTAAAACTTCCGCGCTCTTTAAAATTATTAGGGACTTCCCCGGACTGGTGGGTAAGTTATCAAAGCAGTTAACTGTCGCAAACCCATTTCCTCCCACATTTGATCCCAGTTTGTATTCCATTTTTTGCCCACAAAACAGGAAAATAATAATCGAAGTTCATTAGCCTAATAACTCGGTATGTTTTTTATTTCGCTCGTCAATTATGCAAATTCGCTCGACTTAATTACTTTACAGTGATATTTCAGTGGATCTTTGAATTTTCAATACACGCAAATCAAATAAATAAACAAACGCTTGTAATTATGGTACTTATCAATCACACTTTCGCACAATATCAGCGTAATTAAAATCGCAATAATTATGCTCGATTCGCTTAGGTCTCGGCTTTATATGGATATTGTTGTTGCATGTTGCAAATAAATAAATGTATTGCGGAATTAATTATGCACAAATTGTTTTTTAACTATATTTAGTTTAAATTAGTGGCTTTAAGCAATTGGAACCATTAATTTAATTATAGTGGGCTTGTCGTCGTGTCCCGGCAATTATTTATATCTATGAGATGTTGTTTTAAGAGCGATTAATTTACAAGGCAAACAATTAATCAAGCTCATTCATGCTTTGGGGGAGGTAAACCGTTTTGCAAGCATTTAATTGTTGCTTAAAATATTTGAAAGTTTTTTATTTATAAATTTATTAGAATCGAAATTGGGTGTAGAAACGTTGGTCTAACAACATATAATTAAAATTCGTTAATTAAGTTGTAAATTCGAAATTATAAACAAAGAAAAATTTAATTAAGTTTGATTAATTTTTTAAATTGGGTAAAATTAATCTTGTCGTATTTTCGCCACTAAAAATTAATTTGCTTATTTTGTCGATATGCAAATGATGCGGCCTCTGACCCGTTTTGAAAGCCAAACGAAAATTAGCAGTTTTAATAGATTTTTTCCTCTGACATTTGAATGAATCGACTTAAGAGCACATTTTTAATTAATAACTCATTTAATTCTCCTATTGAGACTTCAATCAATGTGCTTGTTAGATTGGGATACGACGAATGAGTCAAAGTTCATCCAGCATTTTGTCTGTTTGAAATAAATCATGTGGATGCTAATTATCGTTAATTTAGAAGTTTTATAATTACAGCCATTTATGACTCTATTTAATTTTGATTGCAAATTGCGAACCTTAAACGGATTTAAGAAACTCGTCTTTTCCATTCCGTCATGCCGCGGTCGCATCTGATTTTGGTCAGGCGAGCACAAAATAAGACATTTTCGCTTTATGTAGAAATCTAGTTGTATAGAAGGTGATTTAAGATTATTATAGCAGCGCAAATTGAATATATACATATGTGCCATTATTATTATTATGCAAAACATTTCTATTAGAATAATTTATAAAAGCGCGACAGTGGCGTATCCACGCGTAATTATTTGCGGTCGAACAAAATTGTTAGAGATTTTTGCAGCGCGTGTTACGCCACTGGCGCGCTCCGGTTACGAATATTGTTCAACTTGATATAAATGAGAACAATAATATCAATTAAATGGCGATAATAAATATTGGAAACAACGAGCGATATTGTTGTTAAATAATTCAATAATATGCGATAGTTGTTGTAATGTGATTGAATTGAATAAATCGTATCCTATCCACCTGCTGAGTTACTGCAATCTACATTTACGCGCAGCAGGATTGGATTTCAAATTTCTCACTATTTTTGACCTTTTAATCGAGCGAAACAAAAGACTTTTACGAAGTAGGCAGTGGGACATGATTTATTAATTTCTATTTAGTTGTGAACTGACAAAATTCGAATGATAAGGTCGCTGCATCATGTTTCTCTATGACAAGCCATCAGTTATTTGGACAGGATCACTTTTTGTTTCTCATACAATTTTATGCTAATCAGGCATTTGAATATTGTGTGCTTTGGATTCGGATTCTGTTTGGTTGATTTTTGAAAGGAGATTCTACGATGTACAACACACTCGGTATTTGTTTTTAATTTATATTGTATGTACTGTAAAAAATGGAACACCCTGTATAATAGCCCGCGATTGTATTAACATACGGTAGATTTTATTGGACGGATCCCAAAAATCTGCAACGAGAAGGTGAAGAGGAGAAGGAGGAATCTTTATGGACGCTGGAAGAGAGATTTGATTGCACTGACCACTAAAATGTGCAACACTTTGTATATAATTCTAATTTTTATCGTTTGCAAAACACCTTGTATAATAGTATTATTGTATTAGCATAAGAGATTTTATTGTACGGACCCCAAAAATGTGCAACACTCTGTATAAAGGTTGATTTTTCATTGTTCATGTCTTCAAAATGCAACACCCTGTACATTTACACGATTTTATATGATAGATTTTGGTATTCTGGTCCCGAAAACGTGCAACACACCGTATAATCGCTTAATAATCCCGAATTTATTACTATTTTGTGATTAGCGCCACTGAAATGTGCAACACTTTGTATATAATACGCTTGTATTGCTTTATAACCTGTTTTATTTAGTTAATAAAAAAATTTGCTAAATTTTCTGCGTTTTATTGCGTTTTGTCCACTTGATACACCCTGTATAAATAGCAAAAAGGCTTAAATCTGTTCGTCTCTGCATCGCCTGTATATTTTGTATCAGGAGCAAGTCGAATCTGCGCATGCGCGGCACCTCCTCGCGTTTCTGCGATCCTGATAGCAAATCCGAGATTTGCATCTTTTTTCCCGAAAAATTTAAACAAAATCGAACGAAAATTGTGGAAAAAATGTCCTCTTGATACACCCTGTATAAGTATCAGGAGCATACCTCCTCGCGTTTCTGCGATCCTGATAGCAAATCCGAGATTTGCAGGTTTTTTCCCGAAAAATTTAAACAAAAATCGAACAAATAAAAATTTTCGAGAAAATGTTCTCTTGATCCACCCCGTAGTTTTTGTCCTCTTGATACACCCCGTATAAGTATCAGGCGCATACCTCCTCGCCTTTCTGCGATCCTGATAGCCCATCCCAGATTTTCGTGATTTTCAGCGTTTTTCGTTGTTTTTCGAAGTTTAGAGCTTCAAAAAGAACGAAAAACGCTGAAATCGACGAAAATCCGGGATGAGCTATCAGGATCGCAGAAAGGCGAGGAGGTATGCGCCTGATACTTATACGGGGTGTATCAAGAGGACAAAAACTACGGGGTGGATCAAGAGGACATTTTCTCGAAAATTTTTATTTGTTCGATTTTTGTTGAAATTTTTCGGGATAAAGATGCAAATCTCGGATTTTCTATCAGGATCGCAGAAACGCGAGGAGGTGGTGCACATGCGCAGATTCGACTTGCTCCTGATACAAAATATACAGGCGATGCAGAGAGAAGGGATTTCAGCCCTTCTGCATTTATACAGAGTGTGTCAAGAGGACATTTTTTCTAAAAATTTTATTTTGTTTTAAAAACATATTTCACGTAGTTTTTACGCCTGAACGAGATTTCGGCGGGAAAATTAGACGCAAATAGTGTAATTTAGACGTTTATTGATACAAATACAGTAAAATTTTATAACAAAAATGTACAATAATATTTCATGGCTTCCTGGTTTCTTCTTCGTGGTCCTGGAGCTGCTCCTGCGGATCAATTGGGTCGTTTTCTTGGAAAATCTGCGGGAAAAAAATGTGACAATTAATAATATGTACAGGGGATGCAAAAATAACAGACTAATTGGCCAATATACAGGGTGTTGCAAATGTTATGGCCAAAAACATACAAAAATGAACAAAATACATAATACAGAGTGTTGTTGGATTTCTTAGGACAACAGAGAAGACAAGTCACACTTCGAGGAGCTCTTCGGATAAGATTTGTGGAAAATCGTGTAAAAGCAAGGAACCAATTGAAGGATAACTGAATAAATTTAGGTGTACGTAGACCGGATTTGACACAAGCAATAAATAATTTCAATAGGCACGATTTTGACCGTTCCAGCCTCTAATTTTATATACAACATAAACAGTCAGTGTGTTACCTAATGTGCACTCAACTGGAACTATATAACAACTCCTAACAGGCGACCACAATTATAATAAACCTGGTTTACTAAACAGGACATCTTATTAAACATGGCTATAGTTTTACAATTTAATGATATGAATTGCTACTACCACGATTTTTTTCTTCGTCGTCGTCGTCGCAAATCGATCATCATTTCGCAGCAAAGCCTTTCAAGAGGAGCTCCATCGAAGAGAGAAAGTTCAATCAGACCTGCCGAGTTGTCTTGTAGTTTTATGAGTTCTATATAGATGAAGTGTCGCGTTTTTCTTGTATGGACGATGAACAATAGCTCTTCTCTTTACTCATGTTAATATGTTTGTATATAAAGTCAACACAATGTATAATCGTGACAGCCCAAGGCCGCATAATTATTATTATAATTTCTGCGCGAAAATATTTAGTTTAAGGGAGGTACAAGTTTCCCGCCAAAAAATATTTAAAGCTTGAAAGAATTTCCAATCATCTTCGCAAAGAGATGATTCGAAATTCCAGTTGCACGTGCACAACTTACAATTTATTTTCGATAAGCCGTTACTTACATATACGCATTTATTTATTTATAAGTTAGATGCCTACCTAATGCCAACAATTTAAACAAATGAACACTTTACGGTCTGATTGATCTAATCGCGCTTTTGATTTTTTCGTCGGTGCTTTTAATTAGGCAAAATTGCGCACACGGTGAAAAAAATCCTCATCGACATGAAATAAATTTTGAACGGTACTTTAAGAACGCATACCAGGATGCGATACGGTTTTCACGATTTTTCCTCAATCAGACTAAACATTAATTGTATCCTGTTTACAGGATGTGCTAATATTTCACGCGCAGTTTTTATTTGTAAATTAAGAAGCTCCAAATACCAATAAAATAAAACAGCGCCCATTAAAACGATTGGCAATTCAAATTAAAGCGAACTTTCTACTTTCCCGCCAAAATTTTTCGATTGTCGCATTGTTCACGTTAACAATAATATAATTTAATAATACATATTTTGCAATCTAATTCTTGGTAAAGTAAAAAAGCGCATTAAATCGATCGATTTATATATATTTAAGTATTAATAATGAATTCCCGGAAAAGCTTATTGTTTTAAGTTGAATGAAGTCATATTATGATAATTTAAAGGCAAAATCGTGCCAAAGCTAAAACAATATCATTGATGGAAAAATAAAATTGTATTCTTCGCATCGCTTTAAGGTCAAGCGAAATAATAATAATAATATAACAACGAAATGCGTGATAATATTTCGCGAAACAATCGACCAAGACCTTTACAATAAATGGAAATTAAATTCAGTGTGAATTTATTTCAAATACTAATTGGAAAAATGCGGAATTTTATTCAAATCTGTTGTGTGTTCGTTGTTATAAATGTTATTGCGTAAGGCCGTTTGGAAAATGACAACGTCGTGCCTTGATTTGCATAATTATATTCCGCCAGTCTGTAAAAAATGTGCGAGGGCGTTTCCTTTTTCTAGTTTCCTTTGTATTATTTCTAACTGTATAAAATTTATTATTATATGCTTTAAGTGTTATTTAAAAGATTATACTCTGTATATATCTTGATGAAGGTGTGTTTAGTCTTTTCTAATTGAATTTAAATAATAATACTGACCTTTTCAATACGGCTCTACATTATTTTTATTTCAATTCGATTTTTGTTTATTATTAATAATTAGTAGCAATAAATTAATATTTTTTTAGCCGCATAACTGTACGATTTAATTATTAATATTACTCAGAGAATTTACTTTGCCTTTAGAAATGTGTATTATTAAATTATTTGTTGCTAATGTTGTTGTGTATGCAACCAGTAATACCGCATGAAATTGTTTATAATAATCAATATGCTTTACAGTACCTTTTAATGAAGGATTCATCCAACTTCATAATAACGCGTCTGCAATAACAGAGAATCTGTTTCTACCTTTCTTACACCTTACACGACGAAAATAATAATTAACCCTAACAAAATTAATAACAAATACTGCAAAAGTTTGCAAATCGACACAAACCAATACAAAATTTACATCCTACAGTTCAATTAAACAATAAACTAATCTTTCCTACTAAATGTAGGAAAATTGTAAATCAATTGTTCTTAAACTCACCGATTAATTGTTAAACTAATTATTAATTAACAACAAACGTTTCCCATTCAATTCAAATGTCAAACTAGAATTTTCGCGCAGTGCGTAAACATTTGTGAAATAAAATCCCTACCCTTATTCAACGCTATATAGGCAACCAGTAAAACAGCGCCTTTTGCTACCGCCTACCAGATGGCGCTGTAACTAATTCATGTAACATTTGTGTTGGTACCACTGGTTGTCCCAAATAGAAAAATTGACAGCAAAATTTGTCAAATCTCTCTTTCAAGTGCATAATTTGTCCAAAAACCAAAATAAATGATTTGTAATGAACCAATTAGTTTTCTCATACAGACCGTAACAATTCAGGCATCAATCGCCAAATTAATATTTTTTTAAACAGTTTAACTATGAATTAATTATTAATATTACTCGAGAATTTTACTTCGCCTTTAAAAATGTGTAATATTATTAAATTATTTAATGTTGTCGTGTATTTAACCAGTGGTACCATTTTAAATTATTTATAATAATTAATAAGCTTTACTTTACAGCACCGCCAATTAAAAAGGAATCATCCAACATCATAATAAAGAAAATACAACAACAGAGCAATTTTTTTCTACCCTTCCTATACCTAATACAATACAGAGAATATCTTAATTTCGAGGTCAATTACATGATTGACCTGAAACTTGCTGAATATCTTAATTTCGATATGCTTAATCACCATGCCAAATATCGTAAAGATCGGGAAAAAATCGAATTTTTGGGCCAAAAATGAACAAAGACTATAGTCTTTGTTAATTTTTCGTTTTTGACCAAAAAATAGATTGTGCTGAAATTTGACAAGGTGATTAAGCATGTCGAAAATAAGATATTCAGAAAGTTTCAGGTTCATTATAATTATTTTAGTTTTGAATATCTTAATTTCGATATGCTTAATCACCCTGCTCAATTTCATAAAGATCGGAGAAAAATCTATTTTTTGGTCGAAAAATGAACAAAGACTATAGTCTTTGTTATTTTTCGAATTTTTTTGAAAATTAGATTTCTTTGAAATGTGGCATGGTAATTAAGCACCTCGAAATTAAGAGATTCAGCAAGTTTCAGGTTAATCGTGTGATTAGTTTTTATGAAAAAAATTAATTAAGGTAAATTTTTAGCAGTTTTGGTTCTTTTTTATATATTTCAACAAGTATAATACTTACAGCAAAACCGACTGCATTTTTGAGTTTAGAAGAGTGTAATGTATCTATACAGTAAGTCAAAATAAACAATTAGTGTTTAATTAAGTTAAAAATTAATAAAACTAAATAATTATTCCCAAATGCAACCAACAATACACATTTACAAAGCAATTACAGAGCAGAATAATTACAGAGCTCTGCAAACACACCTGCGCTATCTGTTTCGAATAGAATTAACTCGTTACCCACAATTACAGAGCTCTGTATACACACCTGCGGCATCTAGTTTCGACTAACGCTAACTCGGTACCAACAATTACAGAGCTCTGTAACCACACCTGCGGTATCTGTGTCGAGTAGCAGTAACTCGTTACCAATAATTACAGAGCTCTGTAAACACACCTGCGCTATCTGCTTCGAATAGAACTAACTCGTTTCCCACAACTACAGAGCTCTGTATACACACCTGCGGCATCTAGTTTCGACTAACGCTAACTCGTTACCAACAATTACAGAGCTCTGTAACCACACCTGCGCTATCTGTGTCGAGTAGCAGTAACTCGTTACCAATAATTACAGAGCTCTGTAAACACACCTGCGCTATCTGTGTCGAGTAGCAGTAACTCGTTACCAATAATTACAGAGCTCTGTAAACACACCTGCGCTATCTGTTTCGAGTAGCACTAACTCGTTACCAACTATTACAGAGCTCTGTAATCACACCTGCGTCCTCTGTTTCGAGTAGCAATAACTCGTTACCAACAATTACAGACCTCTGTCTGTAACAATATTAATTGTAGTCAAATAACAATCTTTTTTGGATCCAGGACCTTACAAATTAATTAATTATAATAAACAAATACTATTTGCTATGATTAAACAGCGTTCTATTTGGTTCTGAATATTATAATAAAAAACGTGTATTGCTGGTTGCATTTCAAAATTATTATTAAGTTTAATTAATTTTTAACCTAATTAAACACTAATTGTTTATTTTGACTAACTACGTAGATACATTATATTCTCACAAACTCAAAACTGTAGTCGGTTTTGCTGTAAGTATTATACTTTTTGAACTATACAAAAAACAAAACTGGTAAAAATTTACATTGATTATTTAAAAAAAAAAAAAAGAATTAATCACACGATTCACCTGAAACTTACTAATTATCTTAATTTCGACATGCCTAATCACCCTGCCAAATTTCATGAAAATCTAATTTTTGGTCGAAAACGAAAAATTAACAAAGACTATAGTCTTTGTTAATTTTTGGGCCAAAAAATCGATTTTTTCCCGATCATTACGATATTTGGCATGGTGATAAAGCATATCGAAATTAAGATATTCAGAAAGTTTCAGGTCAATCGTGTGATTAGTTTTTAATAAAAAAAATAATTAAGGTAAACCAAAACTGATGCTAAAAATTTACTTAATTTTTTTTTAATAAAAACTAATCACACGATTGACCTGAAACTTTCTGAATATCTTAATTTCGATATTCTTTATCACCATGCTATATATCGTAAAGATCGGAATAAAATCGATTTTTTGGGCCAAAAATAAACAAAGACTATAGTCTTTGTTAATTTTTCGTTTTCGACCAAAAATTTGATTTTCATGAAATTTGGCAGGGTGATTAAGCATAGCGAAATTAAGATATTCAGCAAGTTTCAGGTCAATCGTGTGATTAGTTTTTTTTTTTTTAATAATTATGGTAAATTTTTAGCAATTTTGACAGAAATTTTGCCAAATTTTAACAAAAACCCATAAATCCATATATCCTTATACAGAAAATATTAATTAATAATTAACCCTAATAAAATATAATAACAAATACCGCTAAAGTTTGCTAATTGAAACAAACTAACACAAAATTTACATCCTACAGCTCAATTAGAAAGTAAGCTAATTCTTTCTGCAATTAAAATTTTTCCTAAACTCCGATTAATTGTTAAAATAATTAATTGTCGTAAACATCCAAGAAATAAAATCCGTACACAATTAATCAACCGCTATATAGGCAACCAGTAAAACGGCACCTTTTGCTACCGCCTACTAGAGGGCGGCGTAACTAATTCATTCCAAATTTTTGGTTGGTACCCCTGGTTGTTACAAATAGATAATAAATTTGAATTATAAAGCGCGATTAGTTTATTTAAGTTTGTAATTGTTAATAATTCTCAGAAACATTTAATTAGTCTTTAAAAATGTGTGATATTAAGTTATTAATTGTTAATGTTATCGTGTATCCAACCAGTAGTACCATTTTAAATTGTTTATAATAGTTAATAAGCTTTACTTTACAGCACCAGATAATAAAGAAATCATTTAACATCATAATAAAGAAAATACAACAACAAGGCATTTTTTTCTACCCTTCCTATACCTCAAACAAAGAAATTATTAATTAATAATTAACCCTAATAAAATATAATAACAAATACAGCTAAAGTTTGCTAATCAAAACAAACTAACACAAAATTTACATCCTACAGCTCAATTAGACAATCAGCTGATCCTTCCTGCATTTAAAATTTTTCCTAAACTCTCCGATTAATTGTTAAACTAATTAATTGTCGTAAACATCCGAGAAATAAAATCCGTGTTCAATTAATCGACCCCTATATAGGCAACCAGTAAAACGGCTCCTTTTGCTACCGCCTACCAGAGGGCGCTGCAATTAATTCATGCAAGATTTTTGGATGGTACCCCTGGTTCTTACAAATAGAAAATGAATTTGAATTGTGCAGCATTATTTAACTTTGTAATTGTTAATATTACTCAAAGAATTTTAATTAGTCTTTAAAAACGTTTATCATTAAGTTAATTATTGTTAATGTTATCGTGTATCCAACCAGTAATACCATTTTAAAATGTTTATAATTATTAGGAAGCTTTACAGTACCTTATAATAAAGGAATCAACTTCATAATAAAGAAACAACAACAACAGAGCATTTATTTTTCTACCCTTCCTTTCTACCTTAAACCCAGCGAATATTAATTAATAATTAACCATAATAAAATATAATTTACAGTACCTTATAATGAAGGACTCATCCAAAGCGACTGCAACATGAAATAATCCGTTTCCACACTTCATATACCTTAAACAAAGAAAATATTAATTAATAATCAACCCTAATACAATATAATAACAAATACTGCTATAGTTTGCAGATCGAAACAAACTAATACAAAATTTACATCCTACAGTTCAATTAAACAATAAACTACTCTTTCCTACATTAAGAATTGTTTTTAAACTCACCGATTAATTATTAAAGTAATTATTAATCATCAACAAACATTACACATTCAATTAAAATGTTAAACTAAAATCGAGCGCATTTTATTCGAGAAATAAAATAAATTAATCGCCCCGTATCTAGGCAACCAGTAAAACACCTACTTTTGCTACCGCCTACTAGAGGGCGCTGGAAATTCATGTGATTCTAAGATTTTGTGGTGGTACCTACTGGTTGTCACAAGTAGAAAATCTGGCAGCGAAATCTGTCAAATGTGTCTCTTCCGAAGTGCATATTTTGTCCAAAAACAAAAATAAATGATTTGTAATGAACGAATTGGCTCTCTGATACACACCGCAACAGTTCACGCATCAATCGCCAACTAATTCGCAACCATCTAAAACGAAACAATCTTGCAACACAATTTTCTAAACGTCACCGTTGCGAGAAAAACAAACACAATATTCTATCCACGATGCCTCTATTCGGAAAATCGCAGAAAGGGCCGGCCGATGTAGTGAAAGCGCTGAAAGAAGCGGTCAATTCGCTGGAAAAGGGCGACAAGAAAGCTGAGAAGGCACAGGAAGAAGTCAGCAAGAATCTGCTGCTCATCAAAAACATGCTATATGGCACGTCCGATGCGGAACCGCAAGCCGATATTATCGTGGCACAATTAGCTCAGGAACTCTACAACAGCAACTTGCTACTATTACTCATCCAGAATTTGAATCGCATTGATTTCGAGGGCAAGAAAGATGTCGCACAGGTGTTCAACAACATTCTGCGACGACAAATCGGCACGCGATCGCCCACCGTTGAATATATCTGCACCAAGCCGGAGATCCTCTTTACGCTTATGACGGGGTGAGTCTAGATTAGGGTGGCTTTGCTAAATTATTGATTGGTTTCGGTTTGTTTAGATACGAACACCAGGAGATTGCTTCGAATTGCGGCACGATGTTGCGGGAATGCGCGCGATATGAAGCGCTCGCGAAGATCATGCTGTACTCCGATGATTTTTACAACTTTTTCAGATATGTGGAGGTTTCTAACTTTGATATCGCGTCGGACGCTTTCTCTACTTTTAAGGTACAGTTATTTGGAGTGTTATTATTTGTAATTACGTTTTGATTGCAGGAATTGTTGACCAGACACAAAATGCTGTGTGCGGACTTTTTAGAAACGAATTACGATAAAGTCTTTAATCATTACCAGCGATTGCTAAACTCGGAGAACTATGTCACGCGTCGCCAAAGTCTTAAGTTACTTGGCGAGTTGTTGTTGGATCGACATAACTTTACGGTGAGTCATCGCGCGTAATCTAATCGATGATGCTAATTTTTATATTTCGCCTAGGTGATGACACGGTATATATCTAACCCAGACAATCTAAAACTTATGATGAACATGCTAAAAGAACGGTCTAGGAATATTCAATTCGAAGCCTTCCACGTATTCAAGGTGTTTGTGGCCAATCCAAACAAACCGAAACCGATCCTGGACATTTTGCTACGCAACCAGGAAAAGTTGGTGGAATTTCTGATGAAGTTCCACACCGACCGAGCGGAGGACGAACAATTTAACGACGAAAAAGCATACCTAATTAGACAAATTAAGGAACTGAAAGCCGTTCCGGGACATTAGTAGATTCCTATTTTTGCTAGACGTTCTATCTTTCATTTTTATAATAATTATTAATTAATATATATTGCTCTTGTTATTTAGTATTTTGTTCGGCTGGAATCGATTCGGTTGCCGGTCGGCTGAATTAAATTAAAATCTCGCAAACATTCGCGAGCTACAAATTTAAATGATGAGTTTTCGCGCATAATTCCTGCCAACTGTTGTGGTTATGTATAATTGTATTATTTGTAATAAAACTTGTCTTCTTTCGAACACACAATTTGCATTTACTTCTTGTACAGGGTCGGTTTATTCGAAATTTACATGATAACAATATATTCGCCTAAATAAAACGAAATAAGACTCATTTAGGATTAACAAATTTGCTGTTTGGTTTAGCGTAAATTATGTGATTATCAAATTTATCCAAATATACATAAGGGTGCCTATATTGAAAATAGTGCTTAGTAATTTAGGGCGAATTTGTATGCAAAGCGATGGACTGATAAGAAAAGATTAAACGGGGCACTTGTTTTCAATTAAATGACACAATTTCCGTTGAAATGAAAGTGTAGCGCGATCAGTTTTATTTAAGTTTAATTGATATATTTAAATAGTAAAAATATAGATAAGTTATATGTACCTATGTATTTTATTATATTCATTATTTACATGGAATAAAAGTCTTGTAGAAAAAAAACTAATTTGAATTTCAAATCATACTCAGATCGCGCCACCTTACCGCAACCAATCAAATGGCCGCATTTCAATCGGTTGCTATGGTTACGATCGATCAACAACTTGGAAATAAAATTATCTAATCAACCAATTTACGTCAATTTAGCAATTAAAACGTTCGGCAAAAATAGAATTCCGAACAATCAAACATTTTTTATTATACACATCAACAACAGGCAGAGATAAAAACACTTAGACGAGTAAAATCGAACCAACCAAACAATGAATTGGAAATAGCACCCGTTTATTTAATTTAACTGTCTTTCAAACGTCTACCAAAACCGCCTTAATATGCTCGTACGCCGTATTCATCACCCCCCAACTCAAAAACGCGCGCGTGCAATTCATATAAACCCCGTGATAAAAGTAACTTACTCGACTACCGCGCTGACGATAAATCCCGACCATCACGCGAAACATGTTCTCGTATTCGCCGCCGATCTTGCTCTGCATGGAGACTTTCAACACATTCAACGGATAGAACAGACTGGACAATACGACACCGATCATCGCGCCACAGAAGAACTCGGTCAAAGTCCGCAGCACTTCGTTGCTTTGTTTCGGAACCCTACAATTGATCTCGTCGCGTAATATGAAGAAGCCCACGTTGGACGGGCCATTGCGGAATAGGATCGGGACTAGACCGCGGTAGTATTCGCCCAAGCCGAATACGCGAATGGACCGGAAAGCATGCACTGTGTTTTTGTACTTGTCGTGGTACCTGGCATCGGCGAGGAGAGTTTGCACGCGTTCGAACGGCATGAGGATTGCTTCGGTTGTGCCGGACATTAAAGCGCCGATCGCTTTCGCTGAGTATGGGTTCATTCCGAGGTCGGTTAACGGGCGGCGCACTTCTTCGTACACGCCAAACATTAGCGAAAGAGAGAGCGTCTTTTGGCATAAAGGGGGTAGCATCCCTCGGTAGAGGTAGTAGATGCCTTCATTGCGGAGTTGCTGTAAAGCTTTGCGCGCTTGGACGCCATGGAGCATCTGCAAGTAATTTAATTGATTGCCCGGTGTTTGGGACGATTAGATAAGATTGCTAACCTGTCGGAAGATGATTTTGTTGACGGGATAAGTGACGGTGACATTTATAAATGCTGCGCCCCATCCGCAAGCGAATTCTTTCCAGTTTATGGTTAATCGTGGTTCAATCAATGCGTTTCCATTCATTGTTTCAAACTGGCTCGTTGATGTGGCATACTCTTATCACCACCATTAATTAATACTTTAATATGATTAATGTAGCCTAATTTTGTTGGTTAATTATTATTTATTTAGTGTTAAAGGCCATCAGCTGATAGACGCCATTTTGACAATGTCGCCAACTAGAGAATTGGAAAATTTTCCAAAATAAATGTGAAGTTAGCTGCAATTAAACGTCAACGTGACAGTTCAGATTTCCTAACCTACAAAAATGGATGTAAAAGAAAACGCATTCGCGAAAATGGAGAAAAACTGCCAGGAAGAAATGATGAAACTACAACTGGCCGAGGTAAAACAATTCCGCTACATCCCTACAAAAGAATCCCACGATTTTAATTACAGGAAGCACTAATGCAAGACTTAAACAACATGCTAAACCAACGAGTATTCCTCGAAGACAAAATCAAAGGCCTCAGCAAATTAATCCCCACATTAAAAGTGGTGAAACAAGAAGCGCAGGATCTAGTCAACACGATCCACGACATTTCCGACTCGTCCGAGAAGATTAGCGGCAAAATTCGCTCGCTGGACACCGCGCGAGTAAGAAACTCCCCCAAAATAAACAAATATAACAATCTAACCTTTAGGGCCGCGTCAACGAATGCCAAACCCGCGTCAGCGACTTCATCGACTTGGAAATCTGCTCGCAAGGCGTGCAAGCCGCAATCCTCGACTCCGATTACGAAAAGGGCGCGGGCCACGTCCACCGCTTCCTCTCCATGGACCAATCGCTACTTCGCCGCACGGCCACCGACATGGAAAACGTCTCCAACATGCTGAAATCCGTGCGCACGCTACAAGACGCGACGGGGCAATTGCGAGCCATCGTCGAGCACAAATTCAACGAAGCGGTCACGGCCGAAGACTTGGTATCAATCGAGCGATTTTTCAAAATATTCCCGCTGCTCGGGATGCACGAGGAAGGCATCAAGGAGTTCTGCACGTACTTGCGCTCGAAGATCGGCGTGGTCGCTGAAAAGAATTTGAAATCCGCGTTAACGACTTCGGTTTCCGATAAGAGACATAGCGTGATATTCGCGGACACGCTAACGCTGTTGTTCGAAGGCTTAGCGAGGATTGTGGACACACACCAGCCGCTGATTGAGACCTATTACGGCCCCGGTCGCTTAAAGTCGGCGATCAGCATATTGCAGAAAGAATGCGACGTGCAAGTTAAACGTATCCTGAAAGAGTGGACAAAGTTCCGAGCGATCCACAAAAAGATCCAGCTGATCAACGATTTGAATCGCATGAGCGCCAGCTCGAGTTTCGGCAAATTGGAGAAAATCGACCCGAAGGATTTGGATATTCTAATCGGGGAGATTACGTTGATGCATTATCGCAGCGAGTTGTACATTCGCTTCGTGTATCGGAAGGTGGGATTGGATGTGGAGGTCGGCGTGCAGGAGCAAGACGAGAAGGAGCGGATATTGGGCGATTTGGATAAAGTGATAAAGCACAGCGATTTGAGTCAATGCAAGCACGAATTGCTGTCGCATTACTTGCGACTCGAGCAGTACTTTATGGAGGAAAGCGTGAATAAGGCGGTGAGCATGGACACGTTGGAAGGGGCGCAGCAGAGTTCCAGTATGGTTGACGATACGTTTTTTATTATACGCAAATGCATTCGGTTCGTATTAATTTAACTGTCTAATAATTTAATTTAATTGTGCATTTTTAGTCGGTCGATTTCGTCCGGAAGCTTGGACGGCATTTGCGTGACAATAAACAACGCATGTCGCGTTCTAGAAAACGACTACTGCGAAGTGTTACGCGCGCGCTTGAAGCAAGGCTACCCGTCCGGCTACTTGGACCTAACCCAGGCGTATAATGTGTTGCATACTTCGATCCAGCAAGGCCGACTTCAGTCGAACGACACCGAGCAATCCCGAACCGCTTTCGTGGTCGCCTTAAACAACACCGACACAAGCGTGGAATACATCGACGCATTGTGCGAAAGTGTCCTGAAAGAAATCGACCAAGCCTTACCGAATATGAACAGCAACGAGCGCGGCAAATTGGAAAGCTGCTTGTCAGGCGTTTCGTCCGTCACCACGAATCTTCGCGAGATTATCGAGTATGGTGTGCAGCAATTGCGGGCGAGTGCGATTAAGCCGCGCGTTAATCCGTGGGTCGATGCGTTCCTTAACGTGAACCATCAACTCACTGAGGATGAATTGTCTGTGTACGAAGCGGGCGAATCGTTTGTGCAAACGTTGATCATGAATTTGGAGACGCTTTTGTCGTCGTTTAAGGACGTTTTGACCGCTGCGAATTACGATTCGTTCACGTCCGTGTTGACTGCGGAAGTTACGGCGCGGTTTGAGAAGGTTATTTTGAAGTCGTCATTTAATCGCGTAAGAATTAAAAAATTAATTTAGTTTGTCTGTTAATTAATGTTGTGTTATTTAGTTAGGTGGATTGGTGTTGGATAAAGAAGTCCGTTCATTGGCTGGGTACATTACCGCAGCGACTTCGTGGTCTGTTCGCGATAAGTTCGCGCGGTTGACGCAAATTGCGACGATTTTAAATTTGGAGCAAGTCGCGGAAATTGCGGACTATTGGGGCAGTCATGATGGAGCCCTAACTTGGCGGTTGACGCCGAGCGAAGTCCGAAGTATTATGGCTTTAAGGTAAATACGAAATTAATACGCGAAATAATTTTGTTTAATTTTTGTCTATTTGTTGCAGGAATGATTTTAAAGTCGAAGACA
Source organism: Cryptophagus acutangulus (assembly GCA_963556235.1). Taxonomy (NCBI): domain Eukaryota; kingdom Metazoa; phylum Arthropoda; class Insecta; order Coleoptera; family Cryptophagidae; genus Cryptophagus; species Cryptophagus acutangulus. Next base: position 5,807,719 of record OY744569.1, read on the forward strand.
TCCGGCGATTAAAATTGTAAATAGTTGTAGAATAGCTTGAAGTGAACGAAAATCGTAAAAAGCAGTTCGCAAATTAATTATTGAAGTTATTCGTACACAAATAATTCGTCCAAGCACTTTTTATTAAGCCACTATTTTTTAAACACGCGAATACGCGTTTATTTTAATTAATTAGCGTAGAATTGTGGAGAAATAGCGATTGTAGACGAGCGCGTGTTGCCCCGACCGTAGCAACAGCGATACTGAGACTGGCTCGAGCTCGAAGTCGCCGCGCAGTCAAGCACGCTCGCTTTACAAATCCCTACCCTTTAAATGTTATTATATTAACCGGACGGCTTTTTATGATTTTTGTTTAACAATTATAAGCACTAGTATTTTTAAATGTTGCAAATATATATTTTTAACGCGAAATTATTATATAAATAATTTACTAAACTAATTATTACACAAAATAACTCTACAACCAACTAAATCAATCAAAATAATCCTCAATATCGACATCCGGATCCAGCAAATCGTCCCCATACGGCTCCAAATCCAACTGGTTCAAAATCAAATTCTCCACGGTCTCCTCCAAATCCGTATCGCCAATCAAAACGGCCCCTTGCAACTTATTCCCCTGGAGCACAAACTTAACATATTCCCGCCCTTTCGTCATCCGCAACAATATCTCATAATCCCTCCCCAATTTCTGCCCGTTAAACAACCCCAACAACACCACCTTGTACCCGAAAAGCCGTGTCGAGTGCGCGAACATCTCGAAACAAAAATCTTGCAAAATATCTTCGCCGCGGAAATGTGCGGACATGCAACCCGCAGCGTAGCACCCCATTTGTCGGGCTTGCGTCCACAGTTTCATCGGGAACCAATGCTTGGCATGCGGCCAGTCGGCTTCGCAAACATCCCCCGCCGCGTAAATCTGCGGCAAGTTCGTCTGCATGAATTCGTTCACTTTCACACCACCGTCCACCCCGCGATTTAAATTATCCAGCACGAAATTGCAGCGCGGATGCACGCCCGTAGCCGAAACGATCAAATCGCACTCGTTAATAACATCGCCGTTCGTTAAAACGACGCACAATTTCTCACTACACGCGACCGAAGCGATTTCGCTTTCGTAATGCACATTCACGCGATTTGAATTATTCCCGCCCCGGATGTTCAAATGTTTGAACCAATCCGGGCCTAGTGCAGCGCCGGACTTACTAAAATTGCCGCCCGCGTCAAATCGCATGCGTTTGACAATTCCGGCGGTAGGGGGCGTGTTTGACTTTATCAGGGCCGATTGGAAGAATTCGGCAGCCCCGGCATCGACAAAAGTGGCCGTAATGTGTTTGTCTTTGACGACCCAATGCACGTCCACATTTGCGATCTTATAAACCAATTCTGAGGCAATCCCGCCGTTACCCACAATAACAATCGTTTTGCAATTCGCGAGCTTTGCTACAAACTTTTCCACGGAGTCCGTATCGCGTATGCCGACAATCTGCGGACAATTTTGCGCTTGCGGGATTAATTTCGCCTCAGCGCCCACACACAAGCAAAGAAACTTGTACGAAATAATTTGATCGCGGTCGGTTTTAAGGCGAAATTGCTCAGAATTGATTTCGGCGACCGTGCCGTGCACTACCGTTATATTACCGCACCGTTTACTTAAATCATTACTACTCTCTTCGACTACATCGAAATTAACTAAAGTCCGCGTAACACTGCTTAGATTAGTGACAGTCTTAATAAGCGCCGATTCGCTGATTAAAATAATTGATTCGTTCGGTTCGAGGAAAGCTAAACGTTCGGCACAACTGACACCGGCAATGCCGCCGCCGACCACCACAAATGTGGCACTTTCCATCTTAATTAAACATAATCAGCGTAGTTGTACTTACGGAAAGGCACGTCGTAAGTGAGCAGTCCTTTATTCTGAGCCCGTTTAATGGTCACTAGCAGCAGTTGATGTTTCTTCTGGCACAGCCCCGTTTTGTTGTAGCTGAGAATCGATCCGGTGTGCGGGCAGATGAATTGCTTGAGTAGATCCAAATTGTTCTCGTCCAGGATTAAGTATTCGTCGCGGCAAATCGGGCATGGACTTGCTGTTGTGATTTCGCCCCCGCGGATGCAAGTTCTGCGTGTCTTCTTCGGTGGGTAGAGTCCTTTGTGGTTGCGTCTGTATGGCACCCAGACGGGTTGATCGCCGTACGTTTGCTGGTAGGCTTTGCTTTGCAGGTAGCGAATACTGGTTTCCACTGGGATTTGTTCGGTGCGATCTTTGGTTATGTTGCGTTCTTCTAGCACGACTTTGTCAGCATTGTCTTGATTTTGGAGCACTACTGTAGTTTGGAACAAGCTTCTTGTGATTATTGGTTGCTTTGTTAACGTGGTTTTAATTAAACTGGTCAATGAAAGCATTTTCTTGCTGCTTCGAGTTTGAAACTTAACCTCAAATATTTGACCCATAGATAAAGGATACTTATAGATACCGGACTCTCTCATACAAATCCCAAAGAGTGTTTTTAATTGATACCGTAATCCAGAGATGGCGCTGATGCATTACAGATTCCTAACTTGAATTATTGTCGGGTTTTTTGGCGGGAATTTCAAATTTCAAAATTGTGAATTTAGGTCACTGGGTTGATTCTGTGCATATCTGTGAGTTCTGTAAGAAATCTGTAAGACTTAAACACTTAGCTAAAATGTGTAATTAGTTCAATACACTCTAAATCACTATCTTTAGCTATAATTTAGTGATTTAAAGTGAATTCTAACTAATTATACATTTTAGCTAAGTGTTTAAGACTTACAGATTTTTTACAGAACTAAGATATGCACATAAATAATGAAAACAAAGTTGCAGTATATAACATATATGTAAATATATATATATAATATTAGTATATAATAATATATCCTTTTCGTGGTTTTTCCATCACTTCTAAATCAGAATTATCTTCTGTACCTATCTCTTGACAAGTAACTGGAGCTGAAGTAGATGGCTCAGGCTCAAAGTCGATGTCCTCGTTTGGCTCATCTAAAAATAAATTATTTAATTGTTAATTTTAATGCAATATTATTTTCTAAATGTCTGAATACATTTTTAAGACGTCTATGGTTGAATTCTGCATTTCAAGTCAAGTAAGAATTCTGACGAATTCCCGGGAAGAATTTAACAAAGATCTTACCTGTCAATAATTTGGGGATGCTTCCTTTCAAATTTCTTCGGTTTCAGACCGTTATAAATTTGTCATCTTTCGAAAAATTAACATCGCATACAGAGTATGATTTTCTTCGACATTTCTCCAGTTCTAGCAAATCAAGTCTCTGAACCGTATGGCACCAATGTCTATGCAACTAAAAATATAATGCATTAATAATGAATAATATTAAAAGTTATATTATACCTCATCATTAGATGGAAAAATTTATCTAATATGCTTGGTCTTGTAGGAATTCTTACAACCACGAACAGCACAGGTGAAACCCATTGTTTATAACAAAATAAACAAAACGTATTGCACAAAAATTTAATCTTTCTTCACAAAATGGAAATAAAAACGATAGGAAAACACGATATCACCAAGACTTAAGTGAGGTTGTGTTGTGACAGTGGCGAAGTAAATAAAGCGTCACGTGATTGGGAGTGGAGGAACACTCCGCTTTGCTACACTAGCGCTAACTAGTTGCATTATTGGAAGTATGAACTAAAATCCTACGCAAACAACCAATGACCTTGGCAATGCGAGTTAGCAGAGCATGATTTGACCTGTCAGAACTCAGCTGTGAATCAGCTGTGTGCGGAAAGCACGTGTACCAACATTATCGCAATATTATTATATTAAGATTCTCTTTATATAATTAAAGTTATACTTTTAATTATTGTTTGTAATATAAATTAATTAATAAATCCATTTTTAGTTTGAATATTAATAGCGTATATTAATTGTAGTAAATATTATTTAAATAGCGCGCCACCTAGAAGAAAGAGCCAACATTAAAATTAATTCCAGTGACATGTCACTAGAATTTTTCCATATTTCTAGGGGGTTTTGACTTTATCAAATTTGATCAACAAAACATCTAATTAATATAATTCGCTAATCAATACCATTCTTAACAGTTATTTAATTAATAATATAAATAATACATATTAATTGCTGTTCAATAAGTGTTTTGTATAATATATTAACGTACTTCAATGATAATTAGTTGCAGTTTGATCCCGGTGCGCTTGCGCTTTGACAGGAAACGGGTACAGTCTATTGTTCCCGATCTCTAGGCAACGTATCGATTCATTCATTTCCGTCTTTAGATTGGTAGAGCTCGAAAGTTGTTGCATTTTTGCGTGCAAAAATTGTATATAATTTGTATTAATTTAACAGTTTAATTTGTATTTTGCTTAATAATGGCTAAACGAAAACGTTGTAATATCTAAATTTAGTATAAACTTTGATTAGATAGAGCAAAGGGGGCATACGCATAACATACGTTGTAGACCACGTAATGGAGTTCAGGGCGTCACCACACCCGATGGCGTAGCACAGAATTCGTTCTTTTTTGGTTGTTTTTACTCAATAAGACCGAATCTCCATTCTTATTCCGTCAAAGCTAACCGAAACTCTCGTTCCCGTCGATAAGTGAGCAATTCTACCTCTAGTGCGACATTTTAGGATTATATAAAAAGATGGTAAGGTTCACTCTCATACAATTTTACTTGTACATAATAAAATCTATCGTATCCAATGTGGTTTTTATATGATATGCAACGGCTAAAGTGCCTTTGTTTATTTTATAGATCGATTTCTGGCAGCCACTAATCATAATATCGATTTTCAATTTTTTTTATTTTGTTATTTCCTTTCAAAGCAATATGGCTGTTAAGCCGCCATTTAAAATTCTGCTGACGTGTCGACAGGACCGTATTCTAATCATTTATTAATTTATAGCCTCGCATCGATCCATTACAATTGTTAAACTGCTTGTCAGTTCTTTTGTCACCAGAGGGCGGCATTTTATCCAGAGACGAAGTACCACGTCTTGTAAAGTAAGCAATTTTCAATTTTTTTTTCGTTTAATTTAATTATTGTCACCGACCAATCAATTTGCAAGGAGAAGGTATACGTCATCATGATGGTAATTAACGGTCGCTTGATTATTATTATTATTGATTGGTTTAAATTAGGTTAGAAAATAATTTAGTGTTCAAATGCTACCAACTCAAATTAATTTAGGGGTTAATGCAGCCAACCAAAAATATTTTGACATAAAATGCATGACACATATACTTTCTCGCTGCTCCACAAAGATCACCATTTAATTTTGTACGTAATAATTTCAGTTTAATGACGAAATTTTCAAAAAAGCTCGTCAGTAAATGCATTTATGTGCTGATACTAAAAAACACGAAATCCAACCTGGTGGATTTATTTATGGCCGAAGGCGGCTGGACCTTAATACAAAACTGGCTCCAAGATGCCATGCAACTGTCAAATTGGGACTTAGTTACCGAAATTTTAAACCTCCTTTTAGTCACCCCCGTTGACGTTGAACGCTTAAAGCTCAACCATTTGCCCAAACTCGTCAAAAACCTGTCGCGACGCGAAGACTTGCAAAACGTGCAATCCCTGTCGAACAAACTCGTGCAACATTGGCTAGTCATCGTGAAAAGCAACGACAACAATCCGCAGCCGGAGCTTCGAGTCGCCGAGCAGAAAGTCGAACAAGCACCGGAAGTTGTGGCGAATAATGTCGTCGAAGTTCCGCCGGTAGATGTCGTTGATAGCGCGGCTAAGCCGGAAGTGGAGGAAAATGCGGATGCGATTCCGACTGGGACGTTTTACAAAGTCTCAGTGCGCGATGGCAAGCAAATAATCAGCAAATTGGCTGCTACTATGACTGAGGAGGAGAAGAAGGTCGACAAAAGTAAAAGTCGCAGTAAAAGTAGTTCTAGTAGTAGTAGTAGTAGTCGCAGTAAAGATAAAGATAAACATCGCTCGAGTTCGAGTAGTAGCAAAGACCGCGATCGCAGTCGCGACAAGTCGCGCAGCAAAGACAAGCACCGCAGTAATGGTTCAAAATCGAGTAGTAGCAGCAGTAAAAGTACAAGTAGTAACCGCAAGGAGAGGAAAGAGAACCAAGCCGACAAAGATAAAGACACTCTAGCGAAAATCAAACCGCCAAGTGTCGACAAATTGGCGCGCATCCCGAAAAAGGTGGACGAAAAGGTGAAGAAGAAGCCGACAATGTCGATCGAGGTGCGCAAAGCGAGCGAAGAGCGCCCGAAAACCGTCAAAATCTTCAATTCGAAGATGCGCTCGACGGGGTTGGAGGAGGAGGTGAAACCCCCTCCACCGCGCGTAGCGAAGAAGAGCAGCACGGCGACTGCAGCGCCGATTAAGCGCACGTCACCTCCGCCAACTAAGGAAGCGCCCCCGGAGAAGAAGCCGAAGATCGAGCTGCCGGAACGTCAAGGAGGGATCAAACTGATACCGCCGAAACCAAAACGTAAGTTTGCGCGAGCACTGGATTTATTGTGGTTTATTTTGCAGGTGGGATCACTGGTTGGGGTCAGCAGCAGATTCGTCAGTCAGTTAAGGTGGTTTTTCGTTTAGTATAATGGCAGGTAGTTTTAATTCGTCGTCGTGCCCCCATCGGCGCTACCGTTACGATTGACGAAGAAGATATTTGTATTTGTTGTTACAGCATTTGTTTTACTATTTGCAATTAGTAGGTCTTCGATTATATGATAAATATATATGATTTCCTTTTGGTAAGTTGTCTTGTAAATTTTGACTGTATTTTAACAAGTATTGAATAAAAAGTCGTTAAACATAATCAAGGTATATGGGACAGGTCCTCTCCTTTAACATTTAAGTATTGCTCAGTAAAGCAGGGACGAGCCAGTTTACAAGACAAATATTCAGTGAGCGCGAATGCAAACAATGCGTTATCGAATCCTAGAAATTTTAGAAACATTAATAAGCTCTCAAATACCTAAAATCCGTCGATTTTTTTTAGTTAAGTCAATTGCACAAACAGCTCAAATTTAATGCATGCAAATATTTTTTAGAAAAATAATTACAATATATTACGAGATTTTAATCGCATGAATGGGACGAAATATTCGAGTTATGAGTAGATTACTCATCATGCTGCATTATTCACGTTTTATATTAATATATTGTAATTTCACGTTTCAGTCAAGCTTCGCTTACCTATGACGTCACTCGATTTAAGTGGGGTGTTAGTGCAACTGACATTACCCTTTAAAATTAATTTTTCTCATTTAACCGTTGCAGATAAATTCAAAAAGGGGCTAAACTAACATAAAACTAATTGCTTTGCAATAGTGTCCAAAAACGCATGTATTTCGCTTTTATTTGAATTGCGCGTGGTGCGTTCTGCACATGCGCAGTCGAGTTGCGATGCGCGAATTCGTAAAAAAGGGTATTAATATTGTTAAATTAATGTTTCTATAATTTCAAGGTGCGCGATAACGCATTTTAATTGCACAACCAATTAAATTAAAGATAAAACTCCCTTAATTGGGAAATGTCACTTTATTAATTATTTATTTCCGACGAAATAAATATTTTAAGTTTTATCGTTAATTTAACAGTCAAACAATTTATTTCTAAACCGCCAATAATTAATATTTAGAGCGACAATCGAAATAACCCGTTCGGGCAACTTCGGCAATCATCGGCACTGACGAATCTGCGCCACCAAATAAACCAATTTGTTTTATTTCACCCCCTTTTCTAAACCACAAAAATAATTCTATTCTTCTTCTAGCGGTACTCCAAGAGAGCGACATCTTCATGGACGCGTTAACTGCGTCAGCCACCTCGAAAAAAGAGCCGAAAAAGCGCAAACGCCGGATAAGCGTGTCGAAAGACACTCCGAACTCCCCATCAAGCGAGGCCCCGACACCAACATCGCCATCGCTGGGCATTAAGAACATCGCGCCCATCAATTTCTACCAAGACACGCTCACGGAGGAGTCGGCGGATAAGGAGAACAATTCGGACAACGATAATAAGACCGACAACCAGGAGAATAAGGATCGCGCGACTACGCCGACGGATGACGCGGACGACGAGGAAACTAGCAGCAAGACGAGCCGCATTAACGCGTCCGGCCGCAAAGGCGTGCTGCTATACGCGAAGAAGCGCGGCCCGAAGCGTTCGATCACTTGGAAAACGGACGCGGATCTAGTCGAGGTGCGCTTCTTCGAGTTGGACGAAACCGAACGCGTTAACGTCACGAAAACCTTCATGGACATGCAGAAGATGGACATTTCGGGCGAACGCGAAGCGATGATGGCGCGCAAGTTGCCCAACGAGGACCTCATGGAGGCCGCGACCCCATGGCGCATCCCTTACATTATAGACCAACCCGATGCGCTTATTGTCCCCGGTAATAAAAGCTTCGAGAAAGAGATACAATTCGCACGCGAAAAAATTGTCCTGCAAGCGTTTTATTTCGACCGACGGAAAATACCGGACACTCCCGATGAACCAATGCCCGAAACGCATCCGATCACGAACTTCGTCACGATCCCGCTCGAGGACAGCGAAAGTCAGGAGATCGATTTGAGGAACACGCCGTGGCCGGAGCCGAAAGGCTCCCCGCCGCATATGGAACCCGCGCAAATGCCGCCGCAGGTTTTCCAGAATATCAATCCGAGCGGGTTTAATCAGAATTTCCCGCCAATTCCGCCGCCCGCTTTCCAAGGCATGCCGCCGCGATTTAACGGGCCGAACAATTTCGGCCCGCCGAATATGATGCCGAACGGCAATATGATGGGGCCCCCGAATATGGGCCCGCCGCCCGATATGATGAACCATCAGCAAGGCCCGATGGGCTACATGGGGCCCCCTGGTGGCGATTATCCGCCGAATGACAATTTCCCGATTCCGCCGTTCAATCAGCCGCCCAATATGTTCCCACCGAATAATTTCAGGGGCGGGATGAACAATTTTAGGGGGGGTGGTTTTCGGCGTGGGGGTGGTAATAATAATCCGCCGTGGATTCGCATGAATGGGCCGCCAGGGCCGGGTCCAGGGGGGAATTGGAATCGTGGCGGTGGGGGGCTGGGACGGGGCGGTAGGGGTAATGGGCGGTTGTGTAAAAATGTGAAGAATCACGGATATTGTAGGAATATGGATAATTGCTCGTTTTTGCATCCGTAAGTGCGCGATTTGTGGGGGAAATTTTGTGATATTCTTTTATAAGAACTTGTACAGATTGTATATTAATTGTCGAGTAGTGTAGAACGCTTAATCTTACAGAACATTGTACAGTACAAATTTATTTCGTTAGATTGATTAGGATGTCATGTTATAGCCCATCCGCTAATTTATTCATTGTGATATCGCAGAGGGGACCGCTTGTACATTTCAATTTGTATATAAGTTTCAGTTTTTTTTTTCTCTATTAATTGTGCTTTGGTTCAGTTTCGATATAAATAACGAATGTAAATTTCTTTGAATGTGAAAGTGTGCTATTTTTTTAATTTCTTGATTAATCATTTACTTTTCTACAATGATTTTTTTTATAAGAGTCTACTACATTCATTTAATCAAATTAAATACGATTTTTCAAAGATAATTGTTTGTTTTACTTCAAAAAAATATTTAAGTTGGTAGCAACTTAAACCACCATGACGACAACATGGCCGTGATATTGATTTTATAGTGGTTTACATCCACGCTATATAGCTCAGCTACTCCCTCCTAGAGGGTGCTACCACAACTTTCCCTTAAATCCACCTAACCACGCCTACAGACTCAATCGTGAATACCGTCACCGAGATGGCGCCCTAAAAATCTATCAATCATGGCCGACTTAGTAAGTACAAGTTCCCCCATTATCAATAATATGTAATCAGCTGACAACCACACGCAAATAAATATCGCTGTCAACAATAATGCATTCGTTTAGTTAGTAGTAGATTAATCAACCAGCAACAAGCGGCGCGCACTTCAGATAACGTACGTATCCTCCTCACAAAAATTACTCCCAGTGCCTTCACCAAAATTAACAAAATTCATTCCAGTGGCCCCCAATACTAAAATGCAACGCTGGTACTTTCTAGAAGACCCCAGCAATGCGGCACAACGCCTCGGCCGTGGCGATTCGGCCGCATCCAGCATCACCAGCTCGAAATCAACCATCCATCCAACGCGCGACTGGCTTTTCCAAGTCGAAGCACCCGATTTACAACCGGGCGAAGTAATCTGCATCGTCGGCAATGTGAAGGAGCTCGGCTCGTGGCTGCCGGAAAAATGCGTCGCGTTGCAAAAAGCGCCCAATAATAACGACTCCAATATTTGGTCGCGTCAGCTGCAACTACCGGAGTTGCAGATCGATTTCCGGTATTGTGTGTGCGTTATCATCGAAAACGGGATACAGGCGATCGTGCGAAGCTGGGAGACGAATTTGAAGCCGCGCTCCATCGGCAGTCATGAGGCTTGCAGCAATCAGCTGGATTTCTACGGGCGCTATGATGGCGGTGAAAGTGTGGAACGCGGCTGGTTGAATAAGGAAACGGTCGTTTTGCTGAAATTGCACAAGAATCCGTTGACGCTTTGGCGGGCGAAGTACGCAAATCGCCAGGTTTTCATTAAAGTGACCCCGGTGAGCTTGGCGAAGTTGAGCGAAGCGTTGGAGGACTCGTTGAGCACGGATGCGGTGGAGCATCCGAAGCACGCGTTTACGGAAGTCGCTAGTCTGCATAGTGAAGACGCGCGTTTCCGTCCCCAACAGCAATTCGGACATGAGCTGAAAGAGGGCGACATGCTTTTCTTTCAAACCACGTTACTGTTCCCGGTGAATGTCGCGTTCCTCGTCGATTTGTATATTTACAGTTCGAGAGCTGTTGAGGGTGAGCCGCCCTACCATGCGGGGTTCAGCTATTTGCTGCCCAGCGCCCTGCAGCAGAGTGAAGGTAGCGTCGTGTTGCCGGTGACTAGCACCAAGCAGCGCCCTCTAGGCCAGCTCCAGATGGATTACTTGCTGATCGGACCTTTGGCGAATTTCAAGTGCGACATGCGTGTGTCGTACGCGCGACATTGGAAGAAGTCGCGCGCTAGTTTGGATGTGGGCCATCGGGGGTCGGGGTCCAGTTTCAAGAATCAGCCGAAGAATTGCGCGGAAGTGCGCGAGAATACGATCGCTAGCTTGAATACGGCCATTGAGCATGGGGCCGATTATGTCGAGTTCGATGTGCAGCTGAGCAAGGATTTGGTGCCGATTATTTACCATGATTTTCATGTCGCCATTTCGTTGAAGAAGAAGAAGGAGTTGGAAGATGGCGACATGTTGGAGTTGCCGTTGAAGGACTTGACGTTGGATCAGTTGAAGTTGTTGAAGGTAATTATTGAATTGCGCGGGAATTGTTATTAATAATGACCTTGCATTGTTCGTGTAATGTCAATTATTTTATAAATAATTGTGTTTGTCAAGTGTTTGTCACGCAATGTCAATGTGGAATTTTTTTTAGATTTGATTGCAATCTAAATATTTTGTTCCAAGTATTATTTATATTTCTTGCCAATATTTTATTTTTGCTTACGCATTTGTTGGTTTTAGTCCAAATTTTTTATTATTAATATTAGCCGCCATTTTATATTATTTGAATGCATATGCCCAAAGTTATGCAACCAGCAATACACCAAAATATGATTTTCCTCCAATTTTTAGATCTACCACGTCACCGAAGGCAAATCGAAGAACCCCCGCTTCTTCGACGAAGACCTCGAAGACCATCAACCCTTCCCCACCCTGCAACAAGTCCTAGAAGTCCTCAACCCCCATGTCGGCTTCAACATAGAAATTAAATGGACGATGCAAATGGAAGATGGCACTTATGAATTGTACCATCCAACTGATCTTAACTTGTACCTGGACACCATCCTCGAAGTGGTGATGCGCTATGGCGGCAATCGAAGGATCGTCTTCTCCTGCTTCAATCCGGATGTTTGCCAAGTGATTCGCATGAAGCAAAATAAATATCCGGTGCTGTTTCTGACGGTCGGCGAAAGTAAAACGTACGATCGCTACAAGGATCCGCGATGTTGGTCCATTAAGTCGGCGACGAAGTTTGCAAATATGGTCGATATCTTGGGCATCAATGTGCATACGGAGGATCTACTCGCTGAACCCACTTTGGTAATTTTAAATTAATTTGTTAGAAATAATTTTAACGATTTATTTCAGGCTCAAATGGCGATCAGGGCCGGACTGGTAATATTCTGCTGGGGCGACCAAAACGCCGACCCCGCCACTATTAGGTACCTTAAAGACTTGGGATTGCATGGCGTTATTTACGACAAAATGTACCAGCATTCGACGAAGGAGGTGAAGGAGAGCGTTTTCCTGATGGAGGCGCGCGAGTCGCAGAAGGACCTTCTGCGTATGGCCGCGGCCAAAAATGAAGATGCGCCGATTAAGCCTAAGGGTCAACAAGTTATTAAGGAGTTGGCCCAAAATGTCGAATTTATTCGGAATAATTTGGGTGATCATTTGTCAACTGCTACCTCACTTGCTAGTTTAGAAAGTCGATATTCGAAGTAGATTGGGTTTTTTTGGGTAAATTGTAAATTATTCTTGCCGCAAGCATTTGATATTAGTAAATATTTATATTGCACGATGATAACTTTAATTGATGGACAGTTCAAAGTATAGAAAATAATTGTTAGTTATGCAATTTAAATTATTATATTATTGTGATACACGAAATTCTTCCACTAGATTTAATTACACGCAATTAGCTATTTAATAAAAATTATTGTGAATTGAATTTGTGAAGCAATGCAATAAAAATAACGCACACAAAAAATGAAGTTTTTTTTATTTACTCAATTAATTGCAAAAGAATATAAATAAGCTCTATTTGCATTTTACATTTCTTTAATTGTAGTGATGGTGAGATGTAATTTATATTAAAGATCGGATAGTAATTGAAAATTACATGTTCGTGTAACATACTTTAATAGATATATATTTTCTCTTAAAATGAGAAGCGAGCGATGCAGAAAATTTTTGCCACCGATAATAAAAATGCATTAATAATTAGTTTAATAATAAGTTTACTTGCGTGATGTAACATATACCTATAAAGATTGCTCTAGTGTATTAAGTAGATCCTAAACTTTGACCGATTTCAATTAGAAAAAAAAAAAAATTAAAAAAAAATTATTTAAATTTTTAAAATTCAAATAAATTTGCAAATAATAAATTATTAATAAAAAATTATTAATAATATGTAATCAAAAGAAGCCCTACGTGCAACGCCCCGCAAAATATATTTTTTTTTTGTTAAAAAAAAAAATTGCTTCACATTCTGTATCATATTTTTTTCACCCTTTTATGTCAAAAGTAATTTAAAAAAATATTAAAGGTAATTTTAAAAATATTCAAAAGACGTAATAAGATAAATTTTTAACAAAAAAAAAAATTAAAATCATAAAAAAAACGAGAAAAAAAAATTAACCTAAAAATATTTTTAGGTTAAAAAATATTTTTTTTTAACCTAAAAAAAATTAAAATCCAATAACCCATCCTCACAAATCACCTCAGAATAACTTTTCCCCGAGATAAGCATCTAAGCAAGTGTTCTATTGTCCCAAATCAAAATTGAGGCCACTTGTCTGCATAAACTCCTTGGCGGATGCACCTGCTAAAGAAGTGAGAACCTGCACGAGAATCGAAATAGATCTGCATGGATAATTCAGACACACACACACACACCACTGCAATTGCATGCATGTTTCATCTGAACCATTGCGCCTATAAAAACTAAGCATCTATCAATTCCTCAATCATTAACTCTTCATCATTTCATCAACCAACAACTAATACAATGCGGTTGTGCTACTATTTTGTGCTATTTTGTGTGTCTGTCTGTTGTGGTTCCACAATTAAGTTGGATGCGGATCCGGAGGAAGAAATTGTCCGGAAAGTGATTGAGGAATGCATTGCGTCTAATCAAAGGTGAAGGTTTTCAAATTTGCCGCGCGAAATCCCGAACTTGTCGAGCAGGTTAACCAATCTCAAGTCCGGGATTTGCGCGCGGCAAATTCAAATCGCTCTAACCTCCAATTTTCTGTTTAGATTGAGTTGCTTCAGCGAGAAAGCCGCAATAGCCATAGAGCGTTCCATCAACTGGGACATCCCGATCTTCGATGGCGTCAACTTAGTACGAAACGAGAAGACGCTGAATTTATCCGAAGCTAGAAGCCTGGACGGCTTCACTCGCCTAACTTCAGCCTTGTCAAATTTCGTCAAATCGCACACGTTTTCCGTCGACCTGTCAGAACCAAGAGGCATCAATAAAGTGGTCAGCTACACGCTTGGTGGAAATCGGCCAAACCAAAACTATGACAGCGACGAGCACGACGATCGCGATGGAGGTGGTGACGGCGGTGGACATGGAGGTGGCGGAGGTGGTGGCGGCGGTGGCAGCTTCATGGGGTACAACAAAAAGGCCGTGAAGAAGGAGAAGAAGTACATGCAGTACGCGTTCATGGTCTTGCTCGGTATTTTCGGTCTGACTGGTCCTTTGGTGATGAAGACATTGGCGATTATGGCGGCCAAAGCGTTGATGGCCAGCAAGGCAGCTCTTATTATCGTCGGATCGGTGGCGTTGAAGAAGATCTTCGAGCATGACCATCACGATCCCAAGCCGAACGTTAAGGTTCACACTATTCCGAGTTATGACCATCATGAGGATGAACATGATCGGATAAGTTACAATTATTTGCCTTCGTACAGTGCGTATAGTCCGTATAATACTTATACTACGACTTATTCTGCGTACAATACTCCGTATAGCTACGCCAAACCAATCCGATAAGATTTTAGTAGTTTGCTGTCCGATTATTTATTTATTTATTTGTGTATTTATTTATTGTTCTTAATAAAGATGCTTTTTGAATTTGGCGCCATGCCGCCTTGTTTTAGTTAGCTGGTTTCAAGCTACCAAAGTCTGACGCTAGATCAATTTAAAATTGAGTAGGCAACCAAACATACACTGCACGCCTTACACTGCCCGTAACTGTAGGTACTTCCCCCACGAGAATTGTCCCTAAACGACCTAAAACGCGACGTTTGTTTTAAATTATCCAACGCATTATTTATTTATAACTATAACAAATGCGTGTCTTTCCGCCAAATGCGACAAGGGTCCGATAGATAAAAAGTGGACACCCTAAAAACTGTCCACCGATCTATATTAGACGGGAACATGTGTGTTTGATGAATTTTTTATGCGGGACAAAATAACGTCGAATTTTTAGGATCTCAACAACTTGATGATGTTGAATTGGAAGTCGATGAATAATGGAAATGTTCGTGGTTGGGACCACGAACGAAGAGTGGCATCGAGAGTATGAATTTGTTGTTAGTTGAAAATGACGGGCCTATTCATTTGCGGTTTGTGTATTAAGCTGAAAATAAGTGGAATGCAGAGAGAACGTTATAAAGCGCTATTCAGTGTTCAATTACGTTTCTGTTAAAATTTAATTTGTGCCCCGACGAAATGTAACTTTGTTTTGCGAGAGAGCTAGGCATAAGCCGCCGAGCCGCCCGCCCGCCGGTGGGAGATGATTCGCAAGCTATATATACAGATATATAACACGTACACAGGATGGAACACTTTAATATCATTTCCAGTTGCGCGGTTTTGTTCAATCCCATCGGAATTTGCACGTGCGTATGCGGCTGCCAATTTTCCAACAGAATTACGCCCGCTCCGCAATATCGGATCGGAATTGCGATATGCGGCGGCCGCAAACTGGACTTTCGATTTATAATTGACAAACTTTCAAATCATCATCCCCTTATTCATCGGCGAGCAAAAAAAATCAAAATATCACAATAAGACAATCAATAAAATCGCATTAGTCGGAGCGAGCGGCGAATTTTCTGGAGCAATTAAGCTGATTCAAATAGATGGTCATTTGGATTTCTCATAGGTACCGTTATGGAGAGTTATTGATGCCACTGTCCCTCTCTTACATAATCCAATTTCGCCCATTATCTGTGCCCTTATGTCCGACGCACATTTATCTCCTTGATGGTCACTCGCAAGAATTGCTAAACCTTCAAAATATATGCGACTAATTGAATTTATTGAACACACAAACTGTCCCCATTATTCCGCATCACAATACACTCGAATTCACGTTACTACGAAAATATAAAACTGCTAGAAAAATATTTGAGCGGAAATAAGTGACTTTTCGAGGTTATAATGTCAAAATGGCGGATAGGTAGAACTTGAGCGTCTAGCTATCGACCACTAGATGTCGGTAGCGCAAATAAAGTGTTACCAATCTCCTTCAAAGTTACGAAAAAAAATGAAAACACTATAAAGCTCCCTAAAAGACATCCTAGAATCCCCCAACCTCAAAATTAACCAAGAAATAATTAATATTATTATGGAAATAATATTTGAAACTATGAAGAAGACACCTAGGTGCAACTGCAGTTCTCGCGAAGCCAACAGCGCACTGTCAGCACGTGCTGACGACGCCTGGCGCCGTTCTAGGCTATTGATTACAGTATGCATGCTAATGCCGCGAGACGATAGTGTGCTATAGTGTGCCGCGTAAATTAGTGGGTGTTTCTCCATCAACTCCATCGAAAAAAATCGCCACTTCTCGAATTTCGGGTAAGTGTAGTCTCGAAATATTGTTTGGTGTTGGTGCGACAGCGCTGCTGGCTATTATGAACGCCGTCCAATGACGATATACAATATGATATGAGTCTCACGTGGTTATTGATCCGTGCGCCGACGCTCACGACGCCTGCCGACCAACCCTAGCCCGATATGATTTCATATTTGGGCTCGATTGGCGGCAGGCGATGCATCTAGCGCCAATCCGGCCTCGCTTATGATATTTCATAAGTGAAAGTTATGATTGGTAGGGGACGCCTTATTTCATAAAGCGTCGCTTGGACGCCATCCTCGAATCGGCAACGCGATGGGGCGAAATTGTATTGAAGGTCACCACGTGGCATCTGATATTATAAACAAATTCAATTTGTAGTAATACAGTAAAGTTGTCCGAAGTGCTTAAGATGCGAAAGTAGCTAACGCCATCCCTTGGGGGATGACAAAGAGCGAGAAAAATGGACCGCTTTAGATGCGAAGTCCAGTCAAAGGAATTGTCCGAGATGGACTCTTCGATACGATGTTGATATTGCATTTCTCATTCTTTATAATGCAACAGGAGAATTTACCCTCCTAAAGAGAATCTATCGAGTCGCATAAGAAAAACGTAAAAATACGAAATTGGAAAAAAACTATTCGACAATAAAATGGAAAAGAGTGGAGAGCGCTTCAGTGAAACCATCAATTTTAATTCAGTGGAAGCAGGAAATACAAAGGCATCCACGATAATAAATTTTCAATATTGCTTCCAATGCAATTAATTTCCACAACTGTCAACTTTTTTCCAAATGTCATCCAAATGACATATCTTCTCAGACCTCGTTGTAATAACATCAGCTTGTGTTATTGCAAGACAGTTTATATTAGAGTTTAAGGGGGTGGGCGAGTTGGGTCCGGTCCAGTGCTAAGTTCCTCGCCAAAAACCCCTGGGAAAGTGATGCGTGTGTGCACTGCCAAGTGTTTGCTCAAAGATGTTATTGATTTTCAAGTTGTGCGGCCGAGCAAACGCTTTCGCTATGCCTTGTCCACCATCCATACATATCTACACATATATCCGCTAAATTGAAATCTTTCCGATCTGCGAACAGCGAAGAGCGGAGAGAGGAGAGGATGCTTTGTCCACCGAAAAAGCCACCCCTCTTTTGCTCCATCAAGTAAATATCGCTCTTCCTCTTCCATAATGAGGTCCGGCGCTGTCCAGTTGTTCGGCGCGCGCATCTCGCGACTTCAGACGCAAAAATTCAATATTAATATCATCCGGAGGAGAGCTGGGGCGGAGAGAAGAAGTCCGCAATGCGCCAGCCTCGCCAATCGCAGCCTCTAGCGGTTGGACCCCGCGAGCTATGAATATGATGGATTTATGGAAGTAATAAGCGCCAGGTCGGCCATTGGTTCGTTCGTCTCCAGATTCCCCCTTGTGGACCTTATCATCATCGATTACTCTCTCGCATGCACTCCTTTGTTTCGGAACCACTGCCACCTATCGCTGTCCTCTTATTATATTTCATATCCGCCCCCAATAAAAAACGATTCATAAATCCATCGAATCAAGTGGCCGGTCCGTTTTTGCGAACTCGATTAGAAGAAGAGTGTCGGTTGGTATGCAGATCATGCGGACGGAACAAAGCAGTCGTAGCGGAAAACGAGGAGTTGAGGAGTTCCTTACTTACGGTCCAGTGATTTGCGTCTTTGACATAACACGCAAAAGGGGACGGTTAAAGCTCATCTGATGGTTGAGTTCCTTCCTTGTGGTCTGACCACGGGGACACCTTCGAACTAAACAATGACCGCCACTAGCCATACAAATTGTCCATCGAAAGAAAACTCGATTCTATTTTGCATAACCTAACAAACGTCAAAATAATTGAGACAGACGGCCATATTGGAAAGTTGCCTCTAGAGAGGGCGCGTTATTCAAATTTTAGACGAGCGCGGGAAGTTTGAATTTTAAGATAAAAATTCCTTTTCCAGTCCCATAGTAAGTTTCCCATCAATATTAAAGCATCCGCAAAGCGAGTTTTGTATGTTTGTCTCGATTAATGTTGTAGTTGAGTGTGTGTGTGTTGAATTCATCTTATATCTTAGATTCTAGACTGGTTGTTCTGTTTGGTCAATATATATACTAGAAATGCACACTGTACTGTCCACTATAGAAACTTTTATCGCAAGCTCGTCGCTCTGTGAAATCCCTGAAAGTTTGTTGTTAGTTCGTTTGGCTCGAGGCTGGCTGGCTGGATAAAGCTTGCTTGAGTTTGAGAGAAAGGTAAATACTGTGCGACAGGAAGAATGAGAAAGAAGGTTTGCGGATGAGATTTGCGAGGAATCTGCGGGGCATAGCGCGCTTGTCGTCTTAAATAATCCAAAGCGGACGACGACTGCATATCTTCGTCTCATTCCAGCCAACACCAAAACCAACAACATTTTGGAAAAAATTGAAAAGCGAAAGTAATTTGAATTAAAGCGCACCTGAAAAGTGAAAGAAAGGGCGAGCTTTTAAAAAGGTAAATTAATCCTGTCAGAAACAAGCATCAGCCGGAGTACAAAGCGACGTTCAAATCATGATTTTATTAATAGATGGCGGATCAAACTGAACATATAGTCGATTTGTAAGCGAATGTGTTCTCAGACCGTCAGTTCCAGCCTTTCAATTTTTAAACTCATTTCAATTACTTCGCCCTCTCACACACACACAGCCAGACTAATATCGGGGAAAAACCGATTGGAAGCCGCTGGCAAAATACGTTCGGAATTATAAAAATTGCAAGCGAATTAATGAATGATCAACAAACACACAAAGAGATTAGGTGCTAATAACAAAATAATAAAGGGGGGACGCGTTTTAATTTCTATTTTAATCTGGGAACGTGTGAACATCTGCACAGACGGCGGATTTTGATCGAAACCAACACAATAACATGTTGTTGACTTAAGGAACAGATTATATCTCTCGTAAAACGAAAACTCATTTTCTTTGTTCAAATAAAATATTTCCCTCGAATTAAAATTAATGTTCTCATATAAATTCCTGCACTTCAACGTCCTGCTACGATTTTTCAATTGGATCAAAATCAAACTAATCATTTTGGAGCCAATAAGTGTCAATGAATGGCATTTGGAAATTACAAATGGCGTGTGTGACGTCAACAAAAAATTAAACCCGCTTTTGGGGATGTCTTTGTTAGAAAAGACATTGATAGCAATAGCATTGCAAAAATAATAAAAGTACCAAGACAAATAAAAGAAGGAAGAAGAGAACTTATTTGCAGGTGCGTTTGCCTCTCGTTCTCGTATAAGAGAATGGCTTTGGTCGACCGCCATTCTCCTGTTTTGTAGCCACATAAATAAGATTGATGTGCGCCTGGAATTGAACAAAAAATAAATCCTATCGAAGAGGATGCAACATTACCAATTAATACGATGCACCGTTAAAATAACTAATTAGAAATTGTTGAGGTTATGTACCTCTGTTATGACAGATGACGTATGCAAATGTGAATGTGGTCGCTTTAATAATAAGTTGAAGAATTGTTGCGTTTGTTTGTTGGCGAGTTGGTGCAGTAGTCGCTGGACCATAATCTAATTGGTAGTAATTCGAGAGTACGAATGTCAATAGTAGTTATATATCGATTGGGGCGAGCATTTGTCATAGTGTGGTGGGTGCCTGTAGCCGGGACTGGCCGGCGGTCAGCAGCCCCCGGGGTCCGCAGAAGGGAGGTGCGGATCAAGGGGGGCCTCTCTCTGCTGCTGCAAGGGGAAGCTCTCTCTGATCAATACCCAGGTCTACCGCCGGAGTGCCAACAAAGCAACTATAACGGATTCTGGACTATTGTTCATCAGGAGATAAAATGAGAAAATGGATTTTCTCTTTTCGTTTTCTCCCGAAAGCGAGCCTGCCTTGTTTCGCAATTTTATGTGAGCGCGGCCACGGTCCTTCATGCCCTATAAAAACTAATGGAAACACGCCTGTGATTAACTACGTGATTATTTTCATCAACAATATATAGTATGCTGAACAATCACATCTCCTTTTTTTCAGCCGATTGTTCGTTCATGCCCTATAAAAATTAAAATGCAATTCCATTTAACGTGGATTTTTCTAAAAGAGTTAAATTTATTAGACAAGAGTAATAATTAATAGAAAGAGTGGCGAGAAAAAGCCTGACGCGGAACGTATGTATGAAACCGTTGAAAATTGTATTAGCTAATGAAAAATGTGTTTTAATTTTCATTCGTGAATGACATTTATTGGTTGTAAGAGTTATTAAATTTACGACTTATTGTTCGCATTTGCATATTGATTAGTTTTTCAGTTTGGCGTGTAAGAAGAAGAAGAAGAAGAGACAACTGTCTCCTCTTCTTCCTCGTCCCATTGTGTATCTATATATACATTTCTGCTATAAGAATTCTGAGCATCTTGGAATTAAAATATTTACATCTCATCTCTGTTGATTACATTTCCAATTCTGAAATTAATTTTCTCCGAGTAAAATGCAAAATCACAAGCAATCTCTCCCGAGTTCTAAAAACGAAATTATTTCGTCCCCATTCACTTTGTCTCCTCTCCAAATGTATAACTAACTCGACCGGAGACGAATCCAAATACTCAATCATTCATGGAAATGACGGATTTTAATGTTACAAACTTTTTAATTCGCCTTTCTATCCGAGCAGAGAGTCATCATTGGAAATATTTCCATTTAAATGTATTCGGCTTGCTTTTGGTCGTTCGCATTTTCTTCTTCTTGGCGAAATTACTACCCGCTTTTTACAACTCCGTCGAGAACCGTATCAAAAGTTAATTTGTGGTAAAATCTGAGCTGCTATTTACTCTCTAATGATGGAAATGTGCGCTTTTTACATTCGCCATCTCCACCGACTGTGTCCTTTTAAATTAAACATCAACACTACACTATTATTCTTAATTCAAAATTACCCCATCTCTCCTGCGACTTGAAGCATTTCAAATTTGCCGCCACAAATCCTAATCTTCTAATTGGTCGCCCAGTAGTGGATATTTTTAGCAACACAATTAGTTTGCCGTAACCTTAGCCACCTTAAGTTTGACGTAACCTTAGCCAATTATTTTTCGCATGAGATTTGCAAATTAAATCAGCCATTTCTCATTGTAGCAAAGAGCACTCTAATGAATAATTTACTACATATATTTCCAACATCTGTGGCTGCCTGTAAAAGGCAGCAGCAGCAGAAGAATTAAGGGCGCATTGTCCTTTTATTTCAGGAATTTACTGCAAAGCTCACTTTGCGAAACGCGCCACACCACGTCAACTCCTGCACATTTCCTATATGATATTGCTATTGCAAACAAAAGATAATATATTGCCGAGTGGTCGTAGAGCGCAATTTATGTGGAATGGCGAATAATTTGGATCTCTGACCAGTGGTCAGTTGCTCTCCCTTATTTAACGATTCCCCCTTGGAGTTATTGCTTAATCTCCTCTTTCTCTCCGCTTACAATACTGCATGTATGTGCATGTAGAAATTTATATTATTTACTGTTATGACCATTATCATTACGATACGAAACATTGACATTTACTGTGATTAATGAGCCTGTTTGGCTGGACAGTGTAAATGTTGTTGAAATGTCTGGAAGCAATTACTCTTGTCTGCATGTAATGGACTCAATATAAAATCCTAATGTCCGAACGTCAATTTTCCCGCCCAAAATTGAAATTCCATTTAATCGAGTAGCCGCGTTAATAAAAGCAAATCTACTTTTGGCAAAGCGAAGATTTAAGGATGGTTAATCTTTGAAGATGATACGTGTTAGTACTTCCAAGCGCAGTTTGGCGTGGTCGAATAACAGAAATTGAATTTTCGGCTGATAAGAAGGAATGGCAGGGCCTCTCAAAGCTCTCTCGATGTTAGCAAACGGATATTGACAGGCCAGAACAATTGAACGCGAAATGAGATAAAGGAAACAAAAATACAAAAGGTGTAGTCGTAGCAGGGGTGGATCGAGAAACACCAACATATTGAGGTCAGAATCGATTTTTCGCGAAGCAATTCGGAATTTTTGATGGATTATGGCGATTAGCGATCGAATGTTCTAGCAATGATCCACTTGAGATGATTTGATTATTGTAGTACATTTTCCGGCCGACAAACGCCACCTGATCGGGTCATTTCACACCCTGCTGCCACTTGCCCGGCAGGATAACAAGAAAGAGGCATTTGCATGGAATATTGCGACGATATTTACAATTCGAATTGTTTTATGTGGAAAACGGTGCAACTAAGTGGACAATGAGAGTCCGGTGCGCCCATCAATCTTAATGAAGAATCGATCGCTCTTGCTGTGCAAGGACGATTTGTTACAGCCTCATAAACACTGAATGTGGAATGAATCATAAGTAGAAAAGCGACCAACGTAATATTTTAATTGCTAGACGAAAAAAGTCGTTTAATCTGCCGGAATGTGCAGAATCTTAATAATCTAGTGACGGAAAACGATGAGAAAGGGTTGCTCTCAAGACTTAATCGCGTCTGTTTAAGCGTAAATTTCACTTATTACACAATATTAAATTAAATGTAGCAGCATTTTGATGATGCGTAGTAGAAAGGGTGGTGTGCTGAAGGGAATTTTTGTTCTAGACGAATTAATAACTTTGAATGTAATTAAATGATAAGTCTGCCAGCGACGATGAGTATACACTAAGTAATCTGTTAAAGCCAAATGAATGTTTAACTTTATCGGCATTATTTGAGTATTAAAACTGAATTAATTAGTCGCAGACGCGTTCAATTCACTTATAGCGAGCCACATTTACCAGTCATTAATTAATTTTAAATATTTCTTCCTTTAAAACGTCAAATTGTTATGACGTTACGCACCGGCTTGCCATAAAGTCCCTAGATCTAGTGACTTTTGTTTAAGCGCGGCAAATTCAAAAACCGGCCACCTAGATATTTAAGTTTCTCGACTAGACGAAGATTAACAACCATAAAGACGTTCCAATTGAATTTTCTAAAAATGGCCTGCAGCACCACCCAAAAGAGAAAAAAGAACGTGTCGGAAAGTTTTATCCGACGAAGAAAAAAGTTGCATAGCGAAGCCCTCCAGGCTGGTCATCAAAGTTTGATAAGTTTTCGATGTAGTTTGCAATGAAATAGTGGAGGGCGTGCAGTGCCCGGACAGCGGTCATTTTTCCAGGCGTTTTCCGAATTAGAATTGCGTCAAAGAAATGAATGTGGTCCGTCCGTCCGTTCGTCCGTCTCTTCTGAGAGCTTTAAATATTATATAGAGAAAATCAAACAGCAAATAAAGCAGACGGGAAATGGTGGATCTAACACCGCTCCGCTCTCGCTCCGGCGTAGCTTAATGGCCGGATCCCGGAAATTGTGAGCACATATATCTCGCGCCAGATTTATGAAAGTGCTTTTCTTCCGAGTGCAGGGATGGAGGAGAGATCTATATATATATATACAATAGCATCAGGAGTAAAAAGCCCCACCTGCTCTCTGCTGCCTTCTTTGCCTGGACCGACCCAAATATCTCTCACCTATAACTTTCGCAGCAGCATGGGGCCCAATAAAAGGCAAAACAAAACGATATTTATTTATCGCTTTTGCCATTGCATTTTATTGGCACACAAAATGAGTTTCAGTTTTATAAATGTGTATGAGTATAAACGTCATGGAGAGGAGAGGCGGCATTTGCATGGAGAGGGTGATTGGAATTTATCTGAGCAACGGGCCGATAAATCCGTGCGACTTTATTAGATATCTTCTAATTTATGGCGCTTGTCTCGACGTGCCAGTACAAATAGCGGCTGATGTTACGCCGAACATCGCTTATAAAATATATCGGTGCAATGTGGAAGACTCCGCCAATATAACTTGTCACTGTGCCTCTGATCAAGCTGCCACCCCTCCCCACCATACAGGGTGCTTTAACCTAAAACGCCACGTCAAGTTGGCTGTGACGTCACGCAGCCATAGTATTATTTACATATTTGTGACGTCACACGCTTCTCTAAAATCAATCCAAAAGCGCAGCGAGTCGAATAAATTGAATGGCTTCTAATCAAACGCTAAACTTGTATAAATTAGCCGTAAAATTATGCACCAGCACATTAAAAAAGGAAGAGGGTGCTAAAGTTGAAAAGTTGCACCATATGACAGATGATGATGACACGGCGCGGGGTTAATTTGAAACCGGCACCCAGATAAATGTAGTTAATATAATAAAACGTTCCCCTCCCCTCGCCATATATGGCACTTTGTCAAAGATGTGTCGTTTAAGGGGGATGATAATAACGCGACGTGGCGGTGTCAATCGGGTTGAATTTGCGGCGCAGCATCAGCAAATGTGTGCTCCACACTGGCGACATTTATCATTATTAACCGCCGCTGCCTTTTGCCTCAGAGGTTGGCAGCCAAGCACCACGATCATAACTTTCGCATAGGGGCTGGGATTGGCGACATCGAAAACAATGGCGCTAGATAAAAAGTCAACAATATTTTTTCGTTAAAGTTGAATAAAATATTTGAATTTGCCGCCACAGTAATTCAAATGTCATCCGCATGGCGTGGTTACCAGCACACGTTCGTTACCAGCACACGTTGGTTACCAGCACACATAACCTTAATCTGTCAAAGGTTTTGCTGAACTAAAAGAGTTGAAATTAATTTTGTTTCCAGCGTTGATTATTGCCCTGTGGCGTTATAGGGTTAAATAAACGGCGCCGAACGAAGGGCGGTATAGATTACAGCATACACCGTCGTCATTATCTCTCGCAGCATCAATACCGAATTAGCTTGTAAATATTCATGGGTTACAACTCATCTGATTGCAGTTTCTGCACTGATTGGGGACGATGTACTATAAGGTGGACAAAGTCATTTCCATGTCAAAAGAGACAGGCAGGCGACCATCTTCAGTCAGATATTGCTGCTCGTTCCGTTTAGCATATAGATTTCATTAAATCATCCAAGTTTTGCAGAAAAGTGTACCAGTAATGCAATAAACCAGCATCGGTTCGATTTCGGGGGTTTATTGGTATTGCAATGTCTGCACAGCGATGGAAGAAACAGAAGCATTAGATTTTCTGACAAATTGAGCTGCATTTGAGTTCCCCTCTCAGTTGGGAAGAAGATGGATGGGCTTAGTTATAAATGTGAAGCTTTTGCGCGATCTGGAAAGATTCCTCGTCTGCTCGTTTCTTTTATACATAAAGTATCTCAGAGACATCAAGTGAACGGTTTTTTTCTCCGCGTTGCCGTCGCTTATCAGCAATGTTGTAGAAGCTTCAGTTCCATCATCGCGCAGAAAAGCACCGTGATGGATGTTCATACTCATCAATAATGACAGTGCAGGGCCGCAAACGCGAAAAATATTATCCATCCATCAGACATCTCAGTAGTACCAACCAAAACCGGATGACTTATTGTTTTAATGGTTTCGGTGCGTTCATTATCGAATTTATTCTGATCAAGGGGTGACTTTCCCTTCAATAACTTTCCCGTTTGACCTTCTGTCACTGTATCCTCTACTGGGCTGTCACGTGCTAAATTAATAATGCCTAATTCATGTCATTAGTTTCCTCTATGTCACTGCTTATGTTTATATGCATAAGTTGAATTTTCTTAGTCATCCTGGATATTTAAAGATTCTTCGATCCAAAAACTTAACCTCAAAAAAGAGCCATAAACGTTTTGGTCCACTCTCAATCCATTATCTATGCATAATTGAGTATATTAGGGTAGCACAATACAATTTGTATAATTTAATTTGAAATTTATTTAATGACACAGAAGATTAGTATTAAAACGAACGCGGCCATATTTTTTTTAATATCATGTGACAGCCCCTTCCTAATGTGAATATTTTATATGTCACAGTGATGTAGTAGAATTGGCATGCAATTAGAATTTCTACAAGCAAATAAACATGATCATATTCATCGTTAACACAGCGTCCGGGACAAAAGCAAACAAATCAAATGTTCAAACAGAACAGTGTATTGGTTGTGATTCTAACAGAGAGTATGAATCATGAGCATTACATTATTAAAGTGGCATTTCATGGTGTTTGGTGTGCCGGATGATATGCATATGGTATAGCACATAGAAGTCCCTGTGGGGATTTCAAAGCACCCCCAATCTGAGACAACATTTGATTTCTGAGACAGTATTTAGATTTCAATTTATCGAATAACTCTCATCAAATATGAAACGGTCCAAGTATATAAAACAACTTCCAGCCAGCAGGACAAATATAATTTCGGTCCGGGAGATTTACAATCGACGTTAACATTTAACGAGCACCACCAGTTTCGGGGGCGGCCAAATCTCACCCTCCAACTTGAATAATTCAGATAATTTTTTCATCAACACATGTACCGATTAATCTTCATACTTTTAAATTCGCAATCCTTCATCCATTATGAATTGGCAAGTCCATTTCGGAATGTCATGTTTTATCGTCAGTGCGGTTTCTTCTTTAGTTTCGTTTGACAGGAATGGGGCGGGTGGCGTTATTGGATGCCAGTGCCGACCAATACTGGGCGCGAGTTGAACATCATATAAATTCCGGGATGAGGGGGCTTTGGCAGTCCGGTGGCGGCAGCGGCAACACTCGTCAATATTTCGCGCGGGGGGGATGGAAAAGACGACATCGAGCTCGGCCCAAAGTGGACAGTCCATTTCTCTTTTATGCGTTTTCTTAGGATATTAAGCAGGCTGACTTGGAAGGATCCATTTCCAACAATAAATCTCCTCAATAATCCATATTTGGAGAAGTTATGAGATTCCATATATTTGACTTTAATCCAAAATGGCGGAGTCAAAGATTACGTGCTTGGTTTCGAATGCTGTGCACGTCGTAGCCGCTTAATATATGGTTCTAGCATCTGGTCCAGCATAGCTCATACATACACAAGGATGCTGACCGCCCCCACCACCAACTGGACTGTAATTAATGCAATGTGCTTGCTCGTATTTATTTCACGGTGATACAGTTAGGAAGGTATGAGTGCTAGCTGGCCTTTTCGCAAATTAATAGCAGCAATATAAGTCTTCGCTTTGCATTATATGCAGCCATGGCAGAAATTACGTCCGAGAGGTGACCATTGATTAATCTGGTGTAGTTATGCGCCTCGCAATTTATCTCGAAAACAACAAGATATTTTGCTTTACGATGTGGATTTCGGCTAATTCCACGTCTCTGCTTTTCATTATTTATATTTGGAGCGAGTAGCTAAATTTAGTCATTTAGTTCAGCTATAAACCACATAGTACTATCTCTGACAAGAAATAATGGACGTTTTTATGCACGTATGCTTATAGTTTGGTATTTCATTAGAATGGCGTTTATTTATAGACACTAATTTGTTTTCCTATTTATTGGGGTGGACTTTTTTATTTGTAATTTGTTATGAGAACCCTTTTTACTCAAATATGTGGCGATCGTGAGAATTTGTGGTCAGTGGCGCGTGCTACAAAAACGAGATGTTCTGGATGGCTTGAAAAAAAATACATTGCTTATGTAATAATATATAGCGTGCTAGCTATCAATATGGCATGGTTTTTGACGTCAAGTTCTTGTATCCGGTCACGCTACCGGCATTATCAATAAGTAAACAGTGTTATGATTACATGACTGTAGTTCATGCATCGCACTGAGGCTCAATTTGATTTAAAATCGCTCTATAAGCGTAAAACTTTTCCAATTTAACCAAGCGCCATCAATTTGTGATGATTGCATCAATTCATTCGTAATGTTGTTATTCAAAAATGATAATAGCCGCGAATCATGCATATTTTACGTTGTTATAAATCAAACTAAATTAATTGATTCAACTTGCTATTCGCTTGGCGCCTCAATTTATTGATATTCCATCGCAACATACACGCCGGATTTAATATTGGAAAATAAAACGGTTTTATCGAACTTTTGAATTTAAATGTCCTCTCTAACTTTCACGAGTTATTATTTCCAAGATTGAAAAACTTTGACAGTTTCCGAATTTTTAGAACGCATTGAGAATAACTTCCAATGAGATATCATATGGATTGATGGCACAACTTTTCGATCTACTTTCCATTCCTTTCTCCACCAAATTTTTTTGATCAATTTAATTGATGGCAGTGCAATGGAGTGCAATGAATAACATGGTGTGATAATGTGAAAGCAACTTAATAGATGACATGTTTTGGCAATATTGTGTAAAAGCGTATAAATAAATGAATACGTTTCATCACGAAATTAAATAATGGCTGGTTATTTTTCGGTCTGCAAACTAAATGGCCTGTGCATTCACATCAAATACGCAAAAAGGGGATTATTAAGTGTCGTTCTATGTATGAGATCAACAGCGCTTATAAATATTGAGAACGAGATGGATGTTACCAAAATAGCTGCTTTAAATAGATTCAATTGATTCCGACTTCTTTTATTTTTCACTTGTGGGTAAATTTAAATAGATGGCGCGTTTTTATTCACATTAACTACATCTATTAATAAATTAAAAAACTGCATTTTTACCTTTTCTACCTGAGCTTTGATGCATCAGTGTTAAAAGAGTTGCATATGGAAGAGCTGCACCGATCGATAAAATTAATTGCAAAAATTACCGCACAAAATTATGTCGCGATAATACTAATAAGTTACGTCATCATACGTCACGTCGCCATTTTGAAAATCTGCCTAAATAAATAGTATTCGATTCGAATAAAATAAAGGTTGACTCTTATTTTTTTATCGAGTTAATTATTTTAGCTGGCGAATTTTTTCCGTTGTTCAAATAATGCGAATGATTCCCCTGCGTCAACATTTTTTCGCCAGACAGACGCGCCACAAGAGTTTCAAATTTAAAGTCAAACACAAAAGCGAGCTCCTAATTTATTACTGAAAAACTTGTTAATAAAGTATCCTCTTTAGAACGCAAAAAGGCGAAAAAACAATTTCGAAAAAAATAAATAAAAGTAACGTAAAGACAACGTTATAACTAATTCGGTGGAATAAAAGTAACAACAGACTTTTAAAAGCTTGGCATCAAAACAATGTGAAGCCGTTCGCTTTTTTTTTGCCTTCTTTTGGCGTTTGTTCGCTAAAAATAATATTAGCCAACGCTAAAACATAGCGATAATGCATTACAAGACTTGCAACTTCGTTGTTGTTTTTTTCTAACCTCTCTTTTCTATGTATGTTTATATTTATATGGCAAATTCTTTAAATCAATATTGCATTACAGCGCGCGAGCTGAGCCTGCCATTTATTTAGGCTCCGCGATCTTGAAACAATAGATCGTGATTCTTCAAGACGCATTTCAATCTTTTTATTTGCATACGCTCAACGAAATTCGCCAGCATCATTTATTTATTTATAGTCGTCGCATAACTCAAATTAAATTACTATACAGAGTGCTTTGGAAAATGGCTGCGCAGACGTGTCTGCGCAGCTTGACAAGCACAAGCAAACAATTTGACTTGTTGTGAATTTTGACAGATGGCTTGGAGAGTGTAACAGATATGGATATTTGCTAAAAAGTTGAAAAGCAAAGTTAGAAGCGTGCGATCGGCATGCATGGCTTGCAGATGGGGCTGCTTTAATTGCATGGATGTCGCGCGTGTAAACAAGGAAGCGGTTTTTTCGCCTCTGGAAAAAAAGGGAGAGCTATTGAATTGTAAGTGAAACCGGGTTGTGTTCGACACCCAGAAGAAGATCATCACAGCTGTTTAACCAGACATATATATACATCTGGCATCATTTCGCGGATCGTCGAATTTGTTCCAAATGACAAACATACAAGTATACAAATTTTTTTAATCCGCAAAGAAAGGCAGCGGCCCTGGTATTTTTGGGATCAGCGAGCATCCGTGTGGAAGAATGGCCGTGATTGGTGTGGTCGCGTTTATCATAATGCCCCTGTTCGAATTTCACCCTTATTAATAATTTGCTAAGCGAATACTTTAACGGGAGTGGAAAAAGATGAAAGTAGCCAGTGGTTTTTGATACTACTGGGGTGCAGCCACCTCTCAAGGCAAAGGTGGTAAAGTTTTATCAGAATTGGGTTTCATCCTGCGCACTTACTTTAGCCACCCTCTCTCTGTATGTGTGTGTGTGTTTGTTATTTTATTACAGTGTAATGCGCCCTCGTCTTCGACCAAAACCGAAACATTGTATAAAGCAGTCTCTTTTATCTTTTTCCTTCTCTAGCTACAGAATGCACTAAAAGAATACAAAATATAGTTATTGCCTTTTGGACCATAAACCAGAAACTAATAAAGGGTTGTTGTTTCCATTCCAGAAATTTTTGATCGTCGTATGAATTATTTATTGTTGTAATTGTCTCTGTAGTAGAAAAAGTGTACGAGATATCTCTGGGTGTTCTGCAGTATGTTCTAAGAAAACAGACCTAACAAGATTTCGAGTTTATTGTTTCTATAAATAAATAAATGGGAGAAAAATTTTCCGAGTAAAAGTATGATTAAATAAGTGGAATATTTTTTATCGGATAAAATCCAGAACGATAATAGAGTCGAAGTGACTGTATTAGGAATGAAAAATAATTAACAGCGAGTTAAGATTCTATATGATACATCATAATACCTTACTTATAAGTAATTAAAGTAGCGTTGTTTTAATGTATAAGCGTTTAAGTTTACTTTGTCGGTAGGTTTATGGACGTTTCTCAATGAATACAGTTTTTATTGTTTTGTATCTGAACGCGAACACCTGTCTCAATGTTTCATTTCATACAAACCACTTAATAAGAAACAGCAACAAGGCCTACCAACCAATAATAATTATGATTTGCTTTTATTTTCGATGGATGATGAGGAGAACAAGAGCGATGCTGAAGAAGGACGGGACAAATCCAAGTCTTCGGAAATATTGATTGCCAGCTCAAAACTCCATTACGGCAGGCAGGCGAGCCGTGCAAATACATGGATACGATGTCATTAATTAACGGTTAATTGAATTAATTACTCTAATTATTTGCCATTGGCCATTCTATGGGTCGAAATGCAAGACACTGCTCTAAGCCCTGATTGAGACAAACGGTCCCAAAGGTCATTCCACCAAATTGGTTTTTATTCCTGACGTTATCTAACCACTACCACTGTCAAGGTGTCTTACGAGTCTCTTTCTACATGTACCACAATAATCTACTTCAACTCTCCATAAAAAAATATAAAAATGCTCCAAATTTGTGGTTATGTATGACAACTTGACATATGTCAGCGAACTGAGGCGCCAAATTCAAATGTCGCTCCATAATTAAAGTCGCTTAAAGCGAAAAAAACTCCATCAATATTTATGATGGTCGATTTATTATGGGGTTGCAAGATAAATGAATTGGAATTGTTGAAAAGCATCAAGTGTGACTCTTTCACAATTCGTTATTTATGCAATTCAGGTGGAATGACAAGCTTTTGATTTCGTTCGTTTGGCGCAACTGAAAAGCTAATTCAACTCCAACCCCGTACCGTATGCCGAAACAAATCACCTACACCGATTCCTACTTCTCGAATCAAACTGCATAGATGATTAATGATGAGCAGCGGTTTCAACCCCCAACACCCCTGCCCATAAATTATACACTTGCCATTGTACATGTACTGCACCAATGCGCCAAAAAAAAAAACCATATCAAACTCTTTGAAATGGAGAGATGGCTTCGGAGTGTTTTTGTCCTCGTAAAAAATGCATCTTGCAGAAGGGTTAAACATATGCTGAAGTTAAGTTGACACTGATGGCGACGATAAACATTCAGCGGATGGTTGAATTGCAACAGGTAGGGCAGCACTCTTCCGTTCTCATTACCTCCTGCATAGCAAAAAAGCTCGATTCAAATCTCAGCTTGCTCCCTTGAAGACGAGATCGCCAACTACAAATGGGACATCAAACAAAATAATTGTCGAGCGAGAGAGATTATTGATGTGTGTTTGTGTTTCCATTGCTGGCCGGTTGTGATGTAATCAGTTTTCTCTGCAGCTGCAGCTGGCTCTCGCAAGAAACATATATATCGACAGGCCGTCGAGGCAGGGCGCTTGAGATTGCGTGATGGCCGCCGCCGCTCCCGACCCGCCGCTACCTGCTGACCGGCCCTGCCCAGTGCCCGCCGTCTCCATGACAACCACCTCGTCATTAAACCATCGCCTTATCATAACCGCCACGCCGACCCCGGCCATCTTTGGTCACTGCCGTCTCTCTACGACCATCATCATCATCCCCCCTTTTTGGGGGGAGAGAAAAAACCCACACACACACACACATATAAAAAAAGAGGTTATAACCGTTTGTCATCCTCTCTCTATGTCCAAGCGAAAATTCACTCACAATGTGTTTCTTAAAGGACGAAAGCAAGAAAAATACTATCGGCTAAGTGAAAAGTAAGGAGCTTTCACAAAAACGCATTAAGATGCTTCCGGTTTTAGTGCATCTCTGGACTTTTGAATAAATTATAGGGTGGCTTAGAATAAATTATTTGAACTTGCCGCGTTATGATTACTAGGGATATTTCATTTTGGTCGGCGAAGAAGAAGACTTGTCATTAATGTCAAATAAAATGCAGAAAGTATTTGGATTGTTACGAGTTAAGACAATGAATGGCTGTTGGCATAAATTTTGGTAAATAATGGAAGCCTATACAAAGAAAAAGCGAGCGCTATAAAAGAAATAAGAAAAGATATATTTAGACAAAAGTGTAGTAAAGAAAAATTTAAATGTAGAATGTGTAAAGTCAAAGAGTGTGGTGAAGGATGCAACACCGCCGCCGCCGCCGTTGCCGCCACCACGCAGAGCGTGGAGTTTGGCCGGGCGGAATGAAAAGCGATAGTCCAGATTATTGATGTTGGGCATTCATTACAAGCGCGCCACGTTTGGTTTCTTAAATGGGAAACTTTTCCCTGGGTACGTATATTTATAAGTCTCCTCCCCCGATTCACACAAAAAGAAAAAGAAATAGGTGATGTCAAGACTTATGGGATGTTCGATAAGATTCATTTTCGGGGGCTCGCTCGTTCGCCAAACTTAAATGGCTGGAAGAGGTGTTTTTATAACCGGTCCACCTCGCCGGATTTATTATATCCGATGAAGTGAAATAAAGTACTCTTTGCCAGATCAAATTCGGCCGATTGCCGCCGCCACTGCCAAGCCGGTATTTCCAAATAAAAATAATAATCGCGCCTACGAAGGGAACAAAACGCAAAAATGCTGAATAAATAAATACCTTTTGCGTATAACTCTGGCAATCCGTTAAATTAAATTGTTAATTTATGCACCAGTTATTATACAGTTAGTTTGCATAACTGCTCCAACAACGCAGAATCACGACCCTGCATTTTATCTCTCGTTTCGCTTCCCTTCCCATCCCGCAGGATAAACAACAACCCGAACAAAATAATTATGCTTATTCCTGCGAAACTATAACAATCTTGAATTAAAATCTGCATCTCAAATCTACAGTTTGACAAGTGAGAAGCATTGCCTGACAATTCAGTGTGCGAGAGAGAGAACATGCTTTTTGCTGTTGTTGGAAAGAGACAGTGCTATTCCCCCACCAACAGTGGAGCGCTCTGTCTCTCTCAGATAATTCCAAAGCTTTCTAGATTCGAGAAAAAATCTTTAGATCCTCATAAAAGTTCTTCCAAAATTAATGAACATCTTGATTGATTCGAGCCCGAAATGGTATTATTAAAGTTAGCTAATAAAGTATAGTTTCTTTAAGGGTTGGGGCGGGGGGTGTTTGCGCCCCCGAAATGCGGTGTGTTGTTTTGCGATGAAAGCTGAACACAGCAAGCCAGGCGTAAGGTGGCGCAAACCTATTACACAACTTTAATGAGGCCGCCCGCTAATCTTACCTCAATGTGGAGGAAAGGGGAAGACATAGCAGCAGCCCTCCACCTCCTCCGGTCTTTATGAGCACAGCACCAGCGACTCGAAATGGCTCACAAATCTCAGAAGCAATGCAATCGATCCTTTTGCTAATTAAAACATATGTAATGGCAATGTCGCTATTATAGATCACAAGTCCTGCAGGATAAATTTATTTTCGATGTTGTTTTATCATTTCTGTCACGGTCTTTGTTGATTGCGGCCGCAACGAGAGCAGCTTCCATGCCGGACACGTCTTGCAGGAAATGCAAGCCAACTTTCCAGACTCCGACTACTTCGGACATGAGAGCTGGCTTCTATTTTGTTGTCTCTCCGCTTCTCGCTAAGACGACGTCTTCCATCATGGAAATTAATGTTCCCCAAAGTATAATTTGTGGAGACGAGTTTTGGCCGGGGACGCTAGCTGTATTGTAATGACGCTTCACTGACTATAATATGCCGCTTAATTGTCTCGAAATGAGAAATTCGTCGGGAAGTTATAATTGGAAAAGCGCCCACACATCTTCTCTCTGTACATGTCACTGTTTTGATCAATATTGTGATAGTAAAATGGATACTGGAAGCAATGATCCCCACAAATGGTGGATGGATTCCGAACGGGGCCCATAACCGTACAGCATCTGCTGCATCATTGAATAGTAATAAGATCCCCGAGTGCGTGCTACAGAAATGAATTGCTTCTGTTTTATGGTATTGCTCGAAGACTGGAGGCTGTTGTGGCAGCAGCATCAGGTACCCGCCTGGTTTCATCATCATCATCATCCCCCTTATATATTCCAAACCATCGATTCTTATAACGCACGTCGAGGACGGGCCCCATAAAATAACTGATCTCAAACTAAACGACACGCGTGATTTGCATATGGAGTCGATAGCTTAAATTAAAAGTTAGGAGAAGAGAGAATATCGATATAAGAGCGTGATATTGCTTTCGCCACCTTTTCCGGGGCGCTTCGTTTGAATTTTAAACAGTCATAAAACGAGTGATGTTAATTTTTCCTTCCCCGAATGTAATATCGCACCAGGCAACCCGATGGGACGTGATGGGAATTTTGGACATCGTACTACACGCTGATTGGTGCTTCCCTCAGTCCCGGCCGTCTTTTGGTAATGTCTTTGGTTCATCGTCTAATATGCTAATTTTCGAGATACTACACTTTGGATTATGGCTAATAACAAGCAAATGTAAATTTTACATGCGCAACACCAACTATTGGATTTTAAATTAGCATTCCAAAAGAAAATTGTCCAAAATTAAAAGAAGTATCTTTAGCAACCCCAAAGTTGCGCGTGCAAAGCATTAAATATTACACACATTAAAAGCGTGTTTATTACGATTATCTGCGAACATATTATAGTTGTCAACATGAGTAATAACAATCATAATTCCCGGCACGCGGCATATTTGGAAGCAACCCTGTTTTCGGGGGGTGCACAGCTCCCGCTCCATGGCCGATAACAGAGGCGTTTATTTGAAACGCGAGGGATGCGCCCGTTATCTCTCGGATGTGAAATACGCTGCTCATCACGGATTATAATAACGAGATCGCTTTGCATATCTCGACATCAACGATTATCATCCTCAACTTCCATCTTGTCCCCGTTTCAAATTATGTCGATATAAATTGAATGGTTCAAGATCTACCCACGCTTTGGTGCTAATTGCACTTCGGATTTTTTCTTCGATAGACAAAATAAGAGCGGAAGACCATCATTTGCTTCACATTGAAATGATAATGATACCATGGGTATGTTACGATGCAAGCCAATAGACAGGACCAATTTTACCTTTCGCGGATCTCGATCTCTTGCACGACATCCTTTTTACCTCATTGTTTTCGATTATGTGCATGTTGTGCGCCATTCCATTCAATTCGAACATAATTATATTGTTGGTGCAGCGCTTTTCTCTACTAATCATAAAAATCAACACTGCGATACTAAAGAAAGTCTTC
The DNA here is from genome assembly GCA_963556235.1 of Cryptophagus acutangulus. Taxonomy (NCBI): domain Eukaryota; kingdom Metazoa; phylum Arthropoda; class Insecta; order Coleoptera; family Cryptophagidae; genus Cryptophagus; species Cryptophagus acutangulus. The sequence continues at coordinate 5,844,212 of OY744569.1, forward strand.
AGCTGCTGCACTTTCCAAATGTTGAGTGCGTTTTAATTTAGTATCATTGGAGGTGTTTTAAATGCGGTTCCATCATCGCACCCGTCATAACAACATTTGCTGTTAAGCACCAGAAGCTTTTAACAGTTAAGATCATTTTTTGTTGTGAAATCAGTCGGTGTAAAATGATGCATTTGCCGGTAATTGTTGACCAATTAGGGAAAAGTTGCAATATGTGCAAGCAATCAAATTATGTAAAGCACTTGGACGAGTTGCTCAGTTTGGGCAATGGATGATAATATTTCAGTAGACGTTATAATATAGTAAAGTTATCCATAAAAGACCTGCGAGCAATACAAATATCGTGAATATGCGATTTCTATATAAAAATCTGTTCCAATGACATTTTTATCGACGTTTTATGGTCATAGCGCACCGTTAATATTTAAATGAATCATACATTATTCCGTTAGTGACATTCTAGAATCACATTTTTCTGTCACATTTACAAAATCGTTTTCCCATACAATATCGTAATAAAATATGTATATGCAGTACTATAAATTTATTATTCTTGTTGCATGCACTCACTGATCGTGAATTACTTTTCAACCATACGCCCAGCCAATTTATTTATGAGACTTGGCGTGATTGACGACAATTTTGCGCTCAGATCGATCTCTTTTAATAACTGGCCTGCTTAATCAGCCAAAGAGCACTTCCGGTCTGCACCGGAACTCTACCCCAAAGTCAGAGGGTGGATTATTGTTGATTTGCGTTTTGTTTGGACATGTTTCATCACATACGGAAACATGTTATGTCATAACGGGCCATGCCAAAAATCTCCCTTGATATCTGCAACTCACTTCCGGCCAACTAGTCAACCGAAGTAACTTCTATTAAAAAGTCATTTCTACTAATTTTTATTGATCGATTTCATGGCCTTCCATATTTTTGAGAAGATGAAAAAAGTTCGTTCGTTGTTATTTGACAAAATGACGTCCATATAAACATCGCAGCATATCTTTCGATATAAAAGAAAATGAGACTCACTTTTCCGGTGGTGGCAGAAGAAAAACAGATCTGAATAAATATATTTGTGGGGGAGCGCATCGTTATTTTGCGTGGCTGGGAAAAAAAATGGCGTGTTATTCCCCTTATCAAAACATAAAACCGTCACGACGTTTGAAAATGTCCATTTTTACAGTTTCTCATTATGCGAGTCTATGAATAAATTCGCACTTTCGTCGCGATCCATACGCGCCCCGAAATGGAGAATTACAGATAAGCCGGGCCGTATGAATGTGGGGAATAACAAACTAGGCCATGTTTTACCCTGTGCTTCATCACTTTTATGGTGCGATAACTAAGAATTTCTTCTATAAGCAAAGGAACAAGATCTTCGAGAACTCTTCTCTTCTCATTCCAAATATTGACACTCAACGTATTAATAAGTTCGCCCCAACACTTCACTTTAATTTCGTAACACTTATATTCCCAATGGATCGACCATATTTCATTGAAGCAGGCGTCAAATCATCGTCATCATCATACCTAAATAAAAAAATCTAAATTGAATCAGCGATTGTTCTGCTCGGCATTATAAGAGGGCGCGACCCCGATTACAAGATATTGCATTCAATTGACGATCAACTATGTATGAACACTTATGATTACTATATTGTCAAGGGGGGCGGCCTACACTACAACATTATGTCATTCAATAATAATTGCATATTAAACAAGCAGAGGGAAGATTTATTCGATCCATTTCCATCATTGCGCTGAATAATTTTCCGCATTAGGCAAAGCTTAAGCCTCTCCAAAACAGAGCAAACTCAATTTGTTCATTTTACATAATTTATGCACTTTTCCGTCAAATTTATCGAGTTAGTGCCAATAAATGTTTAGTTTTCGATGGTCAAATAATCGCATCTTGAAACGTATTTTAATATGTAAGAGAGGAATTCGAATAGCAATCTCACATATCAAAGGAAGTAATATTTGGTGAATGGTTGAGAGGTTCAGTTCGTCCGTGACTTGGGGTCAGCATATAGAAAATATCTATTTACGAAGTGCGTCCTTTAAAATGCTGACCCACTGTATTCTCCCGAGGATTTTCCCTGCCTCCGAATAATGCCCAAATTGATTGCACACTCTACGACACAATCACTACCGAAATACATGCATTTATACATATGTACTTCCATCCATCCATTCATCTCGATTTCTATCCAAATAAAAGTTTTTTAAAAAAATAATTTAGATGTTGGAAGAAATTTCATGTGAGTAGCCCCTCGAGTTTTGCGAAAGCAGTCAAGGGTAAATTAAACAATATCGTTCTCAATTTTGCTCATATAGGGGGAGTGCCTTTAATTTGTCACGTAAATATATCAAATATGCACGAATGTATGGAAAAGAGTCGTGCAATCGACTCATGCATTCGAGTGGATTTGGCAATGCACTTTTTAAACTAGTTGGTCGACTGGTGTAGGGTTAACAAGGAACAATTGAATTGTATAGCGACAATACTGCTATTCCCTGTCCTATTCAATATAATATTCCGGTTCCCCTAACAGTGCATTGTGTGTACATTTACCATATGATATTCTTCTGCTAGTGCTTTTCAATAGGAACGTGCTCGGATGGATTTCTCAAAATCTCCCATAAATCATGTAAATGGATTTCTTCGATTTCTCTCATATCCGATTTTTATTTGATAAAACAATCTTAGTCTCCAAGAAGTTCTTCCAAAAATAAATTGTCTTTTCGGGGATGAATGAAAAATGTATCGAACATTGACGTAAAGTATCATTTATAAACGCCTTTACACACACATTACAAAGTCCCTTGACAATGTCCGCATACATAAATCTGGACTTTTCATTTTGTCATTGTGTAAATGTATAAGAGCGGAGAAACTGACCCCATGGGGAAGTCGCGCTGCATCGCATTATATGCAAAAGGGACCACTGGCGAGGGGTTGCAATGGACTTGAAGTACCTGTTCATCAATAATGTACTACTACTACTGCTGGAGGAATCTAATCTGATCTGCTAGTGAATCACACAGTGGACTCCGCTGGGCTATGGGGACAACTTCGCCATCCAGTGTCCACTTGAGTTTGCATTGTATGGCAACAGAGGGAGTTGGACGTTTACAAATGACAATTTTCCAACAAATGGATCTCTTTTTTCACTTTGCAAAAAATATCTTCCATACATCAGAGTCACGTATATGATGATCCATTTAGCACTCTTAGCAGAGCGTCTCGATCGATCATTCCATATCAGTTAGCGCTGATCCTTATCACCGAGCAAAGATGGATCAGGTCAGCATCGGACATCAATTAAATTAAACGAAATTAACTAGATTTAATTAGATTTTCGATTCCCATCATCTACATAAATAGAAAACGATATAATTGTTCGGTTCTAATTTTAAAATTTGATAGAAGAAGAAGAAGAAAGAGCCAATAAACACATATAGACCAGATGATCTTTGTGGCGACCACCCAAGCCTGGATTTGAACAAAATAAACATGAAAATGAATGAGAAAACCAATAATTTTGAATTAGATTTTTAACTAGCTTTTCCCCCAAACAAAGGTTACTCACACCGTTTGTTTCTGTTGAAAAAAGTGCTGTGAAATAGCATAAAATTAAAAATGTAAGAGAAACTGCAACATCATTCGCTTCTATTTTGTCTAGTCTTAGGTAAAATATGAATGATTCTCGTCTCGTAAATTAAATCATTTAAGATTTTAAATTATAATACCGAAAAAAATAAAGTGTTTCCTTTGTATATTTATGTTATGGGTTTGTGCCTCATGCGTTTATCTAAATAAGAGCTGATCGACATCTTTTGTTGCGCTTATAATTATTTCCTTAGAAAATTCGGTGAAATATTCTTGGAAGCCACTTTTGTGTATATTAATAACAAATTTTATTAGCTCGCGCCCGCTTTGCTCCCGAACCTAATACCGTGTAATTTTAAAAGCCACTTTAATCCGCCCTTTAAGAAAACGCTTTACTGAAATAAGCATATTAGTATGTATGGCTATAAGCTAGTATTATTTTATAGGGAGTCGTATCTGACGAGAGTAAATGTTTATTATCCGGCCCAGAGCGGCGTTATTAAAAACGGGAAGAACGAACCTCTCTCCCCATCAGATACGTGACAGAATTCTGTCGCGACTTGACGACCAATAACGCACAAATAATTTATGAATTCGCCAAAATAATATTTGTGTTGTCTCAATTACGGCCGGCCGAGTCGAACTCGAACGATAATAATTAGTAATGACAGACAGAAAAGACCGACGTCGCCTTCTGCAGCATTTTCGGCATTCCTGCAGCGACCGCCACCACGACTCCAAAATATACCATTTGCAAAGACTCAAAACTGGACAGATTGAGCTGCTTCCCAGAATTAACGTGATCGACAGCCGGATGAAATTGCCCATTGTGATAGACAGTTGACATTATCGCGTTCAGGGCCGGCACCACCACAAACCGAAAACCCCACGAATATTTCTACACTCAAACTGTCTCAAGAAAATGTATGGTAAACGTATAATCGTCTGTCACAAGTTGTAGTGGTCGCCATTTGTAATAATAATAACTGTCAGGTTCCAGCTTCATCGTCAGTCCGTCGGAGCGCGCGCAGTACATTTTAGAGAAGCGCGCGAAGTTTGAATTGGACGAAAGGTAAAGTGTGTTGTTTTAAGTCTAGTTTGTGAAGATTTTTGTTGTTGGGGTAAATTTTGTCAAGTTCTGCCCTGTTTGTCGGAGTAGTGACGGTGGGAACGGCCCGTGCGGCCTGCACTGACAGCGCCGTCTACATTGGCACCTGATTTATTGGGCAAAAAAAAGCTATTATAAACATTCCAGTGCCCTACGAGAAATTTAATTAATTATTTCAAATATACCTCAATAAGAATCTGCGTAAAAAACTTTTTGGTATGGTACTCGGAACAGTAAAATTTTTGCAGGCCTTTTTTTAATTGCTATTATATATCGAATCGAAAGTTCCGCGAACTCCTACCGGACGGAGCAAAGAGTAAATAAATAAAAAGAGGTGGAGGAGAAGAAGCGGAGTTGTCGAGTTGTGTGTTTGCGAATAATCGAAGTTGTAATGAAAACAAAGAGCCAATTTAAATGGTCCCATCTTTGCATGTATAACGAGATCGTTGGGTGATAAGAGCTATGTAGCGCCAGCACGGCTACCGGACGGCTATCACCGGGTCCTCATCGTTCCTGGAACACGCTGGTTTGATTTATTCATCTCGATGATGGTCGTCGCCGTGCAGAGCGGGCGCTCTTGGCTTGGCTGCCCAGACACTGCACTTCATCCACTTTATACTATTGAAACATCCAATTAAGCCTAGTTATGCACAGTCATTGTCCCAATTACATCTTTCTGCATCCATGGGGCCCTCCCACCTGGGGCCCAGCCTTTTCTCTCCAATGACATATGCATAACAAACCAACCATTTTTTTACCACGCTTTAATTTCCTTTCCAACTTAATATAAAATTTGTACGTCAAGTTGGATTAGCAGGAAGAATAAATATTCGAAGGAAGGTCGCCGATGGCTTCCCGGGGTCTTTGATTGCATGTTTTCGCTGTAAATCAGATGCAGAGCCTTCTGCACGGGACAAATTAGTGGATTATTAGTTCCAGTGATCAATGATACGGTGTAAATTCGCGTGGAGTCGATCTAACGACACACGTTACGGCGATCCAATTTAGAGGTCCAATAAAACTGCCAGAGTAAAGCCCCGTCGATGTTGTTAAGTGACATGAATTATCCGTCGTGGCCCCCCTTCGAGCAAACTGGCCTGCTGGCTTTGTCTCTCCATACGCGACATGAAATATTTAAGACAAACAATAAACATTTGCAGACTGATGGCGGCTTCTCTCTGAAGAAACGACTCTAATACAAATTACTCGACTGCAAAAAACCGAAGCTACGGATTAGATTAACCAATTTTGGAATCTTGATGATGTCCGTTTACTTTTGGTGGATCCATTTCGACAAGGGTGTGAACATTTTATTACCCTATGACAATAATATCCAATATAATATGCGAGTCATCGGACCTTACATCCTGTGATTGATGATTCGGTTTAATTTTGATTGGTACCCAAGTTGAATTAGCTATGCCTGAAGGCAACACATTTATGAATGGATATTTTTGAAGAAGTGCAACACACGCTTACGTAGAAAAAATGAGTGGTACTTGGGGACAGTGTGATGAAGCCATTTCTAGACTTTACGAATTCTTTACGTTTTACGATAATGATAATTGTGGCGTGCGCTCGTCATGATGCATCTCGTTGGATTTACAGAAATCGAAACAACAAGTTGATGGCTGTTTTAGCATCGTTAAAGTCACACATCCTTTTTTGAGGCAAACGCACTAAATTTAACTATTACGAGCGAGTCATTTCCTCGACGAGTTTTGGTTGTTTCGGAGGAGAAAAGAAAATGTACAAAGCATCAAGCTGCTGGTGCAATAACGTAAACAAGTTCGTATGAAATTAATGAATTGTTAATTAGAATGTTTTACACGATTTTATGACATTAACGGGACAAATAGAATAATGAAGGCACACAGAAAACACATTCCAAATGTAATGACAACGTTATAGAAATCATAATAGAGGTCGAAGACTTTGAAACGCAGTCATTAAGTCGTAGTCTTGACTAATGGCAATTAAAGAAAAAAAAAATAAATAAATACCAATAAAGGAAAAAGTAGCTAATAGACGCGTAGCAATTAAAAATCTTTTTATAATTAAAATGAATTTAAAAGAGCTCGAAATGAGCAATCTCTATTCGCACAACGACTCCTCCAGGTATGCATCATCCGATCAAAAGACCGGTGCGCGCGGAATTATCAGAAAACTGAATTATCATTTTCTGGCTGCGCCAATAAATATCTCAACGATAAATTAATTTTCCCATTTTTTCGTTTCGAAATATTATGGAGCTGCTTGCTTGCTTGGCTCTTTACCACCCACGATGGTTACTGGACTGGACCCATTTGCGAGCCAGTGTTTTTACGGTGGTGCTGTGCATGCTGCTGGCTCGTCAATCCTGCAATCGCGCGTCAACATCTCGACATGACCACCGTCAGAAACATGTGCGAAAAACCGTATGACGGCGGCCGATACAAGTCTCTGATCTTTGACTGACATCTCATGCTCTCCTCCTCTTTCATCTATCCTTGTTGCGATTTTTAATGCGCATGCGCATTATTGGCAATTCAATTCCAATGACATTTGATAAACAATTGACATTAATAAAATGCACCATATCGTTTGTGGCTAAAACCGGCTTTGAAAACTTGTCGACTAATAAATAATTTATACATTTTAGTATAATTGCAATTATTTTCTTTTATTTTATATGTGTATGTGGTAAAAAAGGTAAAATCTTGTGCTTTATAAAACATCACAAGAAGAATGGAATTTTTATCGTAGTGTATATAAATAAATATTTGTATAGCGAAACATTTTCTTAATTAAACTTGTAATTGTAAATCGTCCTAAGTTGAAATAATGGATGGAAATTAAAAATAGCCCCGACAAACATGGAATGAAAGAAACAAGTTCCAGTGTCTTTAGTAAACTTTATAACTCCCCGTACTACATGATTTGACTGTGTATTATAGGCTGATGTGACGATTAATTTGTTTGTCATGCGTCTTTTGTCAATATTAATTACATCTTTTCATAGAAATAAGAAAAATTAACATTTTAAATTGGATTTTTTATCTGATCAACTTGCTTAGATATATATTTGTTTAGTAGCGCAATCGATATATAAATTAAATGAGCTTTTTACGGTTACTAAATAAGATTTTCCAAAAAAACGTGCACCCTTTCTTTCATCAATGAATCAATAATAAATTGCGGTTTGGTTGAAGATGAATGATTTTTAAATATAACCGAAAAGTTATTGACTTTGAAGAAGGGAATTATTAAAGTGGTGTGTATCCGGCCACCTCTTCACAAATTATGCTTCAAGCTTGATTAGATTTTTGTCATCATCAGCTATTGTATTATTTTAAATATTATTCATCATCATCGACAAGAAATAATAATAATAATAATTACTAATGGTTTTTATTAATTTTTCGATTCGAGCGAAAAAGATTGAAAGATCGTTTGCGGTTTTCTGGGAATCCCCGGCATCGAGAGCGCGGTAGCTGTGACAATTGCAAAAGTAAGTGAGCACTGCATTTCTGCACATTGATGCAATTATCACTCGCAGTCATTTGTCAAGTCATACCTTCTTCTTCCTCTCTATGTATCCCAGATATTTATTATAAACGGTTATTATTTCGATGTTAGTATGAATTTACGCTACACTAAGCCCTTCTACGAATCCACACAAAACTATAGTCAATTCTTTTACCATTTTTATGTACGATTTCCCAGTATGCAGGATATTAACTTTATTAAAACGTTCTAGTCGTATCAAATTGCTTTAATAAAATTTAATAAAAGTAATGAACCTGAATGACGGTGCGCTAACTAATATACGATAATCTTAAGACGTTCATTTACTCTCTCCCATCGCAAATTCCCCTCCTCCACTTAATCAAACAGCGAATTAATAAAATAAATATATAATTTACTTTTAATTAAATTTCACTTGTCTCGCAAAATAATCAAATATTTGCATTTGTTAAAAAATAATTACTTTCGTTTCAATTCAAACTTCCCGCGCTCGTCGAAAACCGAAGTTACGCGAAGTAGGCCATTTTTAAAAAGTAAGGGTGTTCGATGCAATTTGTTAGTTTGTTTTGAAGCGTGTCGAGTGACACCTCGAATAGTGCACAAAATATTTGCCATCATAAAATTTGAATAGAGCTGAAGTTGCAAACTCCAATAATATGCGAATTGTTGATGGACTTGGACTAAATGGCAAATGACATGGGTTTGAAAGGCAGTATATATGTATATGAGACGCGAATCGTGTATGTGTTATATGAACATTCTCCCCGGATAGAGTTGGAAGTTTATGCGGACATGCCCATACCGTGTCCCGATACCTCAATTACTCACCCACCTGATGTACTTTACTATTAGTGCACATTTATGCAAATCGTGTCAATATACTTGCCAACTTTCGCGTCAATGCTAAATTTGCGAAAAGGGGTGGAAACATTCATAACCCACAATGCATGCGGAAATGGATCAAACGTCTACTAGTATACGAAAACGAAGTCAAGTTTGATGGAATCATGTTGGACGTGAGCGTGGGAATTGCCTATTGAAAATCCACACACTCTCAAACAGTATCATCGCACTATCACCTACCCAACTATGACTATCAGCATCGTGTCTTCTTCATATTCTGCATCGTAAGTCACAATTACACCGTTGTATGGACAACGATCGACATGCCAGCCACTCCTTTCAAACCACCAATTAACATTAACATCAGTCGACTGTCATTAATTATACACAATACATTCCAATGAGAAGCATTTTGCTTCTCTACGCTAACATTTCGTTATTAATTGAAATTTATTAGCAAACTCTAAAGGAGCGCTTGCAATTGGTGAAACCCCGGCGTAACCATGGAAACGCTCAGTTCGGATTTGACGCGCGGCAAATTTAAATTATAAAATACACCCTGTATATATATAAATCGTTCAAAATTAGCAACCCAATCATAAAAAAGAGGCGATAATGTCATCTTGCTATCTTATTTCGATCTGCTTATATATAGGAGTCCGTTAAAATCTGATTTATCGACCATAACTTTTATGACATAGAACTGACATGTACCATTTTTTTTTTGCCTCAACTATGGATGGAGCCACACAATTCATAGTGACATAAACAAAGGCCTGTGTGTGCGTTGTATTTATGTGGCAAGCTTTTAATTTCACAAAGCTTTATGAGCGTTTAACTACTCCTTAAAATAATATTAATAACACACTGTGCTGTAAACTGATAGCAGTGATAAAATGTAATCGTAATAAATAGAATAAAAATTTGTCTATTTGGGAAGAAGCAAGTTAAATATACTGGGTGATTTTTATTTAAAATTTTATTGTTCGACGTGCAATATTTATTTGACTACAGAAATTTCAAAGGCTGTGATTCGATTCTGTTTTATGTTTCTCGATTTTATAATTGAATCGATAAGTAAACAATTCTATACTTATGAATAATATAATAATAATGACGCAACTATTAAGAAAAACAAAACTAACATAAATATTAGTACGATTTTTAATTATTTCCTTAACAATTACAAACAACTATTTAATAATAATTGTTTAGATAAATATTGCACGTTTTATTGCTCAATTAAAATTAGAATTTTTAATTTATTTCTCTGTTGATTTTATAATCTAAGAAGCGAGTTTTAAATTTGCCGCGTCAATTGCCAAACGTGTGAGTCGGTCCGTATCCATGGTTACGCACTTACAAATTGGCGCGGCAATTTGAATTTAGTTTTCTACCGAATTTTATTTATTCCAAGCGGGTTTCGTTCGATTTTATTTATTTATTGACCGCATTTGACCTGCTACTTAATATTTTTATTAGTTTTCGATATATTAGCGTACAATTCCACGTAGTAAATAATAATTGTAATGCAGGTAGCATTTATGAAAGTACAATATAATAATAAAGAGGAGTGCCTTATGCAAATATGATATCGAAAAATATGTCATTCATATTTTCGCACGGTTTTCATAATAGTTATCTTACATACCAGCAGGCATTCATATTAATCATACTACAAAATGTATAACATGAATGGATTTTATGATACTAGCCACATTGAAATTCCGCGGGCACGTTTCACCAATGCGACTTTTGCATACGGAATCACTATAATTGACGTCTTAATTGAAATCGAATAACAACACAAATAAATAAATTACCTACTATATCGTCCACTAGTTGACAAATTCCGAAATATAACGAAATGATTTGTATGCGCACGACAACATGGTGCCAAATAGTTTGAAGACGGTCTTTCCAGATTTTTATCGCTAAAAATAAAATTTATTACTATCGAAAAATAATGTTACTTCGGATAACAAAATGTTAAGTCTTGATGTGAATAATCTACAGAGTGTTCGAGATAAAAAATTGGCAAACAAAGATAATAATCATAAGTGGAATATGAATGGCACTTTCACCCCCATCAACCCTCTATTACGTAACAATTTAACGGATGTTTGTTCTCTAGATTAAGAAGATAAGCGCCGGGGCCGGGGAATATAATAACAGGGTCGAAATCATAATACAATGTGTAAACATGGCTTCAATAATCAAGATTGCATCAAAGCGATATTAAGAATTAACTTATGCAATCCCATCGAGTCGGATGGGGTGCATTATTCTGATTTCGAAGCTGGATCAATAGAAGAATTTAATATTCTGCGCGTTCAATGTTGATATTATGGTGCACGAATCATATGGATGGCAAAGTAAACTTGATGGCATATATGCAAAGTAGGCGGCTGAAATGCGAGATGAGCGATGAGCAAACTGCACAGCGATGATGAAACATGGTTTGCGTCTTAATCTCATCAAACATTAACAGCGCGAGGCTTCGAGGTCGCGTTACCATCCGAATTCGAACATTTCTTGGTTTGTTAAGTCGTCGTCATCAACAATTCAAATGGAAAATAAATCATCTTTCCATTTGGATCCAAACCCACGTCATTTTTGGTCGATAACGATAAGAAGAGGGATGCATATGGATAGTCCCAGGTGAGTGGCGCCTCCTTTGATTTACTACTGACAGTGGAAACTGAGAAAGAACCCCCGAGCCCATGGTTTATGTGGCCGCAGAGGGGACATCCCGGAACTGCGACAATGAGAAAATCGTTCTTTGCAGATTTATACGCTGTGGTGGTCTCATAGCTGTCAATCTTAACCGAACAAACTTTATTTTTTTCTTCTTTGCCTTCCTATTTTTAAATGGACTGCATTGGTTTTTTTTCGTTCCTCCATGTCCGATCGTCTTTTGGGGCCTCTTCCAATTTTTTGCGATTCATTAACAAATAGGGCAACAAAGTAATTTATTGGGAAGAAGAAGAAGTTGGAGGGAATAAAATATTTGAAGCCAAATTAAAGGAAGATGTGCACAGTTGAAAAAGGAAAGTTATTTCATGGTCGAAAGGATTTAGCGCAAAAGGCGAGGTCGGATAACAATATGTCGCAAGCAGGTGTCAATTCAGAGTGCACTATAGCTGACTTCCTGGAAGGTTATGCATTATGAGATTGTTGCACAGTGCACTTGAAAACCAGTCTGGAAAAAACGCTCGCAAAACCGCATTTATCAATAATTATAACAATAATAAAAATTCCTAACCAGTTTCTATTTTCATTTCCTTATTGCTTCCTCCCCCATCCAACAACAACAACAGCGTTCAAATTACCACTAAGGGTGGAAAATTTTGAGTTTATTTCGGGTCTAAATATTTAAAATAATGTAGTCAGATTGACTTAAAAAGTGTCCTTCTTCGGAAGAAGCTGAGATGGCACCGCGCGCTTGGTGACAGCTGGTGTGACGGGCGCACCAGACACACAAATCTCCCAGCCTCATTGTTTCCCATTTTAAAACAACACGGATTTTGACAGATTTACGAGACACGCCTGGACCTCCATCTCTCCCCAGAATTCGCTCGTTTTTGACGAGCTTTGCCAATAAACATCTCATTAACAATTATTATCTTTTGGTTGGTGACGAAAATAGAACCGGAAATGAAGCACCAACCCTTTTTATAGGTTTTTGATCCATTTAATTATCTTATCGTATAGGAGGTCCGAAAAATTAAGATAGCGCTCTCGAAATGGAACTAAATTAATTATTTTTTGGCATTCTTGCCTCTTGGACAAAAGCGAACTGAAGGGGGCACTTTGTATCCAGCAGACACGAAAAGATGCCAAATCATGCCGGCTGGCTACTGTGCACCACCAATAATTCATATAGCTTATAATATAAATTAGTATCAAGTATAATGTTTGAAGGGATATGATGAGGTGGCATTTTTTACCAGTTAATAACCTTGTCATGCTTTTCAAAAAATTTGTAGAGGAGCCAAAAAGCAACCTCTGCTGGATAATACCGTGAATGATTACGTTTATATGAATACTATATGGAGGTGAAACATATTTTATCATTGTTTGAACCGTGGATGGAGAAAATCCTACCACACACGTATTTTTTTCTCTCTTATTATTGGCTACGGTAAAAAATCCGATTTCTACGCTTTTAAATTGCTTCCCAGCAAAAATATTTGATCAAAACGAGGATGGGGGAGGATTTTTTACTTGGCAATAAGAAAATGGTATTTTTAGATTCTATTTTATCGTCAATTATTGTAACCGTGGATGGGCTATTAGAGAAAACAATAAAAAGGCCCCAAAATGCTATTTTTAAAATTAAAATAATAGTAAAATATTTTAGGGGTTGTGCGAGATATATATAACACCCTGTTCGCTTTGTTTTGGAAAGAACACGGAATTCCAACAATTACGTTGAAGAATGCTTGCGATATAAATAACTTTTCATGAATTTTCGTAAAAAAATATAATAAAATGATGTTTTTTGATAAAAATAATTGTGGCAGCTGTAAATCTTGTCAGTTTCCGATACCTGTAGCTGTCAGAAGGACACTCGATCGGATCGACTGAATTTTCTGACGTCTTTCCGACGACCAAATAATAATTTCGTTAACTGGTGTGTATAATAGACAGAATTAAAGGAAGGTTATAGTTATTTATTTAGGACATGATAAAGCAATATACGGAGCAGCGAGTAAAGTTATGAGAGAATATAAGTGGAAAATTAGAATATCTAAAGCAGTTGCTTTGTTCCCTTTTCCGTATTAAACGTAACCTTATTTATTAAACGAGCTAACTAAGCTAGAATTAGCATTAAATTTCCATTCATCAGGCTGACATGAAGTTATCAGTAAATAAGCGAGACCTCCCTCCGACTACTGCCTCAACCCTCCAACCCTCACAGCTTTGGCATGATTTATTGTGCGTAAAACGACGACCATTATAACTTAACAAATTTACTGTTACTCGCAAAAAAGTGCCAATAATTATTATAAACCTTTTTTTAACTACTTTAACCAAAAAGTGTACAAAATTTATTGTTCCTTTTTGGTTTAGTTATAAATGTCACAAAATGTTGAGGTCGTCGTTTTTTTCAAATGTTTATTTACCTGTCTTATTGTCATATTGCTTTTAGTACCTTAGGGTTAACGACTGCATAAATCAAAGAGGTAAGTTTTTAATTGTAACCGAACAATATGAAGATGGTCAAAAATTTGGACAAAAATACGTCGTCGAAAAGCAGCATTATAAAAATACAAATCGTTTAAACTATATTTATCTCTTTTGATATAAATTGAATGCATTTAAAGCAAAATTAATTGAGAACCGGTTGCTGTGTGTGTGTAAAAGCAGCGAATGCAGCAACAACAAAAAAAAAATAATTAACGAAAACAATTTATTAATGTAGCTATATAATATATAAAATTAATTATCTGGTACATGTACATGTGAGAAGCAGGTGGTTTTTGGTGCTGAAATAATTTCACAGTTGTTTGCATGACAATTGAAAAGGCCTGCTATATGAAATTGTTATGTTGGTACTGCGTTATTGGACCATCAATGTCCGAGCTATTCATAAATGGAATATATTAAAATTTTATTATTATTGCCTCCGCACAATTTCTATCATATCAGATTTGAACGTGGCCCCCATTGTGTGAACACTTCATGCTAATTTTAAATCCATTTTTTAAATTTCACGCTTATAACAACAACATATCCGTTCAAATTATTATTCATATGCTAATTTGTTAATAAAAATAGCGATATTTTAAATTATTAATTTGCCATACATTTTATTCGCCATAGTGTGATTTAATTATTATGACCGATTGTATTTTTACGAGCCACCGTAAGTTTTATTGCGATTTTTTACCTAGTGCAACAATTTATATTATAGTAAATGATGGTAATAAGAATAAGAGTGGACGGCCGGTCGCTTATGACCTTATAAAGTAAAATATGGTAAAAAATGGCCACACACGATGGCGTTCATCAGTGAGGAGGTTTGCTTTGAGGTAATTGAAATAAACATTTGAAAAATTGGCACGTATGGCCGGTACTTGTTTCCGATTTAAATTGGTTGATAAATAACCTGGCCAGGATTGCTGTTGTCCCGAGTGCTCTGACAGCACTACATGTCCTGTATATCGACCAGACCCAATGACCATCTGATTTTTATATGAATAATACGTTTAAAATGTTTGGGGAACCTACTTGTAAGCAAATTTCTAGTTTTTTAGTTCTTAATTTCCTAATTCGGGGATCACAAACACACACATTTACTTTTTCAATTCAAGTCGTCGCCATTTTTATTTCTACTATCTGTCAGATTATTTGAGAGTCGATGCTATTGGTCAGTCAAATTTGAGACAAGCGCGGGAAGTTTGAATTATAACGACATAAAATTTGTTTACAATAGCAAATAAAATGTCGAAAGCATTTCGAATAAAAACAAAATGATTAAAAGAATATTATTGAAGAATGTTGCATATAAAATTCCATATGAGTTATTTATGAAACATCTCAAACTGCACATTAAATCATCGAGATTCTATTGTTTTTATGGTAATATAATATCTGTCGCAGTGCTTTTATATAAACCGCATAAAAGCATCTGAAACATTTTTATTTATTGTTTTTAATATGACATTGATTAAGGACAACATAAGGTTTATTTAATTAGTGACCAGAACAGATCCCCATATAAATCAAACGATTTTAACTATTCCCACACTCTTGGGAGACGACGACGAAAATTCATTGAATGAATTTTTCGAAAAAAATCACCCACCATTAAGAAGAATGAGTCGAAGGAAGAAAACAAACTGATTCATCTTTTAACGGTGGTGATTTAATTATACATAATATAGAAGATCCGTTTTTCTGGTTTTTCGGGCTTGTTTGTTTTTTAATAAAATCCCTTTTTATCTATATTATAATAGTAGTGTGACTCTATAATGTTCCGATGGACGGGTTAACTATAAATTAAGCATGTCCTGGCGTCTTATTACCTTATAACTCAAGACAAGGGTGTGGTGGAATCTAATTATCGCCTCAATCTATAAGCTTTTGGCCGACTCGACTCCTCATCCAAAATCATTATTTTTATCTCTATAATTAATAAAATTTCCATAATTCCATTATTATAAACAAACAATTAAAACTAATTATGTGCTGACGTAAATTTATGAGCATACTAATTAAATATAAATAAAGTTAAAATTAGAAATATGTTATTTTTTTACAATAAAATTCAATAAATTGTTATAAACAAACTGTAAATGTTTGCGCATTAATGGAGATAAAAATATCAACATTTCGTTTTGAATAGGACAATTAATTATGTGGTGGAATGTGTTCTAAATTTTGCAATTAAATCCCAATACCTCAATGAAGCTGAGTAAAAATAGACGGTTACTTAAAGATCAAGGACTCAAGTGCTTAAAAATAGCTCAAAATGTAGGTACACTTTTAAAGGAATCTCAAACGTTCTTTTTATAAGTTTGTTAATAATAGTTTCGGTGGTCAAACTTAAGTTAATAATGGAAACTGCATCGGGGGTGGTTTGTGAAAAAATGGGCTAAAAAGTTGCAATGTTTGGTCAGTTTACACACAGATGGCTGTATCTATGACTTTCTATAGAAGCGCGTAAAAAGCTGAAAAGATCGGAGATGCGGACGCCCCACTGTTTGTCTATCTATCAATATGGGTAGAATCGATTTCGCTTCTCGCCCCTTATTTTATTGAACAGTTTCCTTTCATTTTATTAATTTTCCTGCCTGCGACTTGTTTATTTAACGTTTGTGTGCTTGCTTGCTGCTGTTCTTCTTTTCTTTTAATTTTGCAAGCAGGACACGTACGCGTATAAATTTATTACAATTCAACCCGTTCCGGAACTTAATTTCATTAGTCGACATTGTTTAAAATTGAAAGCTGGGGGAACGGAGAGAGACGGAGTTAGATTAGTTAATTTATCATGTAATTTGGTAAATTTCCCTATTTTACACTAGAAAGCCTTTTGTTCACTTCAATCGAACGAAATATTAGACTGTATTATTTAAATTGATTCGAAATTCAAGCAACCCTTTGCTGCATTATTGCATTAAAACTACCCCCTTTTCTATACACAATTTTATTGCTATTAATTTGGCAACCGCTGCACGAACCTCCAAAAAAGCGAATTATTGCAACGTATTTAAACCCAATTTAGAAAATCTTTTGTCGGAATAGAAAAATTTAATTCAATAAGCTGATTTAATCAAATACAAGAAAAACAACTAGTTGGACTAATTTTTGGTGGCTTAATAAATTTCCCACCAATTTCAGTGTGTTTATGGCGGAATTGCATGCATGTAACGACTTCATTTCTCACGCCTTCCTGCTTGTTATTAAGTCGTGGTGGCGGTTCTGCCGCTGGCAATAACCATAACACATCATCATGCTCAAATTTAACCCCTTTTTCCCTCAACAGTTTCCAAATATTATTCCTATATAAGTTGTGTTATTTACTGTGGCGCAATAAACGCGCCTCGCTCGCATCACCAGAAGCCAACTATTTATACAAGAAACACGCGCTAAATCTAAACATTATACATAACTTTATTTATTACCACAAGAGAAGAAAATAAAATGCATTTCGTTCGTTGAAATAGAAAAACATCAATTATAACAGCGCTCGTAAAGTGGGATTAGCGGCCTGCTTAACCCTGTGGTGATTATAATGGAGAGCTTAAAGCTCAAAATATAAATTATATCCACAGAAATAGAAAAGTCATAATTCAAACTTCCCGCGCTTGTCTAAAATTCTAATATGGCGAGCGACAAAAAATGGCTGCCCATCATAAGTCGACAAATGTTTGGTTATGTCATCGAAAACGTCTGATGGCAAACGTGCAAATTTTGATAAAAGTCTGTCTGGTTTGCGGCTTAAGTGAGTGACAGAAGAGCATTTAATCGTTGGGTCGGTAGTACTACGTGAAGAACCGCAGTGCGGTCAGTTTACATAAATGTGGAATGTAATTGGAGAGCCGTCCTTCTATAGACATATAATTCTAGGATGGCAACGCGGCCAATAATCTATTATAATCGAGGTTGTTATGAGCGAGGATAACAATATGCCGTGCATGTCTGTCATACCGTACTTGTAACTGGATTATGGCTAGTTTAACTTTTTTTTTTGCCCCGTTGTGGCCGTGCCGTGTTCGGAAATGATAATAACAAGTTGCTTGGTCTGATCTGCTGGTCTGTGTGTCAGCTTTTCTCAATTTCTTGTTACACTTATAGTTGTAGTATACCATCAGGTTTCCAGATCGTGTTGTCTGTCATACCTGTCGATCTGCGATAGGTGTCGAAAAAATAATTTATTACTGATCCGTGTATGTGTGTGTGTCCATCCCAGGCCAGATGGCCCCACTCTACGTATATACACACGTACATACATAAATAAAATTATTTATTACAAGTTCATCAATCAATTTTACACCTTTTTCAATTTCATACACAACAGCATCGCGCGCAAAATTAATTCCATTACTCATGTGTAATTAAGTCGGCTACGTTTTCGATAATTAAACTAATTAATTAAAATTGAGGATTAAAGCTTATGTATGGTGATTATAGAACTGAATCAACTGAGATTGAACCTCGAATTCGGCATCGTTCATTATCACTTTGATTAATAAGTGAAGATTGAAGCAAATGGGGAAGGAGGAAAAGCACTGAATCAATTATGCATCCTTGCCAAGTAACTCGGAATTACCAAAACTAAATAACGAATCAAATTGAAACAACCTAATGAATGGAGGAGAATTTTAAATTTGCCGCGTCAAATATCGATCGGTAATCATGGATACCAACCGATTTGACAGCGCGGCAAATTCAAATTTCTAATCAAAACTTGTCACGTATTGAATTTAATTAAATTATTTTTAAAATAGTTCTCAAGATCCACCAAAGCAATTTAACGCATTAAATCCACGTATTGTTCATTGAAGTTGAATGTAATTTGTTATAATTTGAAAAATCGTTATGCACCAAGTGTCGACGAACATTAATCAGTCAGACAAAGTTATCCATGTTGATTAGTTTAGATCGATAAATCTTAACACCTTTCTGAAGAGAATTATAAATGGAAAGTTTTGCGCGTGTCGTGGAAAGAAAATAACACAAATCCAACAAAGAACGCGCCTAATTTAGGGTTCGCTTTTCACGCCAAGCCAACATGCACCCTCCTAAATCTTAAACTATACAAGTTTTGCTTTTAACATTCTTGAGATCTTTCGTCATTATTCCGGGAGCGCTTTATTAAATTTCATCGTCCACATTGTGGTTTTATTCTTGCCTCCTTTTCAAAAGCGCGAAATAGTGGCTCGTTGGTGACAGAGCAGATTGAAATGTATGGTCGCGTTGGGCCATGAAGCTTCTTCACTTAGACAAGTGATATTGCTTGATGTATCACGGTCACTTCGTCAAGGGACTAGCTGACCCCTCGCAAAAAACTAATGTAATAGTTTTATTACATCTAAAAAAATCCAGAAAAACGCTCCCCTTCCAGATGATGCTTTTTCCATCACATCACATCCTCGGGAAATTAATGCACCACAGGGATGTTTTATGATTTGAAGAGGAGACAACGAACGCTGTTTTGTCTTGCAACTATTTTAGGACGAAAACAGGCACGTGCTTTGATCAACTAGCACGCTTTGTTTACCACTAAATCAATAATTCTCTTTCGTTACGACGAACGACGACAAAGACAAAAATACATTTTCCAAATTAATTAATTAAAAATAACAGCACATTAATGCTAATTCGTTCGAAGGAAAAAAGGCTCTCCCTCGCCTCTCGATTTAACTTTTAACCAAACGAGAGAGCTAATTAAAAATATCGTCTTGGCAGCACAACTCCGTGGTCCACGATTAGCATAGGACTGACCCATCGTCATCTGCATTTACGATCAACATGAATAAAGCGGAAGTTTAATTTTCCGGAAGGAAGCCACAAGCGTTTTTTTTTTCGTCTACGACTTCACCCTTCAAAATTGTGTCGATGATGACTTGAGAGGGGAATATTGTATAAAAGGGCAGATTTAATATGAAGATTGCTCGAATTGATGGGCGCGCAGCAAGTCACTTGAAGAAGATGAAGTCATTTGCAAATGAACATCAGTGAAATGTCTGCTCGGCTGGTAATCATTAAGGGGGCGAATCATTTCAGAAATTATTTCTATAGATGAATAATTATTAGGTAAGCCAGGGTGCTTTATAATCCGCTAAGAGCTCCAACTATTCCAAACTAATAAAACCAAGTCGATTGAACTGTTTTTGCATAATTAATATCATGAAAGGAGAGACAAAAAATTGATTTAATTTACGAGTATTTCAGGTCCAACATCATAATTAGAAAGGAAAAGCCTAGCACATCATTTATTAGCCTGGAGGCTGCGTGATTTGTCGTGGACCGCGGGAAGCACACCAGGGAGTCAAAGAAGAAGGCTGTGGGGGGTGCTCCCTCACAAAGTGTCCCGTCGTTTATGGGATATGTAATTGCTTCCAAAATCACTTCCTCTTCATTAATAGATCTAAGAAAGTTAGTCGTCTTGAATTACGATAGCTGGGTGGCAAAATAATCTAAAATATGTACTACAATCTTGATGTTAGGTTTTGCGCGAAGAAAGACTTATGGTTGGTGGATGAGTGTTAATATATTCATATGGGAGAGAAGAGTCGTAGGAGGCTTTAGTTGTCGTGGGCATTGTCTGGTCTGTAGTTGTCTCATTGTCGCACCGGACTAGGTCGTAGCTCTTCTACAATGTCTGCCATCCAGAGTGTGTTTTGTATTTTTAACTGGCAACGCTCTCACTCTTTAACAGGCCTATTTACTTATTGATATTGCGCGCTTGCATTCGTTTACATTCCATTTTACTTTCGTTGTTGTTGTTGTTTTCGAAACCAACCATATAATGGAATTTGTTTATTTTATATCGACATGGAAAAAATAATTGGCGATAAATCAGATGCGCGCGCTTTTTCGCAAAATGATAAAATTTCGCATAGCGCGAGTGAAAATGGGAATTTATTAGCGCGAATGCAAAATCCCGCGCTTTATCTATTCATACAATCATCATAATTACATTGAAATCGATTGATCTGTTATGTAGAAAGTTTTAGTTTGAAATATTGAGCCATTCAACATTCAAACCGTTTTCGCATGAATATATTACAAAATTAAATACATTCGAGCATTTACAAGCTTCTCTGTTGTCATACACGGGCATAAATAATTATTAAACATTCATACACAGAGATAAATAAATATATCAAATAGAAAACCTTCAATTACGTTCGATACTTCGATTAAAAGCCGCAAACGATAATGAGGTTAGATAAATAAATAAAATAATAAGACAATAAATCCATCTCTGGCTACAAATCATTTCCATATTTGCTGTTTAAAGCTCTCTCTTACTTATGCATCGATCTCAAACAAATTTATGATGTTTCACATTAAAAACAAGTTCATAATTCTATTTAATACGATTTTATCCACGCCAAGATCTACTTTTCATTCATTTACGTTAGATTGCCATTTCGTAATGAATAAATTAATAAATTATCCTTATAATTACAACAAACAAATGTTATAAATTTGTTCCATTAAAAAACCATTAATTATTTATCGATTTATACTTGACTGACTTAGTTCTCTTTGTTCGATTTGAAATTTGCCGGGTAAATCGACGCGTAACTGTAGACACCAAACTTGTAGTATCCAAACTGGGGGATTCCCCGATATTTGACGCGGCTAAAGTCACTAGATCCCGACTTTTGACGCGGCGAATTCAAAACTCCCTCTTACTTATAAATTATGAACTATTTTGGTATTTTCTTTCATTATTTATAAATCGCTCTCAATTAATTCATTGACAGCGAAAATTAGTAATATTAAAGGCCATTTTCGTCCAAACTGAGATCTTATAAAGGTAGACTTAACGATGATCAATCTTGGGCTATTTGATTTACAATCGCGGCGGCTATTTCAATAAAGTTAGACCCGAAAACGAACACCTCGGTGCTATACCTGTGTTTTGGTCGGCAAAACTATTATGGTCAACAAATACCGCAAGTGTCCGCTATATTAATGATGACCCCGTACGGTGCACGCACTCAAAACACATGATTAATCATTAGAGCCACCCCGATCTTGGCACCCCCCTAGGATCATATGACACTATATCTATAATTATATTACAATTAATCAAAGCCCGTACGCGATAATTATGGTGTGGAATTTGCATTTTTTTCTCATTTACGTAATTACATTGTAAAAATGATTGTTTTTAATGTCGTTGTAAATCAGAAAATTATTATAGCGCCAATAAAACGGCCGTATTGTGTTTCATATAATTTTGATGTCTGTTTTTATTTTTGGAGACTTTAGAGCATCCTTGGAAAAAATAACAGGGCTATAAAGTATTCAAAAATTTTATTGTGTCGGTTGTAAAATATTCCCACCGCAAACGGTCAAACTTGATATTTGTTTGTCTATTTGATGTACGAATATGATCTTTACTTTCCTTCCGTTTACTCACTTCACACGATATCATTTCACAATAATTTCCTGCATTATTCGGCTTCTCTGCGAGCAATTATGTTCGCTAGAGTAATTGTTTTATTGCACTTGTAAGGATGTATTGTCATTAATTTTAAAATATTATGTACAATAAAAGTGTAATAATATACAAAAGGAAAAGGGTGGCAATAAAACGCCAACCGTTTTCTATATGTTTAACCGGAAAATGGAATTTTTTAAGACGAAAATAAAAATGTTTTCATTAATTATACGGTTTCACTTTTAGATTGCAAAACGCGATTATTGTTGAATGATATTAAAAGTTTGAGCGAGATTTTCAAAGCAGATTGGCGTGATTATAGAATTAAATAGAATTAGCTATCAATCTATTGTTCTTTGAACGTATTTTTGATGTAAATCGACCATAAAAAATAAACTTGCCATAATTCGTTACGTCATCAGTCGTCATACGTCACTTTACGTCAACGTAAAAGTTAAAGTGAGGTTAAATGTCTTAAGTACAATGTGATTTATCCAGAAATAAATTGCATAGATCGCAGTGGCCGATTAGCATTGAAAGAACAATATTAAACCGTGTAACAACATAATAAATTCAGATTGGCATGATTATAATTAACGTTTTTGTTTTCGAATCGGCTCATTAATAAAAGCAACTTGTTTCGATGAAATCTGTGCGGATGAACATACGTGTAATTGAAATACAATTGAAGCGTCAGTTTGTTTAGTAAATTCAGTCGTGTGTGTTATATAAATGAAAATTTCTACCTTTCACTGAACGTCAATTTGAAACAATAGCATAATATGAAAAAGTTAGGTTAGGGGATGGGCAATATCTGCAATCTAATCAAAACTGATTGCTATGATGTTTTGACTGACTGTTTGCTCGATGTGCAGCACTGATTAAACCCTTTGTACATTAGCAAACAGACACAGAGGGCAGAGGTCACTAGATACATAGTCGGACTAACATTATTTCATCGCTGAACATGACGATGAACAATTTAGCCAATCAGGTCCAGAGGTGTCTCTGCGAGTTTTATTTGCGAAAATCGAATTAGAATGCACAAACGGTGTGCCGGTGCTTTTTTCGGGGCCAGAGAGAAAAAAGAAGGATCATCGAAACAGAACTGATATTACCATAGGCATATAAATAGCCATAAAACGATGGAAAAAACAAAACCCGATTCCCACAAAATTTAAATTGAATGCTGCATATTATATAGAATATTCTACCTCTGCATTCTGAGGTGTCGTTAAAGATATATATGCTACTCTCAAATTCCAACACTGGCACTTATCTCTACGGCCATTAACGAAAACGAGAGTTAACCTGATATACAATGACAACATTCATACTTTTTCTTTTCTTTATCCCAAACCGAAAATTTAGCACAATAAAAATTGTTGGTTGAATAGGAATCATTAGATTGTGACTATTGCGTTCTATTCTATATTTTTATAATAGAAATGCGGCTATTATTAAACAAATTATCATATCAAACAATAATGGAAATAGTTAACGTGCGGCACCCATCAGTATTATAATATTACACCTGACAAAACGGCCTTGCATTATGAAACTATCGCATTAATATAGAACAAAAAACCGTTCATACATTTCCGGTATTTATAATAAAAAAATACATTGTAGGGATATCCGGTGTGATAGAAAAGTCCGATTTAATAAACAATAACATAATTATGTTAACTTTGTTAATAAATTCGAATGGGATCGTTATACAATTTCGGACAAGCCTTTTAAATCATAAAGAAAATCCTCCCATTAGACGGAATTAAAAATTAATCCAATATAAATGAAGAATAAAGTCATGTCTTGCACGGAAAATTATAATGGAAATGTCGAGATGAAAATTTCTAAATTAACGTTTTAAATATTTTAAAGCGACGACGCTATTATTCCTTCAAATTTTAATTGGTTGAAAGGGTTGCTGTAAGAGGGGACTGGCGAGATAATATGCGCTGCTCTTTTCTTGGAATTTAAGGGTTGATTGCCGAAAAAACAAAATAACATCGTCAACAACGAATTTCTTGGACTAAAAATTGTTTTAGAAGATATAAAAAGTCAGGTTATGTTTTAGAGACAAAATTGAATGATGGATTGAATTAAACGTAATAATAGTAGTGTCTAGTTGTCGATAGTGATTTGAATGAAGAACAATGAAGTTGAATGGTATATAGTATTAATCTGAAAGCAGTAAATGTAAATGCTTGATTCCATTATGGACGACAGGGTATGCAGTGTACAACCCTTTCACGGTAGCCAATTGTCATTAGTGCACCGGACGGACGGGTATTCAACCTCACATGCGCTGCAATTCATATCAAATTCAAACTCAATTTAGCTGCACAACGCCTCTATAAATTCCTACTTCCGCAATGTAAATGCGAGACATTACGACATTATCAACTTTGCCAATCAATACTTCTCTCTCCTCACACACAAACATCACAAGCAGCAGCAGCAGTAGCAGCATTTTTGGACAAATCATTTATAGATGATGTTATTTCTAACATGTGGAATTTGTTGTTGTTAATTATGTATGAGGAGGCGAATCGAGTGGACGTGTTTCTTCTTAAAACTCGGGAAAAGTGTGCGAGAAGAGCAGCTGGTCAGTATATACATTGATTGCAGAGTTGATGAGTACATCTGGCACATCTCACAACGACCAAAGGGCAAAATATTCACCCTTCCATCCATTCTCTCCACTACTTCCTCCTCTTCTTCTTGTTGTAATCAACGTACAAACTGACCAAGCTCAATTTCATCTCAAATGACATTAAGCATTCCACCCACATCATAAATTCTACCATATTTATCACATAACATTACGACGAGTATCTCCATGTCCAAGTGGAAACATAAATAATTACACAAACAAAGCACCTCGATTCACTAGTCAATCAAACAAACTGACATATGACATATAGGGTACCTCACCCGGTTGAAATTGGAACTAATATAACATGGCGGTAAATTCAAATGCATAGAGAAGACTACTTCCAAACAGATTTGTGGCTCATGAATAATTCGCTGAATACAAACCAGCTATCGATATAGAAAATTGTGAATAGACAGGAATATTCAATAACTAAGGGTGTACATGATAGTCTCAAGGGTAAATATGGCACTCAACTCGCTACACTGTCCAAAAAATCACTGTCGCCGTCCCTTGAGTCACTTCTTCAAAGCTGTCAGAAGAAGACGACAACGTCGACATTTTCGGGGTTTCTTACTATATTTTATATTCAAAACAAACTAACTTTGACTGATGCGATTTAAAGTGTTGGTCGAAGTGGATGAAGCGTCATAAGTTCGAATATTATAGAGAGACGGAAATCTCGAGGGTGATATCAATAAGTCGGAGTAGAAATGGATTTTTCATCCGCAGACAAATGGCTCTTGGACTCGGTCACCCCCAAGGCCTACCTTATGGATATGGTGAGTATGGGAGAGCGTGTGCGGCACGCAAAAAGTTTATGAAAGTTGTAAGTTATGAGAGGCTTCGACTGTTGATCGAAGATACAGTCTGGAAAGTAAAGTCGATATGTCGATGGCTTTTATGATCGGGAATACAGCAACTGGGGGAACATAACGTTGATGTATCGATAACTCATATTATACCTATAATCCACATATCATTTTACGGGGCACATTATTTATTATTAAAGTCTAAGCTTCCAGTTATTATTTCTCTTGGCTCTATGTAGTCTTTGTAGAGGAGTATTTTGTCCAAAAATTCATCATTGAAGATTAGTTAGAATATTCTCTGGAGATTCATCCTTGTTGTAAATTCCAATGTTAACCGTTGAATGCATATTTGTGATTAGTTTGGTCATTTAGCTTAAAGTTATGATTATATAGTTTTTAACTAACTGAACATTATCTCAGTTATTTTCTATAGTCTTTTATGAATTCTGCGAATAATAAAAAGTAACGAGAGCGTGCTTGTATGGCTCATCTCTTCCTGTATTAAAGTTGGCGTCATAAACAAGAGATACTGTTTCCATATCTAAAAACGGATTTATTTACTACCTACGGCGGCTACTGCCTTGCTTTGCTCTTCTATAACGGATCCACCTATATGGGATTCCATCATCATCAGAAAAATCGAGAATTTTTCTGCAGTTATGCAATCGATTATAAAAGCAACGCAAAGAGCGAGACGGATGATGCGTTTAATGGAGTTTATAATATAGCGTTCAAGATATGGGTTATTTTATTTCGCGACATCCAGCCCAGCAGCCCTCGTCGTCCTCCTATCTCTCGCCCATAATTTGTGACGCAATGTAAATTTATGGTCTTTATTTTGTGAGCCAATTAATTAATTCTCTCGTCCGCCATGTTTAAGTTTCTGCTATATAGCAGGAGTAGAAGCGAGGCCCATTATCCAAGATTGCCATGGCTTATTGCAAGACACCGCCTATAAATCTCATTCGGGATTCTAATATTCGCAGCACAAAATAACAGAAGCTCGCCTCGTCGGCTGCAGGCTGCTATATTGCTTATAGTACTACTACAATCCAGGTAAACCATCATCATTCATGTGCAGATGGCAATGTCGAGATGGACACGTCTTCCTTTGGTCCAGAGGAGCAGGCCCATGATTAGTGCGTCTGGCTCACACATATCTGTGTTTCATCGTCACGACACCACTCTTTTGCCACAGCCAATTACTTCGCATAGGTCTCTATTTTCAACATCCAATATTTTTCACTTCTTCGAAAACATTCCACAAATACTAAATCACTAACACTAAATCACGTTTGACCAAAAGTGCGCACTGATAAAGCCCAAAACCGACATGCAGTACCCTAAAGTAAACACTTACTCTGAATTTACCAGCCTTGAGGAACGGGAGCCAAGACCTGAAACAATGGAAGGGAATTTTAGTAAAGTTTCTGGGGGTGGAAGTGTGAGTTAACTTACCAGTAAACCCAAAATCCTAAAGCCTATCGTCCACCATTGGTTACACTAAAAAGCACTGCTACCAAAAAGTATAAAACCCGACTAGTTTTCGGACGGTTTAAAGATCGCGCACATTTTTTAAACGAACATTTACTAAACTTATTATTAATTGCTGAAAAAAACCTGGAAGAGGCGTTAGTAGATTAACCGTTCCTCTTTACAAGTGATGCAAATGAAGAGAAAAATATCTTCACTTCACAAAAGTCTCATAAAAGGAATGGTACATAGAAGAAATACAAGTTTTCGCACTTTTGGTCAATTTTTCACTGTTCCCGAGGTTTCCTTAGTAATCAAAGTTTTCACTGACCTTATTCACCCTCGAGAGGAACAGCACCTGAAAAAATACCGTAATATTAGCAAGTTGTTGGAATCCGGAGTAAAAATTGCTTACAGGTGAATTACTGGAGATCCACTTCCTTCGTCTCGACTGGACCCTCAACAAAGTTTGGTCTCAATTCTGGAAAAAAAGAAAGAAGATTTTAGAACTCTTATTTTTGGTTGACCAATTGATGATTTGAGACCTTGTGAAAACCCTGCAGTAATCTGTTGCATTATTGAAAGAGTAAAATGGTCTGGATGGTGTTATAAAAGAATGACTATAGAATTTTAAGTATAATTCGAGATAATAACGTCGTCGTATCTTTTGCGCGGACGATGTAGCAATAATAAATATGCCAAAGGAAACATGATACCGTCGCATTAAAAGTAATTATAATAATAATTTAGCAGAATTGACGTCCGCACTATGTCAACTATGATATAAGATGCAATATAGAGAACCCGTTTTATAATGTTAGAAGTGCATTTCGTCCAGACGAGCCGCATAAATCGGAAATTCAATCATTATGAAGATGATGGAAACAATTTCTTGATTGTATAACAAATTATTTGATATTCGAGTTAAAAAAATTGAAAGATGAAATCCAGAATTCCACATGTTTTTCTATTAAAACGATGTTTATAAAACATTTCAACATTCAAACAGATTCATGTGTTGTATATGCCCTCTTCGTGTCTATTTATTGAGTTCATAACATGAACTATCTTATGGTTTTTGAATAAATAGACATTTGATTTATATGTAATTGATTACAAATTGCGAATGGATACAACGATTTTTCGTTGTGCTTTAAATAATTATTCGTTTTTGAGGAAACAAAAGATTGTACCGACACAGTTTATGAGCACACAATAATACAATAAAAATAGCCACTTGATTACAAGATCATCAACCATTTAAAAGTACAACAATTCAGTTCAGTGTAAATGAACTTCACATGTTTTACATTTGATTTGCATTAATTTCAAGACTTTTAATCGTCGCTTTTATGGCACAGCAATAAACATTGTTTCCAATTTTTTTTTGCCTCTCTTCTAATTCAAGCAAATCCAAGAGAGCGTATCGAATTGCGATAACACGTACTACACATATAAAACAATTGTATTTTATATAGTATAAGTAATGTATTTATTGTCAGGCATATATTTATGATACACAAACAATTAACAATAGCGAAATAGAGTGGAGGAAATAATGGAAGTGAATAACGGTGGCACTTGATTGTGGGAAGTAAAGGCAATGCTTGACAACACCTCGGAAAGGGATTGATTAATTGTAACCAACTGGCACAGTGTGGTTGGTGTATAGGAACTCTCCATATCTAAATAAAGTTCTCGTAGACGCTCTTTTCACGACTACTTCATTGTCAACTCTCCAAAAATACATTTTTGTTATCATTAAACAATCCAAACTAAGAGGAGCCATTTGAATTTCCCGCCGCGCCGGATACCAATGGGATTTGACGCGGCAAATTCAAATCGCTCCTCAACATGATTGGATAACACAGTCATATATGTACGTGTAATTTCGGTAGATGTGAAATAATTAGACAAGTTCATTGGTGTGGCGAAGTTGAGTCGGGTTTTGTCTGTACTATGTGTGCAACACAAGCAATTTGTTGCAGGAGCTTATGTTGTTCCGTACGACTGAGTTCATCACTAATTGGCTCACCACCACATGTTATAATCTGACACGAAACATAATTGTGCACTGATAAAAGCCTTTTGTTCTATATAAATGCGTGCGAGCTCATGTTTTCTAATAGCATACCGACTTTTTGTCTTTCGAACAGCTTCTTCGTTATTATAGATCGAATCTAGGAAGTTTTTCGTTTCAGTAATAATTTCAGTCACGCAAATGTGCGGGTGCAAATAATAATGAAAAAGAGCTGAAGGCGACCTTGCGCAGGTGTGCCATACTGGACCAACCGCATTCCGCGGACGCGAGTCTGGCCAGGTCGCAATCGCGCGGACGAAGAGAGTGTGCCCTGTATAAATCTTAATAAAACGGCAGATATGTGGTGATAAATCCCCATTTCTCTCGGAAATACGTTCTCATTAATCCTATAACCGGACACGTCCG
The DNA here is from genome assembly GCA_963556235.1 of Cryptophagus acutangulus. Lineage (NCBI taxonomy): Eukaryota > Metazoa > Arthropoda > Insecta > Coleoptera > Cryptophagidae > Cryptophagus > Cryptophagus acutangulus. The sequence continues at coordinate 5,874,309 of OY744569.1, forward strand.
TTTACGGGGGCCACATAAAGCACTTCCATGTTTCCGGATATCATCGTTCGCTATTTTCTTATTACATATAGAAAAAGCAAATATTTAAAAGTGCTTTTGCTTACTTTTAACGTGCAAAGGCGTCATGCTCAAGGAACAGCGATTCCTCCACTTAAAAGTGACAACCAACAATCACCGGATACACGTTTTACAAACAACCGAACTGCCACTATCAATACAGCTTTGAAAAGCAATATGGCCGACTGTCAATACTACCAACAAAAAATCACGAAAATTCTCTGCTTGTCATATTTCAAAATCTAACATAAAAAGTCGATTGAATTGAATTTTAACGATGCCATGAAATTATGAAAGAGATCAAAAGAAAGAGGCCATCAGATATGATTTAAAAGATTGCGGACTGAAGTGGCTGGACCGTGTCTGAGTGCTAGGCTACTAAATAATGCACAATGCGGTTTAAGTGCGCTATAGCAGAATGATATCTCTAATGGCTAACGCAGGGATGCAATTTCTCCCGGAATACGGAATGATATTTGAATTATCTTTCATTTGGCCGACGAAAATAAATTGAATTCAGTTTGGTGTTAATGGAACTGTATGCTACATATAGTAGTAATATGTTGAAGTTTTTGCGAGATAATGCGGATTATCCGGGACTTCTTTGCGAATGTGTGAATCGTGTAGTGAGAGCTTTGCCATTTGTAGCCACTAATGGGCGCACATAAGGGCACCAACGTCCACTGCACAAATCCCATTTATTTACCACACTCGAAAATAATTATAAAAGCGAAACTTTTATATTTATCAAAATCATTTGATTTGCTCCGACTAAATGAACGGCAGCTGCTCAGTTTTTGGCACTTGGCCAGACGAGCAAAGTGATTCATCGACACATCGCCAATCACCATTACAGCTGTAATGGTAATGACAATAATAAGAACAAGGGATATCTAACGATCTTGCAACGGACGATAATTACTCAGATGTCCATTTATTTTTATACAAGAGAATTTTTTTCGAGAGAATAATATTTTTCAATCGATGTGAAATTGGAAAAGTTTCGTATAGTTAATTCGAATCTGATCATCGAGGACAGAATCAATCAAAATGAAATTGTAAAACGAGTTTATTGAGGTCCACTGACAAAATTCTAATTTTATGCTGACATCCTCGTAATTTATTATTAAATATTCCTGGTATATTTTAATGTCAATCAAAATAAATCGGATGGTTCATAAATTGAATAATGCATTTGTGTGTTTGTTAAAAGTTACAACACATCAGTCATAATGACATTATGAGAATTTTATTATAATTTACACTGTGATTTGTAGAATCTGGGTTTGGCCTTCATTGCCTTGCTTGCTACTGCACAGTATAGAATTATTTATTAATAAATCTAGCGATATAGCAATATTCCCATACACAACTGCCAATAATTCATGCCTATATTAATATGCTGTTGCATAATCGACACGATTTCATGATCAACTTGGTAAACAAAACGATATTAATATTAATAACCATTCTTTCACCACACGATGAATTATTTGTTTACTAATTATCGCTCTTCTCTATTTAAATTTGGCGCGTCAATTGTAATTCGGAAGGCGCGGCAAATTCAAAACGCTCACTTTGAACAAAATTAATTATTAACGATATTATTTTAATAAGGTGTTTGTAAAGTGATGTGTACAGACAGTTTCCTTTGTACGTGCCTATAGTTAAGCAATTTAAGTGCAATTTCTCCACAGCTGACTGGCTGCAAATTTTTACAAAGTGTTTTGTGATGGACGTCGTGATGGTCCCACAACTGCAAAGCACCACACAATAATTATCGGTTGTAAAATGCACTTTATTGGCTAGTGGGATATATCAAAACAAAACAACAGTTGACTGTAACTAGTGGTTGTTGCTCGCATTTTTACAACGCTCGTATAGTTCCATGCATAATTTCCCACGGTGCAAACATTTTCTATAAAATAACGTTTTACTTTTTCGCAAAACAATTCAAGTCTATGAATATTTACAGCTTATCAAAATATTTAATAGATATCCATCTAGTTAAATGGAGCACGTTCTTTCACGTGATGCTGAAAGTTTAAAATCCTGCAGCACATACGCTTAAATATTCCATTTTGCAGGGCAAAGTAATGGGCAAATATATACGGAGCCAGAAATATTAGCCGTCAGAGTTCATGATATTCATAAATAAATGAAAATGAGAGATCGCAAACTGAAAAGCGTTTTTGGCCCATTTCGAATTGAGACGGAGCTCATTTATACAGCCATTTGTATTATGCAAAGAGCCAGGAATATGTTTGATCTTTTAATTTATATGATTTTATGAATGCGCGGTTTTAATTACGGAACCGTGAGAGAGGCGGAGATGCTTGGCTGGCTCCTAATCACACCAATTCATCATCGCATGTTGCTCCGTTTAAACAAACATCATATTTAAGGCAAACAATGTGCTGATGATTAATTCGGATTTAAATAAAACCGTTTTCGGGGAAGTGCGTAGGCGTGGAGGAAATAAGTGAAGACGAGCTGCTGGTCAAATAAAATGATTAAGTGTTAATTCTTTGAGCATGTGAACGGTGGTCGGTTCACCTGTGCCTCAAGGGTCTGCATTGAGCCACCCACCCATGGCAAGCGCAGGTGATGCTCACGTTAAATGACTTATGCTAATCAGAAATTATACACATATGCAAATGCGTTCGCTCGTAAATCGCTCCTTAGTGTTTATAGCCTCATATAATAAACACGAGTGGTGGTACTGTGCGATTAAGATTTCAATAATATAATATGAATGACCTTATTTCCGGTCCGCTCGTCTAAATAACGAAATAGAAAATCGACAATTCTAACTGTTGCTCTTATAAACACATTATACAGTTTCCGCATTACAAGAGGAACTAAGTTATGAATCGTGTTTTACATATTAGTGCACATGTAATTGTGTAATCATGTTTGAGCGCGATGAGCGAATCACGGGGCCACCGAGCACTTCCTATATACAAACCGCATAATCGCCGCTACTAAATGTAAATATCATGTCTCATGATGTATTATTGTCACATTAGTGCAACTAGAGATATATTATAGATCTATGAATGCGCTTGCTTGCTTTGCTGCGCTTTTTCTCTTTGCCTATTAAAGAATGCAATTAAACTAATTGTCCACTATACAAACATTCAATGGATATATGCATGTAAATGCACTATACTAATCGATTTACAAATTGTTTCTTTGCGTTTAAGGAATTTTAGCCTTTTATTCATAAAGTATTCTTCCTATTTTCACATTTAATTTAAATAATTCTGCAACTAAGAAGAGGAGAGCGTTTTGAATTCGCCGCGCCGCTATTTGATCAATTTTCCCCGTTTGTGCAATATTTCAATCTATCTCGGCGATTTGTTTTCTATAAAATAAATTGCTTGTGCGACCGAAAAAAATTAATAAAGCATATGAAAAAGGCGCAGTTTAGATAAGCAATAACCCGCTATATCTATATTTCAGAAGGATTTTGACGTTAGGGGCCAACATTCGGAGACGAATGGGCTTAATCACCTAAGAGGTAATCCCCATCTTCTTGAGTTATGATATGACCGGTCAGCCGATAGAGCCGTAAATGCTGATTCAATAACCCATATACCTAGAATGTGAATCGCAGACCTATTTGTCAAGCAAAGCACATATGCTACTGCGAAATCTATATCATAAAGGGAGGGCATTCGTACAAAAATTCCTAACCTAAGTCGCGTTTCCAAATTTTACAAACTACAATCGAAATTTAACTAACCTTATCGAAATTCAACGTGCATTACATTTGGCATTACATTTGGCACTACATTTTCACTTTCCCAATCAGTCTATTTGTTTAAACACCCTTAAAAACTTTGAATTCACGCACAATTATCAAATACTATTGTCGCCATTTTAACTTCGCGGTCAACTCTGACGTCACTCTCCCGAGCGCGCTCTGTTTGAATTCCCGGCAAGCGCGGGAAGTTTGAATTGCAAAGTAAGCTTTCTTGTCAAAAATGATTGATCCTTTGAATATATCGCATTTCCTGCGCTATAAAAATGTAAATGCAAAAGATAATTCTTACAGAAAACTCATGTTAGTGTGAATTCGGTGACATTTGAGTAGATAAAAAAATAATTCGATAATAATTCAGCGTGTAAAAGGTGACTAATTATAATATTTGTCGGTGGTGGGTTATCTGCATTTTCGATCGAGTGTCAAAACAAACAATGATATGGGAAACGTAAAAATCGTAGCCTGTGGTCAAGCAAAGCATCGGGCCCGCGCGTTATTAAGTAGATGTCAGCAATTAGAGATAGTGCACTATAAACATATTCAACAGCTGCTGCTGGACGGAAAATTATCCGTTTGAGAAATGTGAAATGAGGCTATGCTTTTCTGAAGATAGCCATCTAAGTTATGGTCCGCAGTGTCGGTGACGCACTCCCACACGCCCCGCGGGGCCCTTCCGGCCGGGGCCACCGCCGCCATCACTAAGTCATGCACGTTACTAATTACTGTATGTAGAAAACAGTGGTGGCCGCGGTCCGGTGGCCGCTTGTAAGACACCGTTCCAGCATTAAGCATAATTTAAATTAACTATGTTTCCGCGTGCATATTCCTATGATTTGCATACAATATGACCGCGTAGGCGGAAGTCTTACCGCCCCCCCGTCACGCCAATGATAAATTTGAGCTTTCATTTCATTTCGTTTACACCAACCAGAATTATATGCGCTTATATTATATACTAGCATAACATTATTATTGCACATACCTGCTTATTAGATTCTTATCCTATCCAACGCCTTCGTGTTCAACATGCGGCTTATTCCTGAATGCGGTGCACTAGTGCGGTGGATTAGGAAACATCCTCCATTACTAGAACAAAAATTCTAATTAGTACTCACTTTATCTTATCCGCCATTTTTTATTAAGAACTTATTTGCATTTCATTAAAATTGGTACGCACGGTAACGTCCGAGGAATCCCGATCAAGAGTCGGATTTCGCGCGGCAAATTCAAAATAGAGAGGCGAGTTAAAAATAGAAGCTGTAAATAATTAAAGTGCAATGGGGCTAAATCAATTTGTCACCGTATAATAAGTAAATGAAATCCGTCAATTGCAAATATCTGCTTAATGATAATCCTCGCCCTTATGTATAAAATATATAAATCTGTATATGGAATGTGACGCAGTTCACAGCAGGATTTCAGGACCCTTCCGTTATGCGAGCGACCATACGAACCCCTAGTGTTCTAGGTGTTTCAGGACGCCCGCTTTAATCCGATCATAAAAATTTACTTTCCAATTTGCGTCAATCAATCAATTCCCAGCGATTTAAACATTTATTGTAAAGTCAAAATTGTAATAATTGGTATTCGGTGAAGGTGCTTGGTACCTCACAATAACAAAATTAACATTTTTTTTAATGTTAATGCTAATTATACCCATAAGAGAATTTTTGAATGGACAGTTATGTTTTTATAATAAAGCGACGTGATTTGTTAACTAATTGAGCAGACGTATATTGTTTCCAAATTTGAGAACATTTCTCAGTGTCTACACCTGCAGGAAATATTAAGCGACATATTCAAATCGAATTAGAAAAAGTGCAGCAGCTATTTGTGCGTTGACATGCACATTATTGTGGCCAAGCAAAAGATACAAATAAAAATCCAACCGAAAAGAAAATAGAAATTCCCGGTCGAGAGGTCTATGTGTCTGCATTTTACAGACATCCGTAATTTCTCCGGTGAATATTTCATTGTCATTTTATTTATTTTATTTCGTCGACATGCAAAAGATGCATGCATGTCGATGAAATGTGTTTTTGTTCGAAATTTCTTGCCGCGCATCTTTAATTTTATAAATACGGGCAAACAAAGATTTCGAAAAGATGACAAGCGCGTATCTGTATTTGTCACCAAAGCACAGATGTTAAATGCTTTTCCCTTTTAACATAATTAGGATACATGGGAATAATGAATCGAGTATAAGTCTGGCTATTTGTGGTGCAGCCAAACCATATTTTATCTATATTGCCGATTTATAAATAAGATTAACTTAACTAATATGTTTCTTCAAGTCAACTCAAATTGGATAATTTAAATTAACTGTCATAGTCTATTTTGAATTTGCCGCGCCAAACGTCATTGCACTTCTTTGGTTGGTACCAATTTGATTTGACGCGGGAAATTCAAAAAGCTTCTACGGTAATATAAAAATATTGAGGTAAAATGTATATAAAATTTGATGTTTATGTTCGGAATGGATGATGAGGTGTGTGAAGCTCATAAAACCAGAGACATAACATATTGGCACTCAAGACACCCCACAATATGATATTTTAGCAATCCCTACACCTGTAGAATCTTTTATACGTGTGCGAAAACATCTTTTCGCTCCCCCAAAAATTATTTGACAGCGTGTTATTGGTATATGGCTTGTCTTCCTCCACACTTGTAGCTTATAAGCTGTCGAGAATGATTGAGAACTTCGACGGACTATAACATCATATTACTTGGCGGCGGCATATCCGCGAGGGAAAGAGATGATAAGTGTGTGCTGTCGATGATGATGGGAAATGATCCAACTAGGGAATTTTCACTTTGCCAATTTAATTAAGCAATAATTGCATTAGTCGATTAGAAGGCGGATTGATAATCGTTAGTTGAAACGCGATATCGCATTAAATTTGAATATGGCGGTATTAATTATTTTATTGAACGCTAAGCTTTTGCAAAGCATGATGGGGAGGTGCCATAATCCCATGTCTCTAAGCAACGAAGCATAAGAGGCAATTTTGTCTGTTTTTGTGTAGTGCATATACGAGAAGCGGCTTATAGTTATATGGAGATCGGATTGCGCTTCGAGCCTAATCCGTTAATAGAGCGGCATCGCGGGCGTCCGGCAGCGTCATTTCACGCCCGACGCCCCCCATTAATAACATCCAACCCTTAAACATCATTAACCCCACTCACATCTTTATAGTGCAGCTGTCTGCGCCAAATTTGAATAATATAAACAGGTTGCATTAAATTAATTGCTTTTATTATGTCGAAAGGATTTTCTATGGATGTATATTAATTAATATTCTCGCTGACAGAAAATTATTCATAAATTAGGTCCGACAGTTTAAGTTGTCAACCACGATTAACTCATATTATTATGGAAATTGCACTTAAAAATTGCTTCGTCTTCCGAAGAAATTAATTTTCTGATTCCATATTAAATAACTTGACGCACATAAATTATATTACACTTGGAAATTTATGTGTATAATAAATGTAAACAGTTTAAGCTGTCAACAATTAACTCATATTATGGAAATTTCACGATAACGTCTTTATGCATTGTGGCTCAATTTCAACCACATTATAATTTTACGGAAACTGACCATAAGAATTTTCTATCCTTATCAGCGTTAATGTTGGAATTTTGTTTCATATTAATTAATTATATTAAACGAACGGCATTCCTAACCTTTAAAAGTCGCGTTTCCAAATTTTACTAACTACAATCAAAAGTTAACTAACCTTATCGAAATTCAACGTGCATTACATTTGCCATTACAATTGGTACTACATTTTCACTTCCTAATCAGTCCATTTGTTTAAACACCTATAAAAACTTTGAAATACACACAATTATCAAATACTATTGTCGCCATTTTAACTTCGCGGTCAACTCTGACGTCACGCTTTCGAGCGCCCTCAGTTTAAATTCTCGGCAAGCGCGGGAAGTTTGAATTGCAAACTTTGCTTTCTTGTGAAAAATGATTGATCCTTGTGGGCATTATTAATCCACAGCCCGAAGATTGAAGAAGATTGTTGAAGGATATACGTGGTCTGTGATGGGGTTTGCGGTGTGAGCAAGAATCATTCCAAATCCACAGTGCGGCAAATTGGAGTCGTATTTAATGTTGTTATTCGGATTAGTGTACGCTGTTATCTGTATCTGCCGCAGGCACTCGCACTTAATCTCTCCTAGAGGAACACAAGGATCTTCTCATCCTGGATTCTCGAAATATATATAGTATATTACTATTATTGTTCGCCAAAAACATATTGTTGCGCTTAAGTGATAAGAAAAACTCGATCCGGCCCCCAAAAAATGGATAAGTCTCTGGAAATTGCATCGCTGCAATAATCAATATACACTGGAGGTCAGTGGGATCTCGTAAGAACACTTATCTCGCTTCCCCATCAAATCTGGACCACTATAATGGAAGTGTGCATGATGTATTATGACGTATAGAATTTTTCTATTATCAAAAACTATATCTGTATCCCGAGCTAAACTCTTGCTGATATTATCGGTCCAGTTTTTTTTATTTTTTGATCGATTGCTTTTGATTCACGAAGGTGATTTTTATTGCGGTGCTTTATGTTAGTATATTGAAAGTTGAAAGGTTATAGGTTTTTGCCTCTGAAGCGGTCAATATATCCCATACATGCTCGCTGCTCTCATATCGTTCGATTTATTCCTTTTATACCGCACAATAAATCAGAAAACGTTGGAAATTATTTGCAATTCCGGCACAATCGCTTAAATATTGGCGATTTAAATTAATTTGCTTTCAATTTTCTCAGATGGCGCTGGTGTAGAAGTTAGTTTGTGGAATACATCTTGGCGGTTACGTCACAAAATTGAACTGTTTTTCTTTATTTGTGCATGAATCCAGTTAGAGCCGTGGCGTAGATCCCGAAGTAGGTAAGTTTGTCGGAGATTTGTTTAAGGAGGAAGAAGCAAAAGCTGATATGAGATTGAGTCGGTTTCATTATCGGGAGAGCTCATCATATTTTAAAGGGGAATGTAATTTCATTTGCTCCATAAAATCTAAGCTTCTCTAAATCTGGTATATAGATGTATATATCTATATGGGAGAGGGGTAGCAAAAGCATATGCGGCCCCGATCCGGGGGAATATAGTTCACAGACTCTGCCATTAAATATGAGCTTACTGAAATGTAAAACAGTCGGGGTTTTGCATTTCCAAGCATAAACTGCCGACAAAACGGCTTGAGGATTCACTTTATATGGACGAAGATATGTCTCTCTGCCTCGCACCTTACTCGTTAATATTCCGGGGTGCCGCCCCATGCCGCCCCCCACATATAAACACTGCTACCTATGCGACTCTCCTGCTGCGGATATAATCTTTGCAAACGACACTTTACGATGAATTTCATGTTTACTGCATATTTAATTAATAGACACTATGCGATGCGCTTTGCGCATGCGTAACTCTTCTGTAGCCTATAGATATTATAGTTTTGGATGAAGAGTAATTCAAACAGTGCACCTGATTCAGATTTATTGGCATGAATTTCCTCATCCACCCTCGCAAGGCCATAAAGCAGCGAGAGGGAAGAATTTTATTGTCGATACTAAGATACTAACTCAATGAAAATATTTCACAGTACTGATTTTATTCGCGAAAATTTGCATTTTCACAAAAGCATTTTATATTCTATCGACATTCATTTAACTAATGGATGTTTTACGGTCCCTGTGGACTCAATTCCAACTACTAATTTTCCTAATCAATCAGATTATTAATATGTGATCGTTTTTTTGATGGTAAAGTTAAGCAAGTTCCTCTGCAGAACACCGCAATGTAAACTAATTAAAGTTTTGCCCCGCGCACACGGTGCATAACGCTGAGCAAAGGCGCAAACATATAAATTACTTTTAATTACAACAATTTTATAATTTGTACTTGGTGAGTCTTGATTAATTAACCAACAAGATTAATGAATATTGTAAATTATTATGCGCATACCGGAAGATAAATAACGCAAGGAAATATTTTTGGAATAACTTAAATCCTAAATAGCGAGCACATCACGTTTTCCCCTAATTTCAGAAAAACTTTAGTCTTGATTTATTTTTGAATTAAAAATAGGACGGTTTTTTTCTTCCGCCTTTCGCTTTAGGGTAAAACGCACCACATTTTCACTCGAAATAATAATAAAAGTAATTATTTTTTGTTTTAAAACGAAACGTCTACTATAAATACGTTTGAAATATAATTAATGAAACAATGACAATCCGCCAGCTGTTTCAGAACAATAAAAAAAAAAACATATTTAGAAATTAAGTGGCTGTTGAACAGTGTTTAATAAATGTTGACAAATGGCTGTGTGCATTCTGTGCCAGACCCAAAAAGCATTTTAATAAAATATTCAAATATTCTATTGTTACCCAAAGCAAATAATAAAAACTGTCTAGTTGCTTCACGAATTATTTGTTTTTCTTGGCTCCTTTTCGAAATATATTTAGCAAAATGGCGGCGCTAATTTCCGCGTCTTCCGCTAGGTGCGCGTTCGCCTTAATGACATTAGTCTAGAAATTGTGATAATTATTTTAAATTGTCTCGTAATAAATCTGGATATGAACGTTATATTGTTAAATGGAAACAAAAGCGCGTTTGTTACGAATTATTTGTTTTTCTTGGCTCCAACTCGTTTTAATTATGAACTGAACAGAACGCGAAGTACAATAAGAAAAACAATTCGTGCGACGTTTATTATAAACGAAGTTTCTACGTGATTTAAGTTAGCATTTCTTTATGAGCGTCTAAAATTAGGCGGAGAGCAAAAAATTCGGGTGTACGCTTACGTTCCATCAGTCATTTGAGTTTATTCCAAGTAAGAACGCACTTTTCACTCCAACTCCAACATTAAGGTTACGTTCTCTGCACCTGACAAGATCCATCCATCGGGCTTTATATGCGGCCTACGTGAGAGATAACCCGCTCATATTTCGCCCCCTGCAAGTCTCCGGAGTAATATTCACATCTTCGCTAAGCTGCCACTCCAGCTTTTTATGTACTTGGTCCATATTGCCATTCGTTATCTATCGTTATTATCCTACCTTATTCCTGCTTGTCGATGTATTTATTTATACGTTTGCGTTTACAGGAAAAACGTGTGTGCAGTCGTTAGTGAGATCTTAATGTTGTACTACGATTGTCCCCGCAATCCGAAGGCCCGTTTGCACGATTCCGGTTATAGTTTAAACGATAAAACGCTGCTACCTAACTGCTCTGTATTGTCTGGTTAACAATAACAATGCTATACAATGATAACGATGGCACTATGGGATGCAGTCGATGATCCGATTAGTTTACGCAAACTACCCACCCACACCAATCTCCAAGTGCGCCTCTTTGTTTCGATAGGATTATGTTATTTCATTACATTTCGCTTCGAAACTAACATGCTGCTTGAAATAGGTTAGAATACTAATGGCGGACAATCATTTCCGCCACCATGACGTCACATATGGCGACCGCGCCAAATTTAAATCCTTACATTTCGTTTTTGCCTGGTTGTATGCTTGGGAATGCGAAACTAGGTGATTTTGAATTCCAAATCACTGCTGATGAAAAACGAAAGAGTGTCGTTGTAAGTGTTCGTTATTAACATTCGTGTCAAAAACGATGACACGCTGGAAAAAAACGTTAATGCAACAAAAGAAGAAGAAGCAGAAGCATCCTCGTCCATAGTTGTCGTTGTTCTTTCGCGGCGGTATCAGCAGCGCGTTTCTTGGGGCCGCCTGAAGTAATCGCTTTCAATAAAAATATACGAGCTCGATGTCTGATTGACATGATACATGACTGTTAACAAATTCTTTGTGTGTGTAGATCTAGTTCTATTAAAGCAAACTGCCACTGGCAGGGTTGTAGGTAACTTTGGCCATAACAAGCCGCCGTGCGATTGCGATGCGAGGCATGCACTTCGCTTCACCACAAACAACAGGTGTTTTTACATTCACCGCCACTCGTTATCTCTTTTTATATTCCGACTTATTTATTATTATTTTATATGTGACAATTTTTTTGCTCGCGTCACGCCGATCCATCATCAGAATTTTTATCGTCCGATATGCCCGCCGATCCAGCCATAGGTGGAAATGTTTGGTTGATAAATGATGGAAAAAGCAACTGGATGTGTGTTAGCCTTGACGTTGACAGACCCCCGACGACGGACACGATGCTATCAACACTTCGGCACCTCAAGTACCGTACACTTTGCTGCCAGTTATTCATATTAATAACCCTGTTATCCGACACAATACAATAGCACCTTGCTTGGAAAGTGTCTACCGGTCGCTTGATCTTCTCACACAATCCTTCATTCATATTTATCACTATAAATGCATTTACGATCATATCGATGTACCGCATAACTGTTTGTTTATGCGTGATGTTGCGGCTGCTACTGACCACTTTTCTCAAGATCGAGGAACGGATTCCACATAAGAATAAATTATGAAATATACTCAACAAACTACTACAAGATTGTTCTTGACGATAATAAAGGAAAAACTCACTTTTAGGCGAAAATAAAAATTTTCAAAATGGCCGCCAAATTATTGTACATCTCCCTTCCTTAAGGGTATTCAAAAAATTTCATATTTTATGAAAGAAGTTCATAAAGAAGCACCAGGACTACCCGAAAAGTAGAAGAAAAATATCGAAATACCTCAAATTACTCAAAAATCTACCAAACAAGGAAGATTCAATTCCTAAAGGAATCTCAAAACCCCTTTAAAAAATGTTCTAGACTACCCCAATATGTGCTTCCACTATGTAGTAATTCGAAATAGAATACATTCTGTATAAAGTCGAGTTAGAACTTAAATCGAAAAGTGATAAAAGCAGAAAGTGGATAAATCTAGCAGGGACTCGTATGGTGCTGTCCGTCCCGTCATAATCTGATTCTCCTGAGAGAATCTAGCATAAATATTTTATGGATTTACGTTGTTCAGTGCATTATACTTATCGTGTTTGTTGCGATGCCATGTGAGGGGATGCATTTTTCGCCCAACAAACAAAACATCGCAAAAATCTAGTCAATTATCAAAATATGGTAATTTTTTTTAGTAGTACATTAAATTAGAATCAATAAAAAGTGCCCAGTGGCGCATTATAAAAATGTATTAGACAGCTGGCCCTCCCCCATAATAATCCGGACTACGTCGATTGCGACAAGTTGATGAATAAAGTGTTACACATTTATAAATTCGGGAAGCTGCATATGACAAAAGTGCCACCCCCAATTTCATCATCCCCTCACTGGAGAGCGAAAAAACAGGCATTTTAATATTCAGATTGGTTACACCTTTTATGTGTATGGAAAATAATTTGAAGCTATATTTACCCAGCCACCCTTGTTTGTTTTTACACTTGTCTCTTTATTGAGAAACAGATTAATATAGTCTAGTAGGCGATGCAAATTGAAATTTTGGTTCGATAATAAAATTAACAGAATTTTAATATGCAGCTTGTGTAGTACGATTGTTTATTATTCTCATCGGCATACGAATGCAGTTACTTATAACATTTTATTAAAGAATCCATGGGAAGATTGTTGAAATCGTTAGTTTTTTTCAATCATATGTTCAAAACGCACCATTTGTTCATAATCGTCGCATCATTAGTATTTCAAGATTGATGGTTTTTTCGTGACTTTCATTATTTATTTATTAACATTGTTGTTAATATAACAAACGTAATTTTACACGAGTCGATCAGTAATTAGTGGGGTAAATATAATTAAGCTTTATAAATATCAGAGCGCACTTTTGCAAATGCTTTAATTAATTTATTTTTTCTACATCAAAAATTAAAACAACAAAAGGAGTTAATTAGGATCCGATTTCATGCTGAATTTTAAACATCGTTTCTTTTCTCTTTAGGTTAAAAGCACCCGGAAGCTGTTTACAAAAGTGATGCGCATCCCCTAAATTTATAAGATTTCTAGTTGTTTCACATCTCTTGCGATAAATGCCAATGTATTGGCGATGCATGGCTTGTCAGACGAACTGGATCTTGATTGACACTGATTACAGGCCACGGTACTGACGCATGTCTACACCAATTAATATCACAGTTCAATTTTAAAAGAATGTATAAAGTTGACGTTGAATGCGCACTAATATTCGACTAGTTATTTTAGCCAGAAGGCCTTTTTCAATATTGGGGATCGATGAGTGTAATTAAAGAGGGGGCGCATTTTTGAGTCTCATAATTAGAGCGGTGTTTAGGTAATTTGAGCGTATTAATTAAGATAAGATCCGACGAAAACTTTTGTTTTAATATCGTTTTAAAGTTGAGTTTTATTTCGTTCAAATAAAAGCTGGTAGCATTTATGTAAATTTTCTTAATGATTTTATTGATTCGTTGGCCTTTTTTATTATTAAAATTTTAATCCAAACGAAAAATAAAAAGGAATCGTTAAACAAAATTATCTGATCGTCTTTTTCTTTATGAGCTCTGGTTTGGAATTGGAAGCCTTTTATACAGCATCAGATCAAATATACTTTTGAATGGCTTTAAACTCGTGTTTTAAAGGAGGATATAGACATAAGGTAAAAGCTTAGTGTTGATTTCTAATTAACAGCTTTAATGGAGCCAAAAGCGGCGTTCGTCATTTCATTATAACCAAAAAGGCACTGGTGGCAAAATGTTGATCATTCAAATGGAACTAATTAAGTAATTAGCAACACTATATTATCTCTTCATATAGCACTCATTTGCACTTGTTTGAAATTCAAATTCGAAAAATTAATTAGACTTTATTCGAGCCTCATCAAACGTCAGATTTGGACCTCTGACAAGGAATTGGCGTTAATGAGCAACATCTATATTAGATCAAAGTTTAATAGAAGCCGGACAGACTGACCGACAGGCCTATAAGTCAACAATTATCAGATTCCCTGGAGGGATTCGGGAGAGCATTACCAACTATCTGATTCACACACGGAGCGATATTGTAGATAAAAGTCTTAGTCTGCCCTTTGCGATGTTCCAATCACTGCAAGATGGGCTACAATTAAATCTCCCTTTATGGTTGATGGAATTCGTTGTTATTACTTTACTCCTCTTCGACGTGTTTACTGTATTATCGAAACTCTCCGAAGACTCATCTTGTGTCTTTGAGAAAAAACGCTTTTCGCAAATGGTCCCATCTTCAAAGCGCTTAACAGTTGTTTGTTTGATATTATACTGTATAATATTTCGGTAATCCTTCTGGGCTTAACACTTTTCGGATAATATCTCTACAAACATCTACTAAGTAGCAGCTTATGAGGCGGTCTCTTTACCACCTTTTTCCAGAAAGGATTTTGCGCATATTTTGCGCTAGACTGCATCGGATAATTGGGAAGTTGTGCTTTGTGCCGAAATTTTGATAAGCTCCATTCACTTGCAATTGGAACATTAATTGTATCCCGTAGATTAATGAAGTTGTTGGACCTCTCGCTGCTAACTTTGACTATCTGACTGAGATTAGTAAGTTTGCTCGTCGACTTGTATCTGATATTAAATCACAGCACTAAGCATTTGAGATCAATATGTTCAGGTTTATCCAATTTCCGTTTATGTTGGTACAATACCGAATCTTTTTGACGATGTAACAAATCGGGGACTCATACATCGGCAATTTCTTTAAGGTTCCCTCGGGATGTGGGTCCGTCGAGCTGGACATCAGCGTATTCTCTTTATGTGTTGAGGAAATTATACCTTATGTCCAAAGTGGAGTCGTCTCCGACCCCCGGCACGTAACTCGTACTCCATACCGTCTTACTTTATTATACAGCGAATTTTCCGAGCCAGATGGATTTTGCATGTCCGTTAGCGGAAAATAAATTAAAAGTATTTTTATTGGCATTTTGTGTATGCTCGAAAATCCCTGGAGTAAACAAGAATAATATTAAAACGAGCAAAAAACGCAATCACAATTTCCAAACAGATCGAATCCAATATCCAATAAAAATAAAACTATGCGAACGAAATAAATATTCCTCGTTTTTTCCAGTGATGGTGACAGGAGAGGGTGAGTTATAGCGGGTGTCCAGCGGCCACTAGATCGGGGAACAATCTACTCGCTGTCAATAAATGCGCTGTGTGTTGTCCTCTTCGGGGTAATATTTCCCCGGAGTATGGACTGACATATTGCATTTTCACACTTTGAATACAAAACGCGCCGGACCGGGGTTGTTCGCGTTCTTGTCGACGACGATAACCACATAAAATGTGGGGCAGACCAGCCGTGGGAGCCTTTCGACCTTCCAGGTGTCACCAAGCAGTTGCTTTACGATGTACACTATGCCAGCGCCAACTCATTTTTACACGCCGTAGTCGATTACATCGCTTTTTGCCGGGATGCTGGAGATCTTTGCCTCTATGAACACGACCACTTATGCTATTTATTGCACAATTGTCGCACTTTTTTTAGTTGTTGTTATCTTTGGATGTTGGCAGTGACGTCACATATGAGTCCCCATCCAATAATTAAGCAATCGGTTTATTGGTGGTGCTGTTAAGGATCTCGAAGGAATTGATAGGAGTTTTGGAAACAAATCTGATCATCGGTGTTATCTGAGAGGAGTCAGAAGGAAACAAGCTCAAGAAACAAACCCTAGTAGCTTAAAGCTTAGGAGTTTCGACATTGTTAGCCGCGGTCTTCTTGTTGTGGATTAGAAGGAAGGATCAAGACGGGAAGGGAAGGAAGATTGTCCGATTTTATAGTGCAATAAAATACCTTCATCATTTTCTTCATGAAGTTTGGTCTCATTTCCGTTGGTGGATGTGCATACAAAACGAGTCCCTTTTGTTTTTCTCTATTCACACACAAAACCCGGCGCGCATATAGAAAAACGATAAATCTATAATTAAATTTTAGGCTAAATATTAATTGGATAAGGGTACGAAAAGGGTTCTATTTAAATATCGTGCGCATTTTAAATTATATACATTAATATATTGTAATCACAAATAAATGTAATCTGTTCGTTTTTGATAGAAAAATTATTGTGTGACCATGCGCGTGATGGCAGGTCAACATTAAATGAGCCGATAATTATTCTGTCAAACATATTTTTATTAAAAACTATCTTTTTACTATAATTATAGTCTACGGACTTAGATATGAAATTAAAAGAGAAGATTCTCACAATTAGTAACGTGGATTTTTTAATTCAAAGTTAATAATGTCAATCTCCTATCTAGTATGCATTATAATATTCATTCATTCTTTGAACAGATGTCGTAATGGCGACACACTGCAGCATCCTCTAATTGTGGCAATAAAGTTACATAGTTGCATATCTCAACAAGCAACGCAAACCGGCCGAGCGTTTTTGTTGGCGAAAAAGGTTTCGATATTTATATGCGACACTCTGAATATAAACATGAAATACCAACAAGACTGGTGACGAAAAAATCGCATACATATAATTTGAATTCTTTTATTTTATGCAACCGGAGAATAATAACGCGGCTGCCGCGAATAGTTGAGGAAAATTTACGCCGAGCGCGAGTTTCATCTCATTGTTCTCGATGAATATGCTAAGCGACTCGAAAGAATGCAAGCAAGCTGCGCGACTTTGCGCCGATCCACAATTTTATGATCGGACATTTTGCAAATCTTAATTAGCCTCCGGGCCGGATTAGTATACAATAGATCCGGAAATAAAGATCGAAGGCTATTGTGATTGCAGATCAAGGATCAGGTTATGACCCTTCTCGCCACTGCTGAGCTCTCGTGTTGCCTCAGCTCTATCATTATATAAATACACCATTGGGAACATTGGCAGATCCCAAGCTAGCGAGCTGTCACTCATTTATCCAAGACACCCCACTATTTAATCACCAGCTATCATTATTTTCTCCTCTCTCATACTATGTACCACTATTTTCGTGTTACGAAATTACATCCTATAAGACGAGTTGATCATTATTATCATTTATTAGGGAATATAGCTAACAGAACTCCCTCTGTGGATAAAAGACGAACTTCCATTGTTTACAGAAATTGGTTTGAGTTTGACAGTTTGTTGTGCATTGTTTACTTGTATAGTGAGGTTAAGTTCTGAAATTCCAATGGCGCGAAATTCAAATGTGGAAATTAATTCGAACATACACAGGAGTTGATTAAGCTTAATCTAATAGTTTGCGATAATAAGAGCAAAGCATTGCGTTTGCTTCCCACTCACGTCCCAACAAACTCCCATAAATTATAGCAACATCGAATGGTCATTAATGCATTGGGTGGCACTGCTGCTTTACCAGCCCGTGTGGTCCTACTCGGTTTTAAATGTAACGAGCTTAGACAGCAGGCCATTTTGCATATTTTGTTTATATGAAAATTTGCGCTAATAAATTATCCGAGCGAAATTTGTTTATCTTGTTTAGAAATAGAATTCATCGAAAAATTACGTTCGTTGAATTGTTATTATTTGCATTTAATTGCCATATTAAATTAATGTATATCTATTGTAGAACGCGAAAATAAACCAATTATATTTCGTTATAAATAAGCCATAATTTATAAAAACTTAAGTATAAACTCATGTAATAAATGTAATTTAATTTTTTATTATAAAATTAATAAGCGCGTTTCTTTTAAACGGTTTGTATAATTATCATAACAATTTATTTGCTGTTTTAATGACGCAATATTTGTACGATTTCTATTGTCTAACAGAAAAAACGATACCAGCATAAGAACACCTGCTTATTAGTTGTCTCCCACGCTCATACACGACACACTTGACTAAGAATAGTCCGGAGAAATGAATCTTGTCCGTTACGTCACGCCACTGTGACGTCACCTTCCACCATTTGCGCGCTGCACTCGATATGGAGATACATTGTCAGGTCCATAGTAAGAAGTTGCAGCCGCACACCGCCCTTGTAAATATCAAGGAGAGACAATGCGGTATTCATGACCTTTCTTAGTCACCTCAGGTGCTTCATCTGTATAATCACATTCGTCACCACCGACAATTTTACTGCCAACCAAGTAAATTGACAGTTTTGCGTACTGGTTTATCTTTATTGCATTGGCATGCGTATATGTTTAAAATCAAATCATAAATCCCATATTAATTAAATTGACTACAAAGCGCGCTGCACTCGATTACTGCCATTCAATTCAACAATTGTGCGGAACTGCTGCTTATCATTTAGAGCAAATTAAGAGTCTAAGTTTTAGACATCAAAATTTCGCCATTAGATCTTCGAAGATAAGTTTTAACGCAGTTGCAGCAGCAAATTTTAATTAGACATTATTGTAGAGCGAGTTAAAGCAGTATTGTTCGAGTGGTATAAATCTGGTCGTAGTATTCCCTCTCTGTGTATTGAGGATAATTAATCCCCCATGTTGCACATAATATTGTTTCGGTATAATTAGCGAGCATGTAGTTGTGACTGGTGTCTGCTGCTACAGTTAGAGCCTGCCTTACTGGCGCTCCTGCCCATTATATATGTGGCCTGTTCTTGTGAATGCTCGTGTTTATAGATCTACTGCCCTCTTGCTCCTCGATTCGCGAAACACCTCCACCGCACCACGACTTCCAGCCGTGTCTCTGTGTTTTTACCAAACCAAAACATACTCACTGATTTCATTACCAATTCTATTATCTCAACGGCAAAAAATCCATTCCAAACAGCTTCTAAGACTCTTTACCTTTCTTCCCAAAAGGCAAAGACGAAGAAGTACTTTCACTGATAAGCGACAGACTACCTTCGTCACCAACTGGTCGGATGCCAGCTAATTGGGCAGCGTCCGATATAATATAGATTTATGTCGAGTTTTAGCCCCAAAACTGGATCCGTCGTCCACTGCAGTGATTTGTTGGTCTGTGCCTATCAAGCGACAAGCCTTGTGCTCTTCCAATTATTTATATAAGCGAACCATTGGAATGCACCATCAGCGGCGAAAAGTCCATCTTCTTGCATCATAACTGCATGACGGATATGCGGACACGTGTTTGTCTTTGGCGAAGAATTATTTATTTCAATATTTTTGGGTGCAAAAATTAGAAATCGAGGAGTAAACTATGAGAAGGTTTTTGGGTCCCAGGTATATTGGCCGTTATTTATGGCCGATTCTCGAGATATAATCACACAAAATCCTAATCAATGTTAATTTATAGCGGTCGACCCTAATAAACATATATGAACCCTTTGTTTCAACTCGGACATTTAATAATGAGCCGAAACACTACTACTATCATTATTTAAAATGAGAGGTTTTAAATTTCGTCAGCGATTTTCATTTGCCGGCGTGGGATGACGATGATGCTGGTCCCCCCATTCAAGTTTCACTCTATGAATGTGTTACTATACGTTTTTGTGTATTTAGGTCCAGTAGAGGTGCCTAATTGCTTTTGTATAAATAGTAAAATCGTAATGCGGTTTCGGTGGTTTTGTTATTTTATAAATAAACTTTCGCTGCTGTCGCTTGTTTTGTTGTTGTTGTTATTATGCAATCTGCACATATACATGCAACATTTTCAGGAATTTAATTTATCGCAATTAATTGAATTAAAATCATTTTATAGAAGCCAATTTATTTTATACGCGCGTATATTTTATTTATAGAATATTTCGTATACATTTTTGCTGAGAAATCGGCACTACAATAATCCGTCTTGTTGGACAAAGATTTAAAACCTGGTTGTAAATAATCCGGTAGGATTTTAGAAAGTGTGCAAAAGGGGTGTCTTTTATCTTTTGCACATTTACCCCTTTACCTATCTAGGTCAAACGGAATTTATTATCCGTACCTGTCCTGCACCTATTTATAATAATCGAATATCATCGCGCAAGCAGAACACCTGTTTCGCACAAATTGAGGCCATTGAAGGCCACAAGGACTTTTCCCATAAAATATGATTATTATTAAAAAGTAAGAAGGTCAATATGCAAAGAATGAGCGAGTTTAAGAGATGACACTCGAATTTAAATGATGTTTAGTCGTTGCAATAAACCTGTCATGTCAGATGGATGTCAGAAAAATATCACCGTTGCTTTTGTTATTATTCAGCTACTGGTTCTGCCAGAAAGTCTTTTTTATTCGCTTTGGAAGATACTTTTGATGATCTTTAAGAATATTCCAATAAGAAGGGACACAGATTTTTGCTCCTGGAAAGGAAGAGTCTAAAAGAGCTCCAGAATTGGGAAGAGGGTCCAATATTCTCCCAATAAAGTCAACTAAAGTCAACTCTTCCTTTAGCAGTTTTGAGTGGGAGTGATACTAGTAAGCAGTAGCCAATTTGAATAGTCATGTAGAACATAAAATATACATGTAAAACGACAATAATAACAAGACACCGTTAGTTATGTTGGATATATGTACACGTATAGCCCAAATACCGTAGCCCAAATAGGTAAATGCACGTGCACACGTAGTACATAACTGATTATGGGTTTTGCGCTGTGCGGTGAAATTCCAATAAACTATTAAACCGACTTGACATACGCATAGGCTGCTTAAATCATGATGCTTTATGAGATTTTATAATTAATGTACAAATAGAGAAAAGTAATCGCTTGTTTCCTTTCTTCTTCTTGGAAATCTTGGCACTATGTGTGAACTCACATAAATCTGTGCCCATACAGAAAATTGCAAATAATTAAATCGATTGCAAAAAAGAAACGTGTATGTCGTTTATAGCAATCGCATAATAGATTTATGCTTCCTTTATACTCGCTCCTCTCTATATTATTAATATTTCCATAACAATATTATGTATCTGTCTGGTGCGGTCTTTTATAGAAGCCGATGATCATTTATTAGAGCGTATCCTGACCGTCCATCGAAATACTTCTCTTCTTCTCCAAATATCATCATATGAGTCGCGCTGCTCGCCTCCTGTTTTGCATGTCGACAGGCCCTTGTCACATTCTGACAGATTTATTGGCGGTCTTAGCGAGAGGGAGGCGGCATATTAAAATCCCTTATTGTTATGTCATGGACATGTTGAATAAATATTACAAGAGGAACGATTCCACATTTTTAGTCCTTCCAAACAAACTCTCTCTCTTTAGCACCAGACCTGGAGATGTCGCATACTTGTTATTCGCAACGCGACTTGAACTGGCGACTGCCGACATGTGTTATGATGCATCCCTGGACCAGTAAAAACGCATGTCTGGTAGCTTGTATGTGTGCAAATCATGACAAGCTGACGATCAATGTGTTATTGGATGTGTGCGAATGTGACTTGATCGCCTCAGGCACCAACCAGCCAAATCGAAAACACAAATAATGAAAACTAGCGCTAATTTATTATATTTACCTACAATAGCAACAAGTTCATTCGATTTTACGCAATATCGTTAAATTATACGAAATTATCCCATTAAGTTTATTTTAAATAGAAATTTACATTTCTGTGAAGATATCTTAATGATATGCGGTGACTTAGATAGTATGCAACCCTTTTAGATATAATGTGTGTGCGCCAGCCCTAAAATAGAAGGCCGCCCCTTGAGACTTGAAGCTGTTATACTCTATATAAATAGTATCGTCTTTCACACTATCTTGTTTACATTGCTATAAACGACCAATGGTCCCTTATGTCTCTAAACAGTTACATTTTTCAAATCGATTCTACTCCTTTGACAAGGAAAAAGTAGGAAGAATTCCTGTGGCATCTCAGAAAATGGACCAAAAGTGATGGACCAACAAGACTAACACCAAGATGTGACTCCAGTTCTGGAAGAACTTCTCAAAAATCGTTAATGAGACAAACTAGAAGTTGGAAGAAGCATTGATATTGGAAGAAAACTCACAAAATCTAAGGAAGAGACCTTAAAATGTGAAGATCTGATGATTATGAAAGGGCTGAAAGAAGAATAAGAGGAAAAATATAGTGAATGATTTATGAATTGGTTAAAAGTGGCGCGTTGGTCTGAATGAGTGAATTTAGCCCCTCTCCTTGGCACCAGGTAAGCTTTGGAGGCGGTGCTTGTTGGGCAGGCCGAGATAGTCACTTAGTCAAATGCCGATCGCAGAGTCGACTGCTCGTCTTGTCACTCTATCTGACCGGCTTCAGTCACCACGCTTCCTCCAGAGAATCGTAGCTCACCATGGACTGACATTTCGCACCTTGCGGAAGGTGAAAGAGTGCGTTGTTGTTATCATTCGCAGGATCCAAGTACGCGAGCGCTGCGCGACGTCGTCCGACCCCTGCCGAGGGTTCCACGGACGCACCGCCCTTATCTAAGCCCCCACCATAGAGCGGCGCTGTGTTAGAGTGCATCGCGACGCCGTCGAGTTCGTATGGTATCCGCACCAATCACGACATCATCATAACTGATAACATGAGTGCGGCTTGTAGTTAAGTGTCTTTAAATATTTCTTCTGTTTATATTTTTTTTGGGAAGGAAGAAGATCCAAGACTGTGTGAGAGTGACTTGTGTAGTTGTGATGTCGCGAAGAAAACAAGCTAGACCCATCCGACTCCTCGAGGATGAGGAGGCTGCTGCTGCTGCTCCTGGTGCTGCTCCTGCAAACGTCCTCGGTAAGTCAAACCGATGGACTTAACTCTGCGAGCTTCCTCTTGGTGCAGTGTCGTGATACACGGACATGCCTGGTTAATAGCCAACAAATATGAGCATTTCTCTCTCGACCGTATCCTGTGATAAAATAGAGTTATGCTCACGATTAAACGTGGATTTATCAAAAAACCAGATGTAATGTAATACTCTCTGACCGCCGATATACGATAACATTCAACTTATACCAACTAAATTTAACAACCACCTGGGCGGTTTTCTTTAAATACATTACTGTCATTCAAATGCCATTATAAATATAAATAATCCTCCAAAAAACAAACAACACATTTTCAAGTCTTCCTACAACCAAGCCGCGAAGTGTTAACACACAAATATTCATCTCACCACCTTCTATAATCTTTCAATTCCATCAACATTTTGCCATCCTCCAAATAAAGAAGGATTTATAAAAATCTAAAATCTTTGGTAGAAAATTGCGGAAAAGTAGCGGCAGGCGTAATTCGCGACAGTTTTGTCAGCAAGGGGCCCATTGTATGAAGCGGCTCGTT
Source organism: Cryptophagus acutangulus (assembly GCA_963556235.1). Taxonomy (NCBI): domain Eukaryota; kingdom Metazoa; phylum Arthropoda; class Insecta; order Coleoptera; family Cryptophagidae; genus Cryptophagus; species Cryptophagus acutangulus. Next base: position 5,898,214 of record OY744569.1, read on the forward strand.
TGAACTCAAGCTCGCTTGGAGAATTTCAATTTTCCAAATACCTAACAGTCCACGACACAAATAAACTCGCTGAAATTGCTATAATAAGAACAAATTACGCACAATTTATAGGCTAATAATATTTATAATTTACTACATAAAAACACTGATGTTACAACCGTCGGATGAATTTTATTCAATTATCGAAAAGCTTCCTTCCAGTTATACAAAAAAAACGAAAGAGAGACAAGCCAAGGATGCAAAAATGGATGTTTTTTCCAATGTTAATGTCACGGTTATCAATCATCTAGAGACCACACCAAGAGATTGACAACAGTCAAGAATTATCGAATAAAAAGGCATCTTCCCTAAAAATAACTCGAGTAAAAAGTGGCTTAGATCAAACCGACCGCGCACAATTATGACCGTCAATATATCCAGAAATTGACAACAAATTATGGTCCTTTGTGTATACGCCGATCGTTCATCATCAATTAAACAAGAAAGCCAGTTTTTCCAACTGGCCTCAAACGGTTATGATTTGATGTACGCGTTACACTGTTAGCTGTCGACCCAGCATTCTCACGGACCTTTTTTACCGACGACAATCCGATGATGGGTTAAAGCGGGTCGCCATTTTTGGGGCGGAGGTCCCAATAATAATAATCTCATTAGGTGGTGTCTGTGAAGCTAAGCGAAGCGTATGAGGGTTGCAAAAGGGTTGGTCTTTGATATAAAACGAGCGCGTTGGTCATACAGAAAATAATAAGCGAGAACGCAATTAATCGGTTAGGGGATGATGATGAGATGATGCTTTGAAATTTGATTTAAAATTGAATTTGGGCGAAGGCGCACGGAATAAATTAAATTTCGGTTTTGTTTTGAGTGTTGCACCGGTGACATAAAGAGACAATCGGATATATTTATCTAATAAAAATGACAGATTTACTGGTGTCCATTAATGATCTTGGTAACGAACAGGTTTTGTCTTTGCGCCCACTTAGTTCGTTTCCAGTTTTGTAAACATTCAAAGATGCGTGATGTTCCAATACAACTAAATCGGTCTAAAACTATTTATTCGTAGCCAATTCATTATTCGAAAATTATGATTGTTTAGTAGAATTCCGGTGCACTTTTTCTTGTAACAAATCGAATTCAAAAATAGTGTGTCATTTTCGTTCTGCTCAAGTGGATGACAAATTTATTATGAAAATTAAAAAAGAAATACTGCTTGATCGAGCATGATTTCCTTCATTTGCCTAATATCGGGATGTTCAATGACTTTACGAAATAAAATAATTCGTTTCGCTTCTAATTTTTAAAAACGTCCCCTTAACGTAAGAATGCAATAACGATAATTTCAAAGGGCCCAGAATGAAGTAATTATGAGACTTTAATAGAATTTAATTAGAAAGTGCGAACGAGTTTGTTTGAAATAAATACAAACACACGCATACAAACTATTTCCACCTAATTTCCATTCAAAAGCAACCATGTCGTTATTTTTAGCCCATTATAGAACGTACGATAGAGTGGCAAACATCATCAGATAAATTTTCGAGCAACATTCTATTTATCTAGCTCGCTTATTTAGATTTCCATCCATTTTTAATATAATTACATAATAAAGTAGCTGATTATTGAGTAACTTGCAAGCTTCTCTTCTCTGATTGGGACGAGCGTTAAGCATACAAACAAAATCCGATTTAATATAAATAAATCGATCAATCCAAACACGCATTATAAGATTCAGTAAACGAAAAACGTGTACTATTTTTAAATTCGCCGCGTCAAATCTCACGTCACTCCGTTACCATGGTTACGGGGGACCGGATAGCCAATTAAAGTGCGCGGCAAATTTAAAACGCTCCAAATAGACGACACTGGTTTATTAATTGGAAATTATGAGGTTATTTCACGGTGCGTTGGGAAAGGTAAACAGTTGGCGCGGTCTGTCTAAAATAATTTATAGTTTGTCCTTTGGACAACATATTAATATATGATATAAAAAATGCGACTTGACATTATTGAAATTAGTCTCGATAAATAATATAACAAGTAGTAGTCGTTTTGAAACGAGCCATGATTTTTTTCTTGAGTCGTAAAAATTAATGTGCTTATTGAGAAAGGCTTTTAAAACCGTAATTATTGATAAATATAAAATATTTATTCCACTGTGTGTTTTTCATAATTTAGATATTTCTATTCATAACACAACATTGTAATTCTTTTATTTCTAATGTATGCAAGATGATTATCGTGGTTATAGCTAGAAAAATTACATTGAATGGTTTGAATTTTTCAATATTTAATAATTGTGTGGAATATATAAATAAATAATAATAATTATTCGTCGGTTGAATGCTAAGCAATTTTCGAATTTAATCCAGTTACCAAAAAATTGTGTATTCATCCGGAATACATTGTACATTTATTTATACATGTGAGACAGCTGGAATCAGTCTGCATTTTTATAGGCAAAGCGCCCTTTCGCTTTAATCCGTAATGTGTTCATAATATTGAATAAATATCTTTTGTCGCAAATAGTGCGGATTAATTTTTACAATTTAAAATGATGTCATTTGTTGGTGTCCTGCTGGGCGAAAATCCCACAACGGTTCGTTAAGCTCGAAACATTTTTGGGGCAAAATTAGAAGAATTTAAGGTTAATCACATCAGTCAGATTAAGCGAATTATTATAAATCATTGCGATGATGATTTTTATCATTAATTTTTGTTGCCACAAAACGAACAAGGTGCGAAAAAGAATTATTGCACGATCACCTTTTGCTTTTTGCGGCTCGGGTTTGTGTTGGGCTAAACAAATTTATAACTGCTCGTTTTCAACGAATCATAAATATTTTTTCACCACCAGCATACAAACTTGTTTTCGACATTATATTTTCATTCAATGCAGGTCTTCTATACTGTCAATATTTTGTCTAATATTTAGGTGCTAATTGTTACAACAGGTGCCCATAATTTAAGAACCATTGCAAATTATAATGCATATTGTAAATCATCGAAAAGTTACCGTTATGAAATGACAAAACGACAAGATAATTTTTCCAGATAGCATCTTTGATCCTCTTTTGCAGCTGGAGCTATTGTTACATTTCAATCTAGTTACATTAGCTCCGATTTAGATCGCACTTGGACTATTTCGAGTTGCACTTATTTTGAGCAGCCGTTGCGATGATGAATAATAATTAATTCCAACACGTCTTCGGATATCTTCGTGATTAATCAATATCTGTAGCTAAACGCTCTATGATTAAAATTGTGTTTGCATTTGTACATTGTCAACGTCGACGACAAAAAAACGTAAACGAAAGCAATGCCATCATCGAAAAGGTCCATTGAAAGTTTGCGGCCCGTGAAATCGGGCCATGCAACCAAAGGGGGATCATGCCCTTGCGCTATATTAGGCGCTTGTCATATTGTTTACACTATCTTCGTATTGTAATACTACCAGTTCAATAGAGATGTCATATTATATAGTTCTCCCTCTCCCCGCAGCAGCTTTCTCATCCATCTAAAAGCCTTTTTACATCTGATAAAAAATCAGTCAAGGGGCTAATTTCCTACATGCAACTCAAACCAGAATTTAATTATCTCGAGGATTACGATAATGTTCGCTTCACCAGAAAGAATCACAATGTTGCTGGTCTATTGTCACATTTGAATTTGCCGCCATGATAGTCATCCGGTTGACATAACCTCAACACATTGCTGTATGACAGTTAATTATCTATCGTGTTTTGTTCTTGCAATTGGTGTTGGTGCTGGCGGGTATTCGACTGAAGGGGAGGCAAAACGCAATATCCTCAAAATATACATAACATTATATTCGACAAGATCTAAAAGCGCAATAATATCCATGCATCAAGAGTTGTGTGTTTTGCGTATTTGCTCTTCGCTCCCGCTATGGAATATATTAGTATAGGTTTTGGCTTTACGCCAGTGGCGTTTTGAATATCATATTTACAAAGGCAACAGTTTTGCGCCGCCACCTGAGAACCGCCTTAAGGGGGTGTCTCGACATTGTCGCTTGCTATTAGCCACCCGAATTAAAACCAGAACACTTTAATTTAATGGCCTCACTCGACCGGAATCTACACTGACTTTGGTGGTCGCTTTTCGGAATTAGTAAAGTCAATGATGGAGATACACTAGAATACTTAATTTAATTTCTTTTGCTGTGAGATGTCTGTTTGCATTTTTATTTCGTCGTCGGTCGTTGTCTCTCATGAATTCAATTATGATGCATAGAGTTTCTTCGTTCATTTATAAATAATACACGCCAACAAGTATTTATGTTTTTTGTCGATGACATAAATGTAACCAGCAGCAGCAGTAGCGCATTAAACGGCGACAATGTACGGCTGTTGCTTGATATATGGTGGCTCCCCAATATTAGTATTCTGGAGGAACGCAATAGGGTGACAGTCCACATACGGGCCCACCTGCGTTGAATATGCGCTATTAGTATCATAACGCAAAACGCCAGACGTTCTAATTACTGATACACTTGTCATAAGTGCGAGTCGCGCTCATTTGTCCCGAGAACGCGACGTTTTGTCACACCGTCATTAATTCATATCTCGCTTATCCATCATCTAGCGCTCATTAACTACGAAACAACTCGCGTTTACCACTTTTCCACATACCCATTTATAAAACTATACACTTTCAGCGATGACACTTTCTCATATTTCACATGACTCATTAAGATGTTCACTCGGCAACCAATTTACGAAAATTCACTTCCTCTTTTTTGGTTATGTTGCTGGTTCAATATGACATTATAGTCTATTGTCACATTTGAATTTGCCGCCATGATATAGTCATGGCGGCTTATGTCATCCGGTTGACATAACCTCAACACATCGAAACTGTCCCTATATCTTCTAAATCCTTTCAAAAATAGAAGAGTAAAAATGAATCAAAAAGTAATTTGGTCGAGAAAATATACAAGACTCCTATTCCTACTCGCTCCCCCATTCATACAATAAACAGTGTGAGTTCAGGACGTCGCTCGGGATTTCAAAATATTACATTTCAACTAAATTTGACTCGTGCTCGAGCAAACTAAACGAAAGATTTAATATGAAGTGCCATATGTTGTTCATTTAACACCAGAGTGTAGGGTTACAAAAACACACCACACGTTCATCAACTCTCGCTCGCTCTTTCCTCCAAAGACTCCAAACGACGAAAAAATGGGCAAACTTTTGAAGAGTGCGTTATTTTGATTAGAGAACAGCAATCATAATCTCAAGAGCCGTTAGCTTCGATTGGATAACATTAATCTAATGCTCAGCGATGTGTCCAATATTTATGTCTTTTGTTCAAGTAAATTGAAGAAGGTTGTTTAGAATTTGTCGCAAAATATCGATGTGTTTTGGCCAGATGCATCCAAGCAGATAGAGATTCATACAAATGATAAAACCTGAATGGCACACAGATATTTTAAGGAGTTATTAGTGGCATTGAAAGGTGTATTCAATATGCGAAGATCCTTTTCGGTAATCGCATAGCGCGCGGTCCTTCAAAGTGCATTTCAAAGACTTCGGTCAAATGCACTCGACAACTTAGGGTTGTTGTTTAATTTTAAGTCTTCTTCGGGCTACTCGAGTTTCCGTCGTCTAGTTTACTATTATTAGTATTAAATTAAAAGCTACTTGTTATTCGACTCACATATTTAAATGGTTACAAGTCCTATCAATTTATGAGAATACGGGTCGTGAGGTTCATTGTGATACCGAAATAACATTTGGCATATTACTCTAATAGCCACTGGCATATATATAATGTTGTCAAACATGTATTTATATCTATAAATTCGATTAGCTGCTTTCTCATTATTATTATTAAATAGTAGCTAAACGTAAACATGAGATCAGATTAATCATTGGCGTTTTTTATCCAACAAATTGATGAATAAAACGAGTTTATTAAATTTTTGTGTTTGGACCAATTCCAAGGTGACTTGTAATAATTCATAGTTGCATGATCGCGATCTGCTATTAATTAACGCTTGAGGAGCGGCTCGTTAATTATTATTAATTTTTTCCCTTTTTATTTCAGGTTAGTATCAATGCAATTTCCATTAAAGCAAAAAGGGGGAAAACTGGGCGCGCAGAGGCGTAAGTTGAGATGATGATTTTCTTTTATTAATACTATAACATTGACAGATGTATAAAAGATTCATTTTGCTTGGCGTGGATGAGATAATTTTATTTGATGTTCTTCTCAATGATTTTCATTTAATCCAATTCCATCATTCGGATACAATTTCATTAAAATCGCAAAAAATTCAGATTCCTTTTTTTCATCTTGTAAATACACTCGTTAAATATTGATTTGAATTTATTTTCGTTGCTAGTACATCAATCGAGTTTCAATTAATTAAAAATATTTCCTAACAACTCTAACCTAAAATATTCGGGCTGTCACGTCAATCAATAGTGTTGCCCTCTGGCGTAAAAGAAATAAAGTGGTTGGTTTAATATTAATGCATTGGCGTTATTTGTGTATTTTAAATATTCATTATTGTAATTAACATTGCAAGAGAGGCAGGCAATCAAAACGTTGTTGAATTTTTCCCTGCGGACAATACAATGTAATGTAATGAGTGGAGGCATGCACCGAGCTTTACTCCGGACTCCGGTCAGCAATTAACCTAATCATTCCTTCGTAATGGGTGTCTGTCGTGCCGTCGCTATAATGCAGGGAAACATTTTACCGTCAATTCTCCACATTCATAATTTACCTTGTTTACATTTAATTAATTAAAATTAATCTCGCACACTTGCGGACCAAACAAGGCTGCACAAAAAATTTAAGTGATAAAGACCATAACCCTAAATTATTATTTTCAAGGTTTCATTAAAATTATAAATTAAAATCAGTAGTGCGACCAGATAATTATCGTAGCGTTTTATCGTAAAAATAATAAAAATATTAATTAGATTTTGGTAATTTATAAGTTCAAGTTCTGACTAATGAAGCCATAAATTTGAATAAATTCCATCTGAAAAGATCGTTTGATAGAAATAAAATTAAAATTGGGACAGTCAGAAATGTAACTTTAATTAAAGCTAAAAAGAATAGTTTTTTTTTTTTATGGCCATCTGTGATCGAAAGTATTAAATTAATTTAACATGACATTAACTCCATAGTACTATAATCAATAGGCTATGGAGATGTGCCGAAACAAACCCCATTGTAAAGCACCACCATATGTGACACATTAAATAAAAAAGCTAACGCGTGACAATAAAAAAAATTACAACGCCTTCACTTGTAATTTTTGTCATAATATTTATAAATGTAAAACTAAATATGCTGTTTCTGTGGCAATAAACACTTTGGGATTTTTATGTTGTATTTATTTTCTTAGCATATTAAAACAAATGTTATTTTATCATCAACATCTCTCTCAATCCAACATTATTAATAAACCAAACCAGTGCCATATGTGTGTGTTATTTCCGATGAGAATTGCATTTTTAATACTAATAAAGCCCCGAATGAATTATTTGTCTATGCTACAGCATAATAAAATGCACATAATATCAAATAATACAATAAGCCATTTGTAAGTCTAATGAAACACGAAAAATTCAACCAGAAAAAATATCGTGAGCTTATTCAGATTTTTCGTTTTGGTTTGTTGTGTTAAACAAACACACTGATGTCGGAACGAAGAATTATGAATGCAATTTCCGCGAGCTGTCATAAGAACTGTGAATTATTTTCGTTTGCTTATCGCATATATAAAATACACTTTACAGAATATCAGCGCGGATCGCGTGCTGCGGTTTTGCACATTTCCGCTTTTGCACTGCAACAGATTATAACCACATTATTATTTCAATTTTCTTCCAAGAAAGAAGATTATGCAAAATCGCTCGCCCCATAAATCTGAGAATAATTTACACCAAAAATATTTCAGCGTTTTAAATTTGCCGCGCTAAATGGCAAACAATATCCGTGCGGCAACCATCGGAATTACAAGTTTGACATTTGTTGCGACAAATGAAAAAGCTATTTTTTGAAAACATTTTTATGGATGTTACTTTGTTTTTAAAAAATGTATATCCTTGCTCGATGCATTAATTAGAAGAAAAGATTTATCCAGCACGTCAAAAATAGACCACGTTGAAATGAATATCAGATAGTATCAAAGGTAATAAAATGCAGACATATTTAGAACTGTTTCTAGATTTTGAATCGTGATACACAAACAGCACAGAGAGCAGCCCTTCTTCTAGTAAATGGATGAAGTAAAGGAAAATTCTATTAGTTAAATGTATAGTGTGGTGCATTAGTTAACGTGTGTAAACATACTAAAAATAGCGTTGATTTACGGCTGCATTGTACGTTTTGAATACAACATACTTTAACTACGCCTGGCTACTACAATCAATTATTTATCTTTTCGAATAAATGTTAGCTAATTAAAATATGCTTAATTCCGAAAATAAAAAAAATAAATCGACACTCATTGCGGCAATTTATCTTGCAAGCATTCACCTAATTGTAAGTGAATTAAATTTCCCATAAAAGATGATGATTTGCTCTCAATTAGTATCAAAAAAAGACGAGTGCTAAATAAGGCGAAAAAATGCTGTCGTGCAATTTGTTACAAAATGCTATTTCACCTGCCCTTAATTTGAATACGTACAAAATCCACCCCCACGATATTATTTCCTACTAAGCACCTGTTTTCCGAAACTGATATCTTTGAGAAATAACAAACCAGTGACCCTGCGGCTTTAGCCCATTAATTTTCCAACATCAGCGACCATCTGTATGAGGCCCAAATTAATATATTAATATTATAAATATATGCGCGCGATATACATCTATTTCGAAAAAGGTTGGAAATATTCGCCAAACAGGTTGATGATAGGATTGGATGAATAATTGAGAAAGAAATATGCAGTTGTCAATTTGTTAGTGTACATGTCTGCTTTGCTTGCTAATATACCATCATTAAACTGTTCTCGACATCTGATCTGTTTTGCTTTCCTAATGAAGACGGCAGATGCGCTTCGATTGCTCAAATAATGTCATTTATATTATTCAAATATTAATAAAATAATTAATCGAATAAACGAAACGGGGGGGCGCTTTTTAATCGACGATAACAAATTTCGTTTTATAGACTAATAAATCACAGCAATAAAACGAAATTCACACATGTTTGCCATCAATTCACAATAACATTAATTTATATTTCATAGAGGATGAAATATCATTTGTAATTTAGTATACCGAATATATTGTTGGATCGATTCACGAAATGGACAGCAAATGAATTTTTAATAACAATGAAACGCCACTATAGCAAAAATCGCTTTTCCATTAAAGTAATTAACCACAAACATCGCCCATTCAATCAAAAATCACAATAGAACGAGCGAATTTAAACTTCCCGCGCGAAATAAATCGGTGCGTAACCATAGTTACCGTTGCGATTGCAAGTTTGGGATTTGACGCGGCAAATTTAAAATACAACAAGAAGAAATACTGCGGAAGACGAGCAGTTTTTTAGAAAAGATTTACACAATAGAAAAATAAGTGCACCTGGTAAAATTTCCCCATCATGTTGTTTATAATAAATAGGAAATCGTCTAAATACACAACAGCATAATGCACTTATCATGTTTACAAATTACCTGCCTTGATAGCAAATGACGGTTTTATCAATTAACATAATTTATTGTAACAGTGTCGCATATATTTTAGAAAATTTAAATTATGTATGTATGCATGTGGAAGGAAAACAAAACCAGGACGAATATTTTGGCGGCCGAAAAAAATGGTCCTTTGCTGATTTATTTGCATATAGATGGATGGGACAATGGCATAATAACCCGCAAAAGATCAAAATCACGAGCGGACAGTAGCAAGCAGCCGCTGAAACCGAGCAAAAGCTTCTCCTTCGGTTTGCTTGCGGACTGACGTGCACATTTCAGATTTAAGCGCGATCCAGATGGTTTTAAACATATACTAATTGGACATACGTCAGTCCTATGGCTGCATCCAGCCTTTATAAGACTTCTATTCTGATTCATATATATTATATCAAATAAATAACGTTGCATTTATCCGTTTTCACCAAACGAAAAATATAAATCGTCGTCTGCGATTAAATCAAGCGCGTATAAAAAAAGGAGTTTGCACTTACCTTTTGGATGGTGGAGAGCTACTTCTTTAATTGAATTGTGTGGCTTAACATTGCTGCTGCTGGTAGGTTCAGAAAATCGCCAATTCGTGACACAAGTCGATCTTTTGAAGCGCATGTGAACTCGGGGTTCGTGCTGAAGACTTTGTATGTCCCCGATTGCATCATAGACGCTGATTTATGGTTTTCATAAGTGCATTTCCACCTGCAGCCGAAACCGTCACCTTTCATTCTGGAAAAGAAGACAATTCATGATTTTAATCTGATGGAAATGTAAATCTAGGAAATAATGGACATTCTAGGGGAATCCCCGAAATTTCAAATCAAATTTCCCGCCAAAAAATTAGTGAACTTCAAAGAGAAAGGATTTCCTTTGTGCATCTGCATTAAAGTCGTACAAAGTTGTTATCTAAATAGTTGGCGTAAAGAATTAATTAGAAAATCGTTAATTTGAGTCATCAATTTGCGTTTATATGAGTTTTTGGTGTCCATGTTCAACAGTGCGAAGTAATGGCGCTTATATCACACGCAATTTGAGATTACTGACTAATTTTTTCCACTTCATGCAAAAAGATATCGCGCGCTGTTAATGTGGCAAGCGATATTTGTGAGTCAGGTAGCCATTGTTTTCCGTTAAACTTTTTCGTTTACATTTGAATTTTATTACAATGAGTGTGGAAATGATTCGGTCTGTTTGATTCGAAACGCTTCTCTTAATTAAAATGTCTGCAGCCATATTTGTGGTGTTTTCGAAATTAAGCCATATTTGTTCGTTTTGATGAAACAACAACATAATTTGCATTATTTTTATCTGATTTCATTTATTTTTACGGAAACGATTAAATCACCTAAAAATGTATTCGTTAATGGGTTTTCGAGAAACTGGATTTCGTAGATAATTGGCCCAATTCGTCGTCGTCTATAATTCTCATTAGTTATCAAAATAAAAAAGTCATAAAAAGTTTTATTATTCATTAAAAAAAAAGTTTCAATGTTGAAGCTATTAGGCATCGATAAAAATTTGAATCGAAATATTGATAATTATTATTATTCATGAGAAACAATTCTAATACGGCAAACGAGTTTCGTAAAGTATGTAGATAAAATTTAATCGAAAATATAAAATCCAAACTAGATTTTTCTTCGGAATTTCTTATTGAATAAATAATTTCTTCGTCCAAGTAGAAGACTACCAGTCTTTGCTTTCGGGTTATGAAATGGGGCGGCAATTTGGTGATCGTGTGTAATGAAGAGTATCGCATATCGGATATACGCTTAGGGCTAACGTTAATTAACAGTCATAAATATGCCGTAAAACATGTTGAGGATTGACGTGCAGCGCATAGTTTGCAATAAAAACATGCAGATCAGTGGATATTACGAGCAATTCCGATTCACATTCGCCACACTAAAGGGTGCAATCTATATGCTAATGAAATCATGTCATTGACTGCTGGTTAAGAGGTTAAGTTGGCAACACTAATCGCCGCCGCCAAGATGCCCTTTCTTCCCGTCTTATTACATCTGTAAGAAACAATAACTGAAAATAATTGTTTCACCCATGTCTAATCAACCACTTTATGACATCAGGCGAATGGAAATGAGCCGCCGCCGCGCTATGCATATCTTTAAAGTTACTACTTCAGAAATTATCATACATATTCCAGCTTTCACCCAGATGTGTGAAATATTTTGGGGAAGCCAGTTGAAGTGGAAGTAAATTAGGCCTGATTGAAAGGGCATCGCGCGTGGGTGACAAAAGAAACAGCAGCTGCTTGACATGTGTCCATGTAGGTCCAAAACACCTTTTAGATGGACAGCGGTCGCACGTGCCCAAGGCCACCCCCGCTTCATGCACAAAAGATTTTAGTTCCGGATAATAAATATTACTATTGGTTTGACCCTTCAAGGCCTCTTAATGTCCAGTTATTAAATTCTATTATTCGGGATGGACACCTTTTTGGGATTGCTAAATTTTGCAAGCATTTAATCCAAATAAAACACTAACAATTGCACAACAAGCTTGTCCGCCATATTGGTTCTTCTTACGTCAAATGACAACTAGTGGCGACACCGCGACACCTGAGCTGCGCTGCCAATGGCGCGAAATTCAAATCAAATGTTATTAAAAGTTTTTAATTTTAAATGGAATCTTATTGAAAATGTGCACCTTTTATACATTTAGCCCCATAATAAAAGGTTTTAATGGCAAAGGGGGGCCATAAACGGCATAAATTTATGTTTGACATGGTATAGGATAGTAAAGAGGCTATAAATATCAAATTTGTTGATATATGTTTTAATTAATGTTAAAATCTTGTGGGCAAGGCCGCTATATTATGATATCGGGGAAGTTATGGTCTTATTAGTGATTGGTGAGGCTCTCCGCTATTGTGCATCATGAGCCATAAAAACCGAGCCGCACCTTTACTCTTGATATCACTTTTCATGTTTGATAGATTAAAATGTTTACAGACGTAGTAGATCAAATGGGAAAATTGTTTCGTCTTTTGAGATCGGGAACACTCTCATTGGAGACTTTCTTTCGATGTCGTCGTACCGTGACATCCAGGTTTGGTTAATATCGGTCGAGACATCATGCCTCCAGTTGTTCTAGTAGTCGTAATAGTGATAACTAGAAGAGTAGTTTATAGTTTGAGCTCGATGGCTTTTGTACTAGCGTTGCTTGGCAAACTATCTGAGACTTTTACTAATTAACTAAGACTCGTTCACTAAGTACCGTGCTAGAAAAACGCTTATACTGGGAATTGCAGATCTTATTACTCGTTCCTCAGTAATGCCTTATTTGTAGCAGATTAAAAGTTTGTAATTGTAAATGCTTCTAATTGATTCAGACAATCCTGCGCTTGTGTACCTGTGTGTAAGTGAATTGCATGATAATACATTTTGTGTAATCAGCATTTACACGAACAAAAACCAGACCAAACCCTTCTCACAATTATTAGTTATTCCTCAATTTTTTGCTCCAAACATTTCTCGGTAAAATTTACAAAAGAGAAACTGTAGCAAAACGAATGACAGTTGAACTGACAGTTGAAATTTACAACTCTTTTTTGACGTTTGAAAAAAGTGTCATTGTACTTGGATAATAAAAGAACCCTTAACAGGTGCAACCCTCCAATTTACGACCAAAAGTGTTAAATTTTTCGAATACTTCCTGGAAGACGAGCAAAAAAATAATTAGCACATTTTCCAAATAACTTTACGACTAAGGGCGCAACATTAAGTGTTCAGCGTGCATGCATGGGAATTACATCTTTATGACTTTGTGTCCATTCGATATGGTCTTGAGATGTAAACAATACTAATGCGAAAACGAGGCTCACATAATTTGGTGTAGAAAATTAAAAACTAAATTGAGCGAGTGATTTAGTGGCTTCAGATGTTAAAATGTCACCGTTTCTGGATTGTTGTGAGATGCGAGAATATTATTTCCATAAACATGGCATTCTTCAGCTAATTTTAGGCGAACATGTGCTGTGCATTTGTAATATCTTCCTAATGACAAAAGGGGTTGGACGCTAAGGGACGCTAAAGACCAGGACCTTCCCCAATTTTAATTGGTCTGATTATAAGTGTGGTGCTCTTCCACGACCTGTCCCAATAGTCTTGACCTTTGCCGGTTATAATTAGCTAGTAGTTTGAAACTTAGCATAATGAAGTAAACGACACTTGGCCGTGAAGTTGGTTTTGGTTTGGATTGCGTGGGTAGCGACAACGCGACTATTCACGATTCAGCAATAATGTTGATGTAGAATCGGTGGTATCGATAGAACAGCGCTTGGATAACGATCCTCCGCATTGTAATGTCCGCATTTAACAAGTCCCGATAGCATGCCAGAGGAGAGAGCATTGCAGCATAGTCCTGTGCTTGCTGATAAATAAATCCTTATTGGTGCAGATAACGCTCAGCATCACCTCTATTTGTAGTCGCCCTTTTTCGAAAAACTAATTTATCCAAATCAATTAAAACATAGGCCTATTGGCCGTACGAAGAGAGGTGTGGACGACGAGGTCGGCCGGAGAAACCTTGGTGGCATTGGTCTGATTCAAGGTAATCTCATAACCTGATCAATACATACATGAGAGTGCAGTTAATGATCGACTCGCTTAATTAAAATTAAAATGCGGAGGTGCTTCGAGGTATACCTGGTGATGATGATGATGACTGCGGATTACCGTGTCAAGACCGAATAGACTTACGACTTACAGCACACATAACTTGACTCATGTACATATTGGATCTTGTCCAATTTTTTTCTTTGCACTCTTCGTGAGTTGTAGTCGTTTTGTTTGTTTCTCGTTTTCTTCGTCGCACCCCCAGTTCTTTGGGTACCGACCGGTCCTATACAATCAGCGGCCATGTTCATATCAACACCAAAACTGGTTTTGATGGAGGTCTATATACAACAACAACAAAGCCCTTCTTCATTAGGACAATTGATGGGGGAAGGGGAACCCAATAACAACCAAATTCAATTTTTCTAACCACAAATTTATCTTCTTGCGTATAGTCTATTTATTAACGTGTCCAGATCAAGTCGTATTCTCGAGGTAATAAAGCAGCTTATGAACAAGACAAGCGAAGGACGAATGGAGGCGGTGCCTCACACAGGTATAGCCAATCTCACCTCATCATAACTCCAGTCTCAAGCCAATGGGAATACACATTCTTCATTGACCACTCACATAAAGTACTTTGACAACACGCATACATGTGCGGATGTACGGCAATATCTTTGCTTGCACCAACAAAGCTTTAAGTATATCCTATCCAAGGACGGAGGTTCATTGTTTTAATAAATCCGACTTGGCGTCCAATAAATATATGTAGTAGTACGCATCCTTAATGATCCGGTAACTTTATAGGCTTCCAGAAAAATGACATGCTCATTTTACGACTCGATAATAATTAATATTATGGCTTTTCAATCACTGCCTCACCATTTAACTGCCACTTATTATTATAAAACCATTAATACGAATTATATCTTGTAAAACAATTTTACACGATCATAAACTTTTTACTATAATCATGTTACCTTTGCCTCAACTGTCAAGCAACTGTCAACTGTCAAACGAAAATGATGATTAACGAGTACGCAAGACGACTGCCAGTCGACGATCGCGCTTCAACCGATGTGTGGGGTTTGTACATTTTTGCGGGATCAATTTTAATGTGGCTAATCATGGGTGTGTGTGCAATTTACTATGGCCAGCCCAAATCACTATTGGCACCACAGGATTCGTTCGGTGGTCGATGTGGCTTCGATCGCCATTTAAAAGACAAGCCGAATTTGTTATATTTCGATCTGCTGAAATGCCGCGATCCATATGTGCCATACGTCGGGTGCAATACGAAGAAGATTTGCGTTCAAGAATGTCCGGAACACGATTTTTATGCAAACATTCCTGAACATGTAAATAACCGACAAGTATTTTGTTTTTACGGCGAGAAAAAGTGGGACATTAATAAATGCGCTGCGTGGTATTTAAAAAGTGCATCGTTTTATGGCCGATGTTTACCCGTTGACGTTGAGCGAGCTGATTTTGCGGAACTATCGAAATTCGGGTTGAAAAATGTGACGTTGGAGCAGTTGGACGCTGGAGTGGAGAATATCCGGAGAGTGGCGCAAGTTTTGCATGGTGGCAACACAATTATACGAAATATCGTGAACTCTTGGTGGAGGATTTCTGTCGGAGTCTTCGCAAGTGTTATTGTTTGTTTTATCTTCTTCTGTGGCTTAATGATGCTTCCGGTAATTATTCTCGCTGTCTCAATGATCGCAGTGTTGCTGGCACTTCTTTTCGCCATCTATTTCACATTGCAGAAATACCTTTTCTATGCAAACAGCGATTTTAATAATCTGTCGGTCATAAAGTTCAAGCAATATTTTTTCCTTACATCGGCCGTGTCGTTAATTTTCATTCTGCTCGTATCATTAATTTTATGTTTCATTTTACGTAAATCCATTAAAGTTGTAGCAGTTTTAATGAAACTGGCTAGCAAATCCATGCGCCGAACCAAGTTAATACTCATTTATCCCGTTGCGTATTTGGTGCTACAAATTCTGCTCATTTCCTATTTTCTATGGGTGACACTACATTTGGCTAGCATAGGACAACCGATTTATCGACTCGATAACGTGAATAAAACATGTGAGGAGTATTTGAAGAAAGCGGAGGGGGCCAAATGTGAGCCACAACTTGTGGAAGAATTAATAAAAAATGACACAAATGGTGTTTGTAATGAAGTTTCGTGTAAGTTCATTTCTATGAATCATCAATCATTAATCCCCGCATTACTCGTTGTAAATTTAATTATTTTTCTTTGGTGTATTTTGTTTGTCTCCGCTTTTGAGCAAATGGTGTATGCACACGTTTTCACGCATTGTTTCTGGACGAATAATCATCCATCCAGGTTTGCCATGCGAAGAGCCACATATGCAATAATGCGATATCATTTGGGAAGTGCGGCTTTTGGCGCCTTCCTCATCACGATCTACAAATATTGCTGCATCCGCTTTTTGCTCATCTTTATCGAGCGATTCAATAAATTGGTGGATTCGCACACTTATGCGGAGTTGTGGTGCTGCAAATGGTTCCTCATCATCTTCCAGAAATACTTCAAAGTGATCAGCACCAATGGTTACATCGGAGTGGCAACACTTGGACACAATTTCGAAGCGGCCGCTTATGAATGCTTTCTACTCATCCAACGCAATAAAGCGAAATACTACTACACCGACGAAATGAGCGAACTAATTTGCTTCCTAGCGAAAATCCTGCTGACGATCCTCTCGGGGATCGTGTCCCACTACACGTTGAGCAAAAACCTATTTTTCCTGGACGGTTCGATGAAAGTGTTCAGCTTTGTCCCGACCAGCTTGAGCATGGTTTATGCCTTCTTCATTTCGGCGGTGTTTTTGGACTTGTACAACATTGGAATTGATACGGTTAATTTAAGTGCGTTGATGGACTCGGAAATGAACGATGGATCTGATACTAGTCCTTATCAATTCGGTGACGATTTAATGGTAGAAGCGTTGCAAAGAAAATGAATTCGGTGTGCGGGGTGGAAGTTTTCTAGTAGACGCCAGCGTGACCGTAGTATCTTCGATTTGCATTCCGTATTTGGAGAGAGCAAGCAGAGCTCCATTGTTATCGACCGCGTTACATTTATATTTACACTTGGAACATTGCTTTGTTATAAGCAATTTATTAGATTATTTAAATATAATACAACAAACCACATTTAAGCTACTTTTCTGCTACTGCACAATTCGATATCATAAAATGTATTCAATTTATTGCGTTCGTATGTCTGTCCAAGTAATATTTAATTTATTTCTTAATTAATCGGATGTGTTAAAAAGGCGTTTGTCCTTGAAGAACCAGTCTATGTTTAGGTTAATAAAACTGAGAGATTTGGGGAAATAAATGAAAACACGTCGCCTCATTAAAATAAACACGGTGGGCCACATTGGGTAAGGCTGTTTCCGTATGATGCGCTCTTTCATTTATTTTTGTAACTCGCTAGAAAAATTGTGAATTTTCAAAAGCGAGTTCAAAGAAACGGAGAATGTCTCGCTCGGCGCAAATAAAAGAAACACAAAGATTGCACAGCATTGTTTTAAAAACCACTAATTATAAAGGAGATGCTAAGGCAGCAACCGTGGAGATTTATTTTTCTTGCATATATTGAAAGGCTTGCTTTCTTGTAAGCTGGCAGCACAGTCGCCATATAACTTAGATCATCTGACAAGACGTTTTCACAGACCTGGACTTTTTTCGCTCCGGCGAAATAAAAATCTCCTCTTGTTCAAATACAGAAATAAATCGAACGTAATATAATCAATAATGTGTAGTAGTTATTTAATTTTGCCGTTGCATGTTATATCGAGATAATTTCGTGCACGTCTGGCCCGAAGGCACGAATGGCTTGCAATTTCTTCCTCTTAACAGATGGACGTATTCTTGAGAATCTGGGCGCAGTCACTTTAGGCATTCAAGATGCCACTGATGATAATGCAAGGGAAGTTTAATATAAACATGCGGAATATTCCGTGTATGCTTTAATTAATCTATGTACATATGGCCTTTTCGATATACGAAATTAGGAGCAATTTATTTGTGACATTCTTCAATTTATAATATGGAAATAAATGATGGCTTATGACCGTTAAATTTCCAATTTTACGTTTGCTTTTTGTCATCAACCAGCATATGTAAACTGATATGTCCCCATATCTGTCCAACATAAATCATCCACAATTGCGGGGGAGTATAATGATCTAAATTTCTAAATGGTCAGTCAGTTGCGCAACTGTCCGATAATCAATTATAATAATAGCGATTGAAACCGTTATTACCCGCTATACATTTATTAATAGAGAGGGGACACTCCTACATTTTAAGTACTACATCTGTTCCTCTCCCCCGCACTAACTACCTGGCATAATCCAGGACATATTTAGGACACAATAGATGCTACGATGACATTACAATGACATAAATATAGACGTTGTTTGTCTTCAAATATCGGTTTGTATTATATGAGACAGATTGCTTGGAGCTGTGCCTATGCGGTCAGGTAGGGATAAACATCTCACATTACATTGCGTTGCATTCAACTCGGATAAAAGACTGTATGGGGACAATTTGTTGCGGTGAAACTATAGAAAGGAAATGCCAAACTGCACATCTTGGGACATATTATTACTTATAATGACATAATAATGGTCGTCCATTGTCATCCTATTAAGTTTCCAAATTTTGATGCATGATCATTCAAGCCCAAAAGGATTTACAGTCCTGAATGACATCGCGAAGACGACAATGATGAGATAATATACCTAAGATGGGATTTATCAATGAATGACCATAATTTTTAGAATAGAAAACCAACAGAGCAACTCTAGATCTTTCCGAAAATTGTATTAATTAGAGTTTTTGATACTTGATAAAAACGCTTCAGAACATAACCTCTTTATTGTAGTGTCTAACTGTCTAACTAACTAATCCTATATATACGCGTTCCTTTTATAACATCCTCACCATGTCTCACCAACTCACTACCATGTCATAGACTATACATATAACAAACCATAGAGTATAAAGAAGTGTTTCCTAAATTTCCTAAAAACTTCAACCCGAATCCAAACAACTGAAATTTATATCTATTTGCGAAACCCAAACTTTTTATATAGAAACATGATATAAAGAAGCCCTTATTATAGCCCGCGACATCCGGCTAAAAGGGGCGCATTTGAATATACAAAGTCTGGCAGATCGCGGATATATTTTCTAAACAAAACCCCCACATATAATTTTTGAAGTAAACGTTGATTTTTTTGTTTAAAAAAACACCCTAAAGAATATAAAACAGCGAGCGTATAATTTAACGGCGGAAGTAGTTTTTAAATATATGTGAGGAATGCGACACACATGACAACAGGCTGTTTCCAGCTTTCTGAAAACGGAAGAGGACTCGTGCCTACTACAAGTCGAAAACCATTTGTCTGTCAAAAGTAACCCTCGCCCGATATTTATATGATCCCTATATGCACGTGCCTAGACATAGACATCTATTTATGACGACTGGTTAAATTACCTTGACACTAACAAACTCAATACAATGTAACGCCGGCTCTAAAAATAGCTATAGCTATCTCGCCGTTTCGTTTTCCATGAACACGTAAACTACAAACTAAAAAATAATCCCCGAGATGCGCTCAACTCTGGGGATTGGGATATTGTGAAATATACTACAACATCTATCTATTCCTGTTTGTGAAATTCTCAATCGTAAGCAAGCTTCGCACCCACCCTGGCTGCAGCTATATTGAACCGGGACGTTGGAATTGAATTTCCAACTTATTATGCTGGAGAACGATGCCAATCGATTCTAACCACACGCTTTTTACTACACATAAACATTACAACCAAGTCGACGACCTATTTCAATTCGAAACTAAATTAATTACCCAATCAATATTTGGGAAAAAAATGTTTAATTTCACGCGATTACCGAATTCGAATTAAAAATATTAGACGAGCGATAATTGATTTTTTTAAAAGTAAACAGGATTTAAAAATCAATCAATTAATATCCAAAGCGTATCGAGCTCTCAATAAGTAATAACTTGTACAAGCAATCGATTCATGGAATGAACACACACACAAGTAGTTTCCAGTGGCAGTTGACAGAACCTGTGTCCATAAGCGTATTCAACCGTCAAATCGCGTTTACTTCAAATGAATTCCTTCGGGCATTCCTCGAACAAAGGGAGGCAAACCTGTCAAGTTGTCGAAGAGGGGGGCCGTTTGTTATATGCGTTATGGATATGGAATCTGGGCGTATCCCCACATAGGCGGGGATTATAAGAGTGCAACAAGTGTGTTTTATTTATGAATACACGATCTCCGCCCAACTGTCATAACCGAGACCCTGGCTGGTTGTGTCTAAGCACTTTGTCATCTATTGCGCATGCTCCCCACTCGCTTCATAACTTGGTCCCCCACTCTATTCATATTTTCATTTAATAATACTCGACCTATCAGCTCCCACTCCAATCCAGTTAATATTGCGCGATGTATTCGAGAGAGCAGACCTATCTGAATCTGTTCCTCCAACGTCTGTACTCGTCACAATTCTCCTACAATAATGTTTTATTGTTTCCAGATGAAGGTGCTGCTTGTCCGAACAACGCCGCCGATGCAGTGCCAGAAGTTCTTATGTGCCAGCGATGTCAAGAGCAATTCACCGTTGTACAAGAGTATCTGACGCACAAAGCCGAATGCGACAAGAAAGCAATTAAACATGATGACCCTGCACACTCCGACCCCGAAGACATGGTAGTGTCCGAGGAGGAAGAGGAGGAAGTGGACGATGAGACGGGTGGCAAATTGGAACGCATGCGACGACATCGTCAAGATGCTGCCAATAATAACAGTGTGGATGAGACATCTCCGGCTGATGAAGACAGCCCGAGGCTGGGATTCCCCTTTCAAATACCATCGGCGCCTGGCCATGTCACATTGGAAGCATTGCAAAACACCAAAGTGGCAGTAGCACAATTTGCGGCTACTGCTATGGCCAATAATACTGATAATGAGGCCGCTTTGCAAGAGCTGGCCGTGTTACAATCGACTTTATTCACCCTGCAACATCAACAAGTATTGCAATTGCAACTCATCAATCAACTCCAACAGCAGTTACAAATTGATAGGACCAAAGAAGATGATGCGCCAGTATCACCGCCCCCATCCGAAAATGAAGCGGAACAAACGCCAATTGAATCACCACCACCGCCACCAATATCACAACCTTTACCCATCTCACGAACACCGACACCAGCTTCCTTGCCGCCACCCATAAGCCAGCCGATGGCTCAACAACCACCGCTTGCCGTAATAGAGTCAAGTCCTTCCGAACAACTACCGTTAGTCTCGCTACCTCCACAAATTCAGCCTCCGATGATGTGTTCCATCTCGCAATCGTTAGCATCCACCATTATTACGCATAATAACGATCCGCCACCGTCGATGGACAACCCAAACACATTGGAATTGTTACAGAAGAGAGCACAAGAAGTATTAGACAATGCAAGCCAAGGCCTATTAGCAACAAATTTAGCGGATGAATTGGCGTTTAGGAAAAGTAAAGGTTCCATGTCGCCTTATGATTCAAAAGGACGTAATGAACCATTCTTCAAGCACCGTTGTCGATATTGTGGGAAAGTGTTTGGTTCCGATTCAGCGCTTCAAATACATATCCGTTCACATACTGGAGAACGACCGTACAAGTGCAATGTTTGCGGCAGTCGCTTCACAACTAAAGGCAACTTGAAAGTTCATTTTCAAAGACACAGTGCAAAATTTCCTCATATCAAAATGAATCCCAATCCCGTACCGGAACATTTAGATAAATATCATCCACCGTTACTTGCACAACTCGGCCAGCAACCCTCATTATCTCCGGGAGGACCGAATCATCCGCCACACATGGGCTTCCCAGGAGGGCACACATTCCCACCCACATCCATGCCATTGTACAGGCCTCAAGGCCCCCCGCCATCCGACTTGTTAAACAGTCGATTGCCACCATCGCCACATCGATTGCACGGCGATCCTCCCAGATTGTTTCCTCCGCATCCCATGTTCATGAAACGGGAGGAGCAGGACATCCCGGAAAACCTGAGCAAACCACAACGATCTCCTACACCCGTACTCCAGCACGATTGCAAGAACGAGATGAATGACGAGAAGCAACGCGATGACGAATTAAGGCCTCAAATTAATATCCCACAAATAACACCAAAACAAGAACCACATGACATAGAAAATGAGCACGACATTCAACCGGAGAGATATCCATCGCCGATACCATACGATGAATGCAGTGGAGACAGTAAATATAGCAACGAAGACATGCTGGATGCTCGAAGTCCTGGCGTTGATCAGAGCGATAACATGCAGCAAGATGAGCCGGAGAATTTATCAAACAAAAGTAATTCAATCACTGTACCATTAAGTATTTCGACCGGTCAAAGGTTGCCTGCCAACTTTGCATTTGGTCATGCCAGTTCGCCACCAAGCAGTACCTCGTCTGGTAGTCTCGGCCCGTTTCCAACCACACCGTTAGCTGCCGATATCACCAAGGATCCAGCCATTTACACGAATCTATTGCCACGACCTGGCAGTAATGACAACTCATGGGAAAGTTTGATCGAAGTGACTAAAACGTCCGAAACCAGTAAGCTTCAACAGCTCGTTGACAATATCGAACATAAACTCTCAGATCCAAATCAGTGTGTGATATGCCATCGAGTGTTGTCGTGCAAAAGCGCTTTGCAGATGCATTATCGAACTCACACCGGCGAGAGACCATTCAAATGCAAGATTTGCGGGCGTGCTTTCACCACAAAAGGAAATCTGAAAACTCACATGGGAGTGCATCGCGCCAAGCCGCCAATGCGCGTCTTACACCAATGTCCAGTCTGTCACAAGAAGTTCACCAATGCTTTGGTGTTGCAACAACATATCCGTCTGCATACAGGCGAACCCACTGATCTCACACCGGAACAAATCCAAGCAGCCGAAGTTAAAGACTTTCCTTCACCGGGCGGCTTTCCAGGCCTTCCCAATTCCATGCATCCATTCCTCAGTCAAGGCTTTTCCGTGCCGGGACTTTCACCCTTGGGCCACTCAGGTATGCCACTCAACATGAAGTACGACAAAGACGGCGAGCATGATAGTATGGACGAGGACGATGATGATGATGATGACGATGACATGATGAGCACCTCGGAGCATCAAATGATGCCTCCGTTTTCCTCATCGCCATCCGACATCATGCACAATGCCGCTTCGCATTTCAATAATGCAAGTGCGTTGAGCTGTTCGGCTGAAGATTTATGTTCCAATAGAACAGCCGCATCCGAATCGCCGATCATTATTCAAAACGGGGAGAAATCGCCGAGTCAATCGGGTGTCACCAGTCCGGCTAGTTCCGAGATTCATTCTTCGCCAAATCAAATATCCACCACGCCCGTCCAGGTAATGAGTTAGCTCGAAGCTCCCTTTAGTTTGGAGTGTAATGTTCTTTTTAAGTAGATTCCTCGACCTCCTTCGTCACAGCAAGCCGGCAGCCCAACGCCATCCGATTGCAACTCCATGGGCGCTCTGGATCTAACTCCAAGAACCAACAACCAGCCGCTAATCACCAGTCCAGGACCTAGTCCTGGACCTCCACCCTCGTTATTCTCCACTTTTGGCTTATTGCCACCGGGACAAGGAGCTTCGCCTCTCATGTCTTCTGCATTATCCTCGCTAACATCGTCAGTATTGACTTCTACCTCATTCAGTCCATTGCGACTAGCTGTTGGACCTACAGGTAATTTCCCATCCTAGTTTGTTGGCAATTGTTACATTTGTTTGGTTACAGCGGGACGTGGGAACACCACCTGTAATTTGTGTTTCAAAACGTTCGCGTGCAACTCGGCATTGGAGATCCACTACAGAAGTCACACGAAGGAGCGACCGTTCAAGTGTACGGTGTGCGATCGAGGATTCTCCACCAAGGTATGTGTCATCGTTGAGTCGATGCATGTGATTGAATTGACCGTGCTATTTGTGTCGACACAATAGAGCTGGAAAGACATCTCAAATTAACTGTTGGCGAGTCGCCAGGTATAAGTTATGTCGAATGTCTAAGTGGTCTATTTTTGATTAAGAATCTCTTTTTTATGTTTTTAACGTTGTCATCGTTAAGATCGAATGTTGATTGTACGAATTCCGGCGATTTTTATATAGTAATGCATCCCTTGATCTCAATTTGATATTTATAGTTTACTTCTTCATATTATGACGAAGTTTAAGGTTGTTTTGTAATTCCTGTAATACACAGCACATTTTACACAAAGACAGAGTAAAGATGAAAAAGAAACGTTGTTTTGTGTTGTCCGTGTTGACTGACCTGTGTGTGTATTTCAGGATGGTTGTATGTGCAAGCAGAGGCGTATCCAGGATGAAGCAGAGCCTTGGAGGGCACGTAAAAGGAAACCTGCCCCTCGCAAGTCTATTCCTTCCGTTTTTCCCTTACCGATGAGCCCTGGATACGCCTCAAACTGGATGCATATGGCGGTAAGCCCCGCCACTTACCATCAATCCATGCAAAAATTACAAATCTGCTCTCGTTTGTTGCAGGGTAACATGAAGCAGCACATGCTCACACACAAGATTCGCGACATGCCGCAACACATGTTCGATAACAAACAGAGCGGAGACGAGTCGCAGCAGCAAATGCCACCGAGAGAAGCGTCTTCGAGTGATGGCGAGCAGCCGCAACAGCAATTACCGCCGCAACCGCCACCGCCTCCACCACCGGCACCCGCTGTTGTAATCGAACAGAACAAAGACTCACAACAACCAATCAAAAGAGAGCCCACAGAGACTGAACTTCCACTACCCAAACGTCCGCCAAGTAAGTTAATTTTTCCGTAAATCAATTTGTGCGCTTGTAGAAATATCTCGTTCGTTTATTTATAACGAGTATTTATTTAAATTGAACCGGCGAGATATTTCTCATACAACATCTGTTTTTTAATGAGTCAATCTCGGCATTCTTTTCATATTACATCTCTCACCGAAACATTAACCATTTTTCTTATTCGTGTGTATAAACGAGAGCTAGCTCATTTCAAAACGAATCATAATATGTAAATATTCGACGAATTATTGAATAATATTGGGGGCGACGATTAACTGTTGTTGTCATCGCTTGCACTAACTAGAGCTGGTTGTGGGCTAATGCGTGCCGTGTGTGTGGTTTTGCAGGCTTACAGGCAAGTAAGCACTTGTGCCATGTGTGCAATAAGAACTTCTCCTCCAGTTCGGCTCTTCAGATACATATGCGTACGCACACTGGTGACAAGCCGTTCCGATGCACCGTCTGTCAGAAAGCGTTCACCACCAAGGGCAACTTGAAGGTACGTACGACCAACATCGAAACAAAATTCGCGAGCTTAGCTTCACTAACGCAAATACTAACCAAAACGCTCTATCAAATCATTTTTTGGGCATTCGCTATTTATGCATTTCTTTCATTATCAAGCATTGGATTTAGTTCAGTAAATAGTTGCATACATTTAAGGCGGGAAAATATTTTTTGGGGTGGTTACTAGATTGTTTTATATGAACGTCAATTTAGAATTTTTAGAAAAAACAGAGTAGGCTAAATATCTAGAGGAAATAATTTTCTAAAAATTTCTAAGAAATCGACTGTAATTTGTTAAATAACCAAAATTCGATCAAATGACCGTCTTACAAACTTGTAGAGAATTTATTCCTCTACAATTTTGATGTCTACAGTTTTTCTGACAAAATGAAATTAACGAAGATATAAGCAAAAAAATAATTTTCCTCAAAAAACTTTTGTTTTGAGTTTGAGATCTAAAACTTTTATTTAAATTCTCCCAAACCACACACGAAAAAAATATAATTTCCGCATTAATTGTATGCAAATTAATTGTACTTATTTACTGGACTCGGCTTTCGGATTTAGCTTTTATAGAATTAAAAATATTTTGTCTTTGGCAGGTTCACATGGGCACACATATGTGGAGCAACGGAGCCTCGCGACGAGGTCGTCGCATGTCCCTCGACCTACCACCCATTCCCATGACACCCAAGGATTCCGAATTTCTGCAGCGGAGGCCCGACCTTTTCTACCCATACCTTCCGGCCCCATTCCTTAACGGAATGCAACAAAAGGTGCGTAAATATTAAGTTTTGTGAAAGTATATTAATTGATGGATTTGTAGTTGAACGAAATGTCGGTGGTGCAAAACAATCAAAACGGAATGTCCGGGCCAGGAAAGTTTAGCGGACTTTTGGGCTTTGGTTATCCACCACCCGAGTCACTACGATCTCAAGCAAGTTCACCAGAACGCAGTGAACGGCCGTCAAGTCGTGATCCGGAATCGCGCAGTTTGTGGGACTTGCATTTTGATCGCAAAGCAGCCGCCGAGGCTCCCAGAGAAGATTTGCTGGCGGCCTCGCGAGAAGGGCTTGCTGCTTAAGATACAAAATAAAGGCTGCCATGTTCCTATTTCAACTAGTCTTAGATTTGGCAAGGTGTCGATTTTTAATTTTCGATGATTCATACAATGAACTTTTATCTCTTATATTTTTATGAATTTATGCAATAAATCTTGTAAAATATTCGTTATTGTGGTTGTGGCACCTTGCGTTATATAAAAATATAAAAAATGGATTGGGGCAATGCATACTGTGATACACCAGCAGTAGGACTGTGCCGGTGGCTGAAGGGGTTTCGATTTGTAGGAGTTTGTGGTTGAGGACCTCGTCAGTGCATTTTGGACAGTCCAAGCAAAATACTGCTGTGTAATTTATAAATATATAAAGAAAAATTAATATTTAGACATTGTATTATAGTAGCTAAGTGTATATGATGGTAATCAGACATATATCGTTTGCTGTGTTATATATATAAATAAAATTGAAATATTGTGTCCAATGGACAGTGGCGATGCCAGTACTTAGCTTTACACTTTGTATATATTAATGAATAGAATCACTGTAATGTTACGATAAATAGATGTTGTCCATTTCGTTCTAGCATGGTCACAAATCTATGTAAATAATATCACACTATGTACCATGAGACTGTTTTATTTTTTAATTATTAGTAATTAATACTTTTTTGTGCTTACTATTTCATTTTCCCGATTGAAACTTATTACTACTATTCCCTTTCACCCCAGTACAAACCCACCAATTATTATTTATGTAAAATAAGCATGGAAAATATTGTTCACTGTGTGTGTGAAGGGACACAGCGAGATCTATCTATACGTATCTAACGAATAGATATTTATAAATAATATTGTGTAAATGTAAGTAACTTGAAATGTTTTTATTTCTGGATGAATGTACAAATATTTTTAACTGGTATGTTATTAAAACTCTGTCTGTATTTATAAACTCGTACAAGCCAGTTAAACTCTGTTTAATTATAAAATATAAATATTTATCACATATAATCTGCTGGAGTTTTATTCTACACCCTGTATCAAAAAAATATGAAAATCAAAAGCGCGCGAATTCCACTAATAAATATTAAACTAATTGAATTACTAGACGCTAATCAATAATATTTCCACTAATAAATCAAAATGCGGCTGCAATTATTCTTCCTATTTACAACCCTATCAACTATTGCGGTAAGTTAAATTAATTATTAACACTACTGAGTTAATTGCTTTAATTATTAGTGCGATGAATTCAAAATCACAGATCAAGTTTACTTTGATGTAAACATCGATGGAAAGCATGCTGGCAAAATTATATTTGGCCTATTTGGAGAAGTCGCTCCGAAAACTTGCAGAAATTTTAAACACTTGGCTGTCAAGGGACTGAATGGGAAATCTTATACCGGGACGAAATTTTTGTACGCTTTGAAACGCTTTATAATAACAGGTAAAATGATTTACGCAAAACGCAACCATACATACACGGAAAATTATTCAGGTGGCGATATTGTTAATAACAATGGGACAGGATCGATTAGCATTTATGGAAAATATTTCGAAGATGAAAATTTCACAATTAAGCACGAATCAGCGGGGCTTTTAAGCTCCGTGAATAATCGTGGTAAGTTATTACATATTAATTCGATTTAGTGCGCTATTAATAATTGATTGATTTAAGCTCCGAATACTAATGGATGTCAATTTTTAATTACAACAATTGCAACACCAGTATTGGATGGTGTTAATGTGGTGTTTGGGAAAGTCCTAAAAGGGCATGATGTGGTACATAAAATCGAGCATTTAAAAACAGACATTAATGATCGCATTATTTCGTCAGTCGTCATTAGTCGCAGTGGTTCTATTAAAACTACACCGTTTTACGAATCGGCTAAGAATTACGAGTCAGTTAATTAAATTTGTGATTAATTAATAATTAGCCCGCAATCTTTGGTTCTAGATTATCGTTCTACGAGTGGATCAAAGCTGGATGGGTTCCACTCAGCTTTTCGTTTGGTATTATGGGCGTTTTTCATTACATTATGATGCAATTAAACAAATACCAATCATTTAAATAATTCGATAATTAATTCAAATAAGGTTATGTATGCAACCAAGAATACACCAATACAAAACCGGCCGCGATTGCGATAATACTTTTTGGATTAATTATTTCCCCCCAATTAATGATAAGCAACAATTATACAACCCTTGTGTGTCTGTAGTACATAAATAAACAGTCACAATATGCATTGTTATCATTTAAGCGAAATTCATTGAAATTGTTCAACGAAGGGCTTGCGCCATTTGTGTGGAAAGCCCGTCGATTTGAATTTGAAAAAATCCGCAATCATCGGGCACAATTTCGCTTCATTTGCATATATTCATATCAAATTACGTGCATAACAATCTTAGAACAATTAATTTGCAAAAATCTTACCGGATTAACAGCAAAATCCCATCAAAATCGAAATTCAAACACTGCACTACACTTTTCACTGCGCTCTACTACATCCACAATGGCCGAACTGGATGTCGGTAACTAGTTACGCCTTTAATTTCTAGAGGGCGCAGAAAATGTTGTCTAATTATTAATAATAACATTAACAAATAATAATTAACTAAAATAATAACTAATTAACATGTTTTAAAGATATTTTATTTATAATTTTAACTTATTATACATTATTACACTATTTTACTATCGCCATCTATGAGTGAGCAGTTTCATAAAAGGATCTGTCAGTGTCAGTGTAAAAATTTATAGGTTAACAGCTTTCAAAACAAAAACATTAATTAAAATCAACAATGAACGAAGAAATAGATGAAAGTGAGTTCTACCAGCAAGATTTCACCACAGCCTCCGAATGGGAGATATTTATCGCCCGGTTGGAAGAGGTAATCAATCAATGGAAAACCGAAGAGTGGCAAAACGAAAATCAACCCCCAGCAGATCAAGAAGTGGGCGATTGGACCATCAAAACCGAACGCATATCATTCTCCGAATTTGAATTCAGCTTCGAACTGCATAAGAAGCGTCTAGAACTAACTGAAACTAGTGAAAACGAAGGTAAGCACCCAATTGACAATTCGTACGACTTTGAGCTCCACGATGACGAAAACGTGACAAAAGCTTCGTGTATCGCGAAGTGGTACGGCTTGACAGAATTCCTATTACTGACCCCATTAAAAAACACTGGGATCACCACTGAAAGCCGCATTAAAATACTACTAAGCTCCATCTACGTTATCGCGAGCAATGTGCCAATTTTCGTTCAAATCCAAGAGAAATGGCAAAACTGCTACCTAGGCGTTTTCGAATCTGAAAACACTCGAACGAACTTCGAGATGGTGCATTTGCAACGCGGCCCGCGACATTGCCACTTCCTAACAGGCCTCCTTGATTTATTCAAAACTAAAATCATGTCGCCTATTAACTTAGACCCGATCAATGTATCCGTGCAATTAACGCACGTTCTAACGAACTTCGGCCAATTTGTCTGGAGGCAAACCGCTTGCGATGAGTTGGACTTGGAAAGCTTCAGCGTTTTGCCGTTCGGCGTGAGCGTGGATCCCGTCAACGCTTTGATACTAAAAAGCACGTGGTCGCATTTACCGGATCATCTAGTCGTAGATAGCGAAAGCCACAGCGATTTCGAGCCAGCTCAAGCCCAGAAATGGAGCTTAATCGGACGCTTTGCGAACGATTCCGTTTGCTTGCTGGCGGATGGTTTGGCGGAGTTGGCGCAGATTTGCCAGAATGGCGCGAATGTGTACGAAATCTTGGGTGATTTCGCTGCAGGGGGGTTAGGGGTGGAGGCTAATTTGACTAGTCCTTTGGATTTGTTGACGGAGCCCGTGGTGCCGACGATTTCCACGCTGTTTAATCGGGCCGCCAGGAATAGTTTGACTAAGAATGCGAAGGAGGGGCCGGTTGCGGATGGCGTTTTGGTGTCGCTGTTGTATTTTCTGTTTCCGGATGCCGATGATAGGGGGACGCATCTCTATGGGAAGGAGGAGGATAATGGGGGCGATGAAAATGTAAGGGTTTTGTTTAGGGGGTAAAATATTAATTTATTAATTTTGTTGGTGTAGGATTTTATGAAGAATTTGCAGCAGGATTGTAAAGGGTGCAAAACGTGTGGCGTTAATTGCCTGACTTGGCGATTGGGGGTGGTTTTGCTGCATGCTTTGCAGTCGCTTAGCGGGATCAAGGCGTTCGCTCATGTTTGGTACGAGTTCGTCCAGGAAATGCGGTACCGGTGGGAGAAAAGCATGTCAATTCCTGGGTAAGTGGATATTTTATTTTTTGATATCGAGGATATTATAAACAAAATTTTAAAAATACTAAGCTTATTTATAAAAATTATTTACACATTTGATTACATAAGTTTGCAGAAGTACAAAATAAATATTATTAAATTGAAGAGAATTAAATGCGGCAATTTTATATAATAAATAATATAATTTTCTTACCATATAATACTAATTTGATAACTAAATGATGTATTTGTGCGCAATTAATTAATGGGATGTAGGCAGCCTTTCAAGAAAAGTACAAACGAACACATTGGATTTTATGTACACGTTGAGCATTTCTTATAGCGGTACTAAACCATTTCTAGTCGTTGGATTTCTAGCCATATAAATGTCCATATCATGATCAGTCCAATTATCTGAATTGTCGCAGTAATTATTTAACGTGTGCGTTGAACCTGCTGTACTATATCGACTACTAGGTCGTGTATGGTCGCGGGATCTTGATCTTGGTCTTGAACGGCGAGAGGAAGCCACCGAGTGTGCGGGTGCATGATGCGGCTGCAATCGCGTCGACAATCTATCCGACTGCATTGCTAACGATTGCCTCGAGTGCCGCAAATCTGCAAACCAACTCATTACCCTCAAATAAAATCCCACAACAACTAAATTACCTTGTCGGGACGACAGCAAATTGTTCGGGAACGCATTCGACGTCAAATATCGGCCGGAATGATTGGAAAAACTGTGCTGCGATTGGCCGTCCGCAATCGATCGCGGCTTATTAACTTTTCCGCTAAAATGTGACCGCATGTCATCTTGCATCAGCGATTGCGGCTGGTCCACCGTGTACATCCGTGGCCGTTGACTGTGCGTACTGTAACCGGAAACTTGATCCCAATCCTATGAAAAAATCCACATTAATACATTGCCACAAAGCGCTCGGTTTAGTTACTTTATTATTGTTGAACGCGCTTAAAGTCGCGAGCGACGAAAGCGGCTCGCCCGGACTGGCCGGCAAACCACTGCAACAATTCACCGGCAATCCGGCAATTGGAATCCCATGCTTAACGCCCATCTTCTGCTGATGGAGCTCGTGCAGCTTGCGCGATCGCCTTCGCGAAGCCGCAACGAACACGATAACGGCTACTACGATCGTGCCGCAAATCGCAGCGCTCGCCGCAATGGTAATCTTGTCCATGTTGGAGGAGGCCGAGGAAACGGTGCGAACTTCGCGGCATTGGCCGTAGGGCACCGTTTCCGGTGTGACATTAATCTCTTCTAGTGAAACTACGCACACGATGATGCATTCCTAAGGAATTTCCAGTACAAATTAGTTGAATGCATTCATGCCTAAGTAGGACAGCGTTAGTGGAAGTAAAAGGTGATAATCTGCACATGTTATGCACTATATTGTATTCAAGCGTTTAGCAATGCAAGACATGTTTGGATTGAATGGCGTGGAGCTAATAATGACCATGAATGTCAAATGGTAGTTTATATTTGAACTATACGGTTTTTAGATCAAAGCAATTGATCTAGATCGGTAGAAATGAAGTTAGTTACGAAAGTGTATTAAGTTGGTACCCCTGGTGGGTGTCACAGGAAATAATAAAAATGGCCGACAAGTAGACGCCATTTAAATGACAGAAACGAGATAAAATAGGGTTATGAAAACTCACCTGTGACGGGACGTTCTTAATCTTGAACTCGCGCTCGCTGGCTTCTAAAGGAGGTCCTTGCTTGAAGGTTTTATCGCCGAATAGGCGATAGACGACCCGGAAACCCAGAATGTTGGCCGTTTCCGAACCCCATTGAATGATAACCGCATTATCTTGCCTGAAGGCGTTTTTGACAATCACCTCCTTGGTGTCATCCGTCGTTTTGCTACGCGATGGAAAATTAACCAGCAGCGGTTTTTGCGTAGCCTTCCAAGCAGGCACCGCGGTAGTCTTCTGCGACTTCAATTTGGGAGTCGTCTTGGCCGTAGTTGTCGTCGTAGAAGTCGAGGACGTGGTCGAAGTAACCGTAGTGCTTCGGCTAGGCAATCGCGCAGTGGTTGTAGACGTTGTGGTGGTTTTGGCGGGAATCGCGCCAACGGAGACATCGTCCAGATCGGCCGTTACGACTGTCGCCACTCCAACGCGATCCGTTTTGTTGCCTTCCTTGCAAGTGAGCTCTTCGGGCTGGATGCTGTAGAACCCGCGATCGCGGAACCGCGGCGGACTGCCGCAGAATTGCGGATTGCGTTCGCGACTTGTCACTTGCAAGTCGCCATTGCGGATCCAATCGATCACCCACGATAGGCGACAATCGCAATGCAGGAAGCGACCGCCAAGACTCAATCCTCGAAGGGTGTTGTTCAAATGCGAAAGGGCGGCGAAGGGAATGGTCGCTAAAGGGTTGCCGTCAAGCGCCAGCAAGGTGATGGACGGGTTGCCTTTGAAAGCTTCGACTGGCAGCTCCGTTAACAGATTGAAACCAATGTCGAGCACTCGCAGTTCCGATAAGTAATGCATGGCAGCTGTTGGAAAGTCGGGGAGAAGATTGTTGAGCAGACTAAGCGAGCTTAATGTGCTTCGCACGCCGAAGAATGCATTCTCGCCCAGATTCTGTATCAAATTGCGCTCGAGGTTCAACGCCGTCAACGAATTCAATTCCTCGAACGTTTTGATGCCTTGAGGGCCGGGCAGTTCGCGCAAGCTGTTCTGCGACAAGTCCAAGAACGCCAACGTCTTCATCCCTTGCACAGCTTCCGGGATTTCCTTCTGCCGCGTGCCTTTCAGGTTGAGGTTCTTCAGGCAGCCTTCCAATCCGCGCAACGCGCCATTCTCAAGGGTCACATTATTGTCGGATAACTTGAGGGTGGCAAGTTTGCCGAGCGTTTCGAACGCACCGGCCGGCACCGTATGGATCCGATTGCGCGACAAATCGAGCAAGGAAAGCGTCCGCAGTTTTCGCAAACTCTCCACCGGCACTTCACTGATATCATTGTCCTGCAAATTGAGGTTCTTCAAATGCGCCTCTTGGCCATTGAACGCTTCACTCGACACTGTTTTGATTTTGCAACCGGACAATTGGACGTTTTGCACTTTCAAACTGGCAAGAATATTGTCTTTGAGCGCACCCACGGTGGAATTGTTGACGTAGAGGAGGTCTAGTGGTGTTGAGGTCGCGTATTTGTTTAAGGCCGCTAATAGTTTTGGCCAATCGACCATATCACATTGCACTGACAGTTCGTGGCCAAGGTTGTAGGAGCACAGACATGCTGATTGCAGATCGGGCACTTCGCGTTGCCACGGGCATTGAGCGGTGGCGGTGCTCAGGAGGACTGCTGCCGAAAGCAGGAGGAATGGGGAGCGTCTCTTCATTTCCTGCAAGGGAAACAGATGAAAATGCAGTCACGCATCAATTGTGACTTATTCCGGTGCATCAACCGGCATATTTATTACATAACACGGATATTCATAAAAATATAATAATCGAATGAGGTAATAAATATTGCAAGAAGCGTTACACACCTTTTGCATTGCAGATCTTCTGCTTTTATGTGTCATTGACATTTTCATCGTAGGTGTCGTGAATTTGAATTTACTTTCTATAAATAAGCAATTTTTCAGCGACTTAAGTGCATGTGCTCTTAACGGTACCCGATTTAAAAATTATTATTTATACGAAGTTAATTGGTGCAGAAATATTATTGCTTTAACTGTAAAGAAAAATCCGAGCAGAGAGGAATTAAAAATATGTCTTGTTGCAATAGCTAATGGGAAAAAATACTGATTAAATTTCTTAATCGTTTGCAATTCATTTCATTGGGAAAACTTAATAGCTGGTACTTTTTCTCTCGTTTCGTTATGCATCAAAATTGTCCAATTGCAAAACAATGCACACGCAGTTTAAGAGAGAAATTATATGCATAGGAAAAAATGTTGAAATGATAATTAACTATAACATAAGTAATGACTCTTTTGTAAAGTGCCTATAAAATGTGTACCATGAGAATTTAAATACTTACTACATATGGCATTTAGAGATTAAAAGACAAATATCTTTGTGTGTGTTACAAAAATTTCTTTTCCTGTCATTGTAGTACAGAACTTACCTAATTAAGTGGTTATCTACGCTCGATGTTGTATGCACCATCCATTTTCAGCAATCATCCCTCCGTGAGTGGAAGTCCGCGGATCTGCAATAAATAATTCGATTAATTTCTCTAAACGCAGTCGGAAGTCCGATCAATTAATTAATTTCTAATTTAGTCACTTTATTACGAGAAATTTTATTTATGTTGCAATATAATATTCATAATAAATAAGTAAAGAAAGTAAAATCGATATATTATTTGATTTAATTTAGAAATCCCGTTTAAATGGAACATCCTGCAAAAAATCGCGCGCGTTCTTTAAAAGGCATTCTTATGATGTCATATTCTTGACATTTTCCTCTTGTACGTGGTAATTAATTAGCGAATTCAAGGCTTTAATTGTAGTCACATCTCACTATGAAAGGATATCAAATTTTTGTTGGTTATTTTGTAAATTAATTCTGCCAGTATTTATGATTACTTTCAATATAATGCTAATTATTATATTGCATATTGATAGGCAATTAAGCAATCGAAAGATAGTGAATGTTAAGATCTTGAAAATTGGTCACGATTCAAATCGTAAGCGAAAACTAATTAAAAAAATAATTAGAAGGTTTTTCGTCTCAAATTTTCGCCAAAATAGTTGCCGTAAAGCATTCTAACTCCAAAAAAAATCAATGACAAGATCAATTAACGAACAAACCGAATTGCACGTGTTAACGAAAGAGTTACATAATTTTTTCGAACAAATTACGGTGAGAGCTCTCATGGCATACTTTTCGAATAGAATGAATTATTATTCGCATCTCATTTTTATTGGGTGTGTCTTTAAATTTCATAAAATATTTGTGCTAGATTATTACTCAACGGACTTTTCTTCGAATCCCAGTTCGAAAGGTCATTAGTATAAACGATTGCCTTTAATTGTTATAAAAAGAGAGATTGTTTCGGACTATTTTCGTTTTCTGATTATCTCGGTAAACGATCCATTTTCAGAAAATTAATGTGTTTAGTGCGTCTTGCACAAGATCTTGTTGCTTTCACTTAACTCCAGTTTGCAAGCCAACAATTTGATTATGATTTTTATCGAATCGAAAATCAGTTGCCCCGTTAGTTGTGATAGCAATTAGCATTATGTGTAACTAATACGTTTTTTGGCACCTATACAGTTAACTCCAAATTATATACCGTTTGCATAAATCCCATTTACTCAGTGGCCGGAGAATAGTATATTCTGCAACGAGTGCGGAATGAGAATATTCAGCCCGAGTGAAAATTTGTCACACGAGCCGAAGGCGAGTTTGACGGTTTTCACGAGGGCTGAATATTCATTCCGACGAGTTTCAGACTATACTTTTTCTAATACTATCGTCAATTAAAATATATGTCAATTTCAGTCGCTGTCTAGTACCTATCGCTTTTAGGCAATTAGTTCACAGATGTCGCTGCTATAATATATGTATTAATAAACAAAATTAGTTATAAAATGTCATAAAGAATGTTCTAAATATGAATGATTTAGTTAATTGACTTATAATATTACTAATATCAACAATTAATAAGTTAAATGAATAATTCATTAATCAAAATACAATAGCTTAATGTTGCGTCAACTTCCATGAGATGGCGCCACATGTGGTCATTCTATCACTTGTGTAAGAATGAATATTCTCGCACTTGTTGCAGAATGAGTACATTCTCAAATTAAAATTAGTTCAAGAATGTTATTATTCTAAAATAGTATTAGAAAAAAATAATTCCGAACGCATTTTCGACGAAAAAAGAAAAGTAAAGCGCCGCGGAATGCATTCTCAAGGAAGTTATGAGACGCGAATTAAAAAATCATTTTAATTTCTCACGGTTTCTCATAATATTATAATTTATAAATTGTCATCATCATCCACCAGCTTATCTTATGCAATCGACTTTAAATCACTATTATCTTATCAGTCACGATTTAATTGAGCTTTAAATTGAAAGAAAAAAATATTAAATAGCTAACTGTTAAGTTTATTTATTATTATAATAGAAGCTACAAGGTAAACAGCATTGAATGTATGGGTAGGTTAAATGCTGGACATTTTTCCCTTTTGCCTCACTCACCTACACTACACAATCCTGTTACATGATGTGAAACACACGACTTTATACCTTGACCTTACCTAGTCACGTTTCCAGTGACTATTTGGAATCGAAATATTAATTAATTAATTATTTATCGATTTATTTTTTTCCACGATGAGCTTTTCCTGTACTTACTTTCGTAGATTTTTGTAGCAAATCAATACAAGAAAGTGCAGCAGGAATTTAATTGATGGATGAAACACATCCTGTATCGATTTCGAGAATTGCAATTTGCTGCATAACCTTGTGCAGTTATTGTTGTTAAAATGCATAATGGTTTGTTTCCTTTTAAATTACCTACATTAGGAAAAGGAAAAACGTTTATCGAAACTTCCTTCGCTTTTTCTCAAACATATTATTTAAATGTACACGTATTTACATTCGTATTCCTAACTGTACTCCACAACATGTGCTGCTATTGTTGCTTACCGAGTCCCTTAGAAAATATCTGAATATTTCAAATTAATTTCTATAGTTGTATTGTTGGCTGTTTCTGGTCACGTTTTTACCGAGAAACATTTTTTCAACCATTTTTTCCTCCCAATCGGAATTAATTCTAATCGAGTTAATTAACAGTTTCACGCGACTTTAATTAAAGCTCCAGCTGAGTGTGTGTGTGGAATATTGTTCTAAACATTAGCAACAATAGGAATATTAATTTACGATGAGAAAGAAATAACTGTTATATAGTATAAATTTAACGGTAAAGGCAAAATAAAATTGTGTTTATAACTTAATGAAATTAAATGTAAGATTTAATTTGTTCGGCTTTTTTCGGGAAGCAATTATTTATTTATATGCAAATGCTGGTAAGCCCATAAGCAAAACCACTTTAGATACGATAAATCAAACCTATTCTTTGGCACGCCATTCATTTACATACACATTCAAGTCTCTGAACACTATAATGAAATTTTACTTATGTGGTAATCATTTCATTTGTAAGGAATTCTATTCTTCGATTCATTAGTCTAGCGAACTTGCATTCCCTGATGAAATCTGTATCCTTTTACTTTATTGGTTTTGTTGGATGAGTGACGAATTTGGGGAATTTTTTGGGTAGTTTTAGTTGAATAACTTCATGGCATTTAAATCCAATCCAATCTCGCAGATAAAAATCGCTAGAATTTTGTAACTGGAACTTGCTTGATCTAGTTTATAATTTAATAAGTTAATTTTACGAGCATGCGACTACTAAACCAAATATATCGTATTATGAATAGTATGTGTGATTTGTTGACATTTCTATAAAGCAACAGTTGGACACAACGGCATAGAAACAGTAATAACTAATTAATGTGTGTAATGTATACTATTTCTTCTAATACAGCTGCTTCTTGAGTCTTGGCTCGACATCACCATGGCTAAAAAAAATTATGGGATTGATAAGGCAAGGCGCAAAATGTAATGTTGCTTCTTTATAATACCGTACGGACAACCGTTCAAATGGTAATTGACCAATAATAGATTTTCGAACCTGTTAAGTCAATATGTGTGCATCGCGGCACATTTTTCACTCAGCCACTTTGACTTAAGTTGGAGTGCACGAGAAATGACGAATTTTCGGGGAAACACAAAATGATAGTAATTTTTCGGCTGGTTATAACTGCTGGTTAAAAAATTGAAAAGAAGAGGCGTGTGGTTTGAGTCAACGTCGAGAGAATTTGACCCATCGGAATAGGTGAATGAACGGAGCCCGGACGGACGGACGGACAGGTCCATAAGTTCGGTCCGTTTACTTGCATACTAATTCGGCTGCATTAATAACAACCACGTTCGCCTAATATTTATGCGATCTGCATCCTTGCCCTTAGTAACCTACTTTTGCGATATTTGATTTGCCGCTTGCTAATTTGCATAATTATTTTTGGACAGCTTCAATTTGCATTGCAACAAACTGGGCCAAACTTAATTATTTGTGTCGCGAACAATATTATTAATTAAAAGGCGACAAATATTTTACGATAAACAATGCGTGTTTAATTAGCAAAAATTCTCACAGCTTGATTTTTCCGCACAGCATTTTAATTATTTTTTACCAAAAGTTCAAACAACTTCTATGCAAATAGAATTAAATTTTTGTTACATCATACATGTGATTGTAAAGCACATTCACTGTTTACATGTGTAATTATACTGGAGGCACGAAAAAAAATTCATTAGCCAAAACATTGCCACTTTTGCTTCACTTTCATTTCCATTTAAATTCGTACAATTAATTTTCGAAAAGAAAATGGCTGGATTTTCTTCTACGACTTGTTTACTTTTTTTAATTGAGTCTGAAGTATCAAATTACATGCCTGAACAATTAGAAAAGCTGAAATTATTTTTTAGATGAGAGCGCACTTGGCATTTTCTAAAATGCATCATGCTAATTTAATTGAAGGATGTAACGCAGACTGCACTGGCAATTTTATTGCTTTATTAGAATATTTATGATCGTTGGGTAATTTTGCCGAATTTTTTAGTCTTTAAATTTGATTTAAACAAACCGTTGCTAAAAAATTATGATTTACGAATTAAATAGCAGCTGCTTTATTAATTGCGCAGATTTTACAATATAAAGGCATTTAATCCCGTTAAAAAATCAAGCGATTATGAGGCGCCTTAAATATCCTTAAACGCTCACGAATTAATTAAGATTTAATCAAACTAATTAAAAATTTATAAAGTCTTACCAGAAAAATAAAATAAATCCCCTTTAGAGTTGCGATAACTAGCAATATTAATA
The DNA here is from genome assembly GCA_963556235.1 of Cryptophagus acutangulus. Taxonomy (NCBI): domain Eukaryota; kingdom Metazoa; phylum Arthropoda; class Insecta; order Coleoptera; family Cryptophagidae; genus Cryptophagus; species Cryptophagus acutangulus. The sequence goes on from OY744569.1 coordinate 5,938,167, forward strand.
GCACAAAATTAAATAAATAATCCACTCAGTTTTGATTTGATTTGAGAAAATAAAGTGAGCGGAGTGCACTTGATGGCCGCGTTACCAATCCAAGCAACTTCTTGCAGCAAACTGGCTTTGGTGAAGGTACCGGTAAGTCTCTAGCAACTTGTCGAGCCTACATTACACCTGCCCAAGGCAAATTTTCTGGCGCCCAGTCCTGCTGCCACTGCCGAAGAAAATCTTCAGCAGCACAAGAATTTATTTCAAACGTATTAATTTTCTGTAAATTATGAAAATGGATTTATTGCTGCTAGAAGGCAATCAAAAGCAAACGAATCGTGTCCGGAAATAATTGAGACACTGTTATATTTATTTAGTTCTTAATGTTGCTGAAGAATAATAACGATAAAAATCAGTTTTGCCCATCAAGTAAAAAATCGTTACGGTTCAGAGATAGTGCGCGATTAAAATAATTCGAATTAATTATAGTGGCTAATCACAGTTATTCTATTTAATGCCGAATTAAGAGTTCATTATTTCATTTCGTTCAAATATTTAGTAAATAAAACCGTTTAGATAACAATAATTAAAAGCAGAAAAGCAACAAACTTATAAAATTATGTGCGCTTATTATTAAATTGCTATAACGTGACTTTATGCCTTGCAATTAACATGTAAACACATTCGGTCGGTTCTAAATAGAGCAAACAAACTGAAGAAAATTATCTATTTGTAACAAAAAACTCTTCCTATATTAGAATAATTTCTCTTCAATTTTTCTTCTCTATTAGCGAATTGCTCTAACGTAAAATTGGATGCAAATATTCTGTTTTAATCATATTGCCCTATATTATTTGTTGCAGAATCCTGGCCGGCTACCCCGACCTCCGCACCTGCCTCCTCAACCAAAAGCTCCAAATGCTCAACTGCTGCATCGAGCGCAAAATCGCGCGCGAAAACCGCCAAAACCCGCAACATTTCGACTCCGCCGAAAACTCCTCAACGGACGATGACGAATTTTTCGACTGCACCGAAAAGCCGGACGACGAATCGCGCCGCAAAAACAAACACTCTTTATGGAACCAACCAGTCGGGCGACTCGGGAAATTCGGCGACCTGAAACTCCTGAAATCCGGTGACCCTCTATACATCCCGATCACTCAGGAACCCGTCATCAAAACCGAGGATCAACTGGAAGAGGATGCGGACGTGTTACTTAAGCTCGGCTCCGATGCCGAAGCGACCGAATTACGAGCGCGCGTTATGAGCGCTTCGCTGCTATCCGATATGGAGTCCTTCAAGGCCGCGAATCCCGGCTCGATTTTCGAGGACTTCATCCGCTGGTATTCGCCGAACGATTGGCTCGAAGACGACTCGCTCAGTCCGCGAATGCAAATCGCCGGAAATAATATCTGGGTGCAAACTTGGCACTCGGCAAAACCCGTGCCGGCCAATCGCCAGAAACGGCTCTTCGACGATACGCGCGAGGCCGAAAAAGTCCTTCAGTTCCTCGACTATCGAAGCATTTCCCAAATTTGCGAGTTGATTATCCCAGTCGTGTCGCATGCCGCCATCTATCGCGTGGCCGAAGAAGCTTTCCAAGTGGCCGACGAGAGTTTGGCCGGTAAAGTAGCGAGCCTTACCAAGGCGGCCGAGAAGATCTCGCGCGAGTTGAAATTCCAGCCAAGACGGTTCGAGAATTTCGTCCAAGAGATGGCAGCAGTCGAACAAACGGTGTCCTTAATAAATTCGCTGCAGTATAAATTGAATCCCTCAGGAGCTGTCGATAATCATTTAAGCCATCTAATTGGCAGTTTGATTCGTGGCAAAGAGATTGAGGTCGAGAATAAAGGGCAATCGATGATTGGACAAAGAATTGTGATGTTTGCTGAGGAACAGAAACTCGCTAATGTAATTCCAGCAAATGATGATATGTCGTCGTCGTCGACGAGTCGAACGGTTATTGGCAATAATGTTTTTGCTTTGCCGGAAGAAAAGGAGTTTGTAATGCGGGTTGCAGCTGTCAAACCTGCCAGCTATTCGACGAAAAGTCCGCAGTTTTTGCGCGCGATTGTTAACAAGCACGAATTTCGACTGGTTGGCGCTTTTTCAGAGGATACTGTGTTTTTTTGAAGATGGGAATTTTTTGCTGTAGGTTTAAGAGAAAATTAATATATTGGTTGGGATGGTTTTTCGAGTTGAGTTTATTTTGCCATATTTTTCCAATTTTCCTCCTAAAAAATTAATTTTTCTTGCTTTTAATTGTTAATAACTTTTTTAATTATTTAACGATTCCTTTCAAAATCAATAGAGCACTTTCCATCACAGAACAGCATTTAATTACCAAATTTCAAGTCATTTCGTTAATCCGTACGCGAGATATCGCCCTTAAAATAACGTCAAATAACGAGCGCAAAAAAGTATAATTATCCAAATTCCGAGCTCATTAACGCCATAATATTTTTTTATCTTGCAAATATCAAAGACAAATAAAAAATACTCTATCCCCCCATAAATAAATTTTCCGCTAACAAAATACGCAGCTTTCCTTTTCCATTGATCGCGCGCAATTAACGTAATCCCGTAATCAATTAATTTATTAACACAGTGACTCATGGATTATTTTTCCGTGCAAACACAGTTGCAAAAACAACTGTAAAAAAAAATGATTTTCCAACACATGAAAATTACCGCCGCATGTAACTATAGAAACCCAGGTCGATCTGCGCAGCGCTTTTCCAAAGCGTTTTCAGTTTTCCCAGATGATCTTCGCACACACACACATACACACATTCCGTTATTGCGTTTCGTTTCACAAGCACCGGACGAAAGAATTCGCTCGTAATTATTTCGGATTTTTTTGTTCCGCAATTATTATGTTCAATATCTCGCTATTAACGTAGTGGCTTCTATTTTCATTCGCTGCGCTATTAATAATTATTCGATTTGATTGAGGCGATTGATGAAGTAAAATGATGTGAGTGGGACTATTTTGGGTTGATTTGAATTTTCTTCTTTTCCGCGACTGTCTTCTTGCAGGCTTTTCCGCATCATGTGAGTATAATATGCTTGCAGGAATAAAATTGCAACTAATTAGATTTTTATTAAATGTTTGCACTCGAGTATTATTCATTTTGCTTTAGCGCTAACGGAAATTGATGATGACTTTCGAAGAGGAAAATTTGAAGTTATTGAGACGCGATTTTCCAATAATAGTTTTTAATTATTTTTCTACGACTATAAATTCTATTTTACTATTTTTTATCGCGGCTAAACTAAGTCGTAAGTAGTATCGAAAACAGATTTGTCCATAAATTCTGTCGCATTATACAGGGGGATTAAACGATTGTAAACAAATTAGAGTTATCGCGTTTATGTTTGATCAATCATAGAGCTACGCGATATAAATTTTCTGTATCAACCAATCGATTAATATTAATTACATCATCCACTTCTAATCTAAGGAAACGAGAAATTATTGTGAAAAGTTTTAATTGAATTGTTAATCAACACAAACAACAAAGTCGCGCTATAAATAGTGCTGCACTATTATTACTATAATAAACGTATCGAATCGACATATCCAAATAAATAAATGAAGCTGTATGCTAAATATTTTGTGTGTGTGTATGCGTAATTAAAAAGTTGTAGTATAATTTCCAGTTTTAATTACAGTTTTTAATTAGAGTTTTTTTTTTCCTGCTCTAAAAGATATATTCAGCTTGGTTGATTTTGTTAGGAGTTAATTTAGCACTGTGCAGCATGTGTTAATTCCGCTTTGTTCTACGCGAATTTGTTCCATTTGGATATTTTCCTATTTGATGCCAAATTGAAAATACCGCCGGTAAATTTTCGCCGGCGAGAATGGCCCTTAACAAAATACTTTCCTTTGAAGTTTTAAAGTTTTCAAGTCTAGCTAGAGGCTATTCTGAAACTTATAGGAAGAGGCAAGTTTTTTTTTTGCGTTCGTTATTGTTGAATAGAAAATGCACAAAGAAAAGCCAGCAAGCACTTGGATTTTACTTATAAAGCAATATAAGTTGAGCGTAATTAAGGGCGGCTCTTCATACTATATTGGAGATATAAGGGCAAAGTGTGGGTAGTTTATGAGTTTCATATGAAAAATGGCTAGGGTGCTTTTTATATCTGTATTTTTCGAGTAATTTTTAGTGTAAAACGAAATTTTATGCGGCAATAAATAATGTTTTCGTAACACATTTTTTTACTAATTAATTTTTCGTAAAGTAATAATTCAATTTATCTGAAACTTTCACAGTTCATTAAAAAGACCCTAATTAACTAACTGGTAAAATTTCGTCAAAAAAATTACATAATTACGCCTTCCAGGCATTTTTTAAGTCAAGTCGACTACGTTCTGACCTGTTTTATCGAATGCGCTAGATGTACTTTTTTATTGCTACGCTGTGCCAGCGCATTACCGTATATGCTAACAATAACAGGAACGTACGTCTGCCAGCGCTGCGACATGACTTCTTCTGAGAAGACTGAGAGCCCACAGGTCAGCACAGAATAGGAACCACTATACGTAGGCGTTGCTCAACGGCCTAAATAAATAATTTTATAGGGTAGAAACTAAATGTAGCGCGGGTGGTAGTTTAGTTATGTTTGAGTAGAAGAAGAGAAGACCGACCGGTGTCTGTATCTGAAGCCTGTATCGATCCCCCGGTGTGTGTTCTCTTCTTCTGTGCTCTATCCCACTTCTGATTAATAGCATTTAATGCCATGTCTTGCTCGCTTTACAAGTAAAGGGGGGGCCATTGTAATTGTTATGGGGGTGCATATCCCTCCCCTAGCTTTCAGACGCTCCTTAATGTATGTTTGAGCACGTGTCACCTTGCAAAAAAAGCGGGATCATCTCAAATTTGGTCGATCTTAAAATTTTCGAATCCTTACGGGATGCTGCAAGTAGAGAGATCATTTAATTGAGTTTCCGGATAATTGAATTTTCGACTCAATTTTACGTTAACAAGGTGGTGGTTTGACTGGTTACCGTAGAGGATTCATTATGCACATGCCATTAGATGGTGCATTTCATATTGCAAGCACTAAAGTCGAAATCTAAAAAGCTCCGTCGTCTGACACCAGGAATTATCGGGATCAATAAATCCCGATAAATGATAGCTATCAATTTTCTGCGCAATCCGGATTTTTTAAATAAAGACCGAAAGTCATGTCTTGCATTTTTAAAACGCGAATGTATCAAATTTAATTTCATTTGCATTTTGAAAGGCTGAAAGTTAAGCGGTTTTGCAAAAACGTTGGAAATTAAATTTCCAACAAATATAAGAAAGATTACTGTTGTAATCTGTGCAACAGACTGAATTGCAAATAATTATTTCCGGTCCATATTTCATTTTCTTTCATCTGCGACGGCAAACTTGTTCAGTAGTTTTGCACTGCTATTTAAATTAGCAACTTTAAATCCTTTAGAAAAAGCTCGCAACTTTTCAGCGGGATTCAGTTTCGCAATTTTTTTGTGAAGCGGTAAATGAGGACGTTTTGATTATAAAGGCGATTTCTTGAAAATAATTTAATCCAATTGTAAAAACATTCAAAAAAAGTACGTCTAGCGCATTGGATACCACAGGTCAGAACGTAGTCGACTTGACTTTATATTAACTATTCGTCAGATTTCGATCTAACATTCTGTGGTAGTAAATCTAAAACTTATTGCCAAAGCAACTTGCTGTTGACACTGCTTAAACAAAGTTACCCATCAGCTTTGATGTGATTTTGCTATAATTAAAGTTGTTCTATGTTTGCTTATTTAACAATTCACGAAAGTTTTTTAAACTATATTATTGCCTTTACTTGTTGAAGTTCAATAATAATGAAAAATGCAAATTGTGTAACTTTTATAAAGCATAGTTTGCCTAGAGTTTGTTAAATATTTCCTTTACCTTTTTTAGTTACGAAATTCAAACAAATTAGAAAAGTTTAAATTGATTATTAATTTTGTTCAATATTTGCTTGAGCAATTTAATTTAATTGTTTGCTAGGAAATTTATTTAAAGCAATATTTAAATATATAAATCATGCAGTGCAACTTTAATCGAATAATTAAAACATAATTTACATAATTAATTGTTTTGCACCGTATAATATTATTTAAATATGAATCAATCAATTTAATTCATAGCATTAATTAAACAGTATTTTTTTATCATGGAAATACGCTTCTATAGGCAAATTATGGAGGCAGAAAAAATTGCGAAATAAATCAAATCAATATTGGAAAAAATGATTAATGAAAATACGTCAAGAAGCAGCTTTTACAATAGAGTTCGCATTTTTTGCATTCAATTTATGTGCAAGACACATGCATGATAAATTATTGTGTTTTTCCATATTCATCGCTATAAAACCACCGAGTAATTAGTAGTGGCTTATCAAATTACATTATCTTAAATTAGGTATTAATTTTTACACACCGAAATGTTGTTTCACATGAAAACGAGCGTGTAGCGTTTAATTAATTATTATTGTGCATTTTATATTTTTTAATCATCGTTAAAATATTTTCATTAAATTATTATTGGGGGCCCAAGTTCATTTTATGGGCCTAACGCGAACCAAAATATTTTTAGTAATTTTTTTATAATAAAAAATAATTAAAAATGTCTCAAATTAATAAAAATGTTTTCCCAGCGAAAGGAAAACTTGCAAAATTACGTTGTCAATCATCCCTTAAGCTCCTGCAATTGCTTTAACTTTTAGCTTTATGTTAAATTACTTTTCCGCCCTTTTTAATCAGTATTTATTTTCGCTAGCAATTTAAATTAGCATTATTTAATTTAAAATAAGCGCCAAACAAAAATATCGCTCGCTCAATGTTAAAATAAAAACAAACAGCAATTCAATACAATTCGCTTTCCATTTTATCGCCTAGCCTAGACTTTTTAATTAAATTGCGCCAAATGGAATAATATTGTCTTATATTTTGTTTTGCAGGCCGAATTTCAATTAAAATAACATGTTAAAAATGGAACAATGACGGAATGAATGAAGCTCTCGTTTTTCTGCTGTTCCTAACATCTGTGTGCGGTGGCAATTTTTCTCAGCAAAATGAAGACTGCAAAATTCGATCCCTTTCTCGTCCAACCACTCCAACCAGACTGAACTTTAACATCACTACCTATGTCAGTCAAATTGCCCGACGATTCAATCACGAAAAACATTTCAGCACTTTGGCCAAAAGCGTGCAGAACGAAAATGTGCAAGGCATCCTGCTGATTACCAAAAATGGTACCAATTTGGCACTAAACGTTAGCAATCGCTTGGAGATTTTCACGAATCGAACGGCTAAGAGTGAGCTTTTCTTTCGAGCTTTGAATGGGAGCGGCTGGGGGGCGGCTTTTAAAACGTGCGCTTTTTCGCGATATGGGATGTGGTTCTATAATTATTTTCACAAATTTAATGGTACTACTATTGGGCTGTTTTTGAAGTTCTATCCGAGTCGGTGTGATCGAGGGTTGGACGAGATTTTTAACAATAAGACGCATCAATGCAACGAAACTACATATGTAAGTAAAATTTTGGTCAAAAAAGAACTAACCTTTCAAATTCCAGTACGTCCTATCAAAAACCAATCTTCTGATCGCAAAATATTCGTTAAATGTTTAAATTTCACTGAATAATCGTCAATCACAAGATGCACAAACGCTTTGAATAAATTCAAGTCGCCGCCATGTTTATTAGTGACTGTCAGACGTCAGTTTGTCCGTCTCCCATTCGAGGGCGCGCAATTCAAAGTCCCTACACGCGCGCGAAATTTGAATTGCCCCTTATATTTCACAAAATGCAATAAATTCCAACAAAAACACGTAAAATATGAGTCAATACTATGCAAAATTCTCATGTAGCGCCATAAATCTATTTGCATGATAATGCGAGCGCTAAAAGCCAAATATCCTTGGCGGTATACAAGATAATGGACATAAATCTGTGCATGAAGGATTGTGTCGGTGGTCATATAAATGTTGTATGCAGGCTGTATGCATTCAGCATGTCATGTCAAGTTGTGGCGGTTGGTGTTGGTTGTTGTGGTCTTATATTTAGAAATTTAATGAAACTAGATCAAAATTGTTACGAGAGATGCTGGAACATGTTTGTTGTTTATTTACTTGTCTTATTGTCTTCTCAATAACGAGAGAACGATAAATTATTTCCATGCACAACAACTCCACTGTCATATTTCTCTCCAGTTTCTCGACTATAACTGATAAACACACGAATCACGATCGACAGGATAAAATATGAAGGAGATTCTCGACGGGATGAATATTTTTTTTTAATTTCACAATTGCATGTAGTGTTTTAAATTTGCCGCGTCTTGGTAACCATGGTAACGCATCGCCCTATCGGGCGTGTTAACCAATTACAAGCGGGGCGGGAAATTTAAAACGCTCGTATTTGTTATAAAAGAGTTTTTAAGATTGAAAAAGTGACTTGGTTCGTCTTTAATATGAAGGAAAAATAGATGCACATGCATATTTTCAGGTCCTTTTCATTAGCATGAACAAAAGAGTATAGTGAAAAATTATTCCAGCAAAAATTCTTTTGAAACATCCTTCTTAAATGTCATCAGAGAAAAACACCGATCTAGCACTTTACGTTCATCTGCATCTCGTTCGAGCTTTTTTACTTGGAAACTTGCATGCTTGTATTTTTCTTTCGAGAGTTATTAAATTTGCAGCTTTTCAGTGCGCTAGTTTATTTCAAATAACATTTTCTAGTTATATATTTATTAGCACTTTCGTGTATTGAATATTTAAATCCATTCGAATAGTGCGCGCTTTACGGCTTTTTGTCAAAATCCTTCAAAAAAAATTGTTAATGCAACATGAATGAATTTAAATTGCAATCAAAACTCGCAAAATAAGTTTGCATATGTAATTGGCATCAAAGTTCATTAGGCGGTAAGACAAAGCGCGTTAATGAAAATTTAAGTTGTCGTGTATTTAATAATAAAGTTTGCGAATTCCAATTTTATTAGTGCTGTCGAATTATCCTCTAGGTGCTAACATACCTGCAAGCAGAGCTTAGTTAACTAGCGCTGATATTTAATTAGCAATTTGTAATTAGAACTTGATGCATTTCTCTTCCAGTCAGAGCGGAACTTATTTAATTAGCAAGTGTGAAATTATCTTTTCAGTGTGTGAATGAAGAGGCGGAGGACGGCGGACAGGAGCCAGAGGACCAAAACAGTGGATTATATCGGTGCAAATGTCGACAAGGATTTTTTTATCCTGGCTCGAACTTGAGCTGGAAGGGTTTCGCTGGTGAGGATATTGAAAGTGGACGTATCGATTCATCTCGGTTAGTATTTTTATTTTATGACTGTTCAAGAATTCGGTTCGGTTTTGTGATGGGATGTGACGAGCGCGAGGAACAAACAATTTTTTCTGATTAATAAAATAACAATAATGTAGGTCCTTGAGTTTCGCACAAAAAGATTCCGAGAGAATGATCGAAATTCCCCTTTTCTCGGTGCATGATTCGCATTTTCCGCATACCTGATGCAGAAAATATTTTATTTTGCGGAATATATTTTTATGAGAGCGCTCGTTAAGACGTTTTTTTCTTTATTTGCAAATATTAGTGGAAATAAATTGTATTCATTTTTGTCGAGGAGCTTCTTGCATAATGTAAATATTTTATTTGCAATTTAAATGCAACCGAAAATAGATTAATTATCATATTTATGTATTCGGCTTCATATTTCTTTTGTGTCTATATTTATTCAAAGCGATTAATTATTAATTTCAAGCAAATGCTTTGATTGCATAAAATGCTATAAATTTCCTTTTAAAATTACGGCATCTTTTATATATGCATGGAAACGTCGATATAATATCTTAATACCATCTAACTTAAGCTAATTGAGGTAGTTTCAAATTATATTCTATGCAGAAACGCAATTTGCATAATTCAAAAAAATATTGAAACAATTTTAATAAATTCCGGAAGGCAAATATCCTTTCAAGGAAATACACGCGATTCATTCGAAAAAGCTCTCAAAGCTCAAAGACTAAAATTAATTGATTTTCTAAGAGGATCATAACCTCACAAAAAATTACCCTTTTCAAAAATCTTGTCAAAAAAGATTCTACTCACAAAAACTCCAGTATTTCTCGTTAAAATGGTCCTTTATGCATGAAACACATCTCGGATCGCTTAAATTCCACCAAATAATCGTTTAAACACCAAAAATCACATCACATTCTCAAATTCAAGTCGCGGCCATCTTTATTTGTCAGACTCTATTGCGGACCGCCATGTTGGACTCTATTTTCCCTCCCCACAGCGCGCGCGATTCAAATTTTAAACCAACGCGCAAAATTCGAATTGCGTTCCAAATATTTCACATTTTGCTACAAAAAGCAACGAAAACTCGTAAAATATGAGTAATACTATGCAAAATGTTGCTGTAAAATACGTATTACTGTATAATTGCCGATTAGTTTCGATTATTTGCTAGTCAAGCGGGATATTGGAAAACTTACTATTGTTCTAATAGCTTGTTGAACCACAAACCTTAATTACCCTTCAACGCGTTTACTTTTGAATTAAAGTTTATGACCTAATTTAAATTTCGTCCAAAAAAAGATCCAATTTTGAATAAATACAACACAGTAACATTTTTCATTCATTTGTCAGCAAGCAAAGGGGAGCTTTAATGCTTTCGGCCAGGGCCCATTAACCATTTGACCCTAAAACTGGGCCATACATTGTAACAAACTAGCCCTCACACACATTATCGATCATACTATATAAAAAATTGCGAAGCATTCGAAAGCGATTTATTTCTCATTTATGCAGCTCGCAGAAATGCTGTCGATAGACGACGAAAAAATAAATCTGCGCTGAAACAATATCAAATGAAAAGTAATTTCATTTGGAAGAGTCTTGAGATTTCTGCTAATTCGATAATTGTAAATTATTATCGTTAAGACACTAAGAAGTTTCCAACTAAACGGGAACTTCTCGTAAGTTTTAATTCGATAACTAATTAATTGATTGATAAATCGATTCGTTGATTGCCAACATTTTTGTACTTGCGAAATAATTTTGTAAAACGAAGAATAAAAATCGGTTTGAAGGCTGTTTTCCACTCTACCACCATAATCAGGCAGATAACGACCAGTTGGTGGAATTCTTTCACTCCCCCGTGGCAATTTGCAAAATTATTGATGCGATATGTCTGACATTCCTCGAGATATGCGTGGATAATTTACAATCCCCTTTTATTTATTTTTTTTTTCAGCGCTCGTCTGTCTCCGATGCAGCATTTTATGATTCCTCTTCGTTCTTATGCCCCTATACGCGAAATAATAAGTACACACGGACGCGTTCGCGTTCGTGATTGCATGCCAAAAATTAATTTCTATGTAAAGTGTTTAATAAACACGCCCGAAAGCGATAAGTTTGTTTCAATTTTAATTTTAGATAAGCACTCGATTAACGTTTTTGGCGTCTCTTTGCTTAAGTTGAGCGTGTTTTTAATATTTTTATAAACACGAGGAAATTATGTGGCGTTTATTTTTGAAACGGGGTATTTTTAGCAAAATTGCTACAACATTTTGAAACACCCGGTAGAACTTTTAAAAATAGAACAATGGAAAATAAAATGCGATATTAATAAATTAGAATCCCCATGCAATTGATTTTAAAGCTTAAAATATTTAATTTGTTCGATTAGTTTGGCTCGCTTTCACTGTTTGTTTTTCAGTAACAACATAAGCGGCTTACATCGCGTTGAAAAACGTTTCGCGTGTTACATTTGCGACATAAATTCGCGAGATAATTCTAATTTCCTGGACAATGGATGATGATGATGATGGACTAAAATATAAATCAGGTCGTATTTGAATAATAAGTGAGTGGTTGTCCTGCGAGCGAAATAAAATGGGGCTCGCTCGCCGCCAGGAATCCTATTCATTTAAAATATTCGCGTGTTTTTATACATTTATACTATAAATATGTAATTACAATGCATGGATGTGAGAATGTTAATTAAATGAACATGCAAGTCTTTGTTTCAACGAAAATTGCAATTTATGCTTCAATGAATTTTTCACAGTTCAATAACGTTTGATTCATTAATGCGATTTGATGTAAACTAGTTTTTATTATTAATTATACGTGGCCTTAAGCTATACTGCTCAATTAATACTTTAAAATTCAAGTAAAGCTTGTGTACAAAAAATTTAACCTCAAAAAAACTTACCTTTGTCAAAAAGCGTCAACTACCCTTCAAATATACGGATTTTCTTGTGAGCAAAATGATTTCGGGGTGAAATAAACGTCGGATGGGTTAAATTTCGTCGAATAATCGTCGTAAATCACTCAAAATCACGCACTTTTTAAACTTTGGTCGTCGCCATGTTGATTTTACTGTCGGACTAATTCGTCTACCCTAGAGGGCGCGCAATTTAATTTTGAAGCAAGCGCGCGAAATTCAAATTGATTTTCGCTAATTATGGAAATAATTTGTTCCCAGATGCTTTCGATGTCCATCAGAATGCGAGATGTGCGACTCAAATGGAACATGTACAAGTCGCATCAATGTCTACCTAAAAACTGCCATTCTTTGCATACAATTGACGTGTATGGCAATTACTGTCATTTTGGGATTGTTCGTCTTCAAACAACGCAAAACTAAAGTAATTATTTAATAAATTAATTAGAAAAAATTGTAAAAAATTGTGGATGCAGGCTATCGCTTCTGGTATGTGGACCATATTGGAAACCATTCTTCTAGGCGTTTTCATTCTTTACTCTACTGTAAGTATTTATTTTATTTAAATTAAAATAGTTTAATAAAGAAGTGCAAAAGTGGCTTTTCTGTTTAGAACGAAAGGGTCAAACTAGCCACTCAACTCATTTTTATCTTACGCTTCACTTTGAAGATGCCTTTTTTTCTTTGTAATTATGTGGAAGTTTGTTTTATGTGCGCTTTTTCTTAATGAGTACGAAAAGGGCAATGTTTATTTCCCGGTGTAATTAAAAGGTGTTTCATATTTATTTTGAAACCGTTGTTAATTTTCCAGCTTTTGTGACATAAATTTCAATTAGGAAAATTACCTCGAAAATCAATATTAACGGGATTTAATTTAAATCGTGCATACATTTTAATCACAAAGTCGCCACTAACAAAATTGCACCCTCTGCTAGGTGGTGGTCCGTTTCTTCGAGCCCTCAGTAGTCCAATGCCTACTGGAACCATGGGCACGCGAAGTGGGCTTCATAATTTGCTACGGTGCCATCATCCTGAAACTCTATCGACATCTGATCGAGTTTCGCACGAGAAAAGCCCATCGCTGGGTGGTGAAAGATACCGATCTGCTAAAATATCTCCTGATCATGATTATGTCGGTACTGGCTTACATGGCAGCTTACACATCAATAACACTCAACTTTATGCAGGAAAATTACAGTCTACTATATCTTGGACAGACGCTCGAAGGCTTCCATTATACGGCTTGCAAAAGTCTCTGGTGGGATTATGTCACGGAAACGGGAGAGCTTGTCATCCTGATTTTCGGGATACATCTCAGCTATGCCAGTCGCAATGCCAGGACGCAATTTCACGTAAGTCACTCGGTAGTTGTTTAAAAAAATTAAAATAGTAGGCGGTGTCAGTGACGTCATAAAGTAGTATCTTATTTTCCCTCGAGAGGGAGCGGAGTCTTTGACGTCATAACCTATGAAAATAATGAAGATTGATGGTCGAATGATGCATAAAGAGAGCGTCAAGCCATTGTTCGGTGATGAATTGACGTTATAGAGAGCTTTCGGCCTCATTATAGAAATTCTAGGGTGTCAAAGGACCTGGCAGGATAAGGATGCCTTCAGTGTTATTAACCAGACCAGACAAAACAATTGCAATTTAAGTTGTTCGCGATTCAGGAAATCGTTTAGCAGATAATTTGCGTCTTCAAGGATGTAGATAAAAGTTGCAAAGTTTTTCGGGGGCCCGATTTAAATTGCGAACGCAAATAATTCTTATAGGAAAAGCGCTAAAGAAAACACTTGAGATGAATGGGAATTAGAGCAGCTGCATGACAGAAAAGCGTCTTTTTGGTTCAGTTTATTCGTCAACTTTGCTTTGTGGGTTTTTTTGGGGATTAATTGGGAAATTTAATTGTTTTTCCGTTAATTAGTTTGCGTAATTTATTTGTTTATATTTTTAAATTCTGCTATAGTCCGTGCGACCTTCGACGTGAAAAGTGGGCGGAGCTAAATTGACAGCGCTAACATTTATTTTAATTAATTTGCGCGAAAAAAATGGCTCGCAAAACTCGATTGATATTCAATTAAAGTTTTCCAAACAAGGAAAATTAATTTCCCATTTTAACGAGATTTGTTTTTAAGAAAATAGCGAATTTTAATTAACGATTAGTTGAAACTTTGCGAAAATCAATGAGCACATCATAAAAATGCCACATTTTCATATTTTCCTAATTAATTTTCGCGTCGCAGAAAGAAAACGCATTTCTAAAGAAAAACCATCAGGAAAAGTTGTAATTGTATTTTTCCGAGAAGTTTTTAATGCGACCAGTCTAGCTAAATTCAATTCACATTTTCAAGCGGACTTTTCCGTCACTATTATTTTATAGAAAAAATAAAGGAAAACTATATTCAAGTATTTGCCATCCAAAAGTGAACGATAAAATTTTCTAGCGTAATTTTAACCGTTCGTTCACTTTTGGATGGCCGCAACAATATATGTCCAAACTTTTCCGAAGGAAAATCGAATTATTTATGCATCTGTTTACAGGAAAGAAGTTTTCTGTGCGCAGCAATAAGCATTGAACTTGCCGTTAGCACGTTGTTCTACATCGGGAAAGTGCTCGTGTTGCCTGGACTGCATCCAGATGTCGTATTAATTGTCTACTGTCTACGAACGCAACTATCATCGACCCTCACACTCTTATTGGTGTTTGTGCCAAAATTCTGGTACCAACAAAAACAAGTGCGCTCGTTAGCGCAGGAGTATTCCTGTCGGATTCCGGTCGACGCTTTCAAAGTGAGCGATATTTAATTTTATTTGGGTAAATTGGGTAATTTGTGGATTTTTTTTTTCGTTTGAGTTGTTATTGAAAGTATTATTTTCCTCTGTATATTTATCCAACTAACAAAAATTGGAATTGAATGCGAGTAACATCGCGCAGCCTTTCAACTTTCAATAATAGAACGGCTGAGTAAATATTATTAGTCGAAATGGATTTTTCAAAATACACACACACACAAAAAAAATATTAATATATCCGCATTCCGACTATCACGGTTTAATTATTCAAAGCAGCAATGCTCACAATAATAACACTATCATTTAGTTGAGATTTATTGATTTCCAATTCGGTAGCAAAGTTATAACGCGTGTAAAGCAAAATTAGAGCACCCCTATCACGGGGGCGTAATAAACGATCCTCGTAATAATTTTCGAAATTTTCTAAACAGGATGGCAACGCACATGGTCCTTTAACTGGTAACAATAGTGATGTGGACGTTGGCGAAGTGACTTTGGCCGATATGAGTCCAGATGACATTCGAGCCGAATTGAAACGGTTATATTTGCAATTGGAGATTTTCAAAAGCAAAACAATATGTCGGGATAATCCGCATATATCGAAACGGAGGGGTGGACGGAAAGCGCAACATCGGCGATTCAGCTTGCAGGTAACATTCAGTTGATTTTATTAGTTACTGTAATTAATTCATTCGATATCGTGCTTTGCTTTCCTATTTATATTTTTGTCAATTAGGCACTAATTTTGGGTAAACTTGGGTATTTTATACAAATCTTTTCGAAATAAAGTTCTAAATCAGTTTTGCGATGCACGAATATTGTTGCAGTGGCTGAAAAAGATTTCCTCCCTTCAAATAATGCTAAATTGACTTCACATTTCTCCTCATATCAGACGTTGTTCCCTACACAGGGCGACAAATTCAACTCAATTCTTGTGTGATGCATTAAAGTTGGCATGCGAATTGGAAAAATGTCTCGCATTATTTGAAACGCGAATAAAATCAGCTAAAATGTGTACTACTACTATATACAGAGAAATTTATTTGTTGTTGTTGTTTATTTTTCTTTTTTTTTTTGTCGCACACATGCAGAAAAAGGGGAGCAGAGAGAAGGTAAGGGTGCGACTTTTGTCGCAAAATTCATCCGCTTATGATTTTCGAAACAACATTTTATTTATTCGCTCGCATATTTTATCATTTTCGCCCATAAATAAATAAAGGCGCTATAAATACGTATTGTGTACACGATTTTACGATATTAAACAAGCAAACAATTTTAATTTATTGCGCCTTACATTTTCTTTTTTATTTAGTTAAATTGTAATTGGACCACCCGGTATAGTTTAGCGAAAATATTTTTAGAATCTGCACGGTAAACATCGTGATCGCGACAAAGTGAAGCAGGAGCAGGAGACGACCGAGGCGGAGCCATCCCGCACTCCGGAGGATTCCGTTTGCAGTAACGAAGGACCGAGTGCCATCTATGCGGATTTGCCGTCAACTACTCAAACCAGCACTGATCATAAATAGATTCCTTTAATTAATTAATAACGAAAATCAAAAATAATATTCAAAAAACAAAATTATTTCATACAAGAGAAAATTAATTTATTAATTCTAGTAATTTCCCTTTAAATTGATATCCAAATTAAATACTATTGAAATTGTATGCATTGTAGTGAAATAAATAATTATAGGCGCTTATATTACTATACAATAAAGTGAATTTGATTTAGTAATTAATTTGTTTCACGTGGATTGGGACCAATGCTAGTCCTGTTTAATTAATTCGATTTGCGTTTCGTTTCGAAAACAAAATTGTTATGTTTGTATATAAAATATGAATAATATATGTTATTAGTTGTTGTAGTAATTTTTATTTGGAAATAAAATGTTACTGAAAAAAAAATAATAATTTTTTTATGTGGAAAATCCATTAAGTGCGGTAAAGGAAAATTACTATCCATTAATCTTGACATGTTACGTTCGTATAGAGGAATAAAATGTAATAACGAGCAATATGCACACCAGTTGGAGAGGTTTTTTTATGTGCATATAATAAAAAAAAATAATAATAAAAATAATTTATCAACTTTTCTTAATAAAATAAAATATAGTGGTGTCTATTCTGTTCTGACCTGTGGGCGCTCAGCTGATTGCGCCTGCGCCAAATCAATTATTGAAGGCCATGTAAAAATTTCAAAATAATTTTATTTATTTAATAAAAAAAAATTGATCATCAATTTTATTTATTTTGATCGTGCACCTGTAAATATATTTCGAAAAAAAAAATGAAGCTGAATTAAAGAACCCGTTACATAATTTAGCTTTAACAAGACTGGTTGAGAATAAACAGAAAAAGAGTCATTGAGACTTCTTCTTCCAATTATAAAACAAAGTTCACGCTTTTATTTTGTATTAAATCGAATATTCTATATAGTAATCTTTTCAAGATAACCAATTGTTATACATAGTATAGTAATAATATAATAAAAGCTAAAGAAATAATTGCTGAACAGTTGCCTTTACGTTTTCAAAACAATAGCTCCTAGTCATTATTTTTCTAACAAGAAGAACTTTTTTTTTGTAACATACCTATACTTATTTAAACTACCGTTTTTTAACGATTTTTGTCTTCCTTTTCAATGCTAAATTAGACAATTATCTGACGATTTGTTGGAGGTAATTGAAAATTCTTTGTGGTCGAAAATAATTCGGTTTTTTATTTTGCTTCTTAAAACAAGCAATTTCGTTTAGTAATTTATTTTAGTAAATTGTTCCTTATTTTTATTTTTAAAATTTAAGTCCGTGGCACAACCAGCGTGAAAATATGCACGATTTCCGAAAATCATGATTGCAATTTAATGGAATGTGCATTATAATGTGTGGTCGTTGTTGTTGCTTTTTTGGATTTGATTTATCGCAACAAGAAACATGAAAATCATTTACATATTAACCTAGTTGAAACACATTTACCGCTGTGGGTGTTTATAATACATTAAATAAACGAGTGGTAGCAAAGAAAGAAAAAAGAACCTCATTTACTATCTTAATTATAACTGTATTCAGTTGTATATGAATGCGAATATGCAACTTGTGGCGGATAAACGAACATGTAATTTTAGCAATGCAAACAAGTTACTTTTTTCGTTCGGAGAAATTTCAATAGATACTAATTTTAATGGCAGCTATTTGGGATTTTTTTGATTTTCAATCAGTCAGTAGCTGTACATATTTTATTTACCTCAATACATAAGCGAGTTATTATTTATTATTAGGTATTTAAGTGTTGTTAGATAAATTATTGATGAATACCAGGAAAAATAAATTTTGCAAAATTTTCAAAAATTATTTGGTGCCCTAAAAAAATTTGGAACTATCTTAAATAATTTTTTATGGACGCCCAGATATTCATATTGTATGAATAATTTAGAATATTGAATAATTTTTGCCAAAAAAAACGAATAATTAATTTTTTTTTGAAGATTTTCAAATTTAAATTATTTGGCGCCAATTTTTTAAATTGAATAAAAATTTAAAATAAGGGGTAAACATTCCATTTTTAGTATTATATAAATTCATGGCTATTAGTTTAATTTTTTTTTTCAAAAAAAAATCAAAAAAGTCCAAAAAAAATCCAAAAAACTTCAAAAATTTGCCAAAAAAATCCAAAACTCAAAAAATATCCCTCAAACTAAATTTCCAAAACACTAAAACTTCTCAAAAAAGTCAAACAAAATACATTCCGACCCCAAAATACTCCAAAATTCCCCCCAAAAAATTCCCGCGCAAATTCAAAAATTCCCCAAAAGGAGCTAAAAATATGCAGCCAAACCATAAAACAAGAAACATCTCTGTTGTTGGACAGCTGACGCTTAAAATATTGTGGGGAAGCAGATCATCGACCCCTTCCTTCACCAAGAGGTGGTCGTCTTCAGCCCAAGCCTCAAGAGGAGTCTCGAGTTCGAATGCCTTCTGTTTTGTAACTCATTCGCGACCATCATCCAAACATCGATGTTCGTTGTTCGTTCTGTTTGGCTATTATAACATCGAACGAGAATTATTGTGACAAGCCTCGTCGTCTATCTCTCTGCTTTGAATTTACCATCGAGCTGATTCATTTTGCTGCGCGCTACTAGTACGCGAGTCATTATTCCTGCTGGGCTTTTTAGTTTTTTTTTTGAATTTATAATAATATGAAATAATTTTTTTATTTTGTAATAATAATAAAGTGTTTGTTTTGGTGAGCAATATGTTGTTTGCATTGGTAATTGTTGTAGTTTTGGCGGTTGGCGCAACTTTGGCGGAAGTTGCAGGTATGTATATCATTAATTATGTATTTTGCAAGTTGGAATTTTAATTAATTTTATTTTGCAAATTAATTCAATTGTTTTGGATTTACGTGCATTTATTTATTCATTAGCGGTTTGCGGGAATTTTATTTTGGCGCTCAAATAATTTATTTTAATTATTTTTTAATTGGAATTTTTTCTTACTCATAAAAAATATTTTCGAAAAATAAATTCAATTGATAAAATTCAATATTCACGTGAACATAACAAAGAATGTGTACCGTTTAGTAACAAAACGATTATTCATACATTTTTTTTTAAAGAATTATCGCTTTATTTTATCCGCATTTGTAATAAATTTCTATAAAATACAGCAATAAAAATATTGTTGCTTATTGATATTTAAATTGCATCAAAAGAAATATCGTTATTATGAAAGTTTCAAGCGAATCCTTATATAAAACAAATTTTCTAGCGCTTCCAAGAAACAGCATCTTAACCGGAACTAATTTTGTAGAGCATCTTATATCCGGATATGACTAACGTTAAAAATTATTTCCAATATTTAGACGTTTAGTAAGGCGTTAAGAATTTTTTTTAGACAAAAAAACATATTTTTTTACCCTAAATATTTTTTTTAAAGGTAAAAGAATTTTTTTAGCGCGCCAAATAATTTTTAAATATTTTTAAAAGCGTTACAATAATTTATTATGGTGGTAAAAATATCAGGCCATTTCTCGGACATTAATAATAAAGGTCAAGCAAACAAAAGAAAAATTTACGAACAATAATAAATCGTCACAAAATTTCTCTTGTAAAAACTTTTACTGAGACTGATTCACGCTTTCTTCGGTTCAGCAAGGTCGTAATGTCGATTGTTTACGTATTTAATTCAAAAATTGATTAAATCGAATCAACCATTGTCTACCACATAATTGAAACGTAAGGAAATTGCTACCAGAAATCAAACAACAATAAACAACTGCACATAATGCACTTATCTTCCTCATTTGTACATTTCCTGCACTGCAATCTAATTGGGGTACGATTGCTAAACTAAAAAGCCCGGAAACGCGTCTTTACGATACCTTAATGGATTTTTTCTGTACGAAAAAAATTACCTGTTGCTTTATTGTTCGGAAAAAAATCTGGCAAATTGCCACTTGTATTATATTACCCAATAACAATAAACTAAAATGACTTACGGGGCTTTAAAAAAAATTAAAAGGCATTACTACGATTGCAAAGCAATTTCGATTTTTCTCTGCTGAGGAATGCATAATAATATTTTTCGAATGGCTATCTGGGTGGTGCATTATTATAACTCACCTTTAACGGTAAACAATTCAGATAAAGCTTCTCTTGTTGGATTATTGGATTAATAGAAGAACTTTTGATCTACTTTTGGTTGATCTGAATTGTTCCCCCCCTCTAAAACATCCCCATAATTTTTTCCAGACGTGCGCAATTTAATCGGCGAACCCGACTACCGCCAGGTGCGCCTCCACTGGGACACCGAAAAGTCCGCCATCCCCCCAAACGGCTTCAACGTGCGCTACTGCGAATTGCAAACGTGGGGCGCGCAAAGATGTCGCTCACAAAGTGTGGACGAGGCGGAAAACCTCGTCGATAATAATGAAGACACTCGAGCATTTTCCGCGGATATCAAAGGACTGCGGATGGCGACGACGTATTCTTTCGAAATCAAGGCAATTAAGGAAACCGGCGAACGGGAAGATCGCGCTGAAGGCGACGACAAGAATCAGAATATCATTGTGATTCCGACGAAAGGATGTGAGTATTAAATTATTGGCATTCCTGATGGTCAAGAATTGACGTAATTTAATAACAATTATGTTTAACTCGCCATATGTTCGCAAAGCGAAATGAAAAATTCAAGCATCGTCAAGGAATAACTGCATTTGAACATCGCGGCACAATTTATCTCATATTTTGCAAACCGTTAGCTTTATAAATAATTATTTTATCTAAATAAAGAATATTTTGTGCAGTTTCGGCCAAAGCGACCCAATGTTTGCCGCACGCGAGCGAAATCGAGGTGTCGACTGGGCCGTATTTTGGCGGCCGAATTGCCGTGGAGGCGACAGATGGGGAAAGATGTGCCATCGATGGGGAACCGAATAGTCAAAGGGACACTTATACGTTGAGGATCAATCATACGGAATGTGGAAGTCAAGTTAACAGCACTACGGTTGCCACTTTTGTGCTGGTGCAAGAGAATTTGCCGATTTTGACTCATAGCACTCGAAGGTAAGAAGTTTGAAATTTTGGAATTTTTTATCAAGCGGGGAATTATTCGAAAAGGTCCGAAATGGAAGAAATTATCATTTTTTAGAAGTTTTAGGAAATTTTTCAAAAAATTTCTCAAAAATTTTGGGAAATTTTGCAAAATTTTGAGACATTTTTGGAAATATTTAACATATTTTACTATTATTTCCAACATTTCCCTTCAAACAAGCCAAAAATAAAGTAAAAAACGCCAAAAAATGTCAAAAAAATTTCTAAAAAAATGCCCAAAAATGCTAAAATTTCCCCAGATTTCTGGTTCTCTGCTCCTACCAACCCGAGACCTTAACCGTGCGAGCCGGAATCAGCCTGCCAACGAACCATCACGGCCGTGGTCAAGCACAAATGGCAATGCCTTATGAAGAGGATGACAACTCGTTAGGCAGACGGTCGCGGAATTCGCGAACTGGGAGATTGATGCAAAAAGCTGAAGCATTAGGTAAGGATAAACCAATTCAACACATACACAGAAATCGTAGCAGTACATTGAAACTAGTTTAAGTGCATTTTGATGATCGAGTTGAACCTGTTTTATGCCGTACTATTATTATTATTTTGCCTCGACAGGAAACTCCTGTAGAGGCACTAATTTTATTAATTGTTGCAAGTCGAGGAGAAAATTAATTAATTTAAATTTTCATAAATTAAATTTCTCGCCCATTTTTTCAAATTGTTTGTCACAATTCCAGTAAAAGAAGATGATCTCGATCCCGCAGCATCGACATCAACGAAAAGCAGCAACGCGGTGCCAATTTTCGTGATGACAATGCTGGTAATTGCCGGAATAATTGGAATCGTGGCAATTGCATTGAAAATCACGAACAAACGCTTCTTGGAAGAGTTTGATAACATTTCAATTGGCTCGGACGTATCGTCGACGAGCAGCAGCTGTACGAACATCGAGGTTGTGTGCGAGCGTTCGCGAGCACACAACTAACTAATTCGCGTGATTATTTGTGATTTTTTTTGCTTCTGGTTTACTAATTAATTTATTTTCGCAATTGCGTATTGTTTAATTCATATACTAAGTGTTCTAAAGCTTGAACACCGGGTATAGTATGCAATTGACCTTATAATTAGCAATAATATTGATTATTTATTAAGACGGATTAGTGATTGATGTAATAATTGAAATAAACTCCCCTTTTTTGTAAAACTTAATTTAATTATGCGACATACCGATTTTGAAGAGCGCAGGTTGCGGGAACACGAAGTCCTTCATCGTCGCATTGAGTTCCTCCAACGCTAATTGCGCTTGCAGCCGCATCACATCGTCGCGATCGTTCTGGTAAATCTGCTTGAGTGTTCTATAAATTGGCAAGATGACATCTTTGAGAAATGCAATCATTTCACTATCAAGGCCAACGAACAACTGGCGAATAACTGTAACGGCCGCACGACGTGCTTCCAATGATTTATCGGTCGCAATTATGGCATGGACACATACGACAACCTGTGTGTGAAAGGAATTAAGCCTATTTAGATTATCTTTGGCGATTCAGCGCCAAACAGTTTGTTACTGTATTTCTTTTTGTGATTGTGCATAAAGCGGCTTAATAACAAAAATTCAAAACAGTTCCAAAAAAGCGTTCCCATAATTAAAATAGTTAAATAGAGAAGATTCCTAGAAGAGTCAACAAAATATGCAAATATTTAAAAATCTCACATAAATCTCAAGAGAGTCGTTCGTTGCATTCTTCCACACAATTTATGCGCCTTTATGCAACAGTGCACTTACAACAAAATATTTATTCGAAAACAATGCTGCTTTTGTTCGCTTACCTCTGTAACGAAGTTTCCCAATTTGTATCCAAGAATCCGGCAAATTTCCGCCAAATTCGATAAGCTCGACGCTCGAATTAAATCGTCGTCGTCTTTCGCGCCCAAAAGGAACGTGTTCAATAGTTGGCTCTTATATTTTGGCGCCATTTCACCTTTAAATAAATAAAAGAGTTAATTGAATCTAATTGGCAGTATTCACGCTAAAAAAATAATAACAAACTCGCATAATGAATAGTTAAACAGTTCACTTAACAAAACGCTCTTGCAAACACCAGCAGTCGAAGAGCAATTATTTTCCTTGTAGATAATGGTGCAAATCGAATCGAAACTGCCAGCTTTTTCCCACAGTAATTTTTCCTTTTTATTCGCAATATAATGAATGAAGAAGATGTGAATCGATGCGTAAATATAAAGAGTACAATTTTCAAATTAGCTCAAAAATCTAATTAGAGAGACTCGAGCGGAAATAACAAATATTTTATACAAACACACTAATAATCGATAAATCAAATTTAATAATAAGAGGAAGAAAATCTTCTTGTAGTAATTAATTTATTAGTAGTGGTATTTATCTCGGGTAGGATCAAGATGCCTTTTTTTAGCGAACTTAATTATTTCAAACTGTTCATTGTTCTTTCGTTTAAACTGTATCGCATAACAATGAAGTGCAGTTAAATCGTTTAAACGATAAAAGTTGCCTTTATGTAGCGAAAAAGTCTACTTTTATTTTTGGTATGCCATACTAGCCTTCTATAGAATGAATTCCAGCTGTTAAAATTATAAAAAATGGAGTCTTGCCGCAAGTGGCCAGCAGAAACCCCATATATCACCCCAATTGATTTTTTTTAAACTCATCGGAAAGCCACCGAATTTTTTTCCTATATAATTATTTTCCTCTATAGTTAAGAAGTTTATAAGCGAAATTTTAATAAAACCAGCAGAACTACCAGATTTGAGCCTCTTTTTCGTTTTTCTTCGATATAAACAGTTTAGTTTTCACTATAAAAAATTGCCGGTATAAATTTAACGGTATACCGCATAAACGAAAGTAATAAAACTAATCTATGTATACTACTAAACACATAATTATAACCGATCATTTCTTCTGGCTACTGTTTCTATCGCCTCGCTTTATTTTTTATTATTTTCTGGATCTATAAGAACCTGTACACAAACAACTGTTGTGTAGATCGATATAGTGGAAACAGTTCGATAATTGTTAATTAATATAAAATAAATTATAAATCGATACGGTATCGAATTTAAATAATTTATTATATTTTATACGAACAGTTAGTAAGATAGGCAATTTAACTTTGTAATGAGTTTTGTTTATTATAATTATTCCATAACTATTTTTCGTCTCGATTGTTAGGAGAATAATTTTTGCGGTAAAACAAATTTATATCGAAAAGTTTAATAATTATTTTCGAATTATCCCAAGCCATTTTTGTCGTTCCAGACGCATAAAATGTTTAGACAGTAAACGTTTAATAATCATAGTGATTGAAAACATACAATGCCCATTTAAGATCGTTAACTGTAATATAATCTGTGCTGTTATACATACCATTCCCACAAGAAACGTTTAATTGTTGTAATAGCGAGCGAATTAAATGTTTATAATAATTATTAGAAAATCCGCTCAATTTACATACAATGTGAAATTAATCGCACCAGATGTCTGAATCATTTACAATCATTTTTTTGCCGTTTAATATGATATGATTTTACAACTATTGAGTTACGTGCGCTCGTTGCGTTTAAGTGCTGCATATAAAATAACGCAATAACGTTAACGGGTTTGCAAGTCGTCAAAAAAATTGAAAATAATTCTTACCCAGCATTTGTGTGACTCGCACCAAAACCTCCCCCAACTTCATGCGAACTTCATGCCCATCCTCCGCCGACTTCCCGGAAAAGTCGATAAACTCCTCGCACAAAACCTCCAAAACGGTATCGGGAAAACTGTCCGCCATCGCCGCCAACCCGCGAATCGCATTCAAATAAATAAAAGAATCCTCGTTCTTCACATTTTGCTGCAATTCCCAAAAATAAAAATCCCAATAAATTCCCCCTAATAATATCTTACTTGGAACAAATTGAGGACATATTGTTTCCGTTCCATCACATGTTTGTCTTTCGATTCGACCAGTTTGGCCAATGTCATCAAACCGTGTCCACGTACGGGCAATAAAGGATCGCACACATCCTGAATGGCGCGATCCAACGCAACATTTTCAATTACATCTTCTTCGCTCCGTCCGGCGTTCAGGATTTTCTGGATCAGTTCCCGCAATTCGCGATTGTTGTCGCACTTTGCGGCGAGACTTTCAAGTGGTCCCATTAGCGATTCGAATTTCGCCACATTGCTATTGTGATTAACCAGAGCTTGAACGATCATTATAATTGTGAAAAGTGTGTGGAAATGATCGCAATCGGGTTCGAGATCCTTTGCGAGCGCTTTTAATAGAACGGTTTCGGTGTACTTGACGATTTCTTCCGGTTGTGCAGTCAATTCGCGCTGCACTGCCGTTTCCTCCGCTAATTCCGATAGTAATTGATAGACAGTTAATTTCCGTGCGAGAGAAGAGTTGTGGAATTGTTCTTCGAGGGCCAGCAGGTCGGGGCGGCTTTCGGCGGCTTGCTCCAATTTTGAGAGGTTTTTCAAAAGGATGGTGAATAAGTCGACTTTCAGGTCGATTCGGTTTTCCAGGAGGATTTTCAGGCTTGTCGCGCTTTCGCTGAAGGGGGTTTTTACGGTGTGATTGGCGGTTTTTATTTGGATGCGATTATCTTGCACTTTAATTAGCAAATCTTTTCGAAATGGCAAAATTTCTTCGTTTGGAGAACTTTCTTCCTTCAAAAAACTTTCCTCCTGCGTAAAACTGTCATCAAACAACAAGTCCTGCAGCGCCCTCTTCGACAGACACTTCAACAAAATTTCCTTAAGCTCCCCATTGGTCGCCTTAAACATCCCCTCCCTCAAAGTGACCACATAAAATCGAAATAGCACCCCAACCACCCCCGCGCCCTTCAGCAACCCCAAATCAAGCTTCTGCTTCTCCATAAAAATCCCATAAATTAACCTCACATATTTTTCGAGATCAAAACCCCTCCAATCGTCCTCCAAATAATTTTCCTCGCCAATAAAAAATTTAAACTTCAGCAAAACTTCATCCAAACAAACATTTTCGTCCTCGCTCCCTAGCGCTTGCGCGCATCGCACGAAAATTCGCTCGTAAATCAGGCTGTCCTGCTGGCTGAATCCCATAGCAACCACTTGTTGCACCACTTCGTCAAACTTCGGCAGATTTCGACATGTCATTATTAGTCGCACTAATACGTCGACGATTTGCCAGGTTTTCGTGCTGTCGTCGCTTTCGATGCCGGCGAGCATGGCAACCGCGATATTTTCGACGCCGTTTTTCGATAGGAGCATGCTGGTTAAGTTTAGGCTGACGGCTTTTTTGAACCAGTTGGGCGCCTGGCTTTGGAACAAGATCATCGTTTCTTTGATGAATATGGCTGGGTGGATTTTCAAGCGGAGGGCTTGTAGGATGTTTAGGAAGGTCAGCTTTTCGCTTTGGAGTTCGGGGGTTTCGTAGGATTTTTTTAGCGGGCAGTAGGCGATTTGGTAGAGGGCGACGAGGATGGCTTTCAGGCAGTCGGGGAGGATTATTAAGCGGAGATCTGGGAGTTTTATGAACGAATTCAGGATGTAAATGGTTGTTTTAAGGATGTTGTAATTTTCTATTGGGTCTTTTTGAATATTTGGAGTGTAGAATGGGAGATTTGGTTGGATTTTGCTGTAGATGGATTGAGTTAACAGGGTTTGGAGGCAGTTTTTGACCTTTCTGGTTTGTTGTACGCTTAGTATTTCATCGTCCGATTTGGATAGTTCCTTGTTTAGTAGTTGGAGGATGTATAAATTTAAATATGCAAATTGCCAGTCGATTGAGTGTGACGCATTTTGCAAATTGTACAGTGCGGAGGTATCAAAAGATTGAGTCACTTCTTCGAATGAGACATTTAAGCGTTTTAGTGTACTTTCTATTTTGTGTTTGCAAACCGCGTCAAATTCTATAAATAAATAATTGCGTGGATATAGAATTTTAAATTCGAATTTAGCGGTAAATTTAGGCACCCAGCAATACAAAATATATTAGGGATCAAAATACTACTAACGACATCTACTACACAATAGTTCGACTAATGGCGATTGTTGTTGATCGCACTTTGGAGGTTAATTTACATAATATTGAATAATTCGCTTAATTTAACGGAAATTCACTCACCTTTTAGCTCAAAAGCATCCAATTCGCACAATAACTCAACTAACTGCACTTTATCCATTATATTTTAGGCATATCACTTTATTATATACTTTAAAACAGGGAGCGACAAAATGCGTTTTTACTCTTGTTCCGCCATTTTGAAATAGGGGGAAACAGAACCCTGCTTCAAATATGGCGAATAAATAATTTACAATAAAAATTTGCATTCTTTTGCTTTTAGTTAAGAACGATTTTATAATTTAAAAGACTTACATAGATTAATAAATAACAATTTGGCCGCCACGCAATGCCAAAACTAAATGCAGAACGGAACCACCCTGAACCTTGTAATCCTGAGCGGTTTTTTCATCGTTCCTAATAAACAATGAATATGTTAATTACATAAAACACTCTAAATAAGTATACAGTAATTAAATAATCAGGACAAGTGACTTACATTTGTTTGCCGGAAAAAATTAATCGCTGTTGTTGCGGCGGGATTCCTTCCTTTTCTTCAACCCTTTCCTTTATTCGCTCCACTTTGTCGGTGGGTTCGATATCAATTTCGATCTCTTTACCGGTTAAAGTCTGCAATAAACAATTTGTAAACCAAATTAAACATATTCTAACCTCAAAAACTTACCTTCACTTTGATCAACATGTTTGTTTAATTATTCGCTGGCGAATTAATGGCAGATTTGTTTAGTAACTATATCCTTTGCACAAACTGATGAATATTGTATTATTATTAACTAATTAAATGGGTTTTATTTATGCTGTTCTAATAATCAACTATCTGCAGAGATGATTTTGATTCGTCTAGTCGGTATAGTAGAGTAGTAGGAGTAGTTTCGTCAAAATTGTGTAGATGGCGCGAGGTTGATTTAGAAGCGGGTTATTTAAATTCAAATAAGGGATGATGTACAACATATATCACATTTATTTAATTTAATATGTAACAAATATTTGGCTATCTATGAAAAGATAAAATTTTGGAAGACAAAATATTTGAATAAAAATGTGAATTAACATCAATGAACTATTATACACATTCATAATACTGATTTGTTCTAGTAAAACATTTAGAAACCATAGAAGAATCGTTCGTATATACAAAATATATTATTTATGAGCATTTTGAACATTTTTTAGTGCTATAATCTCATAACGCATATCAAAAATTACTTATCAAACTTTGATTAAATGCTTTTAGTACTTCAAAAAATAAAATATACTACTACTTGTAGATGAAATATAATTAAGTATCCTATATATTAATATATTATGCCATAAAATACAATTTCTAGTCTGACCGAACAGATAACATTCAGAACGCAACCAGCCATACACCGCCTAGCCATCGGCTAAACTCGGAGTTACCCAGCCATACTTGTCGTGCGTCTTCACCAGCGACCGGAAACTCTCCTCAGCCGTCCTCCGACTAAACACCTTCTGCCCCTTATTCTTCCGCTGTATCCTACCCTGCCCTTTAACGACACTCGCCGCAAATTGCATGATAACCGCCTCGACCGTATACGCGCTCGCCCACCCCCGCGGCGTCAACAACTCCATGCAGATGGCGCCACCCTCCATCACAAACCCCTTCTCAATCCGCGGCGAAATCACTCGCATAAATGGCGGCGCGAACGGAAAATTCTCCGGAAAACTCAAATGCAACAAAATAAAGCTCACACTCAAATCCTTCATATCGTTCCCTAAATCACTGTCACCATCCACTTTGAACAGTTTCACATGCCATTCGAACAAATTATCGTCCACCAATTCCACGCTAAAGATCGGTTCACTCTTTGCGTTCTGCGTTCGCTGCAAATCGCGAAACTCCTTCATTAAGCGGCGAGCGCGCACAGTTTTGTTCGAGGGCACATCGTCCGGTTTCTGATTGGCGGCCGGACTGTGGGGGGCGGCGGGGGAGACGGTGTCGCGATGACAGCCGCGAAGGAGGCGGCGAGCGGGCGAACCGCTTGGCGGTTTACTGGGGCCCGGGGCATCTTTGCTGTTGGTGGACGATTTGAAGAGTTTGCGGAACATTGTGGTCACTTTTTCTTTCGAGCGGCCGTTCATTTTTATT
Organism: Cryptophagus acutangulus; assembly: GCA_963556235.1. Classification (NCBI taxonomy): domain Eukaryota; kingdom Metazoa; phylum Arthropoda; class Insecta; order Coleoptera; family Cryptophagidae; genus Cryptophagus; species Cryptophagus acutangulus. The sequence continues at coordinate 5,967,950 of OY744569.1, forward strand.
TAGTTTTTTTTTTTGAGGTGGTGGGGGTATTTTGAGGTTAGTTGGTCGAGGCTGCTGCAAATTTTGGAAAATTTGAGGTTAAATTTAAATTAATTTTAAAGTTTAATTATTTAAAAATAGTAAATGAAGTTTTTAAAGGCGCAATTAATTTTTTTTATGTAGAAAAATTGTTATTTGTTAATGTAAAAATAATAAACTAATTAATTAATAATATTTAAAATATTAAAATATTTTTTAAAATATTTATTTTGATTTACATTAATTTATTTACATTTAAATCACATAAATAATAAATTGATTGAGTGCATTGACATGAATGGCTCTTAATTAATAATTTAAATCCCAATATTGATTGATGGCTATTGGAATTTACATTTGCCCGAAATTAATTAGCCCAATCGAAAACAAAAGCGAAATAAACGCACCACCCAAGTCAAATATTTGGCGAAGCAAAGGGATGCAAATTGGTATAAAAACTCACTTGGTTTGGTTTGATTGAAATCCATTGACGAAAAATTCCAGATAAACTCTGGAATCATAGTTGAAACATGCTGGTGATTCGACTGACCCCTGTGACTGATAACCACACAGAGATGACGATGATGCAAAGACATCGGCGAGATTTCGCGCACTAAGCCGGATCGATGCCGGGCGTCCCCTAAGCTTACATTTCGACGCCTCGCAAAATTGATTTCTATTCTACCCACGATAAAACACTAATAATTAACAAATCTACAAATTAAAATCAGTTCAAATAAGCTATTTATACCCATTTAGATTCTAATGGGTAATTAGTTTGAATTGGCGCCGTTCAAAAATTGAGTTAGGCAACCAGTAATACGCGCGTAGAATTTTCCGTATGGCGCGGGAGCCATATTTAAAATACGATTCAAATAAAATACGATTCAAATATATAGTTAATTTATTACCTAACTAAAACATTAGCACTTTAAATAGTTGTCAAAAATAAAGAAGACTTAATTCACACTAGTTTGGCAAAATTAGTAGGAATAGTTCAGGGCGCGACACATTTAATAATTAATTTAATCCTATCTATAAGTCATAACATCGTTATATATTTTTTTGCTTAGATTTAAAACTAGCCACCCTGTGATTCATGATCGATAAATAAAAGTAACTAATTGACATACTAGGAAATCATAAAATTCTACAACAAGACTAGCAACAGATAAATCACAGAATGCAATAATATGAAATATGGAGGCCACACAATTATAGAAAAATATTAGTATTATTATTGACTAGTAAACAGTAAATAAATTGGGCGTAACAATATAAGGAAGCTTGATACGAATAAAAAACGCAAAGCAAGCGTCATAACGTATGCCTGTGGATCATACTGCTAACTTTCCGTTTGGTTTGGTTCTTAGGGTTGTACGAAAAATTCGAAGCTCTTTTCTTACGATTAGTATCACTATTCACCGACCGATCGGCCGGCTCACTGTGCACTATTGCACTGCTCACAACGTCGTGTTGTCCATTATTCTTAACACTAATGGAATTCTCACTAATATCACTAATATCGGCAATCGCTGCAAAATTGCCGTTCATCGCTACCGTCTCTTCGCTCGCATTTTTGTTCCGATTGATCTCGTCCTCGTGCGTCCAAATGATAACTACTCAATCTCCCCGGTGCGGTCGGATTCGTGGATTCTCTGTGTTGCCTTTGTAAATGTACACTTGAAGCAAGATCAGCATATCCACGCTCACTTGCAACAAGCCACAAATCCAGAACTGCACCGGAGCCTCTCGCAAGAAAAAATAGACGGTTTTGAAAATGTCGCCGCACGTCCACATCACCACCATACTCAAACTAGTGGTCAAATTTCAAAAAATTAATAATCTAGGCAACCAGCAATACACTAGCAAGCAACTAGCAATGTGGTATCAAGCAACCAGCAATACAGTGTTAAGCAACCAGCAATACACTAGGAAAAGCTTAAAGTGACTTACCTCATGCCTTCAGTGGTTTTCTTCTTGAAATTCTGTATGAGTTGCGGCGTGCCGAGCATCGCTTCGGTGAAAACGGCCAAAAAGCCGACGATTTCCACGAATAAATTGTAATCGATAAATAGATACATCAATAACCCGGTCGTTATTGAAAAGGCGAGCATGCAATCGACGTACGAGTGGAAATCGGACCAATTCCAGAAATATTTCGCTTCGAAATCTAGAAAAACGAGCTTATTATACATGATTGGCGAAATGGCGGAAGTGATAGCGTTAGTTATGTGCATGCTAACAAGCATTTTATCAGTTAGTAAATAAAGTTTAATAAAAGCTGGATCGTGCAAGCCTATTACCACAAATAGATTTGGAAGAACGAGGGTGTTTAGCATTAAGTAGCCATTTAACTTCGCTCGGTTTAGCTGCCAAATAAAAATTGATCAGTTATATTCAAAGGGAATCGATTGTTTTTTATCTGATAAAGCGCAAAGTGTGTATAATTGCGGTGTAATTGATCACAAGACACCGATATTGATTTTATCTATAAATAACTAATCCATACCTGTGAAGATTCGCTGTCTGGCTTGCAGCAATTGGCTGCGATTCCTCACACGAACGCACAAATGGATCATTAGGAACATCATCACGTTCATTATGACACTTTGAATAAGCAGCGGGTATTCAAAATGTTTACCAAACCTAATTACCACCAAAAGAATTATTATAATACCCGAACATCCCCGAACCCACTATCTCCCTCTCTTTCTAACCCCGCAAGTTGGAAAGAGATGGCGAATGCCAGTGAACTTACCAGAACATGATACGCAAAGTATTGGCGACCAAAAGGGCTAAACAGACGAGTAGCGAGAATCCATCAGCGTCTTTCGTTTTACTAATTTGTCGATATTGCGGGATGTAAGGGATGACACCCCCAATGACCATAGCACCGGCACTCACCCATCCCACAATTGTTCCCACTGTCAGAGACAGTTCGTCTGATATCACCCAATCCATTTTGAAGACTAACTTTTTAAAGTCGGGGCACTAATTTACATTGTTTGAACTTTAAATAGATTATTAACCAAGCGACTAGTTCACTCTTGTGTCAAATGTCGCTTAAATGTCAAATGTCGGGTCTTCCCCTTCTTCCACTTGCGATACAATGAATTGAGTTTTTTTTATCAGTTTAATTTAAATAGTGATAAAAGTAGATATTAAACAAAGTAATAGTATAAGTCGAAGGTCGTTTTGATAACATAATGAATAATTTAAATTTATGTAGGAAGTATTTTGAATTATTTTGTAGCAGCGCCATCTAATGCAGGGTAGTCACACTTTTAAAAATATTAATTAGTATAGGCAACCAGTAATACACTGATTCAAATTTGCCGCCATTTCTTCAAATGCAATTAGAAAAATTAAACAATAATTAGACAACGACCATACCACATGGCTTTTAAATACCCTTTAAGACAACGACCATACCACATGGCTTTTAAATACCCCTTTTAGACAACGACCATACCACATGGCTTTTAAATACCCTTTTAGACAACGACCATACCACATGGCTTTTAAATACCCTTTTAAGACAACGACCATACCACATTAATAAATCTTTATAATTTTTATTCATACATAAGCTACTTCCAGATATGAAACATTGTTATTAATTGTTTACTAAGTATTAAATACCAATTAAAAAGAAACAAAGTTCAATAAAAATATAAACTACGCAATCAACATAATACAAATTAGTCTAAACAATAATAAAACTAAAAATGAATAATCGCCTTTCCGAGAATCAGAAATTTAAAATCTTATTGGCACAGTAAAATCGAATAATCGCCTAGTAATTCGAAAAAACTACTAGACTATTGTGCCGTATTTAGATTTCACTATTTACAAGTTAGTTAGAAGAAAACAATAAAGAGAAACTTCAAATATCACTTCAGCTTAGAATAAATAACGATCACAATACCTTTAAAAAAAAACTCCATCGTGAAAAAGAAATTATAAATCATGAGTTATAATCAAACAAAAACTGCCTTTTATTTTATTAAACTCAAAAGTTTCTTTTTCTAGCTATAAATTGTATTGTATATTATGTGCGAGTGAACAAAAACAAAACGGTCAAATCACACAAAACCAAAGTTCTTCGTTTTGATAGCAAGCAGCAATTTCTGCCTCAAAACCGGGCGACTGCTGTATATCGGAATATATAATCGAGAAATGCATGTATTCGCTGTCGGCAAGTGAGTGTCGTCTGCAGGTCTGATTGTCACCGAAGGCATCGGCTGGAAGCCATCTTCACTGGCCGGTAAGGCTGGCGAACCCGTCCAGAAATACACCTATATACAAATGTATTACTGGTTGCATACATTACTACTTAACAACCACATAGTCTCGGCATATAAAGACCCCTTTAAGACAAGGTTTTAAAGACCTTTTTAGACAACGACCATACCACATGGCTTTTAAATACCCTTTTTAGACAACGACCATACCAAATTGGTGGCTAATATTAATCCTATAGACAAAATAAAATAAATCTTACCAAATCTTGTCGTTCAAGATGCGTCATCTTTTCCACAATCGACCACAACCATCTCTTAAACTTGACAAGTCTTTCGCCGCTCTCCCCCGACTCATCATTGAACGAAGTATACGAAATTAAAACGGAAACGTTTATATCACCCACACCATTCAACAATAAACGCAGATCTTCAGCAGTCAGCCCGTCTAATGAACCTTCCGGTAACACATCAAACACGCCAGTACGGATACTCTAAATCAAAAACAATTAATATTCCCTAAAAGAAAAACCCTCTTCGTCCACTCACCTCAATCGCCTTCTCTTGCACTTTAAGCATCCGATATTTGGCATACTTTCGCACATAGTCATAGACATTACTGGACGTAACCTCCACATCCTTCCCACCCGGCATAATCTCCACCGTCCCGCCACCTTCCTCAGCCCCCAAATCAATCGTAAAGTTCAAATCCAAAGCGGAAAACAAATTATTGCTATCTTTCGTCTCAGCATCGAGCACCAATTGCCTCAAAGACTCGTAGACAATCGAATCGAAGAACGCCAAATCGTGGAACTTGATCGCCCGACCCAAAATCGACTTGAGAACATGCCGCGTCAAAAAGATCGGACACAACTCGTTCTGCAGCAAACACAGCCCCAACAATCGGCCCACATTTCGAAAAGCATTCAGTCTTTCAAACGTCGACTTTCCTTGGCGCGGCGCGTAAAATCCGCGCTTGCCCGGACAATAGAACAACGGCGCATTATCTTCCTCATCCTGCACCGAATCCTCCATCAAAAGGCTACTCTCGCCCGTCGACCTGGCACACTTCTTCGCACCTCGATCCGTCAACGAAAATACGTCCAGCTCCAACAACGCCTCGGATGTGAGCTCTTGTTGCGAATGCGAGTTGGCCAAAATCATCTCAACCGCTTCCTCCACTTTCGCTCGCAGCGAATCCTCGGATGCCAATAAAAGCAGCAATTGCGCGGGCGACAACTCCAACAACATGCCTGTAATCCGTCCGGCAAACGTCGGATGCAAGTTGTACACCTTCGGATACAAGCGATCGCCCAACTGATGCTGATGACTATTCAAATGCTCGTTCCGGCTCGCCCCATTGGAATTATTCGCATTCGCCGCGGGCGCTGCACTCGTAGCGCTATTGGCCGCTGTGGAAATATCGGGCATAGAGGCACCCGCCGCTGCAGCGGCGGCCGCATCCGCTTGCGCGGTCTCGCTCGGCACAAAAGGCCTAGCATCGATGCTCATCGTGCGTCGGTGATGTTCGCGCGAACGGTTAGAGCCGCGCAGCGGCGTATTACGTCCCAAGACTCCGCCGCGATCGCGTCGCAATCGTTGCAACACGCTGTACTGCGAATACTTATCGACTTGCGCCGATTCCAAGTTCGGCAACTTCTCGTTCGATAGGATAGCTTCGGCTATTGCAGTGTAGAAACTGCGTGCCACTCCGCTACCTTCACCAGGCTCATCCTTGAACGTGACTTTGACGCGATTTACGGCCAGCGGCGGCGAGGAAGACGACGAAGTTCGCCGATTGTAACTATTGTACTGCGTGTTCAATTCTTTAAACGTGAGGATCAGCAGTTGGGTGCGATCGCGTTCGATTTTCAAGAGGGTCAAATCGCGCTGTTGATTATTGCGCAGTTTCTCCATATCGCGACGGAATTTCGCTTCTTTCACTGGAAAGCCGCCCAATTCGGAGACGATTGAACCGGGTTCCAAACCGACATCTTCCATGAACACGCGGCCGAATAGATCTAAAGCTAGCCGCCATCGGCCGAGCAATAAATCGTGCGACACTAATTGGCCGATTGTAGGCTTCGATAAGTCGTTCGTGACGGCCGAAGTGGTGACAACGGTGACGTTCGCCGATATTTCTTGGTTTTCTAAGGTTTCAGTGGCTTGGTTCTCCACCATCATCAATGAGTCGAAGTTTTGGCTAGCGCCACCCTGCAACAAACATTATTATTAACAATCCGTTCACAAATAAAATATATTCGACATAAATAGTGCGATTGTACGCTTCGTATCTGTCCGCAACCGAAACCTTCATCCAGTTGCGGTCATCAGAAAGCACATAATATCGGAAGCAATAGTGTCGCGCAAACTACGACTTCAAGCAGCACAAGTATCGAAACTTCCAACAAACAAAATAAAATACTTACAGTCGAAGATCCAGCTCGAACGATGACACTTTTACTCGGACTCCGCGACGACGAGGGCGTTGTACTCAACGAACTCGGACTGCTGCACGTATCCAAAGACCCTTCGCTATTCACCAACGTCAAACTGGCCAACGGCATCATATCTTCATTCGATTCCATCTTACGCGGCGACACGATAATCTGCGGCCGCGACACCGTGGTGGACGACTCGATCCCACCCAACGAAGTCGGGAACGACGGGAACTGCGTCAAACTCTCCGACGAAAAACTCTCGTTCGCCGTTTTAACCGCCGCTAGCAATCGTTCGAACGGTTTCATCACACGAGCCGCTTTATTCACATTCGCGGCGGAACTTGTACCGGGCAGTGTAGTCGCCGTTTCGACTGCTTCGTCTTTGGCCGCAGGCGCGGGCACTGCTTGTTTCGTCGGCTCCGCATAATTCTGCGGATACACCAACGGGTTCGGACCCATCACATTCAGGGCTGTTGAAATAGGATGATTAGCTTTGGCGGGATTGGTCATCGCAAAATCACCAGTACGGACTGATAGACTCAATTTGGTAGGCAGCGATTCTAGCGGATTTGTGGAGCTTGTACCTGTCGAAGATAGAGTGACCGGCTGTTTCGGTATGCCGAACAGTTCTTCGCGCCGAGCGTTTGGTTGCAACAAATGCGGCTGATCGGCTAAGGGTAAGGCTTCAGCCATGGGGGTTTCGAAGGGGTCGGGCGGCGGGCAGCCCAAACACAACGTCGATTCCGATCTCTGCAAATTAATTAATTAACGGTCGATAATTAAGTTTGTCGACTAAATAATTACCTGGAAGAACGAATGCTTGCGACCCTTGCCCGAGCCAGTGCTTTGAATCGAACTGGCATTCAAACTGTTGGAAATATTCGCCAAACTCGAGACATCCTGCTCGTCCAACGATTCCGTTTCCATAGCGACCGCTATATCTTCCTCCACTTCTTCATTATCGTTTTCGTCCTGATCATTCCACGCATACGAGTACCCGCATTTCTTCACCTCGACATCAACGGACTCGGCCGAACCCGATCGCATGAAATAAATCAACGCATCAAAAACGTACGCAACATGTTTCATAGCGGACACATCCAACACGGGCAACGAGTCCAAATGTTCGCTATTATGTGCACGCATCAGCGATAAGCAATATGAGAGGAATTCTCGACGAGCCGCATGAGCATCAACCCCTTCTCTGTCACTTCTGGATCGGCCGCTCTCGGATGTGGCCGTCAATCCGACAATGCGACTGCTGCCCGATGTGTTTGCATTGGATGTCGCTAGGGCGCGATGCGCCGATCGGGCGCTGGTCGTTCCCGAACCCACTGCAAACAATCGCAATTAAATAGGGGAATAAGTGTAGGGTGGTTTGTGAATTTGTGCAAATCAATGTAAAGCCGATCAACGAATTAGTAAATGTGTAAAATTAAACATAATGTGATGCAATAGAAAAAATAAGCCAAGACACCTAATGAAGCTAGAGTTGTTGCTGTCATAGTTGTACGATGCCCACCTCCTGAATTTGATGCAGTATTCAAAGTGTGATTATTTGTGGCTTTTGATGGGTCTGAGGAGTTTGTTAAAGACGCACCAAATTTCAATTGGGCTTCAGTCGCGTCCATCACGGTCAACAACCAATCCCACGTCGGCTTCAAGCGGAACTCCAAGTAAATCTACAACAATAATAATTAAACAAAATAAATAAATGAGTGCGAACTTAATTACCTGAACGTTGTAGATGTCGTCCTGTGTGATTGCCATGTGCATATGCATGATCGGCCCGATGCCTTGACTCAAATCGCTCATTCCCGACAGCAAATCCGCAATTTGTCGCACTACGATACCTAAAAAAATCCCCAATAATTAAAAATACACGGAAATAAAATTAAAAACGTACCAAAAGCTCGCGCCAAACAACTGGCAGTCGTGGCCATAGTAATCGGCTCGGAACTAGCCGCCACCGCTGTACTCCCGGTCGTCGATCGCCGCAACGAACTCGGATCGATGAACACCAAATTCGATCCATTCGAAATACGCACGCCCGTCGATCGGCTGGTTTCTCGCGACCGAATCGCCCATTGCATGTTCTGCGGCGCTAAATTGCTGCGCTGGCCATGTCCCGTCGGATTGCTGTAACGGCTTCTTTCATAGACAACAAGTCAAAAGGAAAATGAGAAACGTAAACATACAATACTAAAAACGGCGCCAAATATATTATAAAAAATTATAGGAAACTAATTTGGCAAATGATAATAAAAGGCGACACATACCTGCGCCGTTCGAGTTGTTCCTCGCCGAGCGTGTAGTCTTCAGTGTCTTGCTCGTCCGTCTCGCCCGCTTCGCTCTCCTCCTCCTCCTGCTGGCTAGACTCGCCGCTTTCGTCTTCAGGGAATAGTAGCACACCTCCTGATCAGTTTTTTATTTACAAACGCAACCACAATCAACAAACCGTTCACCATCTCTTACACCCATTCACTAATCTGATTGATTCCAATTAATTAAAATTAATAACTTACCGCTATCGGAGCCGGCGGTCGCTCCAGTCTGCACGGAACGCTGTGCGGAGGCCGCATCTTGATTGCTGTGATTATCATCGCTATCCGATTCGGTCTCAGCCAACAAATCGAGCTCGGGATCGCTTTCCTCGCCTTGCAGACGATTCTCGGGCGGGTCGGCTTGCGCCTCTTGCGGCTCGTTCTCAGCCTGGCGCAATGTTACGTCCGATGGCGGGTCATCATGCTCGGACGCGTTATCGTCATCGTTATCAATCGCCATACTTTCCGCATCGTTACTCTCGTTCAGCAATTCACGCACGTTCGTCGACGCGCGATGCACGGCTTCGGCCAGGAACGATATCGGATCGCTGATAGTTTGCGTGGTTGTAGCGCGGGCGCCGGCAGGCGCCAACGGATCCACCAAGAACAATTCCTCAGAACCCTAAAAAATAATTATTACTAACTAGTAATTATAACAGTCCGTTAATTAATACGTACGTTCAAAATATCGTTCGGAGAGGTCGCCAAGGAAAACGGGGCTGTCGGCCTAGCCACTCCCAGTCGCACTGGCGCAATCAACGAATCCGCTGTCTCGCACAGCTCCTCAATCGCAATCTTCGACAGCGACTGGAAAATCTTCCGACACTTGCTCAACGGCTTATTGTAATTATTCGAAGTGTTGAGTTTCTTCACCGAACTGGGCGCCATCTCAATCGTGAAAATCACATAAATCCGCACGACCGATCGCACGAATCTACGTGCGACATTGATCGCGAATTCGCTCAATTTCGCATCGGCATTTTTGCTTTCCTTAATAAGCGTCTCAATCAATGGATCCATCGGCATCTGGCATTTGACCAAGAAGCAATGTGTGAACTTGTCTAGGAGTGTGGTGCCACTTTGGGCAGCCACGTACGGCTGATCGGTGAATTGCGGGTCGTTTATGCCTTTCGTGCCCGACATGATCATGCTGCGCACGGCTTTCCAGTCGCCTAGTAGACAATCTAAGGCTTTGCGACTGAACTTGGGCGGCTCCAAGTCGTGTTCGGGCATCTCCGACTCAACTGGAAATTAAATTGCATTTAATTGTACCGCTACGCCACCTGAGTCGGCTTCTAATCAACTTACTATCAGAAGACGGCGTTTTATTCCTCGAATTGGCGGCCGTTCGCGGTCGCGAATTGCGAAACTGTCGCTGTTCTTGATTCTGCCGTCCTACAGTTTGTACAAGGAATAATAAGATACTTTCACCTCTACAAAAACAATTCGTGTACAATCGATCAACACTCAGTAAAACGTACAAACTTACCTGGAATTCGGCAAATTCACCAAATTCGTCTCATTGACTAATCGCGTCAGCAATTCAAAGCGCACCGCTTGATTGCCCATAATTAAAGCCTTACATTTGCATTTCTCCCAGCAGTCGCAATACGCCGTGGGCGATGTGCGCTTCAACTTGCAATCGTGCCCTTTGTGGCAAACTCGCGCGCATTCCGTGCAACAGCACAAAGTGCCCGTAAGGCCACACGTGCGACACTCGAAGATGTCTTGGTTGATATGCTCGGCACCCGTCCAAGTGAAACTGCAGGTGTCGTTGCAGCAAAGCACGTGCAGCGGCGAATGATCGGCATTGGCACCTTTCGGGAAAATCATTTCGTCGCGCTCTTGCGCCGTACCAAGCTTGATTATGCGCTCAAACAATTCGAGCGCCGCTGGATAACTGCGCGATGACACTGCAAGCATAAACGGAGTCTGTCCCTGAGAATCCCTGCAAAAAAAATACTTTTAAAAATTATCCCACGATTTATTGTCGATTCCACTCACTTTGAGCAAAGCATTTCGATGAGATGCGCTTCGAGCGCCGACGAATCGTACAACAACGCATGCAATATCTGCATCGCATTATTCCTACGTTCGGCCGGATCGATAATCAACGTAGCGGAAGCCGTATTGCTGTTACTGTTCCCTTTCGCCGCACTACTGCCCAGTCCCATCAGACTGTCCTCGTCGCCCGACGTCACATCGAACGATTCCGGCGGCCAGCTATTCGTCGGTATTGGTTCCTCTTGCACGAAATTCGCCTGATCCGTGTCGGTGTCCTTGTTGGACGTCGGCGTGCACATGTTGACGACCGCATGGAAGATGTTTCGGTTGCCGTCGCAGTGCTCGCTCAAAAACGACGGCAAATTCGAACTGTTTGGCTCTGCAACAATTTAAAACCCACCAGCGTTAGTCAAAGTAATTAAAATCGTCCAGCAAAAATTGACAAATAAAATTCGTCAGAAATTAAAACAAAGTCTTTACAAATCATGGTAATCAATGGTTAGCTATTTCATCATGTAAACCCATTAAATTAAATTATAATATGCGACAACTTACTGATTTCGCTGTCGAGCTGTCCAAGAACTTGGCGAACGCCATCGATGTCGCAGCGCAAAATCTTCGGCATTAGCAGCTGTTGTTCCAAAGCAAATACAATGATCGCCACTTGATTTTTCATATTCGTACCGGTCCCGGTTAAGCCAAGCGTACCGGCGGCTACACATCGCACTGGCGGCAGATCCAGGAATTGTGGATCGCGAATAGCTTCAGCGCAATCCTTGGCTATTGGGTAGATTGTGTTATTGCCATCGCGCAGAATTAAAACCGTTTCGGAGCTCTATAAATAAATTAAAAATTTGAATTTAGCGCCACAAAATCAATTGCGCAGACACAACATATCTCTATCCTTTTCCAACCCATATTATTAGTAAGAGATGGAGATACGTGCTGCGCACAACTAAAATCCATGATGGCCGCCAACCGGAAGCTCAAAAGCACATGGCCAGGCGCCATATTTAAATCCTAACCAAACTAAAATGACTCAAAACTCACCTCTCCAGCACAACAAAGATTAATCATCGACGGATACAGCCCCATAAACGCAGCCGTATCACTCGGGAATGGATTATCCTGTTCGACACGTCCACTGCTCACATTATAAATCACATAGCTCAACTTCGTGCCCGATCGCACGACCGCATGGATCCCTTGCCCGTCCACAGCAATCGTAAGAATCTGGCCCCCATTGTCGGAGATCTGAATGCGTCGCGGCGCGCGTTGAAAGCAGTCGGGCACCCGCGAATTCGACGACGACTTAATCACTTGCAAATCATCTTTGCGCACCAATCGGCAATCTTGCAGAATATCGTCAACATCTTTGGACACTTCGCGATCGGCACGTGAATGAGCTGTTGGAAATCGCACGGCGGCATAGGCCCCATCGACTTTCAACACGCGGCCAGTTGGCACGCTTCGCACATCTTCCACGAATATTACATCGCGGAGCAGCCATTCTTCTTCGTCTTTTTTCTGATCGCCTGTATTTTCCAAGCCCGTCACTACCAGACGCTTTTGTCGCTCTAATTAACAAAATCATATTTTATTACCTGATGTTAACGCGAGCAAGTTCGAAGCGGAAATGAGAGCAAGTAGTGAGCACGTGTTGAATTTAAGGCTATGTTATGCAAGAGCACCAACATTCAAGAATTAAAATTTACTAATTAAATGGCGGCATGTTTAAAACATGTACGACTGGTTGCCTATTGAATGGCGTATTGAGCAAAATATTTTTTTGGGAGGGTTGTGACCCCTTTTGTGACAATTACAAACATTTAATTAACATATTAAATGAAAATGAACTCACTGTGAGTATGACTGCTGATGCTGCCAGTGTCGCTGCAAGTGCTGGAAGCGGGTGACGGCGGCGGCGGCATGTCCAGTCGATCCGCATTTTCTTTATTCGACGAACTTTTGCTCACCAAATTTGCTGCAATTTAAAACAATCCAAATTAAATCGGTACAACATTAAAGCGATAACATGTTTGATCGATTAGTCACTCAGTAAGACTAATCAACAATCACAAAATAATCAAGAATAAGCATTAATCATCATATTGAATTAAATTAAAAATAATTTAAATAAAATACTCACACAATCCACTCGTACCCGACCCACTCGGCTCACTTCTCGCTTTATCCACCGTAGCGCTGGTCGCAGTCGTCTGCATATTCATAATCTTAAACGTGCAAGTATCACTCAACGCCCACGCAGCATTCTGCAACTGCCCCACTTTGGGCACCCCAGCAGCCACCGTGAATCCAATCGCACCCGGCTGATACATCGGACTGTTCTTCATGCAAACTTGCGACCCCGTCGCAATATCAGACTGTGCATTCGACGGCCGTTGCTTGCGACATTTCGTCCGATATTTCTCCCACAATCGCTTGCGTTGCGGAAACGGCAACACGCCCCACCAATACAAACTGCCACTGTCCAACTTGGCCACCGTGTAGAGCGGACAGGTGAACAGCGACACGATTTTATCGGTTTGGAATTCAGTGTAGGCTTGGGCGACATGCTCCAGCTTATTGGAGGCGTGTTGGAGTAGCTCGTCGAGCCATGTGGCCACTTTGCCACTTTCAGTGGCGACCGAGCAACGGGTCGAACATGCCGACAGTTGGACGATTTTTTCGCTGATTAGATTGAGCGGCACGGTTTTCGGATGGTGAATCATCGGGTTCTGGAATAAAATATTTTATGTGATTAGATATGCAACCAGGCATACAAGTTATAGATAGTTTGCTTACATCTGGATGTTTGTAGGGCTCATGATCGTTCCAACGCCATTGATAAAGCTGCCCATTCGCTGACACGGCAATCAATTCACTGTAGAGTGTGGCGATTTGCACGAATTTCGGCGCAGGATCGGGCCAGAACTCCAAATCGTCCGATATCCATAACGGGCAAGCGCTATCCTTCTTCTTATTGTCTATAAAACAATTTAAATTAGACGTTTGGAAGGTTAAATTATAAGCGACTATGTACCAGAGTCTTTTTCGTACGGATTGTCCCTGAGAGCCGTTTCCAACCAACGCCTTGGGCCGAAATACTGGCGATCGCGCCACCTGGAAAAGTTCTCGCGATCGCGATCCGAGCTGGTGTTGTTCGTTGACGGGGCATCCCGATCGGCGATGCGACTGCGACTGCTGCTGCCACGACTGTTAAGGAAGCTTGTTTGAGCAAAGTCAAACATTTTTCAAAACAAGTTAGTCAAAACCAAAATAAAAATAGAAACGTGTAACCAAACCAATTATTTGTTAGATAAGATGAATCATAAATAAGATGGAAAATAAACGAAACGAAGACGATCGATTTGTGTATGCAAAGAAAAATTAGTTATCTTACTTTCGAATGCCAGAATACCCGAACATGTCCTCCGAAAACATAGCGTCCGCATCGATGATGACGGAATGGTCGGTGTGGAAGCCGCCGTCCAACAGCGAGATCAAGTCTTCCGGGACGTACGAATCGGCTGCATCGTCGCCTTCTTCGCCCTCTTCGTCATCGCGCGACAGCAAATTATTCACCGCCAAGTTTACATCCAGATTTGTTCTCTGCGAAACGATATTAGTTGCGATTTTAATGATAGAGGCTCGACTTACTTGTAATTCGCGGATGATTAGATTGCGGCTTTTGCCTTGCAAGACGACTTGCGCTTGCGAGACGAGCTCTTCAGGCACGTACGGGGCCGGAACGGAAACCACGGGGCGGCCACTGCCGGATGTACTGGTTCCGATTATCACCGGGGCACCGCGACTGCCTAAACAATCAAAAATAATTAGCAAACAATTAAATAATTTAATAAATATAAGTTGAAATTACCACTATTGCTGCCCCCGCGGATGGCAGTATTCGATCGCATAATTCTGGCACGAGTTCTTGTGATTTGTCGTCCGCTACCTGTCGGTTTATTGCTGCTGCTACTACTACCGCCACCTGTGCCTCCGCTGCCGGAACCACCCGTGGTACCACCATCGCCATTGCGTCGCACCAACCAAGACCTTGATCATTGGACGAAATTAATGAATGACTACTTAATTAGCTGGCGAACTCACTTTTTGCTGCTCTCATTTTTGCTCAAATCCAAGCGATCGGAAAGCACGTTGTAGGAAACGCGACAAACGCGGCCGTCGTCGAGCAAAAGTGCGATGTACGTGGATCCGAGGCAGATCCGGTTGACTCTCGTGCGAAGACTGGAAAGTCCTAGGTGGAGATTGTGGCCCAATCGGTTGATTCGATCGGCCACTTCTTTCAGTCTGCAAGAAAGGTATTATTGATTAGGGAAAAATTGAGCGATTTCGATCGGGGCGATTGAGGTTGTGAAAATGGGTGGTGCAGTGAAAATGGTGGCAAGGAGTGGCATTCTCCATTTTTAAGTGATTTCGGTTTGGCGGAGTGAAAATGGTGGAACAGCACTATATAGATGCAAGTGTGAGGCATTTTTATGGACGTTTACCTGTCGTTGAACTGTTCTTCGGTGCCCGGTAAGGGATGCACTACATATTGTAAAGATGTCATTGTTTATAAGTCACTTATCACAAATTACGAATGAAATTATCTAATAATTGTAAGAAAATTGAACACATTTTGAGTGCCTCACGAGAAACACATCGCCATGTTTTTCTGGTCAGTTGTTGAATAGTCTGAATTTAGCTGCGAAGTACAAGAAACGGGAATTCTGCAGGATGCCACTATTTTTGACAACGTCGAAAGTCACTAGATTAAATAAACTATAGCTATTAAATAATTATTATTTATAATTGTTATTATTATTGTTGCAATTGAATTAAATAAGTCACTTCTTTAAACAAAAACATGTGCTGAAGACGAGTTGGTACATTAATGACAAATGTCATTCGCAAAATGGTGCATTTGAACTACGAGTATCGTTCGTTTTGTCATAAAATTTCATATAGTTTATTAATAATATTAATTATTGCTAAATTACAATGTTTTTGGGCTCAGGACCTCACAAATTAATTAATTACAATAAATAAATACTATTTGGAATGTTTAAAAAGCGTGCTATTTAGTTCTGAACATTTTTATAAAACATGTGTATTGCTGGTTGCATTTGATAATTATTATTTGGATTATTTAAATTTTTAACTTAATTAAGCACTAATTGTTTGTTTTGAAACACTAGATTGATAGATTATACTCTCACAAACTCAAAAATGCAGTCGGTTTTGCTGTAAGTATTATACTTTTTGAAAAAAAAATTAAAAACCAAAACTGCTGAAAATTGACCTTAATTAATTTTTTAAAAAAAAACTAATCACTCGATTGACCTGAAAGTTGCTGAATTTCTTAATTTTGATATGCCTAATCACCATGCCAAATTTCATAAAAATCTGAGAGATGTCGATTTTTGGGCCAAAAATTATCAAAGACTATAGTCTTTGATAAATTTTAGGCCCAAAAAACGATTTTTGTCCGATCATTATGAAATTTGGCATGGTGATTAAGCATCATTAAATAAAGATCTGTGCCAAATTACAGGTCCATAAAAAAATTAGTTTTTTTTTAATTAAATAATTAAGAATTATTTGGGTTTTTCGCTTGTAATTCAAAAACTATCATAGCTAGAGCAAAAAGGATTTCAGTTTTGGATTTATAAAAATGCATTCTATAATCCTGTATTTTTTAATCTAATTAATCGTGTTTAATTAGTAAAATAATTAATAAAGTCCATAAAAATTCGGCATAAGCAACCCGCAATACATTCTCGAATAAGTTTTTGGTTGTATTTTTAAAACTAGAAGGAATACAATAAAATAAACTGCATATTAATGTTTATTAACAAGTATTTAACAGATGTAAAGTTTAAATAAAGCCAATTGTGACTAAATTAGAATAATTTGTTTAAATAATGATAAAAGAAACGATACTACCACTTCGAGTAGTTCAAATGTCACAAATTCAAACACTTCTAACCACACTTTTCAATTCTCAACAATTTTGGTGAAGGGGCCGCACTTTTTGTGTTATTTCACAAATATTATAGTAATTAATTAAGGATTGATTAGCTACTTTCATTCCGCAGGTATTAAACAGCGTTTTCAAAAGCATGTCACTGCCTAATTGTTTACTGGTCACTATTGCATTTGAATTTTAAACTTTAGTAATAATGGTAAAGTAATTGGAGTTTGTTTTTATATGCAGCACTTTAGTTAAATATTTATAATTAATTGGTAATTGTTGTTAATAAATTAATAATGCCCAACGTTTTAAATAACGCTTGTTGTTAACCATCGGTAATTTAAGGTACGGTGTAACTTTAAATAAATAGATAAATAAATAATTTTTGGTAGTTTATTTATAACCGTTATTATTTTTTATAAAAAAACAATCCACATTTCAACAAATATACAGAGTGATTCATTCACTAAGTCCAAACTAAAATGATTGATTTAAGGCGCAAGATATGTCTCATGATAGGCGCAAGATATGTCTCACTGGAAGATCATGTTCTAATCTCTAAACAAATCCTCTGCATAATCATTCAGCTAACTAAATTTTATCACAATTTACTTAGCGATAACAACATTATATAAATATCTAAAAAATTCCTCAAACAAAATTTGGCAAACAAGTCAGTCAACAATCATAACAAAAAAATTCGCACGCGCTAAAAAATTGGTCCACATTAAAAAATGCCTTGGCAAAAACAATACAGCTTCAAATGAAAATCGGTAATACAACTACTCTGCTTCCCGTACAAATTCAAGCGACTGATCGTGCCCAAAAGCTCATACTTCTGCCATTTGTCCGGCCAAATGCGCAATCGAACCGTATATTCAAAAATCGCATCGCCCGGTGTCGTTCGAATCGTCAACATATAATCCCGCACCGTTTTCTCACCCGCTAAAATCTCGTTGCTATGCGACATCAGCTGCGCGCTCAGAATCTCGGCTAACGTCAACTTGGCGCAGCTCGCAAAACCCTCCAACTTCTTATTAATTTGATAAACGGCATACTTACCCCCTTGCACCACCTTGGAATCGTTCAAACTCACATCGATACTCGTCTGACAGGTGCACCAATGCATGACAATGCCTGCATCTTCGCATCTGCGTGTCGCATTAATCTCGCTAAACAAGCTGCGCCCAATTCGACTGTCATTGCGCGGATGCGATTTAAGTTCCAACAAATCCCGGAAGGTTTCGTGCAGGTCGTACGGTGACGTCAGCATGCGCTTGTTGCGAAGCAAGTTGCGGTACCACTGCGAATGGTCCATTTTGAACCAATCGGGAAGCAGGAAGTAGACGAATGGCAGACGTTCTTCCATGCGGCCTTGATATGTCTGTCGAATGCCACCCCATCGAATACCGTGATCGCTCATAAAAATCACCGCGGTGTTGTCCAAATAGCCATTATCCCTCAAGCTGCGAAAGAAGTTCGCGTAATATTTATCGCCCAGATTCGGCTTGTTCAAATAATCGTGCGATAAGCTAGCGCCCCAGAAAAAGCCGAAGAAGGGCGCATGCTCCAAGTGCATGCGCTCATTGAACCGCATGACATAATCGAGCAGCGTTTTGTAGGTTTCGCGGGCGCCGATGCATTGGAACACGTTCATCTGATGCGCATTGCCGAGTTGCTTTTCGGCGACCGCATTAAAGTATCCGTACGAATAATCGGTCTGTTGCTTCAAGAACCCTTTTCGCTCGTAGTTGAAAATCCCCATCCAAGCCGCATCTTCGCCAAACGCCGTGACATACCCGTTTTCCTTGAAGTTTTTCCAAATGTACGGGCAATCGTCGAAGTAGCCGCCATTCTTCCAACACGTTTTTTCGAGTTCATCTTCGGAGTAACCGGTCAAAACGGGCATCAAATTCGGGAACGTGTTGTCGCCGACTTTGTTGTACGCGAGCAAATCGACCGCGCCAAGTTCGTTGAGCGTTTTGACGGTTTTCGGCATTTGCCGGTGGAAATTCACGCGCGACACTGCGTCCAGCCCGATCACTAGCACATTGAGGTTAGAAGTTTGACTAGTATAGGTTATGTTTGGTTTGACCGGGACGAAAGCAAACATGTCAATGTAAATGACGCGTTTTTTCAACTTACACGTCACTTTAATGAATTCATCGGCGATCATGTTTACTTCGGTGGTATTCAGCGGAATGCACTCGGAATCGAATTTTATTCTGTCGTCCACGTCATTTTTTTTCGGATTGATGCGATAAAACGCGTTGTAGCAGCAATTCAAACGGTCGAAGTCCTCCTCGTAGTAGATTTGGTAATGACTGAGTGCGTCTTCGACCAAATAGATGGAGCGAAGGTCGCTATCGAAAAGGGCCGGCTTGTTATAATTGCATTCGATAGGTTTAGGTTTTTCGATGAATTTCCGGATGTGTTCGTCGAACGGATCCATGTACGGGATGCGACAGCCTTCCGTGTGGATGAGGAAGCCATTTTTGTCTTCACGCGCTTTGAGCGCGGTCGCCATTACGGGACTTCTGGCGCGAATATTCAAATTGTACGTGTCGTATTGGAAGACGTCGACGAAGAATAGCAGACTTAAGCATACGAGCAGTGGGATTAGCAGTAAGACGTAAGGCACTCTCCATCCTTTCACAATCATGCCATTGAGCTGCAAGGGATTTGATTAATTTGCGGCGCAAACACGTGGCAATATTTACCACCGGAAAATGGAGGCGAACTTTTTCCAAATATTGTGCAGGCAAAACGAAAGAAACATTGCGCGTGGAAAATAAATATTATGGAAGCTGGGCGATTGGCAAAACTACCCGTTCGATATTTGCAAGGGCGGAAAGCGCACGCTTGGGGCGCTTTCCATTAATGTGTATTTTGGGTTGCAAATATTTTGGAAATAGTCGGTTTGCATTTGGGCGGCGTTTTAGAAGATTTATTTGAATTGCACTTACCTCTGACATGTTCAGGTGGATGCAACTATCTGATCACTGACAATCGATTAAGTTGATGTGGACGTGTAGCAAAAAATTGTTTTATCTCGCGTTTGTCATATTTGGAAGGAAACTTGATATTGAAACAAAACACCCACATTCGCGATACACAAGTTAATACTTTAATCTAGAACTAAGCACGAAACTAATAAGTATGGGACAATAAAAGTACTAGATTAAATTAATGGGTTCTTTTTAATGGTGAATAAATAATTATACATAAATTATAGTAGGGTTTTAGCTTCACTATTTGGCAAAATATTTACAAAAACTATACTAATTAGCTTAATATCCTCTAAGTCCGTTGTAGACTTTGTTGTTCGAGCTCTGGTTTAGTATCGCTTTAATTGCTGCAAACAAAACGTGACAATCAGTTGCTATTTTTATTTAATTAAGCCGCACATCGATTTTTATCGGCTTATTATTCAAACAGATAAGTGTTTTAATTGCATAGTTAAAACCAATTCAAAAAAAGCCGCCATCTAAAATATGCAACCAGCAACACACAATTCAAACCGCTCAATAAAATCAAGATAATTTCGGTATTATTATCAATATTTCATGCAAATTAAATTATTATCATTAATTAATGCATATCATATAATTATACATCGCCAAATTATTCATAAAACAACCTAAATAAATTAAAATTATCGAAAATAGCACCATTCCCAAGCACAGTATCGCCATGCAACCAGCAATACATCAAAATGCATTGCTAATAGTATACAAAAACCGCGACAACTTTAAATTTAAAATTTTACCGCGGAAAAAACGAGTATTAAAATAAAAACTCACCATTCTTCTGCTCATCAGTCAACTCCTGCTTCGGAAATTCCACATCAAACGTAATATACAAAGTGCCATGCAAATTATTGTTCTCATAATTCGGCATACCCTCGCCCTTCTTCCTTATCCTAGCGCCCGGCCACGTGACCTTATCCCTAACAACCGCCACCAAATGCCCATCCAAATGCGGCAGCTCCATCGTGAACCCCGACAAAGCATCTTGCAAACTGATCGTAACATTCGTATACAAATCGTCGCCCTTCCGTTCGAACAGCGTATGCGGCTGCGTTTTGATCTTCAAGATCAAATCGCCTGGGTCGCCATCTAAATGAGGCTCACCCTCTGCGATGAATTTAGTCTCTTGGCCGTCAATCATGCCTTGCTCGACTTCCATCTCCAACAAGCGCTCTTCGCTCACGAATTTCACGTTCGGACACTCGTCGCAGACGGTTTGCTGCATCATCTGGAAGCGGCCAGGGCCTAGATTCCGGGTGATCATCTCTTGGCGGCAGTTGCACTTGCGGGTGCCCGATGCCGGTTTCATCACCGGCTTGTTGCGGGTGATTTCGACGAATGTGCCCGTGTACAAGTCTTCGAGAGATACGTAAATGTCCATCACGATGTTTGCGCCTTTCGGCGTTTCGTGTCGTTGTTCATTACCTCCAAAGTTGAAGCCGAAGTCGCCGAAGAAGCTGGCGAACGGATCCATCCCCCCGTCCATCATGCCGTCCTTTTGCAGGCAGTCTTCGCCGCAGCGGTCGTACTTCTTGCGTTTGTCATCGTCGGAGAGGACTTCGTAGGCGGCGCCCAGGTCCTGGAATTTTTGCGAGGCGTCGGGGTCGTCTTGGTTCTTGTCGGGGTGCAGTTCTTTGGCGAGACGGCGGTAGGCCTTCTTGACGTCGTGTAAACTGGCGGATTTCTGGATGTTTAGGATTTTGTAGAAATCGCGGCCGGCGTAGGTTAGGGGGATGAGGGTCGTTAGGGTTAGGGTGAACCAGACGAGGAGGTTCATGGTTTCTTGGTTAGTTTACTAGTGATCGGCGATTGTTTGACACGCACTTGCACGCAACTTGTAAGCATGTGGACTGATTTGATTGGTGGAATTCAATTGGGGGTAACACGTGGTGCCAACATTATGGTGGTGAATTTTCTTTAAATTAGAAGTGTAATACTGGTTGCCTACCCTACATTATTTGTTATCATTTAATTAGATTAGATAAGAATTGAAGGAATATTTACAAATTTATTTAATCGATTTAATTTATGTAACGACACTAAACTTTTTATAATAAATATTCAAATAAATAGTAGCGTTCAAAGTGCAATGATTAAATGGCATTGTACTTTGCTCTAGTGACAATTTATTTAATCAACCATAAAAACAAACTAGTTGAATCAACGCTACATTAAATTAAATGTTTATTGTAATTCTCCGAATTAATTCAATTCTTGTGCGAAATTAATCTATTGTTACCAACCCCACATAATAAAAATACCCTTAATCAAACGTCAAAAGTGACAGCAGTCTTGTGATCGCCCTGAAAAATCCACAATGGCGACCATGCTAAGAAGTGCGGCTCTAGCTGAAAATATCGTCCTGAAAAATGGCTCAAAGGTACATTTATTTATGCTATACACCCCTAACAATCCATAATTCATTCATACATAACCTCGTAACCCTCTAATCCAGCCACCCACCAAACGACCTTGACCGATCTAAAATTAGGTGACAGTTATTATGTAAACAGGGAAATTCAAAAAAACTTGCATAATTCCAGATATTGGGCTCAATTCCCAACAATCGCTGGCAACCACAACAGCAACAAACCCGCAACTTGAACGTGCACGAACACATCAGCTACTCGTTACTGAAAGGGGCTGGAATCGCTGTTCCGAACTTTGGGGTTGCGAAAACCAAAGAAGAAGCCAAAGCAATCGCCACTAAATTGAACACGAAAGAGCTGGTTTTGAAGGCGCAAGTTTTGGCAGGCGGTCGCGGAAAGGGCAGCTTCAAGAATGGGCTTAAAGGGGGTGTTCGCATGGTTTACTCGTAAGTCCATTCGCGTTAGTTATGATTGAAAATAATGACGAAATTGTAGGCCGGACGAAGCGGGCGATATCGCCGGACAAATGCTCAACCAATTCCTAGTCACCAAGCAAACCGGCGAAAAGGGGCGCATTTGCAATGCGGTGATGGTCGCCGAGCGCAAATTTCCCCGCAAAGAGTTCTACTTTGCTGTCATGATGGAGCGAGCATTTGCTGTAATTATTTTCATCATTAAATCGCATTAATTAAATTAATTGAGACACTTTTCAGGGTCCTGTAATTATCGCCTCATCGCAAGGCGGTGTCAACATCGAAGAAGTCGCCGCTGACAACCCCGACGCGATCCTTTACGAACCCGTGGATATCGTTAAAGGGTTAACGAAAGAGCAGGCCGAAAGTGTGGCAAGTCGAGTGGGGCTTGAGAACCAAAAGGAAAAAACTGGCGCGATGCTTTTGAAAATGTACGAATTGTTTTTGAAGAAGGACGCGCTTTTGATCGAGATCAACCCGTATGCTGAAGATGCCGGCGAGACTTGTACGTATAATTTAGTATCTAATATTCGATTAATAAAATATTTTTGTAGATTTCTCGCTGGACGCGAAATTCCGCTTCGACGACAACGCCCAGTTCCGGCAAAAGGAGCTCTTCGAGCTGCGCGATTGGACTCAAGAAGACGAGAAGGAAGTCGCCGCCGCCAAATTCGACTTGAACTACATCGCGCTCGACGGCAATATCGGCTGCATGGTGAACGGCGCGGGTCTCGCCATGGCGACAATGGATATCATTTCGTTGCATGGTGGCTCGCCCGCTAATTTCCTGGATGTTGGCGGTGGCGCGACCGCGCAAGCCGTCAAGGAAGCCTTCAAAATCATTACGGCCGATCCGAAAGTGCATGCGATCTTGGTGAATATTTTCGGAGGCATTATGCGCTGCGATGTGATCGCTGAAGGAATTATTGCGGCGGCGAAGGAGTTGAGTTTGAAGATGCCGATCGTATGTCGCTTGCAAGGCACGAATGTCGACGACGCGAAAGTATTGATTGCCAATTCGGGGTTGAAGATATTGCCGGTGGATAACTTGGACGAGGCGGCCCGATTGGTGGTTAAATTGTCGAACATTGTTAGTTTAGCTCGCGATGCCAAATTGGATATCAATTTCGAGATGCCGTTGTAAATCGATATCCTTTATTTATGGAATTAATTTTATATTGTTTATTGATTAATTAAGGGCTTCGCAGATTGATTAATTAATACCCTTCCACCTCAAGTTAACTGTATTAAAATATTATGCACATATTTGTAAATTTTAAGTAATATTTATTTGTATTATATTAAGGTGAATAAATTATCGTCAGTGTTACTGTTCAATAATTTGTCTTTCATTAATCCTACAGTATTTTACAAATTTATGGCACAATAAAATAAATTAATAGAGAGTCAACTTACAGTCTCGATCACAATTCGTCGTCGAAATGATGCAAGTTATGCAAATGATCGCCGTAATCCGTCACTTCGCTCCCAACAAAACTATCGTGATGCTCTAAAATCTCCTCGAAACTCAACAAATTGTCGTGATCGTCATCGCTGGCGGCGAAGAGGTGCTCCACCTCTTCATCCGCGATTTCCCTACAAACAATCCTTAATATATCAAAAAAAAAATTATTAAAAAATACTTACTCATTACTGGGCACTACCCACGACAGGATCTCATTCCCGCTAAGCTTCCCATCGCCATCCTTATCCAAATCCTGATCGAACTTGTTCTTCTCGCCGTACAAAAATTCCTTATCCTGCTCCAAAGCGCGATCGCCGACGAACTCTTGGAAATCAATCGCGCCGTCGTTGTTTTTATCCTTATCGCGTAGCGTTTGCTCCAGGATTAACGGCAGCATTGCGGGGTGTTCCTCGGGGTGCGAGAATAACACCCACTCGTCGGCATTGAGAATATTGTCCCCGTTCGTATCAGCGGCTTTCCACAACAGTTTGTCGTCCACAATTAAGTGTTCGTTCTCTTCATCGAAATTGAACCCTTCCTTCGAGTTGTCAACGCCGTAAGCGTCCGATAAGTACTCGCCCCAACTAACACTCCCGTCGTTGTCTTCGTCGGCGTCTTCAAGCCGGTCTTTCGCCTCCTCCTCCGACAGCATCCTACAAACTACCATCAAATCCCCTCAACCACTAACTAAATGCTTACTTGAACGATCGCAAAATCCAAGCCTTCAACTCCTGCCTATCAATAATCCCGTCGCCAGTGAGATCCATCTTCCGCAACAGCACCCCCAAACGTTTCTTCGCCTCGACCGGCGATAAATGGTCGAATTCTTCGGCGTTTTTGTGACTGCCCAAGATCGCTTCGTGGTCGAACTCATTGTGGTGTTCGCCACTATCGGAATAGTGGCTGTGGCCCCTCGGACTGAACGCTCCATCTTCCACACGTTCTTTATTTGTTTCGCTGTTGTGGCTGTGGACTACTGCAGCGTTTGTGCACATTAAGCTTAATGTTAGGGCAATTAATAGAGTGGCTAATTGTGCGTTCTTCATTTTGGAAACAGAATTTAAGCCCTAAATATAGAAACTTGTCACGCACTGTCACTGTTTTGTTTACAACTGGTAGGGAATTTCTTGTCTAGGGGAGTTGGTAGTGACATGGACGTCAAATTATTTAAGTTGGGGTATTTTGGCACGAGATGGCGATGCAATTTTATTATTGATTAATTGATTTAACAATTAATTACTGTATATTGATTGATAATTGTTAATAATTGTATTAAATTTACCTTTATTTATGTTTAAATTAAATTGATTTGTTGTTAAAACTATTTAGTTGGCACATGTTGAGCGCTTTGTGAGTAGATGGCGCGGCATATATTTAATTATAAATTAATTATTAAATTAAATAAACTCGAGTAATTATAGAGATATTCGTTTATTATTTATAATAGTATGTACAGAGTAACATAAAATTTATTTTTACAAATCAACTAACTTTGTTCAACAAAAACAATTCATTTATTATTGTTAATATAACATAAATTCATTAGTTTATAATTTCTCTCTAAGAAAACGACAATATATCTTATAACAAATCATTATATACAAATACAATTAGCTTAATATTGATACAATCTATTCGATATACAGAATGATTTGAAAATCCCGCCACCGAATTAGTACCATTACTTCCCGGTACCTGTTGATCCACGCATGAACATTCAACCATCAGCCGTCATTTTGTTTTTTACAACGGCCATTGAAGCAGGAAAGTGCAATTTCTTAGTTCGTTGAAGTATTAATTAGTCTATATACAAGAGGAGTGAACGAAAATGGTAAGTACCACATCAAATTACTGTAGATAAACGCCAACACAATCATCAATACGTTATAACTGCACTGATACTAAATCGCACTGATCGATTTCCCGATCGGGTGCAACGTCTGGTCGATTGTACCGCTTGTTAGTCGGAGAGTCTCGAAAACCCTCATTCTGTGATTGCTATACCGATATCTCCTGAATTTGCACGCGTTTTTTAATCGTACCCGCGCCAGTGGGATTGCTCGATGTCCGCACCGGCGGCGGCGGCTTTTCCTTCCGCAACGTTGACACCGTGGGCAAATATTGCTCGTCCAACGCCACCGACGGCGATCGCGGTATCATATTGTAACAAGGCGGCCCGCAATCGTTGTGTTTCTCCTTGCGGTTAATTAGCGGCGATTGACGAGCCGAACTGCCCGGCGTCGACGGGCGCTGCGACATTGGAATCGTTTCGGTTGACGGCGAGGAATTTGAACGCGAATGGCGAATGTTGGGCCCCGAGTGGGTCTGTCTTCGGCGATCGCGATCGCGTTGGTAGTAAATTCCGGCGAATATTAGCATGTTGAGGACGAGGAGCAGGCAACCGACTCCGACGGTTACGCCGAGGGCGGCGGTGTAGCTGTAGTAGTGGCGGGTGGCCAGGCGTTGGAGGAGCTCTTCACCGTCTTCATCTTCGTCTGGAAAATTAAAAAATAAGTTGGCGGACAGGTAAAGTTGAACGACGATTCGGAACGCTTCGGATGTACTCGGAATTGCAGGAACTTTTGAAGGTAGTCGGAAATGATCGGAATTTTGAAGGAATCTTTGGAAATTATTGGAATTTTCAGTGATTTTATTTATTTATTTATTTATTTATTTATTTGTGTATTGCAACACCCAACAGAGCATGCTCCAAATATAGGTGAGGATTTTTCAGGAAAACTTTGAAAAATCTTTGAAATTTTCAATAAATTTGTCAGAAATATTGAAAAATCTTCGGAATTTTTGAGAAATCCTTGAAAATTATTGGAAAATCTTCGAAATTTTCAGGAAAATTTTCAGAAATCATTGAAAAACTTCGGAATTTTCAATAAATCTTGAGAAACTTTTGGAAAATCTTTGAAATTTTAAGGAAATTTTTGAAAATCTTTGGAAAATCCGGGAAAATTTTAGAAAATCTTTAAAGATCTTTGCTATTCTTCGAAAATTCCTCGAAATTTTCAAGAAATGTTTCAGACATCTTTGAAAATTCCTCGGAATTTTCAGGAAATCTTCGGAAAATTCTCGAAATTTTCAAAAAATCTTTGAAATTCTTTTTAAATTCTGAGCATTTTGCACATTTTTTCCAATAAATTTAGGCTTGAGATCCATTTTGCACATTTTTTCCAATAAATTTAGCCTTAAGGGGGACTTACTAATGTTGATGTCGTCGTCGTCCACAAGTTGGTCGTCGGCAGTGGTGTTCGGCACACATTCAGTGCCGTCGCCGTTGGCAATATGTGAGTCTGTCATTGAAGCAGGATGTAATGGGGGCGGCAGTCGTGTAAAAGATTCAGTTCTGACAGTTCCTGAAACACGAACGAGCATATTATACTCAATCACATCGAGAGAAGTACATACATGTCAGGTGAAAGATAAATGACTTGACTCTCCAACATTATTGGACGTTTAGTGCCCGAATTCGTGGCAAAGATTGGCAGTTCTATGGATTTGTTTACGAGTCATAATTGCATTTATTGCATTTTTATGCGAGAAGTTTTGTAGGTCAGAAGATGCTGCTTCGAATCACAATATTTTGAACGCGGTGCATTTTTAATGAAATCATTATACGTTTGCTTTAATTTAATATGCAATGATAAATTTACTTTGGCTCAAAGTCTTTATACGCTTTAGACATGCTACTATGCATTACACAATTATTAAGTAATCTTGTTATTTACAAAATCGATTTGTGCAATCTTGCGCTAATATTTTACACTTTGCACACAATGAATGGCTGAAGTTTCAAAAGGCCCCACCGAATATCGAATGAATAAAAAGCGTTACCTGCATAATAGTGCGGTTCACGTTCGTGGAAGTGATGATGTCTCATACTGACATCTTCATCGCCGGGCTGGTGCAGTTGCGGGATGAGGTTCAACCAAACAGCCATTTTGTGGCCACGATAGTGGCTTTTCATCTTCGGTTTTAATGCTGCAATTTATTTAATTTGTTAACAATAGTTTTTTAGCTTTGAGGAAAATTCGATAGTCTTTTCTTTTTGTTACAGAATAGTGCTACAATAATTATCTACTAGAAGATCCTCCTCAACTGGACCATTTTCTTCGGAGAGGACAGCTGTCATAGTTAGTAATAGATCTTAAGATAATCCTGTAACAATGCTAATGATTGAATTTCCGAACACAAAATTGTATTTTGTGGGGATTTTTTTTCATATATTTTTTTGTTTAATATTAATTTATTTATTTGACGGGACATGCCCAATTACAAAGATAAATCATTATAATAAGGATTACATATAAGAGGAAGTATACTATATATAATTAAAAAAACGTAATATATTAGTTTAGAGATATTTAGTCAAACTGTTTGTTATCTAATAAAATATAAAATGTCGGATTTTTTTTTTTATTAATCATTAACATTGTTAACGGGCTTAAGGGGAAGTTTCACTGTTGTATATATAGCCGTGAAACCTCGTGGATTTGCGTCAAACATGTATTAAATGCTCAGTGAACTATTCTAATTTGTCAAAATCTTTATTATTAAGCAATGTACAAGCAATCTATTGGTATTTTTAGAAAGCCAACATAATTTTGAACCCATTGAACTCTATGACGATAAAAACAGTGAAACTCCGCCCTTAATTATGAAGGACGAACTCGTAAGAACGTTAATGATTGAAATGTTAACATAATTTTCAACTAAATTATAACACATATAAACAGGTTAATGATTGAAATTCCATATAAAATAGTGACTTAATTATAACACCCTGTAAAAACGTTAATGATTTAAATTCCAACCAGAAAATATTTATATTTTTTGATTGAAAACACTAAAAATAGTATCATAATAATTCGCTTTACTATATTTGTATAGCCGCATAACTAGTTCTAAAATATATGTGACAATATAAAATACAATGGTTGTAGTGAAACAAATAGAGATGTATTTTATTATTGTCAACTAGCATAGCAGTGCCAATATCGACAACTGCATTCAATAGATTTTATACACGCTGAATGCAATATATTCGTTTGTTTGTTATGTATATGCACGCGATACTTTTATTTATACAAATATATACATACTGAAAGCATATTTTTGATAAGTTTAAACGCCGTGGAATTTAAACCGCAATTCTGGAAATGTCATAAAAAAACAATGAAAAAACTTTTAACGAAGTTAATAAAATTGCGCAGCGAATAAATAGAGAGAAGAGTTTTTATATGTTTTCGCATAGCACCATCGATGTGTTAGTAGCGACAGAAACGAACACACAAAAAAGGTGCTAAAAATGAAGGCAATAAAATGAAATAAAACTTTTCGCCAAGAAGCGAAACTTTTTTTAGTTTAACTTTTTCACTTTTGTTCGCCTTTAGCCCTTTAAAATATTATTAATTACATTAAAATGAATCGACCATGATATGTTTATAATCGGATTTCGTGGGTCTACCATTAAATGTAACGATGCCGAAGGCATATCATCGTCAAGGCAATAACCATCAAAGCAAACTTTCAAGATTTTCAGTATATCCCTTTTGTAATCAAATAAAACACACACGCAATCCGGAAATCGTCATAAAAAGCCGACAAGGGTTGATACAAAATGTTTTCCAAAATTAATGATGGCTCTTTATTTATTTATTCAGCATAAATTAAATCCGTTAAGTTTGCTGTACACTGTACATTTTGAATGATTCTTTTACAAAATTTAATTTTTTTATATTAAATCGAATATTAATTTAAAATATTGCACATTTGCTTGGATAATCCGATTGCACATCCGTAAAAAAAATGGTAAACCCGAAAATGTACAGCTAAAGCAATTACATTCGGCTCATCTGGGCTGATTGTCGATTTTCATTGTGTTTGCCCATAAATAAATCCATTTGCTCTAACTGTATATTGATGTGTGTGCGTGTATTTAGCGATGCAGCGAAGCAATTAGCGTTAAAACGTTTGAACGTGCTTTTTGCCAATGGCATATCACCCTTCGTTCACTTAACCCATCAGAAGTAATTAAACGTTAACATATCTTGCCAGTTCGCATCACAAAACGATTAATTAAAACAACATTATCGAAATTCGAACCCTTTATAGCTCATCAAACAATTGACCGCAGAGAGAAAAAAAGAACGCGAGACTGTTTTCCTTCATCAGCAAAATGTATAAATAATGCAGATTTGTTTGCTTGCGATGAACGACGTCAACCCCGAACCCCGGAGCTGTTTTAAGGGTGTTCAAAGATTTGCCTTGTGTCAGAGATAAGTCGCATGTATATTCTTGGGATTTTGTTTCCCTTGTCTTGTCTTGTTTGTTTCTCTGCTGATAAAGTCATTACGTTCATTATCGCTTCGACTATCCTCGAAATTGTCGCCACCATTCATTTTTGACGGATAACGAAGACGATTTTTCATTCGCAATATTAATTAACTCTAATTTATATAATATACGATCGAGCTGAAATGTTTAATTAGCTGTCACTTTCAAGCGTCAAGTTTAGTTCCATTAGTTGCCACTTGTACGTTTGAATCGCGAATAGTAGTAAAGTTTAAGGAATGTTTTAATAACGGGATATTTTTCAGCAGCATTTTATTGAAATTGTCATTCATGTAGCTTTAATATTGGACGTTCATGTACAACTCGATTAAATCGCAAATATAGATAGTCGTTGATATTTTATTGGAAATTTATCTGTCTCTGGATATAACGACAGGATTGAACATTTTTCAGTATGTTAATTTAAACTTGACATTTACACGCAATTATATAGCTTTGATGGACTTTTTTTAAATTGACTCCACGCTTTATTTATCATACAAAAATAAATGAACAATTTAAATAACATCTCACTATGATGAAGTTTAATAATAATCCAAGTGAAAAATAATTCTAGCAACAGTTAAATTAATTAAAAGAAAAATAGTCGTCGTGCAGGTGAAAAATTTAAATAGAAACGGGGAGGAAAAAATTAGAGTTGTTTGTTCTGCAAATGCAATTACTATGCACATACAGTCGAGATGCAGGTTTTATTCACTACAATCTACATTATAAGATCAAGTGTTTTTCTAACTCTGTTTCTAACCGAGCATTGTTTTGCATATTTTTGCTTAGCCAATTGAGGAACTCAACTTTTCCATTAAAAGTTAGTCGATTAATTTTGCGAAATAAGATGTTTGAGCTAGTAGATGTGTTCGTTTTTACTGAATTATATCGGTTTTTGCAATGGAAGCATAGAAAGGCGACATAAATATTGCATTCTCCTAAAGAGCACCATTAATCTAAAACAACTTAACCAATACAAAAGCTTCTCCTGTGCTCTGTAAGCGTATTATTCCGTCTACTTCCACATTTTCGGCGAAACACTCGAGTTTTGCACAGCATCTGATAAAAAATAATCGAACACATGACTTACTCAAATTTTTATTCAATATTGATTCATTTGTCTACTAAAGTCTACACAATTTATATAACAAGTTACGTCATGGCGCCACCGTAGTTTCCATGACAACGATGCATTTTTGTGACGTAACTTCTTATTAAAATTGTGTAGACTTTATATTTTTAAAATAAAATTGTGCGCTTTTAATTAAAAACTACTTTGTGCTTATCTGCTGATAATACGATTACAAAATACTAGTTAATTATGACAGTGCCGCAAACAAAACGTTTCTTTTATTATATTCGGAACGAAATTTTCCGGATTACACAAGCGCATATCCGAATCAGAAGAACAAATGAATTTTCTATTAAAATGTAAATGGGAAAAATTCCTATGCCGTTATTTTTCGACAAATAATTCATCATTCGTCGCTCATAATTAAAATTCCTGCTCTGCATTGCTATATAAATATTATTATTATTATTTAAATAAATCCGTGTATTTTAATTGTGCCAACGTTAAGCGGACAGAAAATGAGGCTAATTATAAATTGCAATCCGGGCAATGTTTGATTAAGTATTCAAGCTTAAGAAATAATTAACATTTGCCTTCTCTCATCCGCGCGTATTAGTAAAATTTACGTGTTTTGACTGCAAATTATTGACATCGACAAATGCTTTATGAATTTAATCATTTAGTGTAGTACACCTTAATTGGGAATTGTGA
Source organism: Cryptophagus acutangulus (assembly GCA_963556235.1). Taxonomy (NCBI): domain Eukaryota; kingdom Metazoa; phylum Arthropoda; class Insecta; order Coleoptera; family Cryptophagidae; genus Cryptophagus; species Cryptophagus acutangulus. The sequence goes on from OY744569.1 coordinate 6,000,428, forward strand.
AAAGCTTTCAGGGTGAAACTTGAACGGCTGAAAAGGGGACTGGACGGTGCTTTCCTGAAAAGTTATAATCTCAAATGAAGTTGTGTGGTCTGTTTGATAGTTCCTGCTGAAACTTACGTAAGCAATTTACAAACCCATTAAATGGATTGAATTATTACAAAGCATTTAAGGAACCACAACAATCAAAATCTGTTTTGAAAGCTTTCTTCCAGTACCTTTAAATAGCCATTACGAAAATTAAATACGCAAAAATCACCCAGTAGATAAGTTTGTTGAACGGAAAGCAATAAAACGAATTTTATTGCGGTGTAATAATCTGTTTCAAATAAAGTGCACTTCTTTAAAACTTGGCTGCAGTAATAAGTAGGAAAAGTTTGCCATGTTAGCCGGCAATTGATCTCTCATCAGTTAAGAATTACAACAAAGAACTTTTACAATACACTCTTTTAAAGTCAATAAAAAATCGGCTACTCACTAATGCTGAGATAAAACTGCGTGCCAATTTCATAGGGATCCCACGTGAGTCCGCGATAGCGTGTCTTTTCCCGGGGGGTGCCATAATCCGGGACATCCTTGTGGACACCGGGTCCATTTGGGTCGCCGCTTTTCGCAAAATTGCTGAAAAAATTAAGCACAGCTTCCGCGACTCCCATGTCTTGCCGACTGAAATTCTGCTGGAAGAAGGGTAGGCCTCCGACTAGGGGTAGGCCTAGGATGTAGGTCAGGTCTTCTCCCCGCACGGTTCCCAGTCGCTAAAAAAATTATAACTAAATTTCAAAAATAATTGTACAAATAAATCTTACTTGAGGATAATCGCTATCCTTCGACTGATAGCCGAAATGAAAGAAGTAGGTCTTGGCGCCGCGTCGCGCGTGTAAATAGGCGACACGGACCAGCGGCGAAACCGTATGGCCGTCACTTAGCGCCTCCATTGTCGAGTCCCTAATATTGATAGGATGCTGTATCGGCTTATCCCAATCCGTGTATTCATTTCGCACTGCTGAAAAGATCTCGTTCAAATGATAAATGTAAGCGTTACGAATATAAGTGCGTAACACTCGGTTTCTTTGGTCCTCTTCAAACCCGTATTGAATGTCATTCGCGTTAAAATCACTGTAACTTTCAGTTGTTGTTGTGCCCAACATCACTTCACAAGTTATAAAGTTTTCACTGGCATGCTCCATCGCGAAGGCTGGATCGCTGATGTCAGCATCCAGGGGCAGTGAGGGTGCGATTCGGGGCATGAAGCGCACTTTTTCGAGTTGCACCTCGAGCAGGGCTTGTAGTGGTCTAGGAATTAAATTAAAAGTCATTTTAAAATATAGAACAATAACAAAAAATTCAAATTGTGATTCCATTTTCACCTCTTTAATTTAATACGCCGATTCGAAGATAATTAAAACGTAAATCGAATTTATTCGGAACATTTAATTGAATTGGAATTGGCGTAAACTTTTCGTAAGTTGTAACATGCAGAATGCATCAGCATCAGGAAATGTCTGGAGTGGTCTATAAACACTTCAATCGCATGTATATGACTTGAAATATGCAATTTATGGATGGCTGTAATTTCAAGATGCCATGCATATATTCGTGCATTTGATAGATGTTCATATTGCACTTTGTTTTCCGACGAGGACAATAATTTGCAAATTGGCAACGTCAGGCGCATTCGCCAAAACTTGATATCTAATTAAATTCGTCCTGAAAATATATCGTTTCGTTACCTCGATCGTAAACAGCTGGCAATGTCTTGGTCGTCCGTCGAATCGGATGATGATGAGGATGAGAGACAGCCAGTTTGTTGGCCAACCGTAACTCGGAGATTGTTAGCATTGTGAATTGTTGCCCAGGGACTTAAAGCTGTACCGCTCAACATTATGACACGCTTGAAGAGTCCTAGAAACCGCATAATTTTAACTTTTTTCCCTGCGAGCTCAGTAGTGCTTTTTATCTCATTTTTGTGTGATGTGCACGCCATAAAACTTTTTTAATTCCAGATAATTAATTAAACACACTAACACTCGTCTATTTATATTTATAAGACACCCCGCTTAAAATTTTGTGCGTAAAGGGGCGTTAATGATCCATCAAAATTATGACACCGACGTTGTCTGATGAGAATCTTGAATATAGAATTACCGTGTTGCTTGCTTCCAATTACAATTTACTTAAGCGAAAGGTACAACATTCATGGCAATCAGTCTATGTCTCATTTGGAAAATATTTTGAATTTACGAGTAATTTTCGAAATCGCGCATTTATATTTCACAAAAGTGAGTAAATCCCGCTAATAAAGCTCATAATTATTTTGTAGCGTTAATGATGGTCGCATTAGAATACAAATAGACTGTTCAATAACAGAGCAGCTTGTTTAATGTAATTTTGCTTTGATCATAATTCCGGCCGAAAGAAAGATCGATAATTTATTAATTAAAATCCGGGATTTTTGGGCTTGTGTGTGGAAAATTGAAATTTCTCAACGAAAGTTTACGAATAATTTAATATTGAATATGAGGTACCTTTAGAATTCGGCGAGACAAAGAGTAAATTAACTAAAGCAGCGCCGGTATCGTGGCCTGCAAGGGTGACACGACTCGAATCTCCTCCAAATGCTGCAATGTTAATCTTAATCCAGCGCAAAGCAGCGGCAATGTCCTTGATTCCCAAGTTTCCTCCCGAATCCTCCTTAGTGGTGGTGGCTCCTTGCGTTCGCAGAAACCCTGTGTGCACCATAAAATAATTAATAAATCGAACAGACTTTTGTTTTTCTGCAATATGCAAATAGGGGATGGATCAAAGTCGGGATGCGGTTGAATGAAACGATGCCTTTGCTTCTTGGCAAACTCATTAAAGTCGCGATGTATTAATTGTCACCACGATGTTCTGCTCTTTATCAAGTTCCTTTACACACTTTGTCACCTCAGTGTAAATTATCGCGCTTTATAACAATGCATTGCACCACAAAAGATCTATTTTCTATTTTTGTTTGCCGAGTATTAAGAAAATATTCATGTTGCTTTGGATTATGTTGCTTAGAATTTTGCGCAGTTTCCAAAAAGGTGTCACACTTGCGTGTTATTGATTGCTTTCTTAATGACAGATGACACTTGACAGATGACAGTTGACAAATCTAACCTCACTTATTTAAATGGCGGATAGAAGTGGACAGAACATAGAAGTGTGGCACCTTTTTGCAAACCGCATTAAGCCTTCTATCGATTTTCGCGAACCATTTTTCATTTCCTGAAATTATGATTTGGCAAATTGAATTTTCTAGTTGTGCTGCTTGAATGAAAAATTACAATCAACCATCAAATAGTAAATTCGGGAATATAACTTGGTTACAACAATCAAATTTGCAATTACGGTCAATAATAAATAAAATCTGATGAGAAATTGTAATGAAAGTTGGCTTAACTAGAAGAATATGTAAACATGATTGTAGATAAACGTTGAACAGCGAACGTGCTCGTGTGTTTCATTTTCTTTGCGGACATGTGGGCACGTTCACGTACAAAGACGCAATTATAAGTTAGAGACGATCCTTTTACACCGACCGACCATTCCCTCAACAACAACTCGGCCATGTTTCGCTCCGACTTGACTATGAAAGTTATAATAATGCCATTGTTTGTAGAATACTAATAACTATATGCCATATCTATTATCTCTTCTCCGACATCAACTTTATACGATATTTGATCACCTCGTGTCTTCTACGTGACACTGAGAATTATAGCAAACTATAATATACACATTTAGCCACACTTCTACTATATAAACTTGATGAGAGATCTACGGGAAAAGATATAAGCAATTTCAAGAAATTTATCACGTACGCACATGTGTCAGAAGACAAATTTAGCCATCCTGTAGCGTTTTTTATATGCTACCACGATATACTGGCCGAGCAAATTTATTATCACTTAATTGAATAGCACAAAGTCATTTCTTTTACTTTTTTAATATGAACATTTTTTATACGCGTTTAAAGCACTGCCATTTTTCTTAACGGCGTCCTCTGACGAACGCTTGCTCAATCACACATGACAGTTGGCGAAAACATGGCCGCCTAACCTCACAAAGTTAGTAAATTAATTGTAGTATTAACATTTAGTAGCCAATGATAACATTTCTTTGAGAGATATTAACATAATTTAGCATTCGCTTTACATTTTCGAACCCTTCTTTAGTCGCGAGTTAATCCAATTTTGAAAATGGCTAAGCCACCACCATATCGGGTCAGTTCAGTTTTAAGTGAATTGAAATGAAAACAACAACGCGAATATATTTCGCTCGAAAATAGAGAAACAAAAATTAGGAAAAACAAAGTGGAACACATTTGCGGAACTTTTCACGAACATTGTCGTCGTTATCTTATAGTTTGGCGTGTTTGCGAAAAATCTATCTCTGTTCCGTCTGCTTATCCTTCGGATTATCGTTCTCGCTCATCCAATTAACTGCAGCATAAATCACAATCAGAGACTTAATTCGATAGAAGCGTTCTCATATTTTTCGAACACATCGACAAAACTATTCAATTAATTTTTAATATTAACAATAACGGCAGACGCCGTACACAATAATAGATATAATTATTATAAATTCAGGCACTGTATTAATTTGTACCCTTTTGGCCATGTATTCAATCGAGTACAATTACAAACAATAACAAGAAACTAAATTGGATGCAAAGAGAATATGAAGCTTCTCTGAACAATACTCTCCACTAAAGCTTTTGATGATAAATTTAATGGTCTGCTAGTGTCTCAATATAGATTTTCACTATACTATGGGCTTAAAATTAATTAATAGGCATTCATAACTACGAGACGAATTCAACTACTTTACTATAAGATCGGATTTGAATTGAAATTTAAATTTCGCGCCCGATTATATATCGCGATGTTGGTCATACTGACTTCCGAGCGGAAGCAGACAGATGTGACGTTGTTAAGCGTGCCTCACAATAATAATGAATTAAATTATTCCACTTAAAAGCAATTTTTTGCAATTAATTTCTCTCTAAAGCCTGTATAATTATTCTCTATAATTATACATCGATAGTAATTTTAGATGTGACGCAAGTTGCTATCTGTAAATTAATACCATTATATTAATATCTATAGACAATTCAAATTGAAGTGTATCATGCTACATTATTCTAGTGTCTATCTTAACTCAATTAAAATTGTCGCATTAATCAGTGAGCGGAAAGTGCGCCGCCATATATACAGGGTCGACAGACTGACGGAAGTTGCTATGACTATGATTTTTTTTAAAATTGTTTGTAAAAATATCTTACAAAGTTTGAGTTGGAAGATTCAAAGAAAAAGTTCTCGTAGTAGAAGCAATTATAAGTTCACGTGCGCGGTAACTAGAAATGCCCTCATTGGCTATTAATTGTAAAACGTCGTAAGTTGGTGGAGGCGACAGGTAGATAATTGGGGGGTGGCAAAAGTAATTTACAATATCCTATGTGGGAAACATACAAGTTTAGACGTTTTGCGTGGCAGGCGCGACGTGCATGTTCTCTTAATTAACAAACTGGTATTTTACTTTAACTGAGAGGGTTAAACTGTTTTGCGTTTTGCTTTGACTTGTTTAGCGTTGCTGAAATTTAATAAATACGGAAATTTATTTTTTCGAGTACCGAGCAGAGTAGTATATTCGTAATAAAAACATATTGTTATACTGTGTGCAGTTTATTGAGTAATAAATAATACCACAAGTGACATTGGACGACGGCTTATAAATCAAAACACAAACACTGAGAGAATGAAATGAAATGTGTGGATCGCTTTTTCTGCACCGAGCACCAGAAAAATTGTTTCAAACAAACAATTCCTAGTCGAAACGCGAAGCTTAGCTAGAAAAACAATTTAGATAATGCTAAATGGATTTTAATAAAAGTTTCTTAAAATGTAAATTGATAATTTGTATGCATTTCTACTTTCATCGCCGTCTTTTACATAATTGAATACACTTGTTCTGTTTCTATTTAAACGACTTGTCTTTAAGTTTAATATAAAGTATAACATTTTTACAGATTTCTCAACGCGTTTTATATATTTTTTAATTAAAATTCGCATCGGGAAAATATATCGCGTTGAATGGGACATTTTTTTCCATAGAAAATGGGCAATTCTTTAGTATATTGTTGCGAAACGCATGAGCACTTTTCAAATATATTATATGAAAGGCACCGAATTGAAAATCTGCCAAATACATTAATTGAGCATAGTCACAAATAAACCTATACAATTCCACTACAATTCTTTTCTAGCTCGAAAAATGCACATTTATCTGCAATTTATTCACTGCAATTTAGATTTAGCTTTCCCAAACATAAATGCACATTTCTAAAGGCGCCATCAAGTGGCTCCAAATTGAGCAATCTTGCTGGCTGGATTTATTTTTAGTAAATAGGAAAGCGCAGCTTTTTAAATTTGCCGCTTCAAATCATAAGCTTGTAATTGCGTAACCATGGTTACGCTCGATAAATCCGTGCGTAACCATGGAGACCCGATTGGAAGTTTGGGATTTGGCGCGGCAAATTTAAAATGCAAGAGATTCTTCGTGACTATATATTTTATTAAAGAATTTTATAACGTCATTTTACACTTTAAATTATATTTATGTCGTAATAATGTAGCGTATTACATTTAAAAACAAAGTTTCAAATTTGATGCCAGAGAAAAGTTTTATATCGCTCTATAGCAAAATTGTAATTGTAATTTTATTTATTATAAGAGTGGAAATTAATTAAAATATTTTAATCAACATAAATGCATAAAATAGGTTGCTTGAAATTTATAAACATTACCATTTACATATTTTAATTATGTACACAAACAAAAAATTTAATATATTGTTATCAAAGCTCGCATAACGAATTATTCCGTTTGACATATTATATGTTTTTTAATTCATACAAATATGAGGCATATTTTAAATAGTCCTCTATTTATCTATGCATATGCATATGTTTTTATAAATGGAACACCGCCTATAAATTTTACAACAATGCACCATATATGTATAAATAATATTTTCACCAGACAAAGCACTTTTAGGCTTTTCCTTCAATTCAAACCGACTAATTACAAATAATTTGTATATTTGGCATTTTGATATCACAGCTTATTATTGTTCGCTATAAATAAAAATGCATATCGCCCAAATCGGCAAATATTGAATTAAAAAATTTATAAAGCAAGTCGTTGAATGCATAAAACGTCTGCATTGCGGTAATATGGAAAGCCTTCAATAATGTATTACGTAGATCTATCTATATACCAAGTGTTCAATCGTGGTTCAACAAATTTGAATGCAAGTCTTGAATTGCTAATCAAACATTTATTGATTGTCTTTTTGAATTTCGCGCGGATCCATCATGGCGTCACATTACTACTTGATTGGTCGCTCTGACATATGTCACAGTAGGTGAAAAATGGCCGCGATTGGTATCGAAATTATTTAGTGGTGCATTTTTGTTCAGTAAAGTGCCTTTTTGATGTTTTTGTTGCTCTTCTAGTAAATGTAAGTTTAACAACACTCGTAATTATGTACAAGATAAAATAGACAAAACACAGGGGGTGAAAATGTTTCTCCTTCTGGTCGGCATTAAAACAGTAGAAACAGTTATTAATGCAAGTTGTATATGTATACTCGGGGGCTTATGTGTGCAACTTATCTTATACATGTTATATACTTGGAAAACTGGAAACTAATTTATAATTCTATTCAGCAAGTCCTAAGTCCCCAATGCTGTGCGCTTTCTGTCTTATTTCAATTCTGAAATCTGGTAATAAATCGCTTACGTACAAGCAGGGAAAAGGGCAAGTACATATCGAACTGCATGTAATCGCGTCCTTAATGTATTTATGTACATAATCTGTGCACCCGGAATTCTGATTATAAAATCCGCGGGGCATTCTACCAGCTCAAGCTTTTTTTAATCTTTATTATTATATTTGCAATTTTAATATTACTCGGCAAACTGCGGCAATTTTTTAATAAAAATAAATAAAATGTATATTTGTATGGAATTAGATAAATATTGGCGGAGGAGCAAGTTTGAATATTTGCGGGCATTACATTTATTTCCGAAGTAACTGTTTGCGAAATTAAAATTTTGAATAATTTAAAAGGAGAGAGATGTTGTAAAAATGTTGGTTGACATATGAGCGAGTAATTTAATTTCGCTTTTGATGTCATAGAAAATTGGTGATATGCTTAAGAGAGGAAGAAGGCAAAAAAATATCTGTGAAAATGCAAAGAGACATGAAGAATGATCGGTTCGGTGGAGAGCAATGCGAATTTCCAGTAGAATAACGGCGCACACGTGAGGGATTTGGATATAGAAGTGCACTAGGCAAAAGGAGGTAGAGAAAACCTGTCAACAGCACTTGTCAGAGCGTCTATCAGCCAGGATGGCATTGATCCATATGCTTTTTGCTCGTATTGTTTCGATTATTTTTTTATTTATTTTTTGAGGTGGCAAATTGAATCCAGCTTAAGATTTAAGACGGGATTGATGGCATTAGGCGATTTGCCAGGTTTAAATCTGTGACAAATCGTCGTCGCCGATTCGACGATGGATAAAGTTGAAAAATATGGCACATCCAACATTGATATGTAAGATATGAGTTGAAGATTTAAATTCGTGCCCTCAAAAATTCAACTTGCTCCTCGCACAGCAGCTCTATCTTTTTCCCATTATGCTTTGCATAATCCCGAATTTAACCCGCACTGAAAATTCAACTTTATATCATATTTATAACGTTTACGTTACTTTCATCCCTTTTTCATATCGCTCTTAACATTTATATTTTCAAACACTTATTATTTTTGAAAAACTGGGGACCTAATGTTGCAATTATCTCGCCCTTTTGCTAATAATAGCAAGAATGTGCGTTTTATGCGACACATATTTTCCATCCGGCAATAAATTTAATTTATTAAACAGAATACGGAATTTTTTTAATCTGTTTACAATTTTGGGACACGTTCGTTTTTATTTGCACAACCCATTAGAAAAATTAATTTACATTTGCAAAAGGGGAAACCAAAGCAAAGCTGCTTATTTACTACTTTACAGGGTGAGCAAAAATTGCGCGCCAAAATTATAGAGTGTCTTAATTTAAATTTTCTTTGCGAATAAGGCAAAAGCGATTTTTAATTTAGCCTTACAAGCTGTGCTAGATTTGATTATGTGATTAGAACGATAATAAAGTGCAGCTTTATGCGAAAGCGCATTTGCATATAGAAAATATATTGCCAGCAGTGATATATTTATTTTTCATTAGTAATTCGCTGCTTCATTAAAAGATAGCTAAATAAATGTATTCCTTGTGTATTTTTAGCTTTGTGATGTGGAAATTCGAATTTTCCTAGAGCATTAGTTTAAAGAAACGCACGATTTTATTTTTTCGACATAGAAGTAGTCTCATGTAAGCTGCCAAACATTTTATCTAAAAATTTTCTTTTCTTACGATTTTCTAGCGTTTTATATCGAAAATAAAACATTATGTCAGATTGGTCTATCGCTCGTAAACTTCTCCACCTTCGATAGTACTGAGTGTTGATTTCGAAAAACATAAACGTGCATCATAAAATATAAAAGCCCCCAATTCGAACACCCTGTGCAATTTAAATGCACTTATTCCGAAATCGTTCTTCTAAGATTGTCGTTTTATTTCCGATCGATTTACATATTTTATATCTCTCGATACATCGCCAAAACTTTTTTCGCATGCTTCATTACGCACCATACAGAGCTTTTCCCATTAAAATCGGCAGAAAGTTTGGCAGTGACTAACGGGGGCAATTAAATTAAATGTTGACGAATTAAAAAATAAATAAATAAGACTAGGAAAGGTTTAGCAGGAGTAAACTCCGTCCTAGGTGGGAGTAAACTGCTACTTTCCATCCTAGGCTTGAAAGTATTTTATATTCTATTTATTTAATAATTTATTTCTTTCTTTACAATTTTCTTTTAATTTTTAAAAACTACCCTGTAGTTTAAATCGTCTTGGCCCCAACTTACCAGAAGTTTGCGTAAACAATACTCCGTAACTCTCATTTCTGGCACTCGAAACTCAAAACTTGTATTGTTTCGCATTAAATAGTATATGTTGTTGTGTGAAAAAGGTCGGTGTGCGAAAGTTCTTGGAGTGAATGAATGGGAGCGGGCGTATAAATAGTATAGTTTGGGGAAGTCGCGGTGCAAGAGAGGCAAGCAAGCAACTCACCAAGAATGCCAAGACGGAAGTTGAGGGTAACCACAATGACGTGGCCGTAGGATGCAAGAACACTGCCGTCGTAGGGGTGACCTGCACCCCACTCGAAGCTCTCCCCGTGCACGAACACCAACACGGCGTAGGGTGCTTCCACACCACGATTGCCTGAAAAACAAAAGCAATCTGTTATTTACGTTTTCCATACAATATAGAGCTAGATATGTAGCGAACGAGAGACACGACACACAAATTTATCTCCACAATTACGGCCCGAACGAGATAATTCTGGTAAATTGCGATATTTGCTTCTGCTTGGCTCTCACGATCTACGCTGCTTTTTCTATTTGTTTAAGTTATACATTTTATGCAAAAATGCTCTTCAAAATTACGATTACACATGCAGCTTTTTATTAACCGCGTTTTTCAGCTTGCACGGCGAATGAGATATTATCAGGGTGGTTTTGCCGCGAAATAAATAACAAAAATATTTTTAAAATAGTTGACAATATTATTTTTGCTTTCAAAGTATTTTATATCTTAACTGTTAAAATTTCACAAGAAAATTTACATAAATACGCCCTTTAAAGGCTCTTTAAAAAATGCTATAATACAGAATGTGAAACAATTCTATTAATGTGAAGGCGCACGCGTATGCCTTCTTGTTTACCGGATAAATTCTGCCGAGCTTTCGAGGAAGCTTTCCATCATTGTAACTCTCCATAATTGATAGATTTATTTGGGCGCTATTTGTTTCAGGGAGCTTTCGCTTGATTGTGGCTCTAATAAGCAACAAAGCATTTTGTTTAGTTTTGCGGTCAGTAAATTAACGCTAGTTCATGGTATGCCACCTTTAGTATTTATTTGCGTCACTTCCGCAGCCGCGCCTGGCACGTCCTGTTAATTGCACATCGCTTCCCTTATGCCGTTTTCTTCCGCCGCTGCAATGTTTCTATTTACACCTTTATTTTTAATTACATTAAAAATGCGCCAATGGAATTTATAGTGCGAGCTTAGCGTAATTATTTTCGAATAGAGCGCGCGCTCGCCGATAATTTATTTAATAGAAATAGTATAGTACTTTTATTGGTTTGCACATAAATAACTCGTTCAAAAAATATACCAATTCCTGAAAATTAACTGATATTAATTGCGACTGGCTATTATATAACGCTTGTTAAACGTTAACGATAACATTTATTTTCATTGGCGATGTGAATTATTTGTTTTTTAAACGCACACGCGCCCGCAACCGGAATTAATTTATCTCGACATTATTTCAACCAATCCCCTATTGTTCGAAATTATCTACCTCTCGTTTAATTTTATTATTTATATTCAGACGTGAATAAAAAAAATGAATAACGAAATAAAAAAAAGTATAGAACGCTTTGACTTCTCATCACAAGTTTTTCTTTGTAACTTTGCTGCGTGGAAACTCTACAGAGGATTAAATTTCAGCTAATTTATATTGCGACGCAGAAAAAACGATACTTTCTTTCTCGCTGGCGAAAGAAACGTTCAACTTTTATATTGTGTTTTTTATTTTTGGCATTCGAAAGAATTGCCTTTGCTGTGAGGAATATTTTTTAATAGAAATGTTTGGAGATATTGCAATAAAATTTTAATATAGATTTGTTTAGTTCTAAACGTGCGGCACTGTCGCCGTGACGTAGAGCTCAAGATCTAATCGACTCACAATAAAAAACGAACTAATGCACACTTATTTTAAAAAGTTACTTCCTAAAAGCATATTTAATCAAAGTCGCTAGTATAAAATAAGCAAATTGTTTCCGAAATCGTTATAACTCAAGGAAAACAGGAAAAAAGCTGCTCGATGTTTAAAAATCATTCCGAACTCGGAAAACGCTCGGCATTGCCTTCAGTGAAAAACAATGATTACAACATCGTGTGCAGACTACATAAATAACCAAAGCAAACCTTAAAACGTTTCTAGCCAGTAAATGCTCAAGTAAAAAGAAGATAAATGTTTCACCGAGCTTTTTTGCATACTTCCTACAGGACGAACGGCAATACATAATTACTCATATAGAAAATAGAAATCGAGGCTCGTAAATTTGAATATTTTGTTTTTTCTCTGCTTGATCGTAATAGATCACCCTGTAGAGATCTAATAAATATGGCAAAGTTTACGTGGTGCTGTATAATAAGTCTGAAAGTTAGTTTCCCTGAAAGTTGTACATCTAGAGCTTTGGCAAGCCACTTGGTCCTTTGAGAGACGAAAATTAGATCTGATGCTGCGTTCACCGACAAAAATAATACGCCAAAACAGTTTTGAGTCGTCGTATTATTGTGATTCGGCTTCTTATAGCATTTCCTTTAATATTATTTAAACTATATTATATTTTCGGTCTATAAAGTTTGCTTGTGGAAAAAATAACAAAGAAATACGGCGAAGCGAACAAAAAGGCAGGAAATCACGTTTGAATAGTCTACGGCTTGAACGTGAATATAGAAGAAACTTTTGCACAGCAACAGAAACTCCGGGGGCACAAGCCCCGAAATTTATGACAGTATATAACCAAGACTCTAATGCATGAATACCTGCGAGACTTTAAATTGATCAATTATACTTTTTGGCCTTTTGCGAACTTTTACAGAAATTACATTCCATTTCGAGACGGATGGCATTTTTAATTAATTTATTATACTAAATATGAGTGATAATATGAGTCTAGAAAATAAACACAACGTTATTAAATGGTATTTATTATATATGTACCAAGTTTCAAGAATCTCGGACCATTTGAAGTCCGTATACAATTAAAAATTATGCTAGACTTTGAAATTTGGAACGATGATATTAATTGACTAGACAAACAATACCTAGAATTTTCAGCACTCTACCTTAATTACAACTGTCAAAAATTTGACACTTTATACTTTTTTTAAATTTAAATTAAATTCTTCGTGTAATTTTAATTTAAAAATTAATTCCTTAATGATAAAAGTAAGGCAGTTCGTAAACGATTAAATAAAAACTCTGTTTGTCAAAGTAACTTCATTTGAAAAATGTCAGAGAGCGCAAAATATTTTTAGTTCGTTTGGTGTAAGAGGGCAGAGCTTATTACGTTCTTGAAAATATTACATTTATGATAAACTTTTATTAAGTTTGTGTATGTCGCTGGAAATGCGCGATTTTTTTTTACCTTACAATTTATATGTGAATTTATGAAACGGAATATTTATTCAGCGACCAAACGTTGCGAAATCGAATTAATTTTATGGAAAAGTTTCAAGATGACTAAACAGAGAAATAATTGTCTCTTTATAGAACGGAAATTAAAACCGTAATCGGCAAAGTAATTACTACGTAGTTTCAACTATTAATTTCCTTTAACTGGAAAACGAATTTTCTTCAGCACTCTAAGAATTCGCTGAGGCCAAAAGCTCAATGCACCGCACTGCAGAAAAAAGGCGCAATAAATGATAAAGAATATATAAATATCACCGGATTGCTTTTGAAGGATTATTGAGCCTCTAAACATTTCTGAAGAAAAGGACTTGAGTTGGTGCGCTTTCTCATTAGCCTTTCAGCTGAAACTTTTTAACCCAATTTGCGTTTTTCGTATGTATTATAAGCTAATGAGAAAAAAGTGGCTTTGGACCTTTTAACTTTCCTTTTTTTCTTCGCCAACACACGAATAACATTTTCGAAAATACATTTGGACCGCTCATAAATTTGCCGCGCAGATATAATTTTCCAAACTTTCCCAAGTCTTTAATTTTCTCCTCGAGCTGAGACTGTTAATCCGCAAGTACTAATTCAATTTTAATTACTTTATTAAATACTTGAATGTGGGCGGGGATTTTTTTTTAATCGTTTGTCGGAATAATTAGGACACAGTATTTTTCAAGGGGCAATTTTTTTTCCTCTGTTTCCTCATAAGTGGCTGAAGTTCAGATTCTTTGTGAAACTTGAGCTTTTTTCTTGTCAGCTAACATAAATTAGAGCAAAATTAATCCTGGCTCTGGAATTTTAACGTTGTAGCGACTTTTTTTATTGGACACATTATTTTCTTTTTAGTTAAGTCGATGTATTAACGATTAAATCTTTTGGTCGCGGTTTATTTTCGGGTTTTAGGAAAAGGAATTTAAAAAAAAACAAAGTAATTTGTCAGAGAGGATGTTGTGTTTTAATAAATCTAATTTATCACTGTTTTTATATAAACAGACGAGAGAAAAAAAAAACAAAGCAAGAGGGAAAAAATGGGGCTAATAAAAGCGCTTCATTTACCACGGAAAATGTGTATTTTCCGTGACAGCAGTATCACGCACACTTCTTTTTTAAACCACCCTAAAGGCGGAGTACCTTTTCAGTTTTCAGTCATCAGATCAGAATATTGTTAAGTTCAACAATAAAAAATTTACATAAAATTTCTGAATTGAATAGAAAACGGGAATAAATGTTGCTTTATTAAAAATGCAATTTCAAATATGCATTTTGCGCGGCACTATCCAGCTTAAAATATTAATATTATATCTTATAGTGAAGAACGGTATTTTTTTTATGGGAAAAAAGACCGTGATTTTGCACAAAGCGAATCTTGGAATTGAAAGAAACATTAAGAAATAAGTCGTGCATGAATGTGCGAAAATCCTTTACAGATAAACCAATGGACGGGAATAATTTCTGTTTCAGCTTTGATATATTCCAATCTATAGCATATAGTAGTGCGAAGTGCAGATAACTCGTTAATCGGGTCACTTCATTTCATAAAATAAAATGACATGTCATATAGATTTGCCGTCTGAGGAAAAATCCCAGAAAATCGTGTGCTTTAAGATATTTGAACCAATGAAATGCCCGGAAATTAAAATACGCGAATCTTATTGGTTAATTTAAATAGAATACCGTCGCGCCTAAATTTAAATCTGCTTATTGAAACTAAACAAAACAATTTGGAATATAAATATCGAAACACAAAATCATAAATTAAATAAATTGAACAAATAATGTTTGGTTGTTGCGACTCAGTGGCTTTTTAGTAATTAAATTATTGGGTAGTATTTTTATTTATTGTTTCTATTGTCATATTAATTCCATACGATGAACATAATAAATATACAGGGTGATTTTAAATTCCATTTTGATCCACCTTGTATAACGGTTTCAATTATTGAACGTCGCACGTGCAATTCGTAGCAAAAACTTCCAATAACTTATGATTATAATAGAGAAATATAAAAGTGCACATTCTGCTTGATTCAATCAATTTTCAAGTCTTTGGAGAATTCGATACGAAATAAATGGATAATTATGAGGTAGTCCTTTGGGGATTCCGTTCAATATCATCTATTTTCTCATCTATTTTCTGCATTCGTACCAAATCAATCAAAAATAGTTAAAAAAATCACTTTTAAACAGTTAAAAAAATCAAATTTATTTTATAGCCAGATTTTCAATAACTGACCAAAAATTGACATATTTTTGACGATTTAAAGCGGTTCTACTAAAGATACACCCTTGAAATTAAGCGTATCTTTATTACATGACATTTATAGTATATGTACCAAGTTTCAAGGATCTAGGACAATTGGCAGTATTTTTCGAGCGGAGCCTCCAAAAAGCCCATAGAAAAATTCACTGAGTTGTTAAAAATAAAGCTAGATCTTTGAAATTTGAAACAATCCTTTAAATTGACTAGATAAACAATACTTAAAATTTTAAGAACTCTACTTTAATGGCAACTGCCAAAAATTTGACTCTTTAGCCCCCTCCACCCCACACGCCATACAATTTCGATGAAAGCAAATGAGAAATAGTTAATATGGCCTAAATATTGGCGTTATTGTGTCAAAGTGCATTATTGTAAAGGGCCGAATATCGAAAATCGAGGTATTTTCAGTGTTTCCTGTTTTGATGACTGCAATAAAACAGAGTATAGAACAGCAAGCACGATGGTGGCAACTTGGCAATGTATTTGTGGCCTGGGGTGGCAATAACGAGGTTCGATGTTCACAATCCAAATGTTCCCCCATCATACATTTATTTACAACCCCCATACTACACCCTTTTCTTCAAAACCAATCTATATGGTCTTGTTCGAAAGGCGATGTAGTGAGAACACCTCTTATTTTCTAAAGGACGCGCTTTAATTCCACCTTCGACTAGCAATCGTTTGATAGATAAATGTCTTGCGAAAATATAAATTTCATAACTAAGTTAGAAAAGATTTATTACGTTGTGTTATCTGAGGAAACATTAATTTTGCACTGTACAAATATTATTTTATTAAAACTTTAGACAATTTTGATACAGATCCATTTTTCATGTACAAACATATCCGAGCAAGGAAGCAGCGCTTTTTAATTAAACAAATTGTTTTTTGTGTCGACTAAATGACAAATATAAAAGTTTAATTTATCACAGATTTGCAATTAATTTGATACAATTAAATTTCAGTTAAAGCCTTTTTAAGCTTCCAGCACCGATTTGATGGTCTCTAAGTACATTATTCCATTTCAAAAGCTCTTCACTTCAACTCACTTTTAAACAATTCATACTCCGATACAAATTAATCTGCAAAATATAAACAACACTAGTTCGAAAAATATCGTACTTTGATCAAAAACAATTAAAATGTTCAAAAGTTATTCCGATAAATGGGATGGAAAAAAATCCTGTTTGACAAAAAATAATGAGTTCAAACTAAATTAATTAACAATGCAGATATCAAATAAATTCTCTCCTATAAAATATTTGCACAAAAAAAAATTCAATGCAAACTAGATTTTTACTTCGAGCTCTATGTAAACCAAATAACTCATTTTTAATTCAAATAATAGTAAAATAAATGTACTTCGCTTTGTCATTGTGTAAGTTAATTAAATGTGCCATTTCTAATTAAATTTAATTCAAAGTTAGAAATAGCACACCACTGTTTTTGCTAACCATATACAACTACTAGCTGCACTGGTAATTGTTTAATGCTTATTGTGTTTAAAATTAATTCCACACAACAACTGTGCATTATACTTAAGTTAAGATGAGCTGCGAAAAAAATTCGTAAAAGGGTTCGTTATTGTAGCGCAACATATAACTTAATTATAATTTTTTTAAAAATGTTAAAATCTGTTAGCGCCTGGAAACCTACAAATATATGCAGCACAAAGCTTTTAATTGGCAAACTTCCCAACCTATAAGCTACTTTTTTCTCCTCTTTTCTCCATTTTGTGCTTGGAAATTTTACATTTACATTTTACAGAATTAAATTAACGCCGCTAATAATATTAAGTAATTTATTTCGATTGAAAGTTTGGCTTTTTAATTCGTGATGCGAATTTTTTATTCTTTGAAAATTTACTATTCGATAATAATTTGTTCTAATGGATTAATTGAATTTCCGGTGCAAAAGTCGAGGTATCTATTACACAATAAACCGTTCATTAGGATTGTAAAAGAGACAATAGCAATATTATAAAATAATTAATGTTTATAAACAAATATACCAAATATTTGTTCATGCATGATGTATCAAATGCAATCCGAAACCAAATAATAATATAGAATAATTTTATGTGAATGAAAACTGATTTAGGATGCAATCTGAATATAATTAACTACAATATAGATCCATTGAAATATAATAACATTACTGTGAAAATTTAAATACATCAGCGTGCATATTTGGTTAGAGAACCATTATGACCACCAAAATATGTGATGAACATAATGAATTTCAATTTTTCGGGTCGCGCAAAATTAGGGCTTCATTGAAATGTTAATAATTTGCGACTATTTTTGAAAATATTGGTGGTTCTAGTGGCGATCCAGTCTTTAAATTTCACACAGCCAGATTAAATGGTATTTGTTGTGTATATACCAAGTTTCTACAATATCGGACTATTTGAAGTATTTTTGTAGTACCAACAATACCTAAAATTTTCAGAACTCTACGTTAATTATAACCGGCCAAAATTTGACATTTTTTATTGACAAAAATGACTCTTTATAAAAGATATTCTATTTTGTACTATGTGGTACACCAATTACTTAGATACTAACTCCACTAGATTTGAATCTATGCAAATATGAGGATTTTAATGCATGAGCTAAATTACTTGGTGTTCAATTAAACATATATGCTTGTATTGTTCCCTCAACAATACCTCAAGTATATCATTTTGCATACATGCAAGAATTTCGCACAATGTAGAGCCGCATGTCAAGGACACATTTCTACTAAATTCACCTGAAATTAAATGTAAACTTTACGTCGATCTACTTATTTTTTCAAGAACAATGCAATTGATTTCCATAGAGCTCTTGAATATATTTGCTTTGAAGTGAAATAAATTTTGTTAAGCGCAAATATTTATTTCGGAATTTTTTTCTAATCAAAACTCAATTAAAAATCGCATTAAGAAAAATGGTGCGGGCGCCAAGAAAAGTTGTTATAAGAAGAAAAAAGCAATTTTGCTCGGGAAATAATCGAAAAACATCGATATATTAATTCAATCATTCAACTTTTAAATTGTAAATGCAAAATGAATTTGGCGGACATTTAATTAGAAGGAAACTATATAGCGCACAGCACAAATTTAATTTACAAGTTTGTAATTATTTTTTGGAACAACTTTTCTAATTAGGAAAAATCCACCATAAAACAAATGCAATTTTATCAAGACGAAAGTGAAATAAAAGTTAATCTTATGATGTATAAATTATTTTGCTGTATTGCATAAAGGATTCTGCTTGAATAACGCGTTCATAATTCCAGCGAACAATTCATTACAAAAGCCTGGCCTAGAAGATGTATATTTTATATGCATGTGACTTCCCTCTGTTTCTGTTTGTTACTGCTGTTACCAAACATGGATAAATGTAAACTTGTATTTCTCCCTCACAATATTTGCATACAATGACAAAAAAATTTCGCTTTATTCAAATTTTGCAGTTCAATTGATTTTATTTCATCAAACAATGACTAATTGTTCATTATTGTGTATAATAAAATTCATATTTGATGGAATACATTTATTTTCAAAATAATATTTAGGTGCTAAAATAATTGAATCAAAAATTCAAGACGAACATTTATAATCTTGTTACATTTAATTTGAAAATTAACGATGCCATGTTTTGTCGGTCGTAATGATTCGTTTGATTGCGGTTCGTAAAAGAATTTAATTTGGTGTAAAATTGAGTAGATTTGTCTGTCTATACAAACTCTATAATAGTAATAATGAGCGTGCATTTAACGACGAAATTAAATTAACTTCTTCCGTACCAAAAACTTAACGAAATAATGAATTTTCTTATTGTGCGCTGATGTGAGAACGACACGACAGACTTAGCAATCGTGAAATAAACTTCTATCCACTCAATCTGCTATATCTTATAGATAAATAGTTAGTCGTAGACCAGATTAACTAAATTAGCCAAAGTTCGAGCAGGTTTTTTTCTTTCGAACTCGGCAATCAAGACATGTAGTTAAATACTAGTTGAAGAAATGTTTAGCTTGCCAATTTGGCTCCCAAATAATGACATACTCTTTAGGTTCCCATAAAGATACAGTATTGAAATTTAACACACTTTTATTAAATGATAGTTTTAGTATATATACCAAGTTTCAAGAAATTAGGACCATTGGAAGTCCGTAGAAAAATAATTTAAGTACTTACCACTCCCCGGCACGTAAATATTCAAAAACAAACAATCCTCCGACTGATTAACCAGTAACGGCACCAACTTCTTGAGGTATTGAAACCTCCCTTTTGGCATAAACTGTAACGCTGCGGTGCGATTGCTTACATCAGGAAACTTTTGCGGACAAGCCGCTCCAAACGTATCCGCTAATCGTGTGCCGGGCCACGGAAGCGGCGGTTGCGGTAACCGGAACCGTAAAGGGCCAACCGGTGGCGCGGCGTATGGCACCCCGCGAAAAACCTCCACCGGCTCCAAATGCCGCGAATTCAACTCGAGTATGATGCCGCGAATGGCGCCCGTTTGTATATCAACGATTCGCGAACTGTACCGCGGAGGGCCGGACCGCACAATTGCGGTGCAGAGTGCAAGCACTAAGAAGCCGGTGAGATAAGGCCGCAATGCACAACGGGAAAGCATGGTCTGATGCAGGGCCACTGATGATGATGGTCGCGCATCACTTTTGCAATTTTTCACACATTTAGTCGAGTTCGGTTTGTCTTCTTCATCGATCCACCAACAACCAACTTCTGTAACATTAATATTAGCGTATGCTTATAATTAACGTCTCCACAAAGCTAGACTAATTGCTACACGCTGCGATATAGGTCGCTTCAAAGCGGCATATGTATAAATTTTGGGATCGTATGAGTTAAGGAAGTTCGTTCTAATAATGAGTTTTTGAAAGCACAATGACTGGATTCATATTTACATTTTCATTATTTTGGTTTAAATTAATAGCGTGCATTTGTATTTGCTTTTGCTTTTGCAATTGTTGGGAATTGGATGCTGGATGTCGGAAAAATCAATTTTGCTTCAAGTTTATTACAGAGCAGACAGATACTGTACGATTCAGCAGCAATTTTAATTTAATGGGAATTTAATAATAAATGTGAGGGGATATATTCTAAAATATTGTCTCAAAATATTACAACCTTCAAGGATCCATTACAATAAAACTTTAAAAAAAGAATGTTCGATCAAAATAATGCTAGAACCTTGAAATTTGGAACAAACTTATTAATTAGCTCAGTAAACAATCCTTACAATTTTCATCATTCTATGTCAACTAGAAGTGTCAAAAATTTGACACCTTTTAATTAACCAATTTAACTCATCTGCTTTAAGGGTGGTTGTAATGAAGATACAGTGTTGAAATTGAAGACACTCTCATTAAATGGTCTCTTAAGTATATGTTCCAAGTTTCAAGGTTCTACGACAATTAGAAGTGATTTTGTGGTGGAGCCTCCAAAAAGCCCGTAGAAAATTTGCGAAATCGTTAAAAATAATGCTATAGAGTCTTGAAATTTGGAAGGATAGTACTAATTGGCAAAGTAAACTCTAGTTTAAAATTTCGTGATTCTAAAGCAATAAGAACAGTCAAAGAATTTAACAATAGAACCTCGTAAAGGCCTAATTTATTGCTTCCACGTATATGATTTCTGTATAAATTAAAAGCACTCATATACATACTCGTATATTGCTTTTTACAGCTGCATAAAACTGAATACGAAAAGAAATCAATTCTGTTTCCAATTTTATGACAACAAACCGAGAGCCAACAGAGCAACTATAATATAATAGAAATCTAATCAAAAAGTTGACTTGCTTCATATTACTTGATGTTATATTAGCGCAAAAAAACGAGGGGAGTCATTCTTTTAATGGAAAAGTTATCGCATGCAGAGGGAGTGATCATAATAGAAATCAAAAATTGCCATTTTGCGTCGTAAATATAGCAGACCGAAGAAAAACTTTTAGCAGGGGTCCAGTTTAGTGGCATTTTCAATTAGACGGACTTTAAGGGAGAATTGTTCATCTGAGACAGAGCTCGAAATTGGGGGTTGTTCAGTTACACTCTTGTGGCTTCACATTTATTACCATTAAAAACATTTATGGTCCGGATTTTGGACGGAAAGTAGATGATGATCTCCACTCAGCAATTTTGATACTCAAGACATTTAATTCTAGTATATTAATATATTTTTTTGGGGCAGTATAAAACTTGCTGGCTACATATATAAATGATTTTGACTTACTTGACTACGTTGGCTGAATAAACAAGTTAAATGGAGGAGGGCTGGCTGAATGTTGCGCTATGTATATAATAGGTATAGGAAGAGGCGTATTATGTGGAGCAAACTTTTTCGGATCTCTACTATATAGCATAAAAGAGCTGAACGGTATTCACTTAGTATTCAGCAATGGTAGCGCAGCCAACTTCCGCTGACATCTGTTGTTGTTGTCGGTGAAGGCTTTCTGGTGCACCTCGAAGGTTGTAAAGTGGAAACTTTTTCGAAAACCACCACTACGGCTGCTCCAAGGTGCTGTAATTTCTCCTTCACCATGACTAAAAGCTGCTGCACTTGCACCACCGCATCAACTTTCCTGATTATTTCACACTGTGATAATGTTTAGATTGAACTTTTTAGGCACAATAGAAGTTTATTTCTGTTTACACTTCGACAACTTGCCAAACTTTTCTCCTCCGCGCTGAAACAAAACGATAACAACTTTAACGATTTTATTTTTGCATACAAACACACAATATAATAAAAACACTATTTCAGGAATTTAAGCGACTGTGCCAGAACCATCTGCCTTTATTTCTTATTAACGAGCAAACTTTTAGGCAAGCATATTGTCAATAACATTATTTTTAATGAGCTTTTGCCATCTGTATGGTGCACAAATTGAAAGAGCTATCTGGGCGCTGTACAAAAGTTTATTAAAAAATAGCAAACATATTCGAAAGTTTGAAATAATCATCCAAATATCAGCTTTTGTGTTACATATAATGATATTGCAATACGAAACAGCATAATAGTTTATAAAAAGGTACAATTTGTGCCGATTTTGATGAAATTTGATACACTTATGTGATAGATCCAATAACCGTTCAATGTTATCCAATCAGTAAATATTGCGATTAGTTGCTTTGTTAATTATTGACCAACTCTCAGGTTGCACAATTAATTTTGCATAAAAGGCGAATTTGCAACATGTGTGGAAATTTTGTTCCTAATTTGTAATTCACACCCCAAATTCACACATTTAATTTATGATAGACCCGCTTTTTTAAATTGCGCGTTAATTAGGATCTTTTAATTAACGAACACAATTATACATATGTGCGTAAACTTGTTTAGATGTAATTAAAATTAAATTGAAAGCGTGCGGTTTTGATTTCAATAGATATTATTATAGCTGAAATTAATTTTGAATTGTGTGGAATTATTGTTGAAATATTTTATTACCAAATTATTAGTTTTGGTGTTTCTGAGACATAATTAATTTGGGTAGATTAAATAATAATTCATACTTTTAAGTGGAACGTTTTGCTTAATTATAATTATTAAAAATATTTAATTAAGTTGATGGCAGTTAATAAACAGGGAGACTTTGGAAAAATTAAACAAAGTGGTAATTACTTAAGTGCATCGGGGTGATTATTTTCAAAACAAGCGAGTATTCATAATAATAAAGTGTTTATGTGTGCATTTTGTGCAGCATAAAGTGCATCTGAGACGTTATGCAGAAAACATAGAAAAGGGGAACTAAAACAAAACTGAACGCCAGTAATCCAGTTATTATTGATTAGAAACGCTTTGCTCTATTTTATGTGCAACTAAATATATCTGATACTTTTTATCCACGATATTTTGTTGCTACATTATTTCATATGACATTTCATTTCGCTGGTGCAGTTGTTCCTCCAATTTATTGATATTTCGCTAAGTCGAATATTATTTATTTAATAGCGCTCGATAAAAAAAAACTTGCAATAACTAGCGATATGATGAAAAAGCGCGCCACTTTTGATGGTGCATAACACTTCTTTTATGCGGCATGATGCTACTGATTGACACTTTTAATATAAGGACGGATTTCGCTCCACACTTAAGCTGCCGATTTTACGACGATGAAAAGCTTCGTTCGATTCGAAAGCATTTTGATTCCTTCCAAACGAGCAACCACAAAAACGTTTTCATATTAAACATGTCAAGGTGCTAGCGATATGAAGAGGGCCAAGTCTTCTTACATATGATATACATCACAATTTTGCCGTACAATTACGCATCAGCGTGTACTTTGATAATGATGATGATGACAATGTCAAACCCCTATCAAGTTTTGGGGTAGAGTCTCAATTAAATATATGAATACCTAGATTCAAGATGAGAGCGGGATGAATTGGATGTAGCTTTGCATTA
The DNA here is from genome assembly GCA_963556235.1 of Cryptophagus acutangulus. Taxonomy (NCBI): domain Eukaryota; kingdom Metazoa; phylum Arthropoda; class Insecta; order Coleoptera; family Cryptophagidae; genus Cryptophagus; species Cryptophagus acutangulus. Next base: position 6,024,556 of record OY744569.1, read on the forward strand.
TTAATTTCGATAATGGTTAGTTTGATTCAATTATTCAGACGATTTTTGATGATGTTGGCAAATCGGCCTGTAACCACAGAGCTATCATTAAATTTTCACGTAATGATATTCTGTTGCATGAAATATGGATTGGAAATTCGAAACGTTCTAGCACAAATTAATGTGGGAGACAAAGAGCTAGTGGAAAAGTGCATTAAATATGACAAAAGATTTTTAATTATTAAAAATGTATCAAAGACTATAAAAAATGGGCTGTGGGGTAGATTTTCTGACAAACAGCATTAGTAAATATACATTTGCGAACATTATTAATTAGCGTAAAGGTTCTGATACACAAATTTAAAATTATAGCACAAAATAATTAACATCCATCATAAGATTCGATTTATTTAAAGTTCTAAAGAGCACCAACGCTTGTAAACTCTAGATTCCATCATGGACGCTCTGGCAAACTTGTAAGTCTGCTGCGCAAGAAAATAAGTGGGGCTGCGCAAGTTTGGCTTCCAGCGGCCATCGTGAAATCTAATATAGCGACCAAATTAACTCAAATTTATATTTTAAATTAGAAAATGTTGAAATAGGACAAGTTTAATGAAATAATCCGAGAAAATGTAGTTATTGAATTGGCTAATGAAACTGATGACATTGCTTGATGCAGATTTGTATTGAATTGACCGAAATACGGTGAAAATATGGAATTAATGAACTGCAAATTCCGAAATTCGAGAGCAACAGATGGGATTGTGTGTGTATATGCATGTATATGTCATTATTCAGTCACATGTCACTGTGCTAGCATATTTAAAGCAGAAAGCTCTATCTACGAGCTACAACATTTAAATGCGACTTCAACAAACTATATACAATCATATCTAGTCTGATCCTGTTGCTACCCTCCGACACATGATTATTCACTTCATTTCGCTCGCAAATGACAACCGCACATCTAGATCCCACACAAAAACGAATTTACACCCTTCACATTAAATATTTGCCGACCTTTGTGCGCCTTAATTAATAATTGTCAAAAACTTTCACTATATTAGGCCTTTTTTAATTTAATTAAATTGCTTTCTAATCAATTAAGCGATGCTATAATGAAAAATCCGGGGCTTTGTTATATTTATTTTTCGATAAGGGCAATTTTAATTTGGAGTCAATAGACTGTGTGCGAAAGGAGGGCGCAAGAAAAGTGTTGCATACACACTGATGAAGCTTTAGAATAAATGAGCTTTAATAAAATCGCTTAAGTTAGATTCAATGGCTAGACATGAAGTGCACCGATATCTACGTGACAAGCTTACCGACTACTTCATTTCACTGCATTTGTTCTAAAGGTGCTCTATTTTTCAGCGACTAATGAGAAAAAACTTATCGAGAAGCTAATTTATGAGGGTGGTTAATTTCGGTTTAGCAATTTGGGACCGAAATTATGGGTATTGATCATTTAAAATAGCTGAGTCGGTGTCGCAAATATTATATTGTCAAAATATTGCAAGTTAGAGCAAATTGTTACACAAATTCTAAATTTTTTAAAAATATTACGCGCTAGTGCAATTTTTTTTATTTATTTTGTGGGGGGCAAAAATATCACACCGTTTTGCTAAACATGCAAATTGCAGATCAATATTTAGCTTTAGAGCAAAAAAAGAATTTTCCAACTTTTCCAAAGTGCCCCTAAAAAGCGATTTTGCCGCTAAGATACTGTAACTATCAGCCATTGAGCATAAAATCAGATGCTGTCATGCAACGAGGGTGTAATAAACCGATGTGAAGAAGCCCATAGGCAAGAAGTTTCGGTATTTCATAAAGCTGCCCCTGTTTTTAGTCTCGATGTCGCCCAAAGGGCACCCCAGCCCCTCAAAGGATAATGCGCACGAACAATTGTATATTAAGGAAAAGCGCATAGCGCGTGAACGCTTCACTTTTCTGCCACAAATGTGCTTAAAGCAAAACTTTATTATCAACTTTATCACCCGGCCACTGTGTATATGTGTCTTCTCCGTGTGCATATTTGCAAGTCTCCAAGTTGATAAAACATGAGCGCTCATGTCACGTCAAAAACTTTAACTCTATATAAACTTTTCATGAGACTTATCGCACTGAAAAACTGAAAGCTCAACTTTTTTTTGCGTGCACCATCATAAATGTAGCCAAAATAATTTTATTTAAAATTGCTAACTAGCTTAACTTTCGCGCTCTTTAAAAAAGGCAGTGGTGTCCGCCCGATTTGTATAGCAGGAAAATTAAATCCTACGATTAAAAGTAGAGGTCAAAATTAATGCAACATTCGGGTAGCACATTAATTATTGAAGTAGCGGGCAGATTGAACGAGCTTTTGGACAGCTGGTCAATTACAATCGATACTATCAGTAGGTGTAGAACCCTCCACCTTGTACACACAATATTGAAAGGACAGAGAGCCAGGTGAGGTCAAGTCCTTCTCATAGCCACACCACTGTGTGACATCGACAATCTACGGGAAATTGCAGCTTCCGCAGAATTTCCATTGCTCGCCGCTTGTCTCCACCCCCCTTAATCCACCACCGTACAATTCAGATTTCTATCTATGAATCGGTGCATATGTGGCCCGCTCACATACCTGCTTGAATTAACTACATTGCTATTCTACGGACCGGAAAACGTCAAACAGATAAGAGCCCCATGTGTCGCATACAATTGCGGCCCTTGCTACTTCTTTGTGTGCTCAACACAAACTCGAAATTTTGACTTTAAATTGAATGTAAAGGAAGATTCCGCCAGAAAAGGGCATATGCTACAGAATGTGAAACAATTGCATGAAAAAAATTGTAAATTGTAGGAATTAATGGAAGTTTCTCTGAGAAGTTGCAGTATGTAATAGTAAAAGTGGATTGCCAGTGTAATATTCGGTCGTTTCGGCCATTATCCTTAGTTTTTAGGATTCAGAAGTAGACATAAACATTGCGAATGTTTGGCGCAGATTAGATCTGTTAACGAGACTCTCCGAATGAATTATCATCACTTTTTGATATTACTATACCTTTAACACTAGATCAACTCCAAAACTAACTTTAAGGACTTTTTTTACAACCAGCTTGAACATTAAACAGAACGGAGCAGCCTAGCTACAATTTTGAGCTTAATATTATAATCTGTGCGAATTAAACTAAAACGTGCTATACTGCAGTATTACAAATAAGGGTAGCATTTATAAGCCGATTTGCGATGGGGTTTCGGTTAGAACTCGGTACCAGAAAATCGCAATATTTGCGTTCCAAATTAACAGTCTTAGTAGGTGAAGCGAATTTTTTTCCAAATTAATTTAATGTGTAAAGATACAAGTTCGCCACTAGTAGTGTTTTCCAAGGATTATTGGCAGGACAAACAACTCGAGCGCTAAAAATACATTTACTTTGCTCCGACGATATAGCAGCATCGTTGTAGCTCAATTAAGAATTTTATTAACCAGAAACAAAACAGTAGGCCGACAAAAAATTGATATAATAAAGAAGGCTTTGTTTGATTGAAAATGATTCCAGTGGAGCGCTTTGATGATTCGCCTTTTGTTTTGCGTAATAATATCCAATGAAAATATTTTTGTTGATTAATTATAAATTTCATCCGTTTTGGTAATCCGTATAAAGGAAATTAGAGCTATTATAATTCCATTCTTTTCAGTTCAATACAATATTTTTTTGATCCAATTTGTGGATTAATGCCGGATAGAATTGTTACGCTTTAAGTAAACGGTTTAAAATTTTCGAAAAAAACTTAATAAATAATTACAGCAATTTTTCAGTAATTTGCTGAATAAGCTCCGGAACTTTTCTATGTCGCGTTTTATAAAAGTGTTTTAATTTTCTGGAGCACTTTGCATTGATTTATGAACGCGCTGATAAATTATATGCTAGCTGGAAGAATTTTTAAATTAATATTGGAACAATATTCAATATATAGTAGTCTTGTGATGGTAAATCGCATATTAATTCACTGTACAACACAATATTGTATAACTTTACATAATCCAGTTTGGAGATTTACATCGAACCAGAACAATAAATCGAAATTTAACAGTCGAATGAAAGTTATGCGATTGTTCAAAATATTAGAGCCAATTCCATCATAACTCCAACCATGAGTATAAACTAGTTTTTCCTCGTCGAAATTCCATCACCAACACCAATAATCCGAATTTTTGAACCCGTCACAAAAATTATTATTATTATTGACTAGCACCAATAACAAATTTTCGATACAGATATAAAGCACCCCCTTGGGTAGCGCCGATGAAAAAAAAATCTGAAAGCTTTCGATCGATTGATATACACGTTTTTTAAGTTGTGTATGTATGTGAGACCCTCTTGAGGTGAGACACATGCGTTGAATTAAATGGGGCGAAATGTAAGTGGACTATTTATCCACACCGACGAAGGGTCGAATACCAATTTGGCTGCAAGATCCAAAATCGCACTCTGATTGGATTGACATGTAGACGATTGTCGCCAAAAACACTTTAATTAAGGCTGCTAATTTGCAATTTTAATGCCGTCCTTCAATCGATTCTTGCGTTTAGCCATATCCAGATAGGTGTGGGCCATACTTTTTGGCATTTTACGACATTTGCAGCCTAATAAATTCGGTGTTGGAGAAAGTCTGCATAGAAGCCATTGTATATTCGGTCGTTTCTTAGCTTGCAGATTTATCGGCTGTACGCGACGCCCAACACGCCTGGCGTCTTCTCTTCTCTTCATCTCGTTAGTGCTATATCACTACTACTTTAAACCATTACTTAGATGCCGCTTCCTTCCTTCCTGTGCTCCTACGTCCTTCTTACCCAACACCCTTAAAATACTTGAAATATCACTTTTGAATGCGTGGATTATTTTACATCCTGCCCTTAGAATCATGACAATAATCGCGATGAAGCAATTAACGGGCTTTGCAGCCGAAAAAAGCGTTTAGCCATCCGGGAAAAAATTCATTAAAGAGCGCAAAGTTCTTAAAACCCTCCAGAAAATTTTGAGGAATTTTTAAAATAAATAATTAAGAACGTAATAAAATATACAAGTAGACATACTGTTAGAAAGCCCTTGATGTATGCAACATGATGCCTTTTGAATTTTTGAAAAATATTAATTTGCATAAAAGTTATTAAAAAGTGCCGAAGTTATTATTTCAAATTTGATGAATTTTTAAAATAAATAATTAAAAACGTAATAAAATATACAAGTAGACATACTGTTGGAAAGCTATTGATGTATGCAACACGATGCTTTTTGAATTTTTGAAAAATATTAATTTGCATAAAACTTATCCGTCAAAATTTGAAGTGTTCTCTCTTGAATTTAATTGTGAAGGATCCTAGCACTCCAAGAGTGTTCTCTCTGAAAATGCATTGGTGATGGTTTATCTTCATATAAGAGCTGTTTTATTTAAAGTCGTAGCGGCAATATTCAGTCTGGAATTCGTAGGAAATGAAGATTTAACACAAGCATGTTTTCTTAAAGCATTTTGTAGCGCTCTTTTGCTTTTTACGAGGGTAATCTTTAGCTATTGGCTACTAAAACTCCCCGACAACCAAACGACCAATACTTTCCGTCTATATGTATATATATACTCTTGACCGAACGCGATATCGCTTTCTTTTATCGTACAGTCCAACCGCACCCCCGTTCGCTTTATTATCCACCACCCTTAATAGTTCCAGTTGCTGAACGCAAAATTAATCTGGCAACTAGGAGAGAGAAAAAAATTGCACAAACGGTTTTCGTACAAAAAACTAAAGTGTAATATTAAAATAGGAGCAGTGGAAATTTTCGCACATACATAGAGGAAAATTGGAAATTGTATTTGGCGATATAATGCACATTTAGCATTAAATGTGGTATGAAAAGCTTTCTATGTCATGCACTGGATTATCCGCAATTTTTATATGTTTTTATTTTTGTACAAATAATTCTTTTTATTATTGCAACAATTTTTAATGGGGTGAAGTATTTTTTGGCGGGAAATTTGCATAATGTCGCCGGGCGATATTGAATCACAGATGCTATTAATCAAATTTAATTGTTTGCTTTTCGCTGAATGGTATTTGTTGAACGAAATTGAATGAAGGTGGCCCTGGAAATGGAACTTTAAAATGTTTATCCGGCGGTGGTACAATCGATTTGGATCTTTTGCACCGAAATATTATACGGTGCAGTTAAATTGAATTGAAATTTGCAATATCTGGCCGTTTATTTCATTTTATTAGCGCAATGAAAATCAAAATATTTGTAGTTTATTCGCGAATACTATTTGAAATATTCCTTTTATTGAGTTAATAGGAGAAAATAGACTATTTCCTAGTTATGTGCAATTTTATCGTACAAAAATGCAGCGATAGAAAATTCCAATAAAATCCTCCTTTTATCTGGAGCTATGAAAATGAAACCCTTTTCATCTAACTCGACATTTTATTTTATAAACAATTTAGAATGCGTTTTCTCGTTGAACGGTCACATCTCGGGCATCAGAAAGTTTACCTTATGACTGCAATACTTGACGTTTTATTTTCTTCTTTTCCCGTTGAGATTCTAATAATGAACTGCTTGAAAGAAAGATTGAGGTGTTGCATAAAACATGCGTAAGAGTACTTCGATTCCTTTTGCACCTTGTTTCGAACACACCCACGCCCTGATTTATCTACGCACATTGCTCTTTATTTCTATACTATCTGATTTCTATTCATTCGCTCCTTTCGAGTGCACCACAAAATTTATTATTCGACAACAAAATAATTTGTCTATTTATAAACATTGGAATAATATTTTTTATTCGTGTATATAAATGGATTTAATATTCTACTAATTAATCATTAAAATAAATGATATTGTTGACATAAATTCGCTGTATAAATATTTGACAAAAATATTAACAAAATCGCGATGACATGATGACATTAAAAAAATTATAACTTTGTTAATAGTTAACATACTACTTTAAAAATTGGTAGCAATGTTAACAAATAAGTGATCTACTAGTCCTAAAAATTGCAACAAATTTGAACGCGAAATAAATTTTTTATCGCCCAAAAATTGGAGCGCGCCACAATTATTTGACTATTTATAGAACCATGCTACAATAATTAGCCCTTTTCATTAATTACCCTTAAATACTAAGTACGAGGCCGTTTTTCAGCGTAATTGTTCCTCAGGTTTGCAATTTATTTTTTGTGTATCTCAAAATTCTCAAATATAGAGCAGAATGTTTGATAGTTTGTTGGATGCGTTTTGTCAATATCTCCTCAACAAAGGGATTGCTTTAATAAAATTCTCGATTTGAAAAATGACACTAAAGGCGACTACCGATTTCTATTTCGCTTACCTACCTACAAAAACAATTTATTTGGCATGCTAGAAAATAATTAAAATGCACATAGATGCGGCAATAAAAATGGTTAGCAATTTCGTTGCGTTTTGCATTGTGTGTGTGTATGTATGTATAAGTAATTAATTCGCTGTTTTCCCTTTTGCAACCATACCGAAAATATAATCCACCTATTTCGCATGAATGCCACGAAAATCCGGCCCACATAAATCACTAAACCCGTATAATATTAAAACAATCATCGAGCGAAAGACTAACAAATGACCGAATCAATTTATCTAAAGCTTCCGCTGGTAATCTTCCCTTTTTTTGGCGGGGCAACTATGCGTCTCTCCTGGGGAGGACAAGGGGACGTTTTGTTATAAAAGTCGAATCGTCAATTCACACGATCTTTCAACTCGAATAACAAATGACATGTTTTCAACTTTAACTTAACACTAGTAAAAAGACTGCTTGCGATCGATCTAACTGTGGATAATCGCCTTCATCAAATTGCAATTTCCATTCCTTTTTTACACTTCACATTTTTTGTACTTCAAATACGGTTTTATTACTTTTCGGGGATGTTAAATGGAAAGCATAACATTTTATTGCAATGAAAAATTAATTACATGAAAAGAAAGCTTAAAAATTTCGGAAATAGCTGAAAGAGCGCTAAAGCTCATAAAATAGCCAAAAATTGTTCTAATTTTAATTTAAAATTTAATAATAACATTTGTGCTATTTTTAGATTTTATTATAGCAACTTTAGCTTTGATTTTTGTTTCAAAATAAAAATAAGTGGCAAAAAAACAGTGTCTCCAATTAAAATACAAAAGAAAGCACACTTGATCTTTAACAAGTGGTGCTTGATAATTTCCATATACTTTGTTCGGTCTAAAATAGATGCGAAGTTTTATTGAATGCCGTAGTACAACAATAGCGAGTTGTTTTTTTCTTAATTGAAACGCGAATATATTTTTAAAGGAAAAATGTATTTTTAGCAGACGAACAAGCAAGATTCTGCTTGTTAATTTAATTATAGTTGATTTAATTTCGGTTTGAGTGATGAAATTTGATTATAATTATTTTTTAACGTGGAGCGAAAGGGAAATTTAATTAATGTAATGGATGATTACACACAAGGTAGATTTGTACGGGTATGAAATGAAAGTTGGCCTGTTTGATATGGCATTAATTTGAGATAAATGAATGGGATAAAACGCGGAGAGGAATCGATGATGATAAACTCGGGCGGCAGCATTATATTTCTCCAACTCGCCTCTATCAGTTTAAATCTGATGATATACACATCTATCATATTTCATGTCGTTTTCACAATAATTATTCTGCTGGATACAAGCAAGATGAATTGGAATCGAGCAACAAAAACGCGAAAATCGCTTTTGTTCACTAATAAAATTGTGTATTTCATTTATGGAAATCCGATGACGTTCTTTAAGACAATCACATAAATCTCTTTCTTCTGCTTGTACTCGGGAATAGATTACATGTTATATTATAAACACCGCAATTTATCTTCCGGGTGATGTTACTTTATAACTCATCTCAGCTTTCAAACATTTTTTAATGACGGTTTTTAAAAAATTGGTGAAGTCGCCAGGGACAGTTCCCATTGGCGCCTTCGCCAAATTTTCAAAATGTTGTTTATTTAGCCGTCCAACAACAAAAAATCAAATTATCAAGTTAAATACTTGTTCGCACTTATCGCGAAAAAAATTGAATCCACTCTAGCGTACGAAAATGTCGTCAATTCTAATCGAAATGAATGTCAATCACATTACATCAGCGATTCTGACTTAATGGCATTATTCAAACCGCGCTTTTACGATTATAATGGCTTTTATTTCTATTACAAGGACAATTTTCTCTCGACTCTCAAAAAAAAACGTGGATTACACCGAATTATATATTTTATTATCAGATCTCATTTTCTCCATTCCATTTCCGAGTATTTTTTTATTCAACTAGGACGAGTCATAATAATCATTGGGTCGCAATCGGGAATTTGCCGTCTGATGGATAAAGCTTCCAAATTAAATTTCAAACTTAATTGATAAAAAAGTACTACTATTAAAATTGTTAAGCTATCTTTGATTTTCCGATATAAAAGAGGGCACGAAGTTTTTCCTATACGATTAAATATAAGTTTCTTTTCAAGGGAAAATTGAAAGGCTTTCACAATATGACTTTGACGGTGGTTTGCAACGTGGCTTTTGTTTTAGAATCTTTCTCTTGCTGTTCAGTTAATTGCTTCGACCTGATTGATGTCGGGATTCTTAGATGCTAATCTTAGACGCGGAAATTGATGTCTTGTTTGATAAATTTTCCAAAAAATTCTAAAGCTTTCCAAAATATTCTTCCTCCTTTAATTGATCAAAACTGAGTTATAGCTGGTTTGTTTGTCGGATTAGAGTCAATTTGCAAATCATAAACGTAACTTTTAGTGGAGTGGACCGTAAATATCATTGTTTTTGAAATACCCATCAATTACCCAATCAATAAATCGTGGATGAGAACAAACACAAACCGGATAATCTCAATTATCATGTTTATGTTTGCATTTTGCCATCCGTCGTCTATAACTAAAATATTATGCTAGTAGACTTTCGGCTGCGATAAATTAATTAATTAAAATAACGCTATCCGCCGATACAGTTCGGAATATCGCCGGACAAAAGGCTTAATTGAAATACACAATTATAGCAATTTGGAATCATAAAGTACAAGTCGTTCGGTAATCGTCTCTGCACAAGAAGCAGCGATTTGATAATTGTGAACAAGTTAGTGCGGACAATGCCTGCAGGAATAAAGGACGCGATATTCAGGAAAGCAGGCGTAATCCTCTTATCCTGTACTGTCAGCCAGCTTGCCATATACTACTTATTTTGTTCACGTAGAACCCTATCAACTACAATATTAAGACCCATACAAATTTCCGCCGAACAAAATAATCACTAAAATTTAATATAAAAATAGCAATAAATAAATTCGAACGATACATTTCACAAGAATCCCCTTTGGACAAGTGTATTTTATATTTCAAAGGATTGAAAGAAATAAGTGCAAGTGGAAAGAGTTTTACATAAGAAAATTCCTATCAGGAAAAATGATGCTCTATTGTGAAAAATGCATCACATTTTTCAGAAAATGCGCGGCATTCTATGCTGTTGAATAAATTTAATAAAATGCCACACATAAATAACTAATTAGTATTGAAATCAACCGCGAAATTTAAACAATACGAAATTTAATTAGCGGTTGTCAATAATTTATATTTAAACGGCTCTAAATATTAAACGAGCGCAATTTTCGATGCGAGACTTTTATATAAATCATCGATGCACCGCGCTTCATAAAGAAAAGTGCTTCACTTGTCGTAAATCATGTAAAGTCAAGTCGACTACGTTCTGACCTGTTGTATCGAATGCGCTAGACGTACTTTTTTATTACTACGCTGTGCCAGCGCATTACAGTATATGCTAACAATAACAGGAACGTACGTCTGCCAGCGCTGCGACATGACTTCACAGATTTTATGAATACAATCAATGTGAATGACAAAGAAGTTACATGCACGTATGTCTTTCGTCTTGTTGTCGTTCAGTGCCGTCGTATGAATATAATCTTTTATTTTTGTATTGCTTGGAAGATATTCTACGCTACTGGTAACATTTTTACATGGCCTTCAATTGATTTGGCGCAGGCGTAATCAGCTGAGAGCCCCAGGTCAGAACCGAATAGGTTTCACTATAGTATGCAAGTTGTCAACCTATATATGCCTTAATATTCCGCACTTTTAAATTTCTAATCAGATTACAAATTAATTAAATTTTCTTCTATAAAATGTTGATCTAAGAAAGTGCTGAACGGCTTCTCTTCAAAGTCGCCCGTCGTCTTCACAGATTTCCCTCGGCAAAGGGAAACCCAATTTAATAATGCATGTTTTGTGCATTGATATTTAGTTTGACAAATAATATAATTTAGTAGAACACGCACCCGAAAGAACAATTTAAAAGCGATTAGGTTAGAGGGATGAAATCGCAATTTATCATTATTATAAAGAAATAATACATTTTCAGCTGTGATAGAACTGTAGTATGTTTTTTTTAAAAGGAAAACTATATCTTAAACGCAGCTTGCACGACGTGACTTAATTTCGAGACTCGAAAACTCGGGGCCATACATACATATTTATGGAAATTTTGAAATACGTTCACGTATTTAATTTTTCTACCATTAATATTTAATACATTTTCCGAAAAATCAATTCGCTGGGCGCGTTCAAGTTTTTCCCTTGTAAATGGAAGTTATAATGAACACAATTAAAACTTGCGAATAAGTTGAAACAAACACAAGTAATATAGAGACATTGGAATTAAGCTCAGTGCCTTTTAAATGAGTCTGATTCGGTAGCCCCTTAATGGTCCTGCTTTTATTACAATCGTTAAACTTTAGCACTTTTCTTGCAAATCAGATTTTTTCCCTGTAAAAATTAAATAGAAACTATCACAAATTTTTGTTGCGGTGCTTTTCAGGCGGCGCTGAAAGCTTTGAACTTTCCACATCTGGATGGATATCATTCTTTGAACGGAATTGATATTTGTTTAACGTAAAAATTGCGAAAATTGAATACTATATGAAATAGAAATATCCGTTAAGTGATTTATTTAGATTGTGCTTGAAATGGAGTTTTAGCATATCCTTGAGTTGATCCATTGTAAGAAGGAAAAACGTTTGAATAGAGAAAGCATAATGCAAAGTCAACAGCATTGTTTGAAGACGGCTCTCGACATGAATTGTGTTTGTTTAAATTCGCATTCTAAATATTTTTCTCCTCAATACGATACGCATACATAATTGTACAAATATTTCTCAGAAAAAACAAACAATCCATTTAGTTGGAGAGCGCGCTGATTTCAATTTAAACAATTCGCCCGAAGAGTGAAATAGTAGTGGAGCTTTCATTTATTAATTCAGCTGCTCGATCTTTAAATCGAATCAATTTATTTGGTCATGTATATGGGGAAAAGGGCACGGGCATTCATTAATAATTCATTGAGGTATTAAATAGTTTACACCTACATGCAGTCCTCCGTCCAACATACTGAGCTTTCATAAAAATTGAATTTCGCGCCACAGTCCATTGACGCACTAAATTAATTTATTCCGTCAGTGTCCTTTTAGCCACAATAATTGCGCATTTCTTTCCGAAGTGATTGTTGAATAATTTCTTATGAAAAGGCACACAAACAAACAAAGTGCATAATGTATGATAGACTTGGGGGCCTTTTTGAAAAGTAATTTTGCAGCACAAAAGAATGAAATATACAATATCCACTTTGTTGGTCAGTTTATTCGCCTATCTGCAAGCGAATTATTCATCTTCTCTGTATGCACACTTTTGAAAAATGTATAGCGACTTGATCGCCATATTTTTACTGCTTATCAAATTTACTACTGCTGCTAAGACGAAATAAGCGCCCAGTATTAAGAAGCAGCAGTCAAACTGGAGGTATTTTATGGACAATATCCTTTTCGGGTTTATTTCCTGTGGCTGAAAAGGCCTCCTCCGCCATTCATTGAGAATGGGGCCGAACGGGTGGCCGAAAAAACCACCCCAAAGCCGCTCCCTGTAGATGTCCCTGTCTACCGCAGTCGCTTTTCTATGAATAATACCGATAAGGAACATCTATAAATTCGTTTTATTGGTAATCAATTATATATTCGGTTATTTTGCATATAAATTATGGCTCCGATCGGATTTTCCATAGGCTTACCAAAACGGAATCTGTTAAGCAGGTCGGAGGAGCGATAATGGAAAAACGCATGTTGCCTCCGAATATCATTTTGATATCTAGTTGCAACGAAATTTTTCATCACACTTTTTGATTTTATTACTTACACCTACATGCATTTCAGCTCAAAGTTAGTTTACTGGCTCAACTATTTCTGAACTTGACACATCCATTACCAGTCATTTTACTTTCTGCTTTCCATGTCACAGCTCAAATTGGCACGAAACAAAAACAAAACACTTTTCGGCGTTTATTTTGCCGCACGAATCAAACCATTAATCACTTCATTACCTAACCTATAAGTAACTGTCAACACTTAATAATGGCGGAACAAAATATCCCTAACAAGTCGCCATTTTTAGTATGACGTCAGTTTAAATAATGGCCGCTTGTTTCGGAAAGTTCCTCCGATCAAATTGACACGAATAAGTGCTTGAATGGACAATATTTGTTATTCAAAGTGATGTCGTGACAAGTTTAGTCAAAAAGTAACAGATTGCCGTCACTGATGCACGTTGCGCAAATAAAATTGCACCGAGAACTGTCACACATAACCTAGAAAAGGTCAGTGCAATATTTGTTCTTTTGTTTGCGGCCGCATACAAATCGGTCGCTTTGCTATTTTTCCTTGAACGGACTAGAGATAAATAAAAACGAACAAGCAGGTGGCAAGTTGTGAAGTAGGAAGCAGTTAAAAGCTGAGCTTTCAACTTAAATTACGGTAATCCAAAACTATTTTGTAGCTTTAAGCAGCAGAGCCAAAAGTTTAAACTCCTCTGGTACACGAAACTCTTAAAACTAAACCGAAACTTTTCGTATGTTTGTTGAGCAAGGGCTTAATTAACTATAGGAAGAATTATGCTGCTAATGTACTTAAAGAATTTTAATCCGTCTATTAACAAAATGATTTACCGCCTCTCTACAATAATATTTCCACCGTAAACAACAAACGCTCGAAGAAAAATTGTTCGAAAACTTCGATAAAATTAAATTCAAATCTCATTATATCGCGGGTGAATCTAGAAACCGATAAAATATCGCCTATCAAACTCCACTCGTTTTTTTTTTTTGGCTTTTTGCTCCTGCTGCTGCATTTGATTTATGTGGCCGTAAATTATTGCCCATAACTTTCATTTGTTCATCTGCGCTGATGGAACCCATTTTCATTGCACAAAATTTTTCAACATTAAGAATTTTTGACCGACCAAATAAATCTGTGTTCAATTAATTTATTGCTTGGTGCGTTTTGTATTTGACAAGAGGCGGCAGCTTTTGAAAAATCGTCTCGAAGCAGCTGTTAATGTCTTCAGAAATAAGAGATCGTTAATCAAGAAAGTGCCTGAGCGAAACGATGCAAAATTATTAATTTAATTGAAGGATCATGTGAAAGCTCAAAGCTCTCTGTGATTTATACAATGTCTAAATGGACCATATATGTTATACATAAACTACAGAATAGGCAATCGGCGAAAATGCTGCTGTAACCTTTGAGTTGATTTTTCCTTGCTGGACGCCTTGTCGTCTGGAATATCAAACTTGCGCTCGAATTCGACTCCCAAAGGCAATGTTCAACCAGCTCGATCGCGATATCTCATACAGGGTGTCTCCGATCGACCCTTAAATACATTGAAGAGGCGCGAAAAATAAAAACAAACCGGTGCGATCAGATGTAAATCGGGCTTGAGTAGGGTTGAATCCTTTATGCTGCACCAATTTAGCCAATTAGTCATGCAACTTGTCAGTAGTGTAAAAACTATTTAGATAGAAGAATATTATTCAATGCCGCATAGAAATTCAAGTTCGTAATAATGATAAAAGACGACGAACTAGTAGTAGTTAAATGCATCAGTTCATTTCTGTTTGAGGCATCTCATATACTAGAACCATTTAAACAAGTTTAGCTCTATAGTGGTGCATCCACATCCTCACAGGATGTTCCCATTTTTCCGCCATCCTCAATCCGAGTCCTTTCTGGCTGCCAAAAGGAGCACTCAGTATGCGGATTGTGATAGTAAATGACGGCTGGCCGCTCGGGATGCAATGTTGTTTGGTGGCTCGCTAATCTGCACGCTTACAAAACTTGCAGCAGCCTTCGCCGTCACATCCTCTCAACTTTACCGCAAATTTATGACCAACTCCTCTGGCGTTTCACTTGATTGTTATAAAGCTGTTTTAATTTCCAAGCAGACGCCACGAAAAACAAAAGCGTACATTTGTTTTGAGCGCCATCTCTAACTGTCGTAAAAGTGTCCACGATTTTTTTGGCACGTACACTTTTAAGTCGGCTAAATTTATTGTTATCCAGCTTTTTAATTTTTTAAAGAAGCTTTAAACTGTTTAAACGCGTCCGGGATTTTTTGACCAATACTTTTTTAAAGAGCTTTCTAGAGCGTCATATACTGCGCACCCGCAACTATTTGAAGCTATTAGTAAGTTTGGGGGAAACCCCGACCGACCCGAGCGGTCGTGTGTGTAGAGATGTCAGAGAAAGGTTGACAAGACCTCATAACAAGTGTCTTAAACACTTCTCATAGAAATGCTTAATTTACCGCTTACTTGATTCAAAACGACGATGAAAAGTTAATTTGATGACGGACTTTCTCCTCGTTTATGAGGTGACTAAAACTTTTTAAGTGCTTTTCATAGTAGAAAGTTGATGTTTTTTTCCTTGCTAATACTTGCCGCAATTTCAAGAAAGCTTCTTGTTTGGATTGTAAAAGCAATTTACTCCTTTTTTTTTCGCTCTCATCCGCTTTCACCCCCTCAACGATTTATAGAAACAGTGTATATTTTAATTAAAAAGAATGAAAAAAAAATCGTCGTCGTCGTTTGCTGAAACATTTCTTAGGCTTGTTCATTGTGTTGCTTTTTTAATGGAAATAGAGGCTGGAAACGCGAGATCGATATTGCATAAAGAGATGGCTTGCATTTTCGCGTTTGTATTATGCGAGAAAAGTTTCTCACATATTTCAAAAGTTATTCAATGAAAATTTGATTTTGGATTTGCGAAATAAATATGTATGCAACAAGCGTGAGGAGAGATGAAGGACAATTTCTGCACTCGGATTTCAAGGAACAATAGCTATTGAAAATTATAGACGCAAAAAATCGCGCGAGAATTTCGCGCTGTAAACTAGAAATAATGGAAAGCAGTCTTTTATTTAGTTATTGAATTTCGGAAGATAGTTTGCAGCTTGCAAGTTCGCAAAATAAATGTAGTAGTTGGACCCAACTTGCTGAAATTCCTTTAAATAAATCGAATTTGATAAGAATTGTTCGTTTTGCGAAAACAAAGGACGAAGTTTATCTCAGTAAAGATTTAGAACTTTAACTGCATACAAATCGATTTTGTTTTCGCAATTAGAAAATAGATAGAAATTTATTAAATTAACTTCAACGAAAGTTTAACTAACGGAGTGCGCGATCCGAGCGGAAAATTAAGTTTTCCGCCTTCATGTTACTTTCGGCACTAGATAGAAAAATAACAATTAAAATACGATATTCAAATCTGCAGCCTCATAAATATGTATTCAAAAATAAATTTTTCCATGCAAACTTGCTCATTAAATTAGATACTGAATAGAATCCGCACAACAATTCAATCTGACATGCTTTTGCATCATAATTATTCATAAGCTAGTAATCTAGCGATTTATTCAAGCAGGAAAATAATTATTCGTGATACATCCGAAGCAATTACCAAATTTCTATTGAGCTTTATTGGTTGGTACATTTTTGATACGCCGTTGAAGCTTTCGGCACCCTTTCGCTTGCATACCTGTCTTGTTTCGTAAAATGTTCAACGCCATGTTTCGAATGTAAATGCGATATGAAAAGGGTCAAGTGTTATATACTAAACTACAGATGTTACCATTGAAAGTGTGGTGGTGGCTTTTTGCCCGCCCTCTCTAAACTACCCTTCAGCTATTGAGCGCCTCTAAAATACAAGCCATCGAACTATTTTTACCATGTTCAGTTTTGACAAAAACATTGTTTAAGTAATTCTTTATGAATTTATTATAAGAGAGTCGGTCCAAGACAAATATTTACGAATATAATCCGCGATTCATTTAAAATGCTAATTCTATTGGTTTAGGCCGAAAAATTCGAAATGTTTAAGAACGCATAAAATTGGATTGTTTTTATATTGCGAGTGTTTATCTCTGTTTGTTTTGTTTCGAGGTCCCTTTGAAATAAAGTGCGTCTGTCCAATTCCTCCACCCCCATCTCACATTTAACGGGGATGTTTGTATTTTAAGTGGGAGAGTGAGTGGCTGTCCTTTTGAATTTCAATTCCACTCAAAAAAATTTCCTTCCAACCATTTAAATTTGATCCGTTAATTATTGGACAAAATTTGGCACTCGTGTCGTCTAATTAAGAAATATTTCTTGCCGGGGCTCAAGATAAATGGGGTGTGCTATGAATTTATATTTTCGCAAACATGTAAAAATATCGTGCAATATTTCCAACGAAAATCCGGGATTATAATTTAAAACCGCATCTAAACATCTAAACAAACAATAAAAATGACGCTCATAAATTCGGTGAAAACGACCCACTATTTCTTAAAACTTATGCATGCAGCAGCGAGGAGAAAAATTCAAACCGAAATTTACTCAATCCTGTTTATTTATTTTATTTCTTCCACTCTTCTCGTCCTGAGGAAGAAGAAAGAATAGCGACGCAATCATGTTATCTATAGCGTGTGCATTGTATACGGTCATATTTGTGAATAACGGTTCGAATTAGGTTTGGGAATTGAGGCTCGTCTCTCATTTTATTTGCGATATACATCAATGGCTTACAAATACGTTTTCCGAAATGTTTTATGGAAATTTCAATTTCACCTTCTGCACGATAAATGTCGTCACTAATTTTATAAACTTTTTCTAATTATCAATTTAAGTTAAGGAGGAGGCCGCTAAGTAATTGGCACCGGGAGGAGCTTTTTTAGAGCGAAAGCTCCTTTAACTTACAGTTCGCTTACCACTTTTATGTTGTTAATTATCTAAGCGGAAAACTAGCAACATTAAATGCTCTGCGGATGATCAATGTAAAATTGATAAATTTTAAGTTAGTTTGTTCGTGGAGAGTGAGGGAGAATTTTGCGTAAAGTTATAATTAAACAACTTGGGTTTGAAGCCTATTTAGTACATCTGGAGTGCTATAATACAACACTTGTGCCCAAAGTTTACTGGGAATTATAAGAATCTCTATCAATGCCAACAAAAACAGTCTTTCTACTTAAGGAAACGTTTATTTATGCATTAGCTTTAATTAAATTAAAATATAATGATAGTTACATTAAAATTTCATATAATAATAATATTGTTGAAGGTATAAACCGAGGTATAAACATAAGTTCAGATCCTTTACGTTATTACTGAGGCGATGAACATAAGTGCCTCAATACTAAACATAAGTTAGCGGCAAGCGCTTCAATTTAAAAAATTGTTACCGAGGCAAAAACATAAGTGCCGCTCTTTAATTTTATTACTGAGGCTAAAAACATAAGTGCCAATTTTTAAAAATATTACTGAGGCTAAAACATAAGTGCCGGACCACTAAAAAAATTCCTGCTGGTTTATAAATTGATCATTAACATCTACCACTAATTAATTAATATATAAAGTTACAAATATCTTACTAAATTTAGAAACCCATTTGATAAGTAAAGCTATTAATATTTAATTAAATTCTACAATAAGCAAAAATAAATCTTTCCGGGTTCACCCTCGTAATTTAATTTGTGGGTGTTTAGCAAAACAAACAGCCGATAAATAAGTAGTTAATGTAAGATTTGTTTTCGCCGTTTGCTTTTTTTTTTCTAATATCAATTTCTCCGGGGTTGTTTACGTCGTTCTTTAATTTACTTGTCAGATTTCCCAAACGCAGAGAACAACAATTGCTATACATAAAACATAATAATAGAAAAATCGTTCTTTCTACATGTTTTGTTTTCCTCTTTCTCACAAAGCGTAAATTAACTTGGAACGAAAAAAATCTTTTTAGATTTTCTTCCTTCATACTTGTATCAACACTGTCACGTCGCGAAACTTCATCGAGCAAAATCATTTTCCATGAATGCACGCAATGTGTGTGTGTGTGTTTAGTCGAAAGTCACACACATTGCGCGACTTTCGTTCCTTTAGGGTGGTTTTATAGAATTTCCCTCGACTACGAAGTCCCCGCCAATGCAGATGTCTGCCATTATTGAATCTATCTCCACACAAGATTGAAATATTTTATTTCCGGAATTAATGTTCCTCTAATTTTTCTTGCATGCAAAAATGTCGTGTACTTTTATCTTATACATAATACATGTCGCTTGAAAAACGCATATACATAATTTAACATAATGTAGGCTACAAACATAGTGTGTAATGTTTTTGTACATTTGGTTTCTCCTCCTTTCCCATTATCATCCACCCTTGCTACAAAAAATTACGAAACGTTTCTGGCAGCAGATGCTTTGTCTCGTTTACTTTCTGGTTATGCTACTCTGTCAACCAAAAAAGCTCTACAATCTAAGCAACAATATGATTGTTGCTGAACGTACCATAATTGTCGCAGTTTTAAGTATTGTTACTGAGGTAAAAAATATAAATTATTGTCGTAAGAAATGTTGCCGAGGTAATAAACATAAGTTCCTCGTGTTGCTGAGGCTGCAAACTTAAGCGCCTCAAATTTAAAGTTGTAACCGAGGCTATGAACATAATGCCTCATATTTAAATTTGTTGCTGAGGTGTTGAACATAAGTACCTCGGTTTTAAACATAGTTGCTGAGGTAATGAACATAAGTGCCTCATTTTTGCCGAGGCAATAGACATAAGTGCTTCTCGTCTTAGGCAGAAATTTTTTACTGTTCATTTATATTGTGGAGCTAAATAACTAATTTTTTGTGTAGACAGACCGAGATAAAATTGATCAAACCAAGCATATCACTTTTTGTTGCTAATACTAGCAGCCAACTAATAATTGAATTTATCGCAGATGAATTGGCAATTAGCTTTTATGTATTCTTCCACATAAAAGAAGCTTTAATTGAGCGTGTGTTAATGCGTCAAACACAAAGTATTGAATCGTGTGATAAATCCGATAATTTGCAAGAATCTGACGAATATTATAAAATCATAAATAAAAGTCGCAGTTTTCATGTGCTTTTATTGGGCGGAACATAAATCAAACCAACAGATGTATTTCGATTCTCGTAGTATATGGGCGAGTATTTTTATTATATCGAAGTTAAAAAGAACGAATCAAAAAGGGACAAATGAAAAACATTCTACTGTAACTGAGAGACCGGCAATTTTTTAACATATGAGTAAACACATTATTTACAGTTGAACTATAATTCTGCGATATGTCAGTTGCGGTACATATCACTGTGAAAAACCTCTTCGCTACCATACATAGACATTTTCAGTTTGTTCGCTCTATTTTTTTGTTTTTATTATTCTTCCACCGCAATTTCCTATTACATTGATTAATAATAATTTAGCAAACCACGCAGAAAAAAAATGTAATTTGATACTATAATTAAAAAAAAATACATGCCATTCGATATTGAAACCTCATATTCAATACTATTACAAATGTTGCCACAAAAGCAAAATCGATATGGAAATAAAAATATGTTTTGAGGGTAAAAATATTCGCAAAAATAATATTGAGAACATAAGTGCCTCACGTTTAAATATTGTTGCCGAGGCGTTAAACATAAGTTCTTTGCTGAGGTAAAACATAAGTGCAGTAATGGACTTTGAGGTCAAACATAAGTGCCTCACTTTAAAATAAAATATTGTTGCTGAGGCCATGAACATAAGAGTCATATTTTGAGGCAAAAACATAAGTAAAATTACTGAGGCTTTAAACATAGGTGCCACACTTTTAAAATTGTTGCCGAGGCTACAAACATAAGTGCCTCGTCATTTAAATTTGCTGAGCCCTCCGACAAATTAAATTACCTTTCTTAACATAAGTGCCTCACTTTTAAACATTATTACTGAGGTTTTAAACATAAGTGCCTCACTTTTAAACATTATTACTGAGGTTTTTAACATAAGTGCCTCAGTTTAAAAAATTCCTAAAACATAATTTCCTTTTACGACAAAGTCGTCGTAGTATTGAAGTGAGAGCGATGGAGGAAAATCTCTAGGACGATTATACTCTAGTTGTATTGCAAAGCTACCCCATAAAACCGCCCCGCAATCCACATTCTGATGTGAATCCTTGAAGGTTGTATTATGTATAAGACACGATGTCAATCAAATAACCGCCTTCGCATTCACTTCACATTTCATATGTGAAATGAATGGTCCACTGTCTGGAAGGTGTATTTGTTCGGGTTAATATATGTACTAGTACAACACACAGATTTTGGACCTTCTCTTCTTGGCTATTTAGATATGCGCTTTAGTACATAAGCAGGCATCAAAGCATCTATAATTCTGATTGCTCGAATTAAATTTTAATCAGCAACTTTACTTTACCTTCCAGCCAATTCAAATCTATTATTATTATTGTTGTGTTCAAGTTTAATCGAAACTAAATTAATTATGCAACAATAATAATAGTTTTTGATATGAATGGAAGTCTAATTTATTATTAAATACGGACCACAATTAAAATAATAATTAATTAAATAATTAATTACCTGCCGATTGTAATATCGCACAAACCGCACATTTACAACCCACTCAACATTAAAAATCTCACTTTCGATTTAATCCTGCACTGGCGAGAGCGAAAAAAAAAATTGCTCCGAACTCGAAAAGCTCGCGACAGACCAGGAAAATGCGGGCGCTGCAAAACGGTTCAACGTCCGTGCCACCACTGACGGAGGAGATTTTCCAAGCCAGCTCCTACGGCGCAGGAGGATCGATGCGTCCATGAGTTGAGAGTATGGAGAGTTTCCATACTCTCCATGCAGCCCCTACATCACACAGATATACCTCAGCGCGAACCTCCCCCAACATATACTGAATTCCTTCACTGAACTACTAAACTAAATACTTGACCTACGAAGAATGCTACTTATGTGCGTGTAGCTAATTTAATATTGATGGAGGGAATTTTAATCGAACGGAATCGTCGAAATAGATTTCCAAATGTATGATGATGGGCAAAGCTTTTGAGCTTTTTCCATTTAAAACGGATTTTTTGTGGTTGAATTTGCAAAATGCTCATAATTTGGTGAGTTCTTGTAATTCCAAGGAGCTTATGAGCTTTTAGCGTTTCTAAGTATTTCATTTTCATATTAAATCCAAATAATTTCGTCGAATGATTTTTTTGTCTCGGAATTATTGAGAATGTTTATTATTTCGGGGGATTCCCCGAAGAGCTTTTAATATTTGCATGCCGGATTTTTTATTGCGGCGCAAATTTCGGTTATAAGTGCTCAGAAGGATGAATTTCAGCTAAAAATGCAAGCAAACTTGCCAAACACAAAGTTTGCTTGGAAAAAGCGTTTTTCGATCCATTACCATTGCTCGTCCTAGAAACAAAACACAAACCATTTTAAATTGAATTCTCAGCAATCATCAATTCGATCTGACAGCTTTCGTTTCAGGCTCTGCACCTGAAATCGATTATATTTGTATTTGAAATTCCCAATAGATGATAAAAGATCTCAGCGATCTGATGGGTGGCGGCGGCGGTGGTGTTGGCGGCACACACAAGATTTCGATAAAATGTTCGGGGGTGTGGAAACCGCCGCCTTCGCCGAAAATAGAATAATGCAGCGAAAGGTGGTGCAATACGTCATATGAATAGAAAGGCAAAACTGGAAGCTGGGGAAAGTTGTCGCCAGCAGCTTCGTTTCTGGGCGAAATGCAATTAATAACGGCCGATAATTAAAATTTCCTACTTTTTTTCCGCACTTAACTGGCCTATTTAGTATCGCATTAAATTTGCAGGTCGCACACTAATTAAGCTGACCGCAAATTACTTCAAGACCGACAATAACATAGTGCGAATGGAAGGCAAAAGGTTTTCTCAGTCCATTGGGGATAAAAGCAAGCGGACTTAACGATTTCTTGTCGCTTTTTTATTATTATTACCGAACGGGTCATTTACATTCAAATAATTAGTTTCGAGTTTTCGCATTATATATTGGATGGATGCGTTCGACCTTTTCACTGTCAAAATCAACATATCGCACCAATATTTTATGAATATCTATCTTTTCATTCGATTATTTACGCTTTATGAATTATAATTTATTATCTAGTCCAAATGTGCATGCTGATTAATAATTTTAACATTATTTTCGCTTTTAACTGCCTCAATATAATAACCAATACGCGTATTTCATAATTAGATAATTTTATAAATTGTGT
The DNA here is from genome assembly GCA_963556235.1 of Cryptophagus acutangulus. NCBI lineage: Eukaryota > Metazoa > Arthropoda > Insecta > Coleoptera > Cryptophagidae > Cryptophagus > Cryptophagus acutangulus. The sequence goes on from OY744569.1 coordinate 6,048,045, forward strand.
GAACAATTATTTATAATCGACAGGCACTTATGTTCAATTGGTCATGACACAACAATTTTTAAAAATAAGTGCCTCGGCCAAAAATCTATCATTTGAGGCACTTATGTTCAGCCGCACTTATGTTTGCTGCCTCGGCATTTTTTAAAGCAGCGCCACTTATGTTTAGCGCTCGAGAATCTAACTAATAATGAAGCACTTATGTTTAGTGCCTCGGCAACAATTTTTAAAAGTAAGTTCCTCGGCCAAAAATGCATAATTTGAGGCACTTATGTTCATTGCGCCTTAAATCTTAAGTAATCAATGCACTTAAGTTTGTCCTAGTTAAAAATCTTCACGAATTAAATTAAATTGCATCGACATTTATATGCTAAGAAAACTCCAATCGAGTTAAATTAAGCGCAAATGTTCCTAATAACTTTGCGAGTTTATTTAAAGTTCGTTTTTCCACCAGAGGGAGTCGAAAGTTGGACAATGCTCAATATGTGCATAGTAAAAGTTGATATAATCCAAAAAGTTTAATATCGTTGCAGAATGATTTTTTTTTATTATTACTATGCTATAATATATCATCAAACATCATAAAAACCTTTTGTCACAGTTTCATTATTGCTTTGATTAAACTTAAATCATGTAATTAAACCGTATATATCATAAAATATAATTTATTCAACTAGGTAGTATAAAAAGTTACTGCATGTTGTAAATTTCATAAAATAGTAATGGCTGGATTTTATGAATATATCTCTCTTCTTAAAGGTGTGTTTCTCATGATACGAATTAAATATGCTGCAGGAGTGACGTGACATTATTATTTAAAATAAACTTGCCATTATTGATTGAAAAACGCGAAGCTTTTATGATAATACTTTCGAATTTATAACGCAAGCACCTGGGCTTTTAAGAAAAGCATCATCCATGCAGCTACTCGAAGAGAATCGATTGCGCCCGATTGAAAATCGGCGCGTTATTCAAACGTAAATTGTTTGAACTAGTAAATTAGCTTAGTTACTCAATCTCTAGAATATACGTAAGTAATGTATATAAACGGATTTATTATAGTACCATCATAATCCAGCATTCTAAACCGAATCCACGTACTCGAGATAAATTTGAATTATCAAACATACATTAAATCTTTAATTAAATACGCTTCCAGTAGGTTTATAATTTACAAGCTCCTCTATCGCGACTGAAACGCTTCTTAAGGTACAATGCATTACGTCTTTGACAATTAGTATTATCTTTGAATTACACCGACGACCGCAATTTGTTTATATTTTTCTTTCTACGTTTGCATTCGGTTCATAATTAAAAAGCAATTTTATTCGCACAAATATCCTCGGGCCAATAATGAAAAAAATAGAGCATGAAATGCACACATAGGGCCCCGTCATAATCTAAACGATCTAGGTGAGCTAATATTTCATTTCCATGCAACATAACAACGCAAACATTGTATATCAGATTTAAATCGGGAATGACGAATAGTAGCATCTTAGAGAATAGGACATTGGATCCATACAAAAACACACTACAACAAATGAAGTTGGTGCTTTTATCGCTCCACACCAGCATCAGGACAAATCTCGAGGGGCTGCTGCATAACTGCGTGGCTAGTGATACACATCCTCAAGATGACCCTATACAACTTAAGAATGCCATCATAACTTTTACAAATCTTGTTGGAACGCCTCTGGAGGAGGCATTTATTATTTAACCACTTGATGAATTTTTAAAATCGGTTTTGCTGCTTTAGCACTTATGTGTATTGCTATTTTAGGGAATCATTATTTCTGATGGGAGTGGAGGCACTTATGTTTGCTGATCCGGCGAGTTTGGGTTTGTGCGCTTATGTTGGGCTCAGAAAATATTTTGTGGTGGGGCTTGAGCGCCGTTGAGAGGGGGCACTTATGTTTATAGCCTCAGCGACAATTTTTAAAGTTGAGGCACTTATGTTTTTGACCTCGGCCAGAGCTTCCAAATATTCTGCACTTATGTTCGTCTCTTGCCCTCATTCCCCCATAAAAAATATTTAAACATCCCAATAATATTTATGGCCTCAGATATCCCTGAAAAAATGGTCCCCAATTTTTTCTGCACCTACTGAATCATTTTTATCGACATATGGCGATTATAAAGCCACGAAAACGCCGCACATATAACATAATAGGTTTTAGTAGTGGACCATTTGGTCTGAATTATTCGCGTTTAATTCATGGCTAATCTTATTAATAGTTTGCAATTTCATATATCTGCATTAATACACATAAACGAGACACAGACACCGCCAATTAGGCAGGCAGCCGGGTTACACAGTGAGGTGGCCTACGGCCAATTATCCAGCCTCCAGCGTTTTGCCTGCACCAAAATAGGAGAATCGACTTGCCGCACTCGGTGGGCTCCATGAAATTGTGATTAGATACCCCTTTGTCAATAAGGCAACAGGATATGTTCATCCTCATCTCAAGACACGCTTTCGCATCTAATTTATTAATGAGTTTCGCAACTTTGCGCTCTGTATCCTGCTAATGTTTTTATTCCTTTTGGATTAGTGTTGGAATTTAAATAAATCTGAATCAACACTTTGTTTGGTAGATACAGCCGTGTACAATGTGGATATTAACGTTATAATAATAGTAATTCCAAACAAGTTTAAGTAAAGCCAATTTGAACATTTCTACTACTACAAACTGTAATGCAGAACGTGAAAGCTGCAATGATCGTAAAATATACTAGATTTGCAGGTATATTTTAGTTAAAACCTCATCTGAATTGCACTTCTCTGCAGGAAGCACAATAATCAACAACTTCGTACATTGTACTGTAATTACGCAATTTTCTTAGCGCGAAAATTCGGCGCAAAATTGCCGACAATTTTTATTTCTGCCGCCGCGACTTTTATTTTTAATTAGAAAATTGCTTATTAATTTTTAAGCGCAAACAAAAACTGATTTCGGTTAATTGAATTTGCTGCGATTATTTCCAATTTAAAATTGCGTCAATCAAAAAAGTGACGACACTGCCCCGCGTTAATGCAAAACTGGGTTCGTTTATTTCAGCGTCCCGGTTTTTAATTTACTGCACTCACAGTTTTTTTTCGATTTTCCTGTTTGTTAATAACAAATAACTCAAAAATTATCAATCAAACCCGTTCGATGCACAATGCACCAGCTCATTTCGCTCGCACGTAGATTTTTCATTAAACCATTCCCGCTAATATAATTGCGTATTTCATCCATCCAAAGGTAATTTGGAATTTTTATGGATAATTGCACTCGTGCATAACGAGGTAAAGTAGTTTCCAGCACTGTTTGATGATGGATAAAGTCAAGTCGACTACGTTCTGACCTGTTGTATCGAATGCGCTAGACGTACTTTTTTATTGCTACGCTGTGCCAGCGCATTACAGTATATGCTAACAATAACAGGAACGTACGTCTGCCAGCGCTGCGACATGACTTCCCAGATTTTATGAATACAATCAATGTGAATGACAAAGAAGTTACATGCGCGTATGTCTTTCGTCTTGTTGTCGTTCAGTGCCGTCGTATGAATATAATCTTTTATTTTTGTATTAGCGTGTCGCTGCTGCTTGGAAGATCTTCTACGCTACTGGTAAAATTTTTACATGGCCTTTAATTGATTTGGCGCAGGCGGAATCCGCTGAGAGCCCGCAGGTCAGAACCAAATAGGTTTCACTTTAGTAGTCTTCTTTCAATCAGGCAAATATTTTGTCGGTAATTGCACTAGTGCAAGACGTGGTAAAAACGCCTGTCTTCGACTATTTGATGTATCGATGTCAGTCGCTGTGTTGGCAATCAACATTTCCTGTCGCTGACCAAAAGGCGGCCCCCAGGAGGCGGTATGGCAAATGAAATTGGTCAGTCACGTTGAATGCACATGACCAGTGTTGTGTTTCCGCTTGTCAACGATGTCGGGATTAGCGATTTGATTGATACTGGATACATTTATGTACCGATATTACATAAGTGTATATATGCACGCGATGGTCCTCTCCGCCACAACGGAAATCAATTGAGTGTAGTTACATGACAGCACGTTTGTTTACTGCGGTGCGGTCGGGTACGGGCTATGGGGACTTGCCAAACTAGCCCCCTATTTATTCGATTGATTTTGCCCGACTAGTTTTCGAAAATTATTTTTCAGTTCGAATAAGTTGGAGCGAATCAAAGTTAAACGATTTCTTTTGCGGCCTCCGTTTGGCCCAGATTAAACTTCCTCACATGCGTTTATCTAACAAAAATTAGATTTTGTGATTTATCGAACTCAGACAAATTTATTATAGGCAGCCCGAAACGGCGATATTTATGATATAGAAAAATGTTAAGGAGAAATATGCTTTTTATATTGAATTTAAATTCAAATCTGCAGTTTGATTTTGTTTTTATTCGGTTTCCTGCAGCCGCTCAACCTGCATATGAAGATCGCTACTGATGTTGACACATCTTGTTAGAGCTAGATGAAAAAGTGCGCTCGCGAATATAAAGTCGCTTAATTTTAAAAAAATACGAAATTTATTGATTAGCTGTTTAGCGCTATACGCTGTCTCGCAATAAAGTGGTAATAAAATCGCACATCGCTCCGCGCATCTATAGTCGGTCCCACCAAAAGGTGGAATTATTCCTCGCGTAGCTCTTTGAATTAAATATTGCCGGTAATAATTATTTTACAAGAAGAGATTATCTTGAATATTGTATGATGTTTGTCTACTCTACAATACTTTCCCATTTATCAAATATTTTATTTACCATCATCGGCTCGAAAAGTTCGGAAACAAATTTCCTTTATAAAGCAAAAAAATAGAAAAACTTGCCTGACTGAAAGTTTGAGACTTTCATATACGAACCTAATTTTAGAAAATCTATTCGCATGTATTAATAATCAAAGATTTTCAAACTAATTACTTAAGAGCTAGTTTACGAACTAACTATTACTAAGCTCAAAAGATTTTCTTGTAGCTAAATAACTGAGCCATCTAGAGTACAATAATTTTCCAATGAAAAATGTTACTTGTGGGAAATTTATATCGAACCGCTGGCTACATAAATAAATCTCACGTTTCTGGCGTGTGATGAATGAGAACACATTTCGAATGGTCAATAAATGTATACAGAGTGTCGTCTTAATATTGTAAGAAAAATTATTAAAATTGTCGGCGGGGATTTATTTATTTGATGCCCGTTTCAGTGAACTTAAATATGAATAGCATTATTATTTTCTTTCACATAGTTTATGATTTATCTCTTCCATATTAGAAAAGTTTCGCATTTACTAGAATAAATACATATTACAGAATAACATAAAATAAAAGAGCGTGAAATAGGCTGTTCGTCCTTTAGACCATCATCACAGATCACAAACAAAATATATTTATATATTTTTTTATGCGCAAATGTCTTATGCGTAAAATTGTCTTTTCCCTTCCTGAAAAAAAATGATTAAAGTCCCAAATATCCACATTGGAACAACAACAGATGCTTGAAATAATTACCAATTGCTCTAATTGTATTCATAAACAATCCAGTTGGGACATTGTTATTAATGGCTTCAAGTTCTATATCGATTTGTTAATTACGGTATTAACGTATTTGCGGGATTTGTTCAATATAATAATATATTTAACAGTAAACAACATGATTTCGTTCATTTCAATTACACTCAACATTCCGTTGCATTGCATGCAATATGCAAATACATTCCAAACCATCACCAAAAATCCATAGATTTTTCTATCAATTAACAAATTTACGAGCGCCAAATTTACTTCAAAAAAGTAATATAGCTTGCAGCAGTCCTAAAGTCAAGTCGACTACGTTCTGACCTGTGGTATCACATGTGCTAGACGTACTTTTTTATTGCTATGCTGTGCCAGCGCATTACAGTATATGCTAACAATAACAGGAACGTACGTCTGTCAGCGCTGCGACATGACTTCCCAGATTTTATGAATACAATCAATGTGAATGACAAAGAAGTTACATGCACGTACTATGTCTTTCGTCTTGTTGTCGTTCAGTGCCGTCGTATGAATATAAACTTTTATTTTTGTATTGGCGTGTCGCTGCTGCTTGGAAGATATTCTACGCTACTGGTAAAATTTTACATGGCCTTAAATTGATTTGGAGCAGGCGGAATCAGCTGAGAGCCCACAGGTCAGAACAGAATAGGTTTCACAAGAAATTGCCCCGGCGCCTCCGCCAGAATTCTACCTGAGCAAAAGCTCATTTAAGCCACAATTTTAGTTCCGCTTAATTTTCAACTACCTTTTTGATTCACTTAATTAATCTGGTAGTTGTATTAAAATTTCATTAGAAATTCAAGTATGAAAGCTTATCGGTCTGTTTATTTCAGCATATGTGAACATACTGAAACAGTTTCGAATAAAGTTATTTAATTAGGTTTATTATTTGTTCATGTGCATGTACTTTCAGTTGAATGCAAACTTTAGTACCCTGTTGAAATTTTCGATTCTAATTTAATAATAATAGTAATAGTAATAATAATATATTGCGGCGTTCATTTATATAATTAGTATTTCAAAATTGACATTAATTAGCATAGTGTGATTAGTATTGACATTTTTGCGCAAATATATGGTTTAATTAGCAATTGGTCGAAAATGCGGTCTAATACAGTTGTTGGGGAAATAAGAAGTTGTATACCTTGCACTTTACTTGATTTCCGAAACTCTTGCAACTATAGAAAGCAATTCTCCTGACAATTTGCACTTTACACGAATAGAAATGGTATTGTTTCAAGAATTAAGCAGCATTGTTCCCAGGAACCCAATTTTCTTTTCGACTTTGCTTATGGGGTCCTTGCCCAAAATAATACACTTCACACTTTTTTTCTTTCCTCATCTCCTTCTGCAGTTCAATTAATTAATTTGGACGAAATAAATTGTCAAAAATAAATGTGAGTAGATTAAATTGGCCATCACAAATTATAACAAAAGTTCGGATGTTGCTTGAGCAAATAATTGAACGAATTTTATTTGTCGCATTTTGCTGCCCCATTTATTGTGCAAACATGAGGACGACGACGAGAGACGGAGACGAAGAAAAAAAATAATTTTGCGAAAGATTAAAGCATATTTTTCTATAGTCTTATATCATATCGATTGTGTACTTGACTGCTGTTCCATTTCCCATCGTCAACTTAAATGAGAGACATTTCTGCTCTTCTGCTATTATGTTTTTCTTTGGCACGAAAAAGAGCTTTTGTCAAATTCTAATTAACAAACTTTTGACTAACTGTAAGATGAAGACGTGGCGGAGGAAGTTCACTGCTATATTTGTGTCACATTATGTCTCATTCTCTATTATAGTGTTATTATTATGATGTCAAGGAATTTAATTTACATCCCACAGGCAAAAATTAATTGTCTTATGCCAAGCGAATTATTATTTAGAACTAAAGTCAAGTCGTTTACGTTCTGACCTGTGGTATCGAATGCGCTAGACGTATTTTTTTATTGCTACGCTGCGCCAGCGCATTACAGTATATGCTAACAATATCTGGAACGTACGTCTGTCAGCGCTGCGACATGACTTCCCAGATTTTATGAATACAATCAATGTGAATGACAAAGAAGTTACATGCACGTATGTCTTTCGTTTTGTTGTCGTTCAGTGCCGTCGTATGAATATAATCTTTTATTTTTGTACTGGCGTGTCGCTGCTTCTTGGAAGATATTCTACGCTACTGGTAAAAATTTTACATGATGGCCTTCAATTGATTTAGCGCAGGCGCAATCAGCTGAGAGCCCACAGGTCAGAACAGAATACGTTTCACTATATTGAACATTTTAAAATAATTATTTACAATCTGAGGTGTATTTGCATATTCATAAGGACCTATGCTAAACATCTGCAGCATTAGCGACCACTTCATGTTGATGAAGGATAAATGCTTTATAGGTCGAAACAAAAATTTGAATTTCACCTCGATGCAAAGCACTTTTATTAATGATGGTCCCAAAAGTAATATTTCCTTTATTCCCCAAAAAAAAAACCACCACCATCACCATACTTAATGAGAAGCACTTTCTGACAGTTCGGCTTCCGACCTCTTCTTTCACCGCAGCGAAAAAAAACTTCGGCGGTCAGAAATTGCCTGCCTTTAGAGGGGCGGTCTATTCATTTCGAATTTATGCCGCAAAATATAAAAGATTCTCCCTGTTCGCGTATCCTGGCAAAAGTAATTTTGACAAATTTCAAGCTGTCTCTTGTACATCGTAAATAGAATCAGTAATATAGTTGTTCTATCTGTCGCAAATGGGGCTGTAAATCTGAGTTTTACGCTTCAGGGACGCAACAGTGGGTCAGAATTCTATCCAATTCACCCATTATTCACATCACACACACCCCTTAATACACTCTCCATTAGAAAAGTCCTGGGCCAGACTGATTATATAAATATATACCCAAAGAAATGATTGTATAGCAAAAAAATGGGCGCAAGAAAGAATAGGGAAAAAACGTCCTGAGCCAAACGAATGGCAGGCGCGTGAAAAAAGCGGGTTAATGCGGCCAATTCATATTGTCCTCCTCGGTTTATGTACAAGTACCAGGTGCAAGCTATCAATTGGAAATAAATGGCAAGTTTTATCCGAACGCGCGGGGATGCGGTTTATTTCGTTACAAAGCGCGCGCGGAAATAAATGTTTTCTCGGTGTATTTAAATGAACCAGACTCGAAATAATTGTGGTGGCGCATTATGTCAAGACATGTGACCTTGAGTGATGCGCGCGCACGCACAGGACGCGCTATATAATAGATCGCTATTCAAATGTGGAGTAGTCGATAAAGCGACTTCAGACCGACAACACAATCGAAGTCGAATAAAAACAAGAAGTGTTGTCTCCATTAGCGTGCAATAAAAGGATGTCGACAATGCTACATCTCACTTATATTTTATCTAGAGTAAACCGTCGCTCTATATAGACCCATAATGCTTTCGTCGATGTGAATTTTGCAGCCTCCCAACATCTGATGTTAATGCAACTTGACCCCGATACATTTAGAGCCCCAAAAATTTACGACGAAGATATTAATTGCATCTGTTACCCCGAAACTTTACGCCTTTGATCGTAAACCGATTTGTGGCTAATTCACTAGTCAAAAATCGTACAATTTTGACACCCTGTATATTTTATTGGGCAACTAAAACTTGATGGAATTAAAAGTCCCGATTACAACCCTACAACTTAGTTTGCTATCTTGCAACTGGGATTTGCTTATAGTTATGGCGTTCACAATATTGTGCTGCACATAGTTGTTTTCTCCGAAACTAAACTTCCAGTTAAGTCGACTGGAGGTTCGTGTTTTTTTTGCGAAATTATTATGTATATTCAAATTCGAATTAGAATTACAAATAAGGGTTTTTTTTCCATTCGTATATGGCGGTGGCGGCGGAGGAAGACATTCGGAGCAGGCTTCGAGTTTGTTTTTAAATCAAATTATCTGCAGAGTTTATTAAATGAACACCTGCTTTTTTTACGACGAAATTTCCATAAATAATTCAGCTAATGTATTTACTAAGTCGTAATTAATGCAAATTCGTGACGTATGCATCCAATTAAATGTTTTGTCGACTGACGGACCCAGATTAGTTCCGAGTTTCGCCGCAGTCGTAATTTGAACGCTCTATAGGTTGATCAAAGCGACTTACTCGATAATATAGTGTTATGATGATCATGAATATGCATGAGCATCGATTGTGTTGTAGACTTAAGCCATACATGTCACCCTGTATGTATAAATTTCCAGCACAGCATGTTTACACTAATTTCCTAATGATAATAAATTTATTTCGACGCTCAATTTTAATTAGATGATAAAAGAGCGAGGTCGAGGAGCTTCCGAGTGTCGAAAAAAAAAATGTGCTGGGAAGGCAAATAGTAATTCCAAACAGTAAACGTAAATATGTACCTTTGTAAGTGTTTAGGAATGTTTATCAAAGTCGGCAATTGCTTGCTACTTGAAGCAGAAAACGAACAAAATAGTTTTTCGCCCGAAAATGGAAGTGACTTAACCAAAGCAGGAAAGAGTGCAGAGTGAATTCCAGCAACGTCCTGCTTGTAAAGTACGGCATTTCCTGTTGCTATTGTATTTCCTATACCCTCGTTTCTTTGGAAAAACTCCTCGAAAAGATACAGCGACTTTTTCGCTTCCACTTATAAATAAAAGTGCGCTTAGATAAATTAGATGGCATTGTCTCAACTTTGCGGCCAGTTTAGTTCCTAACTCCTCGGTGCTATTTACCATTCAATATTCAATTTAGCACTTAAGCCTTCGCCCCGAACAGCTTAAATTATTATTTAGCCATGGCAAACACAAAGACATTAAGATGCTGTTTATATTAAGAGCCCGGTCATCAGCAAATATCTTGTGTAATTAAAACAATAATTATGGCCGAGCAATAAACAACTAGCGCTCAATATCCACTTTTGCACTAAAAACAAAACAACTCTTCGTCGGTAATGAAACCGTTTTTATGATTATGCATTCGAATTAGAAAAACAATTAAACTTATATTGTCGGCCATTATGCGCAAAAATGCATTTATTACGAATAGTTTGCGCCTACCGGGGGTTTCCCCCGAAAAATACAGAGTGCAAGGTGTGTATAAATAGTAGAGCCAATCTGTTTTTCACATCTTAAGAGCCACAAGCGCAAAAGAAACAAGCCGAGAAAAAAGTCGCTATCTATTCAACAAAGTTGAAATAGCAAATCCGGCTGCTGGTTTGCCCGGGGAGAGTGAATCCGTAGAAATGTTTATCTAAAACCACAACAAAAACTACTTTTAAGGATCCATTTATGTATATATTGAAGACAGCTTGAGATCGGAAACTTGTACAATATATAACGTGGCATCGAAGAATAAGTAATTGTGAATATTGTACGGGATGCATAAAACAACACACTTGAGATGAACTGAACTCGCTGGCTGGCTGTGTGTGTGAAAATCGATAGTTTATTCCTGCCATTTAAATAAATGTAGTATGTGTTTCCAATAAAACCCCGGCGCGGCCACCAAAAACCGTCGGCCATCCGCCCCGTCGCCTTCGCCATAATTATTTATCGACTAGTGCATGATGCACTAATCAAACACGAAATTATATTTTATAATTTAAATACTGTTGTAACAAATTAGACTGATAAACATGGTCGGGCTTAATTAGTATTGTTGTTGTTAACTCAGTGAAATGTATGCAAATGAAGACAAACAAAATGCGAGTGGTGTGCGGTCCGAACCGAAATGATGATGGGGGACGGATAAATAAAATGCGGCCGTGTAAATTAATTCGAAATACATTTTAGTCGTTTACTAGTCAGGCCCCCCCGAAAATGCGGCCCCCCGACGATATTTATACACCTGTACTCCGAGGGCATTAAACATTGTTCAAACATACAATGCAAATGAATGGTACATATAAATTATATAAAATCATCGTTAGGGCCGGCCATGCAGCCTCTCTAACATCGTTAACCTCTCAATTAGATCGGTTAATGACCACATAACCACTGCACCACTAACGCGCCATCGTCAGGCACCTCGAGTTTCCAAGAAAAACAGTCCAAGAGACGATAGGGGGTTCCCCCGTTTTATAGAAATGCTTTGAAGCATCCTAATAAAGTCAAGTCGACTACGTTCTGACCTGTTCAGAACAGAATAGGTTTCACTATATTTTTTATTTTGACGAAAACGCATTAATCTTGTAAATTATCGACCAAATAAATTTCAAAAAATACTCGCCCATTAAAAATGCATTCGCTTAATGGCTAATGTGAAAATTTCCCCAACTATTATAGCCAAACTTTTACAATATTGAATTGAAGTTTTTCGTTTCGATATTAAAGGAAAAGACGCACAGCGAATTTATTTGTGAGCGCTAGTAATTTACCTAATAAGTTAACTGTGGTGGCGGTCAGGGGTGAATTCTAGGGGGTCTTTGACAAATGTGCGCGGAACAGTCTCCAACCCTTTTTGGGATAAATGAATTATCTCATCTCGCACGATTATATGCATAACTTACAGCAGACAAAGAATTATTAGAGGTCCGTTTGGCCGCGATTTATTTGTACGCAAAAAATTATTGCCGGTATGAATAAATATTTCGCAATAACATGCAATTTAAATCAAACGTTTTAATTGAAACGTAATTAATTAATATTTTAATATTCATCGTTTTTATTGAACAATTTTAATTTGATGTTTCATTTATATTTAATTTATTATTCGCCTACTATAGTCCGATCCATAAAAGTATAGAACGCGTCCACTCCGCATCAATCTGCGCAACATTTAACTGTCAAATAAAAAGTGAATTCGTCGTCAACTCGAAACTAATTTGTGCCGCTTATAATTTGATGCATAGTAAGCTGTTTAGCTCAACTTTATTGCCACTTTAATGTTTTCAATTATAAAGTTAAGTTTTATGAAAACAGCGAAAGCTATGATAATAAACAAATTTGCCATAAAAATTTAAACGTGCCATGTTTTGTCAAAATAGCTGCAAACATGCGACAAAGAATCCAATTAGACACGACACAAAATCGTATAATTAATTTTGCAACAGTGAAAATTACAAAACATCATCAGTTTCGCTGAAAAATAGTCGCAACACGTTTGCCGAGTGCAATATGCAGCAAGTGCAGTGGCGGCTCGTCATAATTAAATTGTTTATTTTTGCATTTTCAAGAAAGTGTGCAGCGCCAAACATGTGTTCAAACTGTCACCGTGAATTATTAGCGCAAATTGTTAATTTATCGCGTGTGCGGAAAAATATTTAACCCGCTACCTTCGCCAAAATTTTAACGCGCTCGAATTTAAAGCTCTGGTGCCGTTCAAGGTCAGAGGTCTGGAGATTCTGTGCCTGTTTTAATTGATGCCTATTATGGGGATGAAGAAAAGACGCATGTAATGATTATTTATTCTATGTGTAGTGCGATGATAAATGGTTTTTGTAATCCCAGCATAAGCTAGTAGAGGCTTTATCCTGTGTCAGGACTCCTACTTGACAGCAGTGTATGGCATGAAGCATTAGTCCTTGGCGGTATTTCTGGCCATTTATCACCTCTCTTGCACCGTGCAAGGTGCCCTGTCACATCCAGTGCCGACCACTTCTCTCTCTCATCATTTTCCTGGACCAAAAAGATTTTCCAATCACGCCGCCAAATTTTATTTATTATTTAAGAAAGTAATTTGTCGCGGTGCGACCATTTATCTATGGACTTGACTTGTATATATGAATAATAATTAATGACGTCAATTATTTGGTGACTAATTAAAATTAATTAAACTTAAGTCGGAAAAAATACTACGGGGGGGCTGCATAATTTATTTTTGGAAAAAGAGATCTTGATGGCAATGACACTTTATTAAATGGGTTAGTTAATCAAAATTGTTTGATTAATGATCGTTTTTTATGTAGCGACATGAAAATTGAGCAGCTTTATGTGAAATTTGCTGTTTTTTTTCGTCTTCGGCGGAAGATAATAAATTTAATTTGTGTTAAATATATTTCCTAATTTAATTAAGTGAATAATTAAATCCTTGCGGGTGGGCGTTAGACGGAGATGAGTGCTCAATAAATTCTCCGTGTTCTTTTTAAGAGGGCTGCAGCAGAGGAGGCTTGATGAGTTCTTAATAAAGATATGTATTCGTTTTTCCGAAAATAAGGAGAAAAAAAACTTTCTCTTCTTATAAATTTACACTGATGTAATTAAGACAAAGAATCTTATAACTTTTGGAGTTTTAATTACCATTTTGTAATTTCGCTCGTATACTTTTTGGGATACTAGTCCGTATACAAAACAGACTCTTCTCTAATTTATCCTGCTGCTGTTCGCATCTTTGCCAGATAGACTTTTATAGACGAAATTTGTAAATTACTTTTGCAGCTTGTTATTTATTTCGCCGCTACTACTACTTTCATTTGTTTTTAAACTCCATTTATTTTCGCTCCAATATTTTGCAAAAACTTGCTTAAGGATAAAAATAAAGCCTAAGCCAGCTATTAATTTGTCGGAAGCGGATATGGCATGGAGGAAGTCGTGTTTGTATATATATTCAAAGGAACGAACAAGATGAAAAAGAAAAACTATGATTTACTGGATGTCAGCAACATCGGAGGTTATTATCAAATTTCAGGGGATTCTTTTGGTTGTGAAGCATTCTTTTCCCACTGATTTTCCCTTCGTTTTTTGTTAGTCTTCTTATCTGTACATTTACACTCGTCCCTTTGAACAAACAATAGAAACAACAACGGCAGCAGGAGCATAGAGACGTTTTCTTATTCTTAAGCCATATAGAGAAAGGACGACGAGAGTCAGCAGTAGGAGCACATTTCATTTGTCGCCTCCCTGCATTTGTATATGATACACAAAAAGAAACAATTCGAAGAACGCTGATGGTGCCTCCGCTTTATCCTGCAATTACACGTTAAAGGTTCAACGAATGGAATCTGAATGAATTAAAATTATATCGCGTTTCTCATTAGATTCAGAGTCAAGGACAAATGTGTTTCTATTATGTCTTCCTTGTAACAAAGCCGCCGAAACTTCCTTGTAGATATTTTTCACTTTTCCTGATGCTATTAGCTTCGCTCCATTCTTTGATGTTTTCCTCTACGTCCAAACTTAGCTCCAATTTATATCAATCGATTTATACGGTTTTGATATGGGTCCTTCTTGTAAGGACGTGTTCTATGAATAAAATAAATGGCTCAGTCAAAAAGGCTAAGAGTCATTTATTCAAGTCAGATTATCGCTTTGTAATTATCTTCCATTTGGGCGGGAAAGCGCACTTTATCTCTAAATTGATTGATGTAAAATAAGAGGAAAATCAATAGAGGAAGGCAACAATTGTAATTCATGTCAAGTGCAAAATAAAACCAATACAAATTAGAAAGAATGGAGTGAAGCCAAAATTCCGTGTGCGCACCTACTTTACCCAATCAATCTATAACTCAATTTTAAAGCAGCCAAGGAAGGCATCTTCTTTATTGATCAGATTATTAAGCGTCTCTCTTTCTTAGTCGGTGCCGAAAATATACAAGACGAAGCCTCCTTTTTAGGCAAATTAGATTTTCCTTATGAGTATTAAAGCAAAGGAAGAGATATTTCTCATTACACATTTTGTCATTAATGGTGGCCTCGTCGCCGGTCATAATTCCATGCTAGAATAACTTGGAGCAAATTGTGTGTGGTCATAGAATTTCATCAGCGTGGTCCTGATGTTTGACCAAAGAGAGGAGCTGGCAGGACTCCGATGTATGTATATAACGTACGTACAACCAGGAGATATCATACCATGCGTATAATTGCTTTGGGAAATAGTCTGTTGGCTGTTGCTGCCCTCGTACAGTTGTTAAACCATTTTATGCAATTGCAAATCGGACGATTTCAGGCCTCAATGAACCAGATCGAATCATTATTTATTTATTTTTATATTCCTGCATGTTGCTAAATATTTAAAATTTTTATTTTGGGGCGACTTTAGCCTCCAGGGAAATTTTATTCAATTTGAGAGTTTTTAAATTAATAAATCTGTCAAATTTGACAGTTATAATTGAGAACGAATGCTGATACTTTCAGGGATGCTTTATCTATCCAATTAATGCCTTCCTTCCAAATTTGAAAGTTCTAGCATTATTTTGAACAATTTTCTGAGCGGAGGTCACTTTATCTGACCTCCGGTTGAGTCTCCATCAGAAAAAAGTTCTAGATCCTTGAAATTTGGAACATATGCCAACAATAGCATTTATTTTAATTGTGTTAAATGTGAAGACTGTATCTTCTTTATTTTTTATTATAATAACGAATTTATTATCCTAACAAATTTATTTTAAATTGTATCAAAATGTCTTTGTTACAAGAATTTAATAAGAACGTTTAGAAAAAATAATGGTGCTACATGTTTTCCATCCTTTGCGAATGGAAATTCTTTTGGCAATTAAATTTTTATTCAGAAAACGTGACTAATTGAATTGTGTGTGTTTAAATATGTTTCTCTCAACTGTTCTCTATTGCAAACTAAATGCAGATTTGTTTACAATTCAATGCTCCCCTTATTGTAGAAAACGTAATTAATTCGCGAAGCGAAAATGAATTTCTACTTTGTACTGCAATATTTAATAAAAGTACGAGTTATTTAAGCAACAGTGTATAAACATACACATCTTTTATCTGAAAGCGAATAAAATGTCCATTACAATAAAAATACACACCTAGTTGCACATCCAAAGCACAGCGTAATATAAAATTTCATATTGCACAAAAGTGCAACAACAATCCTACCGGGCGGCCCAAAAAAATCGCTCTTAAAAAAAACGAGGTAATTTCCTTGAAGGAGTATGTCATCAACATTGCCGCCACGTCGAACCGATAAAAACCTGTCGGTCTAGCTAGATCTAGATGTCCTTTATTTTATGTAATATGTATCTATATGAACGTAGCGACGTTTTTTGTTTTGGAAGAGATTTTCCATCACGATTGGATGTCCGGCAATTGCGTTTATATCGCAGACAGAAAGGGGGGCCACTGTCCGCCGACTTTCCACATTGGCTATGACAGCAATGAGATATTGCAAGAAAATGCTCGGGATATAAAACAATTACGTGGCACTCTTCTCATACATTGTGTGACAATTTCGCATTTGAAAACAATATTTCAATCCCGAGCTGCGACGATTTACTTTCTCGTCGCTCCGCTTTACACAATATAAACATCGATGAGTGTGTGTGGATGGAGAAACGGATAAATGGTCAAGGAGATTTTCAAGACAAATCCTGGCAGGAACAAAAAATAAATCACACTTCGGTGTGCAACGTCAGGGCACCTGGTGCTGGCTGGACTTTCATCTGTCCTTTTCACACCGCTTTTTTTCCCTTAGTGAAACTGTGTTTTTACAACAGGGCAATTTGGGCGATTTTTTTCACTATTTTTATACCGTTCTGCCTCTCGACATGTTTCTAGGAGTTAAATTAAAATCTGACCACTTTATGTGGGATTCATTTATCTAAATCCGTATAGAACGAATTTATTTTGAAAAATTATTAATTAAAGTGCCAAATTTGACAGGTTGTATTTGAGATAGGTTGTTGAAAATTTTAAGTATGGATTAGTAAGCCAATTAGTGCATTCGTCCCAAATTTCAAAGCTCTAGCATTATTTTAAGTATTTTTCCAAATGATTTTTTTTTTCTATGGGGTTTTTGGAGGCTACTACTTACAATCGTCCGAGATCCTTGAAATTTGGTACATACACCATAAATAGTGTTTGCTTGAGGTATATTTAATTTCAAGTCTGTATCTTCATTAGAACCACCCTTAAATCTGAAGAGAAAACTTGAGAATTGAAAGGTGTCAATTTTTTGACAGTTCTAGTTGAGGTAGAACGATGAAAATTTAAAGAATAGTTTACTAAGCTAGTTAATGCATTTGCTCCAAATTTAAAACCTCTAGCATTATTTTAAATATTTTTAAAAATTGAGATTATTTTCTATGGGCTTTTTGGAGGCTACCACTTCCACTCGTCCGAGATCCTTGAAACTTGGTATATACATAGATAATATGGTTTAATGAAGGCCTGTTTGATTTCAAGACTGTATCTTTATTAGAACATTTTTAAATCTGAAGATTAAAAAACGTTAATTTTTAAAATTTTCTGGTAACTAAAATTAAATTCTATATCATTGTTCTCCAGTCTTGCAGATGATCTTTCACCAACAATTTATTAGAATCATGATTGCGTTCATTAAAATATTGTAATAAAAGGTAATGGAATTGCGACACCGACGACACACACATGCATCAGCAATTATAAAACAATTATAATTTAAGCACACTTGAAAATTCAATCTACCTACAACATTATAATATTCTTTGGCTTCAGCTTATGCAGATTGAGGTTTTAGGTGAAAGTGTGGTTAATGGAATCGCATATCCATATTTATAGCGCCAACCCTCGAAACTTTTCCCAATGTATAAATAATAATAATAATAATAATATTTGCCACATTTCGTCAAATATTTTAATTTCGACGCCAAATGCATAAATTGCGAAATGTGTCACCCCGATTTCATGACTAATTACTAGTATTATGAATTAATTCATATGTCGTTAGGTGTGTGTAATGTGTGTGTGCAAAATCAATCGATGAATCTCGGCTGCATTAATTTCGGCTTGACTAAATTTAATTATACCCGAAAAGTGTACAATCGCCGACAAATTGACTGGTACAAATGTATGCAACCAGCAATATTGCGATAAAAAGTGCTTTTCGTAATTCGATCAAGTCGTAAAAGCAATTTTGGCACTCACTTCCCAATCGATACCCTTTCTACATGCAAAACATAATTCAACATTCGCAGGGAAAGAGAGCAAACGGAAAAACAGCAAGTTAATATGAGCCAAATTGAAATTAAAGTGCACAAGGGCTAAATGGGCGATTAAGCACCAACTTCTTTCGTTTCAATTTCGCTAAAATAAATGTTCAATGTTTGCAAGGGAACAACTTGTGTTCGTCTGCATATCGCATTAAATACAAGTACTGTATAAGTTTTAAGTAAACAGATTGTTGCAGATACTGTGTTATTATGTACTTATTCCCGGGTATCTACACTTAGTCCAAAAGCTAAGAGTCGGAGATGATTTCGGAGCGTGTGGGGGATGCAAAGTTGCTTTAATTAACCTATGTTGACTTACACCACCACATAATCAATAATTCTAGTTTCGAACATGATTAAATAAGTTGTTCTCCTCCAACGAAGTCTCCCAAATTAAAATACTTTTATATTCTAGCGACGAGACGGAAATTGTGATTTGTGCTGCCAGAAAATATCCTTGCGGTCTATACATAATAATTCCCTTTCTAAAGGACTTTTTCTTACGTATATAAAGTATTAAGTCGTCAGCGAAATAAAATTGTGACTCTAGACGTCTATATCTACATTCTGTGCATTCTTCTGCCAAGTCAGATTACCTTTTGTTTTATGACTGCCGGAATGGCGACGAATACATCAGAATTTTCTTTAATAATCACGTTTTTTATTACCCTATTATAACTCAGCCCCAAAAAAATATCAAGACTTCGTATACCGTGCGAAATTGTTACATTTGGCGACGAGGATGGAAGACAGCGACCACGAAAGTTAAACATGCAACACACAATACACGAGTTTAGCTCGTGGCGCCCTCTTTGAGGTGTTTGATACAAGTAGTAGTAAGGCGCTGAACCTTTTCTTTACTGGCAGTCGAACCATCTAGGGTTCGAACCCTATCAAAGGATTTTAAATATTTTTTTTATTTTTTTTGAGGCAAAATATTCGTGCAACTAATAAATTATTGTGTTGCCAAGAACAATTCGCAATCAGCAAGTGCTTGATTCCCATTCTGCGAGCAAAAGTGATGAATTTAGTTTGTTTAGAAGCAATTATCATTTAATTATTAGTTCACGTTGGCAAATTAAGCAGTTCGGAAAGTTTTCGATAATCGGAAGAAGGACTTCAAACAAACTGAAATGCAACTACACACAGTAAGTTAAAGGCGCATTTCAGACGGAGTTTTAGTTGGATTATAAACGAGTACGGGAATATACACGTATAAATGTGTGCAAATGAGGTTTTGCATATTAGAAAATTGATTTGAGAAGACGCAATTCAAATTTTCCCCACACACCACACACCCAGATTCATATCTTCCAGGCAGATTTTTCATGACAATAAACAGATTATGTCTCACGAATTATTTATATTCCTTATTCGTCAGGACGTGATTTATTCAAGTTCCACATTTTCCCATAATCCGGATTTGAATCACAATGGGGCCTGTAATTTGGGCCACAATTTTTTCCATCATGTAGGAAAATTTTACGATTTTTAAAGCTTTATCTTCATTAGAACATTTTTATTAATGAGTGTTTTTATTTAAATCAAAGTGCAAAAATGCTAGCTGATGATTCAAGCAAATTCTTCCGCTTTATTTTTACAATTCTATCAATAATGCATTGTTGTAAAATTAATCATCTTTATTGAACTATTTATTATCAGTGCATTCTTCTATTAGTGCAATACTGGGCGATTTTCTCTGAAGCATTAATTAAATATGGACGAAAATTCTGGGACAAAGCAGGCAACCAACAATACACGCCACACAATTAATTCGCATTTAGCAAATAATAAAACGACTTCTTTGATATGAAATTCGTGAAACTGTGCTGTTAGTTTTTCTTGTTTGCTCAGTTTTTAATAATAAAACTTTTATCCAAATTCAGTCTCTGCAATTATCCAGTTGAAATATTTTAATTAAAATCGCTAAGGCAAGTTGGTCGAAAAAAATTCACACACAATATTAAAAATGTTCGTTTGTTATTAAAGCGAACGCAAAGCAATAATTTCTTTTCGTAGTTTTTTACAGACGCAAATATTTTATAATTAAATAACACCCTGTAGATGCGAAGAGATAGGACTTTAGCGACAGAAAAGTGGGAAATTCAGCTATAAATACAAATAATCGTCAATGCAATTGCAGTGCGCGCTTAATTAACAATGAAGTCTCTAGTCTTCGTGCTTTTAGTCGCAATTAGCATTTCCAATCGCATTTTGTAAGCATCCCGAAATTCTAATCAACATTTAATAATTAATTGGTTAATTAGGTGCGAACCGAGTCACATTCATCGATACGGATATCGGAAGGCCATCGATGAGGCCTCCATCGACAAAAATTCAATCACCACCGAATTAAATGACGCCACCACCACCGCGACCACCCCATTTGTCGATATCTACAACACAACGGCTCAAAACGAAAATACCTACATTACAATCACGCAATCGACTGAAGTGCCTTTGACTCAAGAAAATCGTAAGTAAAATTCGGATTCAAACCCGCGCTTTCGCCATTTTTCTAAATATTGTCGCTATTTAGAAACGACTTGCGAATGTGGCCTCATGCGAACCCAAATTCACATTTACGACATCTCAAATTTAATCGCAAATATTACGTTAAAAAAGCCCGCATTTCCCGCGACAAATGTGCCACGAATGAAACGGTGCAGAGTGATTTGCCAGGATGCAATCAAAGAGCCACATTTACACGACTTGCAACAGAAAGCCTGCTTTATGATGAACACCGAAAGATTCGTAACTGTAAGCGATAATTACTAGTTTAGCGAATTATTCAAAATCGAAACGTTTGCAGGGCTTTTTGTACAGCAAACCATGTGGCTGGAACCATAATTGGAGCTTCACCGGGTTCGCCGTGCCTGGAGCGCTTTGCTGCGAAAACCAGCAAATTGTGACGTGTGACTTTCTTGCAGACCCTTAATTCGTATTTTTGGATGACAACGACTCAACGCAATGGCCAATGATTGACTTACTTAATAAAATGCAAGCAATATAATTATTGATTAAATTTCGTCGGTATTTTGTATTCATAAAAATTGTTAAATGGCGAGTGTACAGCCACCTCTGCGATATATAAATACGCTTCGCGTATTTTATTCAAAAAAATAAAGCGCGACTTTTATCGCCTTTTATTCTGCAAGCGCTTAATCGACCACGAAAACATTTGTGATTTATTCATCAACTTTTAAGAAATATAATACCTACGCAAGAAGATTTTCGGAGAATTTTGATTCCCTACCCCAAAAAATCCTCATTGATTTTACACCTAAAGCGCCATTGCACCCTTAAGCTGCCATCTACATAAAACTTCCGCACTCACCAATAGATGTCCTCCCCCAAACGACCTCGATCAATAAGCTCGGCCGCTTCGCGGCAGCACTACTAGATGGCGCTTCCTGAAAGCTCGCAGGATGGTGCGAAAGCTCTCCGCTAGATGGCGCTCAGATAGTTGCTGAAAATCCAGACGCATTGAATGTTAGTTAGTGTAAAGCTAACAGACCGAAGTCAAGCAGCAATGCGCTTATTTAAAACGAGATCAAAATTGCTGCATTGTTGCTGCTTTGATTAAACTTGTATTGACACCTGTAATGTAGTTTTTCGCGATCGGTCTATGACGTAGAACAGTATGGTCCGTGCAAAGCTCGATCATACGTCATTCCTTCTAATTCTATGTACTAATTATATCATCGTTTATTGGCTTTAGCATTTAGTTGTTTTTATATAATATAGGGTAGTAGGATTCAATCCGCCGGGAAAACGGTCGTAATTTTAAAGTGAAGGACTAAATATGGGGGGTTTTATTCGCGAATGGAACTGCAGGTGAGTTAATATGGAGTGCATGGCGATTTTCTGTTCAGTAGGTCACTATGTCGAGTTAAAATATCATCAAAGGGTTTATTTTTTAAGGGTAGGATTTTTTTGTGGAAATTTAGATATTGATTGTTTTATTTACAATTACTCGCGGAATGCTACTTATTAATTTATGTTCGTTAAGCTAAAATCAATTTTTGGTGCTAGTCGGCATTAGACGCATTTTGTAGCAACATTTTTGAATTATTAAATAGTTAGGATTTTTTTGGAGGGGAATTAAAATTGGATTTTATTGATTTTTTGGCAAAATTTTAGGCTAGACTGCTTTTTATTGATTTTTTTGAATTCAAATTCAAACCAAAAAAAATTCTATTGCCTTCAAAAAAATTTTACTACCCTTAAAAAATTGATTTCTTTTCGAAAAAAAAATTCTAATATTCAAAAAAAATTGATTTTTCATTCAAAAAAAAGTCTAATACTCTAAAAAAAACTGATTTTTGATCAAAAAAAAAATTCTAATAACCTAAAATAATTGATTTTTGATCCAAAAAAATTCTAATTCCTTAAAAAAATTGATTTTTGATACAAAAAAAAATCTAGTATTCTAAAAAAAATGATTTTGGATCTAAAAAAATTCCTAATACCCTAAAAAAATTGATTTTTAATCCAAAAAAAATTTCAACGCTCTAAAAAATTGATTTTTAATCAAAAAAAAAATTCTAATACTCCAAAAAAATTGATTTGGTCTCCAAAAAAAAATTCTAGTACTCTAAAAAAATTGATTTTGTCTCCAAAAAAAAATTCTAACGCTCTAAAAAAATTGATTTCCTATCCAAAAAAAAATTCTTCGAGTATAATTAGTGAAAACAATTCCCCCAAAAAAAAATTTATTTACCTCCCTCAATTAAATATCAATTTCCCCATAAAAAATCGTAAAATTTCCACCTAATTGAAAAAAGTGTTTGTATCGATAAAATTATTCCAGCAAAAGCATAAAAAAATGCACGAACAAATGTCCAAGTTCAAAATACACACGACACGCAAACAACAACGATTTTTGAATAATTCACACATAATTTCCAATCACATTAGTTTCCTTCAGTCGATTGTTTCCAATAACGTCAGACGTCACAAAAAAATCATTATTTGTACAATTTTTGATAATTTGCTAGATGAAATAATGGATTGGGCCTACAGCGGCGTAAATACAACAGTGCCCCGAAACGCTGGACCCGAATGTGCAAATTTCCTGATACCGTTTTGGCGCCTAATTGAAACCGGTTGTGTCCTGATTTTTGGATTCGCTTTGCTGCAATGGAGCTACAAACGGATCCAGCTTCCAGCTGCGGCTTATGTGCGACGCGATCGCAGCGGTCGCAGAACCCTTCTGGTACTCATGTCTTTGATTTGGGGCATGGAGATTGGATACAAATTCTCATCCAAAACTGTGATATATTTGTTAAATCCATGTCATGTTACTACAGCTGTACAGGTATTTTTTTTCGAAAATGTTACGATTTAGTTTAATTTTGGGGGGTTTTTTGAATTTAGATATATTTATTAGCAGCATCACCGAGTAAATTAGTAACGTCAGTGTTTCGCGTTCATTTGTACCTTTTGAATGGGCCTTTATTAGCTTTTCTGTTCCCCGAAACCGACACTAGAATTGTAAGTATTCGAAATTCCCGCCAAAAAATTAAAGCGCCAAGTTTGAATTTTTAAAGCTACCTCTAGAATCTGCAATTTATTGGATTCAGCATGGAATGATGTTTGTTGTGCCTTATTATCTCTTACGTCTTGGAGGTAAATTAATCCCAATTATTAAGCAATTAATTAATAATTATTTAAATAGGTGTATACAACGTAGAAGAATTCAACGATATTTCATGGTTTGCTCTCAGCTACGGCATCAACATGATCTATCACTTTGCATTCCTGCAAGCGATTGCAATTGTAAGCCAAACGACCCCAAAAAATTATTAAATATTTTGAGGGATAATTTTTTGCAGCCGACTCAAGTGAACTTGAACCACATGCTGTGCCCGGCCATTCTGGACCCCTTTGAAGGGCAATTCTATCGGACTTGTGCCGTCATACACCAAGCAATACTTTGTCCAGTATTATGTAAACTGTTCTGTTCGATATCCGCATTTTTCCTGACGAAATTCCGACCGACCAAAGTGAAAACGACACTTTGCTGCGAAGTGGCCGCCGCCGCCCCCAACACGAATGGACAGCACACCACTCCGCATCCCCATCAGCAATAAGTACTATTTTATTTGGTTTATATTTAGGGTGCCTATAAACGTAGCAGTACTACTAATTAAAATTGAACTAGCTCGAAAATTTCATTAATTATCTTCTTCTTATAACAAAAAAGAACAAAAAGGATTCATATCAATATATTGCAATTTATGAATATTATTAATAATGCTCAGCGAGAAGTTGTTTGGTTTGATTTCAGGCTAGTATAGATTTTAAGACAATAAACTAGGTTTTAAAATAAATACGATTTGGAGAGGATTTTTACGGGATGGAATTTAAGCCCAAAAAAATTAGTTTTCGGGCAGATAAATTACTTAAGTCGAGCTGCAATGTATTTTTCGATAATCCTCTTCATTAATACTATAAAGTTACCTAAACTTCGATATTTAAATTCCTCTAATAGTTTTGTTAAATATTTTTGCTTTCAATAATAAAGAGTATTAATATGTTTGTTGCCCTTTTTTATTAAAAAGGCCTAACCTGAATGAATAATTTATTAATAATTGCTATTCACAGAAATACACTTCTTATCAATTAATTCTTACATAATATTCATACATGATATATTCATTCAAAATAACAAAACGAAAAACCCTTCTCTATAAATTAAAGTTAGTAACAAATCATGACTAGAATTATTGTAATTAGTGAGAAGTGACAGCTAATTAACATAAACAATAAATGGAATGCAACCAGCAATACATTTAATTATAATCAAACGGAATGCATAAGTATTAGTAAACCCAAAAACGAAAAATAGCCTAAACAAATAAAATATCAAATGATACCTGACAAAATATATCACAGAGAACAGAAATTATAATATTATGGTAACATATTCGAATTCTACTACTTGCCAGATCTAGATATAAAGGCAACCATGGTCTAAAATTAATTTGTTGTAGGACAATGATTTTTTTGTTCGGTGGAAAAATACATTTTCCAAAAAGCAGCAGCATAAAAAAGGCCAATTTGGCACATAGTCACAAATTAAAAATCGAGTGCGCTAATCAATAATCCATTCAGTGCAACAAATTAAAAGTCCCTTTGTAAATAATATCAGGTCACTATTTTTATGGCAAAATCAACTGCATGGCATAACACTCACTTATCATTCAAAATTGCACTAAACGTATTCGTATCGTAGTAAATGTAAAAAGTCTATCCGATGCCGCAAACAAACTAGTGACCACTTCATCTGGAAAACTTGTCGTAGTCGGACGTGGAAGTGTGTGTTGTTGGTTATTCGAATAAAATGTATGTATTATTTATCACATGGGCAAAACCTAACTGACCTGGAAACCATCTTTTAACAGACGTATAAATCTCTCTCCATCATCATCATCGTCGTCATCTTTCCTCTTCCTTTTAATATTTAATAATATTTATTTTAGGCTACTATAGTTGCTAGTATTTTATGTTAGCCATCGAGCGGCGGTCCGAGGTATACCATTGAAACTTCGGTGTTGCCGTAAACCGCTGACACGGTCGGGTATAATTTTTTGTCGGGCAACCCTAAATTAATTAATTTAAAATAATGCGTGAAGGGGAATACTATCGAGCGATCGCAAAAAATACTTGTGGGCGCTGTATATTTAATTGCAAACGTATTTAAAAAAATTCCGCGGTGAGTGATATAATTTTTAGGTTATGTGTGAAAATCGTTCAAAAAATTTGAAATTGTTGGCTTTTTATCACTAACCTTGGGCCGCATTTGCATGTAGGGGTGTTTATCTCGTAGTTTTCAACACAATAACACATTTATTTAACTTAAATAACGTAATCTTAAACATTTAAACGCCTTAACACAAGTTTTCAGAACAACTGACAGTTCGACACCATTTTGAAACAGTGTTGCCAACAATAAAATTATAAAATAACTATACACATTTCTTTTGTTAATAATAAATGCAATTAATAATACCGTTAATTGATATTAGCTTGTACTTTAATAATAAATTGTTGCTATAAAATAATTGTAAGTTATTAACAAATTAAAAATATACCGCCATCTAGTGCACATTTTTGAAACCAAAAGTGCGACAAATTTTGCCTTTTCGCGTATTTTTTGCAATCGATCGATAAATTCATTAAAAACATAAATAATTAATAGATTCGAAACTGTACGTTTGCAATTATAATTAAATTATTCGATTCTGTAAAATTCCCAGCCTTAAAAAGTAAATAAACAAAACTAACCTCTAAATGCAACTCCTAGAAACTCATAATTCTTCTCAAACGACAACGTATTATCATCGCAGTCCAAAATAACCCGAATTCGTTCGCCAACCTAAAATCCCCCTTAATTAACAAACATTTAATCAACACCACAACGTTTTACCTGATACTTAGGGGCATTATTTAGTAACGGATAATTTCCTTGAGCATCCCCATTGTGTAACAAATGATTATCTACCAGATTCCATCCCCAACTCTGCTCGTCCGACCCCAGTAGCGCCACATAGCCATGACACTGCAACGGGGCATCCTTGGTCGCAATTCCAATAACTGCAACCGTCCCAAGGGGGCCTTCCCATATCACTTCCCAAGCATGTCTCCCGTGTCGAAAGCCTATTTTACTCCTACTTGCATCTGTGCTTTGTGCCACCGGATTCCGATGCAACGTGAATCCGTTCGGTTTAATGTAAATGTTCCTAGAGCAATCATTCAAATTCCAAGCGTGATAAAAGGCTCGCAATTTCGCCTTGTATGTGGGCACTGATGAGAGCAAGTCGGACTTCAGTGCTTCTTCGGCCAGTTTTCGGATGCAATGCAATCGCCACACGTCGTTATTTTCATCGTTTAAAAAGTCGTACCATCGCTTACAAACTAGCGAACAGTTTCGCAAGTCGTGCAAGGATAAATAAGAGAAAATCACTTCTAAAACATTATCGGGCACTAATGTTGCTATTGCGGCATCCATTTTTCGCCAAAGCACGTTGCGCTAGACGAGACCACCTTTAACATATCCGCAAATTGTTCGCTATATCACAACCGCACTTAATCACTACTGAACTAATTTATACGCCTAATTAGAAGACTAGTTAATACGAAAGTACTTTAATTAGTTGTAAGCATTTAGAGGTAGATTCCTTAACGCTGTCAAGTGTTGTTGACATTTACTCGCAGTGCTACCAACGGTGACAGCTGATTGCTCTCAGTCGGTAAGTGGTTGTCAAAAGAGCGGCACGGTTTGAACCACGTTAATCCTAGCGGTAGATCCATGCATTAGACGCAGCGTATCCCACGTGAGTGGTTGTCGGCCAATGAGCATCGACACTTTGTGCCCGCCGACAAGCTCATCCTGCACGAAATCGTTCATTTTTGGAAGCGCGTGTACGTGTAAATCAAGCGACAAATCCGAATTAACCTGTACAGAATGATAGTGTAATATTTGCGGCATTACAAGAACAATTCGGTTTCGTTTTCGGTTCGCATGATAATTCAGAATTGCCAGTTGGAAATGTTGTATTTCTAGAGTCGCCATTTTGGTCGTGCTGTGAAAAGGTGCGAATGGTGTGCTACAATTTGATGAAAATTCTGCTGCTTTGTCGGGCTTTTCTCCAGCTAGAACTTACGTAAACGTGTTGTGCCACTTCTCGAGATGACACAGCCGAATAATACAACGAACTGGGTGATCCAAGGATCCAATGGTAAATTTTTTTGCTTTGTATTGCATGGGTTTGCGATCAGCCCGTTTGCGTTTCCTTAGATGCTAACCTCACTATATTAATAGATTAGCGATCTGATTAATTTTTCGTGTTTTGTTGATGCAGGACAACCGCAAATGTTCAAGTTTGTCCAATCGGCCAACAAACCGATCACGGGGATCATGTCGGGGCAACAATTGAAGATTTTCAAATCGCCTGGATCGCATGCCGACACTTCGCAGGTATGTTTATTTACAGTTTATTAAATTAGGGGATGATTTGGGGGTAGTAGTTTGTCAAAATTTGTTCGGGGAAATTAAAGTAGTTTACGTTGGTGGGAATTTTTTGCTCGGGCGAATATTTTATTAGCGCTAATTTAGTAATTTAATTAATAGCGGGAATTTATAAATAATACGATTTTCTTGTAATATGTCATTTATTTTGCGATAGTGTCATAATTTTGACAGATAATTGTCTTTGCATATGGGCGCAGGTTGCCAACTTTCGCTAACATGGCGCTAATGTTTAAAATTTGAAATTGCGCGAAAAATCCTTGAGTAATTTGAAACCGAGCTAATTTAATTAACAATAATAGAATTATGCAACGGAAATTTTATTTCAATGCATATATTAGTGACTATTCATAATAAGAAGTCGGTTAAATGTGGCACCTGCACCCTTATAATGTAACCCCTTCCCCATCTGTTGCTTAAGAAGACACGTGTGAGTGTGTTACAAAATCCAAATCGCAAAAGATTACAGCAACAAAATCAATAGGAAATTTTCACATCGGAAATTGCGGAACATTTATGTATATAAAATGGAAAATCATATTGATATCTGTGTGCGGATAAATTTATGGTTTAATTTTTCTTTGCTGCAAATTAAGTAAATAATTGTAAATATTTATTGGATGTCGTTTTGGTCTTGTTTGTATGAAATTATATCGCACTCGACGAGATAGATGATATGCTTGAATTAGATTCGATAAATGAAACTATCTCGGAAACTATTAAATTCATTATAGTCGAATGAAAGGCAAATGTAAACATTGTTAATTTTATCATTAATAAGTAGAGTTGTAATGGATATTTATCGCTGCTTTAATCAATTTCTATATTTATAATTAGTATCGATTTTAAAAACCGCGTATCAGGTGTATGTCTGGTTGCATACTCGCTCAAACTTTTTTTGCGGGGTAAAACATTTTTTTTTGCGATTTTTCAAGCTAAATAATGTTTTATTTATTTTTTGTGTAGTGAATTTGCGAGATTAAAATGCAAATCTGGCACGCACCCTTGCTCAGTGATAGTAATCGATAAATTTACCGAACAAATAGCTGAATTATTAATTCAGCTACATAATTAAATTATTGCGCTCTTTTATTTCGAATTAAAATTGCGTTTGTGTATTTAAAGAAACGGTTTGTCCTCGACTCAACAAAACAATCTTGCCCGTTTTAGTAAAAACAAGTCACACACACTTTTAATGCTTTGAACAAATAAATACTTGTGCCAATAAAAAATCCTAGAAGTGCTTTTCAACGGCTATTTTAAGTTGTGCATTCAATACGAGAATTAAATTCTCGATAATATTCATTTTCAGCGAGTTTTCGTGCTTAATTCGGACACTGGACAATTTAAATGAGAACCGGAAATAATCTGTTGTTTTTATTATAATTTTTTGACGCCAAGATTTAATCTGCGAGTTTAATTGCTGACCTGGACGACATGGAAAAGGGAAATTTGAATCGATTTTTCGATAACAATGCTGCACAATTTCGAAATAATGTATGCATGTGCGTTTTAATTCAATGGAAATTTAAATGAAAAATTATTCATACTAGTTATGCAATTATTTGCCAGGCATAATTTTTACCTTGTTTTCTGCATTGTTTCCAGGCGTTTAGTGGTACGCAGGTGTTAAGGACTATTGGCTCAACTGTATCAACACCAAAAATAGTAACAAGTAGGTGGCATTTTGAGTTTGGCGGCAATTTGGTGTTACACTGGTTGCCTACCTTTTGGGGAAAATGCAATTTCGTGTTATACCGGTTGCCTACCTTAAGGGGAATAAGGCGATTTGTTGTAACACTGTTGTGTTGGTTGTCTACCTTGAGGGGAAAATAATTTGATTTTCTTTTGTAGAATCGGTGCCTATGCCGGTTGGGGTCGGAAAAGTGACGAAAACCATTAGATTAACGCCTTCACAAATGGTGAGACTAATTAATTGATTAAATAGTGTGTTAATTAGTGATTTGCAGCAACAAATCAGGCTGGGCAGCCCCAACATCCCGAAAAGCCAACAACAAATACACAACAATACTACGATACCTGTTATATCAACGCAAAAAACAATTTCACCTCCAATCTTATCAAGAAAACGGCAGGAAGATCCGTTAGAATTAGACTATTTGCCTGAATCGTAAGTTTGGTGTTATACTGGTTGCCTATCTTGGCGGAAAAATTAATAATTAATTTTTAGTAAAAGAAGCAGAAAAACAGACAGTAAAGCCGGCAAAGGTTTACGCCACTTTTCGATGAAAGTGTGCGAAAAAGTGAAACAAAAAGGCACCACAACGTACAATGAAGTCGCCGATGAGTTGGTGGGCGAGTTTTCGTCCGATGCTGTCGATCAGGTAATTTCCCGTCAAGTATCAAGCTGGAAACTAATTAATGCGATTGTAGTATGACCAGAAAAATATTCGAAGACGCGTCTACGACGCGTTGAACGTGCTGATGGCGATGAATATTATTTCGAAGGAGAAGAAGGAAATTAAATGGATTGGTTTGCCGACGAATTCGCTCCAAGAATGCCATCAGTTGCAAAACGAAATCAAAAAGAAGGAGAAAGCCATCAAAGAGAAGCAGAATCAATTAAACGATTTGATATTGAATCAAATCGTGTTCAAGCTGCTGGCGCAGCGGAACAAAGAGGCGGAGAAAATACATGGTGCCCCCGTCACCAATTCTTATATCAAGCTGCCTTTCATTGTTGTTAGCACAAACAAAAAGACTGTTATTAATTGTAGCATCTCTAATGATAAGTGCGTGATTGCCGCTACGTTAATTTGCGCGGTTTAATTGATTTGTGATTGCAGGATGGAGTATTTCTTACAATTTAGCGATAAGTTTGAAATTAATGACGACGTGGAGATTTTGAAGTCGATTGGAATGCTCAAGGGTTTAGATACGGGCGAATGTTCGCCGGAGGATTTGGAGAAGATTAAAACGCTTGTACCGCAATGCGTCTGGCCATATGTTGATGGTAAGAATTTCTTTTGTGAATTTATGTTATTAAATTGATTGGCGTAGATATCGCGAGTGGAAAAACGCTGGAGGCAGCAGGCTCAAGTTCGATGATGAGTTTAAGTCCGGAGGACTTCGTCGAGGCGACTATGGACGAGGAGAATTCGCGTCCGTCGTCTAGTTTAGATCCGATGTCGCCGAGTGGTGCCGAATACAGCGACGACGATGTCGATTCGGACATTTCCAGTGATACTGAGTTGAACTGAAGTGGTAAGGTTGAACTAAGTGATTTTTCTCTCATGTGTATCTCAATAATTAAATATCTGTCCAAGAATTTTGAAAAGAAAATTAGGATTTTGTATTCTGTATAGTTTTTATGTCGGATCAATGTTTTTTCGGTTGAAATAGGTAATTGTGCACTGATTGTAATTTATCCTTGTTCACTTTTCGAAGGCGAAGTGATGAGAAAAGTGCTTGATTTTTCTAGTGGGGCCTTCTGGCGCCTACAGTGCATGTTTTCTAGTTGGACCAATATTTTACATTCAGTTCTTCTATCAATTAATTCCAATAGAACTTTGTACATAATTTACAAGTACTTTTTGCGTAGTCGATTGTGTAATATTTTTGTATATAAAATGAATCGATTTTTCTGTTACACTTCAAACAACAAGTTACGTAGGTTTATTAATTATTAAATTTTTTATTATATGATATATATTAATTTTCTAAGTTTAATTGTTACAAACTTCTTGGTTTTCTTATATTATTTTAATTGATTATTTTCTGTACATAAGTATTTGCACTTTTTGTCCGAAAGGGGCGTGAAATTCATTAAATATAAATTGATTGTATCAAGACGAACTTTGTTTAGTTCCAAAAAAACAAAAATATAACATGTAAAAATGCCATTTTTTATTTTTTTCATAGTCTTAACGCTTGATTTCATTTACAATTAATTGCGATTCTAATCCTAAACATGTAGTACAACAAAATTAACATTTTCGAACTGTGATTCAAAAAAGAATTTTTGGTACCTAACAGTATTTGGTAAAATTGTAAAGATATTCCGGTAATAAACAATAAAAAACTACACACCTCCATTAATTCAAATCTTCATCGTCGAACAAGTCCTCGAAATCTGCAATTACGTCAATCAATAATAAATTAGCCCTTCATGTAATTAATTACCATTGTAGAAATCGCTGTGCACGGCCCGTTCGTTCGCTGTTAGATCCATCAGCAATCCAGTCGAACCCCCAGCCTAATTACAACGCAAATTAGCACCTAATCATCTTTGTAATCATTCTTACCTCTTCCAGATCCATGAAAGGGCCTGCTCCTTCGGGAAACATTTCATCAACAACAATCGCAGGCTTCATCTTTGTTATGCTCGATATAACCTCAAAAAGTTTGACA
Organism: Cryptophagus acutangulus; assembly: GCA_963556235.1. Lineage (NCBI taxonomy): Eukaryota > Metazoa > Arthropoda > Insecta > Coleoptera > Cryptophagidae > Cryptophagus > Cryptophagus acutangulus. The sequence goes on from OY744569.1 coordinate 6,080,867, forward strand.
GCTCAACAGTATTGCTGGTTGCAGACACATGGTGAGTAAAAGTTTAATTAAAAAACGCTATTAATTTATTGTTAAAAAGCAACAATACTAATATAAATATAATAAACAATAATTACAGCTAATAAATTCCAAAAGGGATAGTTGAAATACATTTGATAAAATTAGTTTCAAATGTTGACAATAATTGGCACCCCTGCTTCAGTATTTTCAAAATGGTGGTGCGAGACAAATTAGTGCAGTGTTAATTAACAATTTGTGCAAGTTGCAGGGGATTATAAACCGCGAATTATTATTCCAAATCGTCGTCGTCGTACAAGTCGCCGAATTCGTTATAAAAGCCAGCGTGCACCGTTTTCGTTTCAGTGCTAATTTTCAAGTCCTCGATGAGACTCTCAACCGCGTCAATCTTGAATTGACTGGTAAATATGTGGATTATCAAGTGGGATTGCTTACATTGTCGGCATCGGGATCGATGGGGCTTCCCTCAGCTCCATTGGGAAACATTTCATCAATGGGTAAGCTCATTTTGCAAATTCAAATGTTATATTACGGTGACAGGTGAAACAAAAGCGCGCTAGATTTGAATTGAGGTTAAAATAGTTGAAATTGTTATAGTTTTATTATAAAAACGCAAACCACACGTACAGTCAAACAGATCGGTGAAAAACTATATAAAAACAATCACAAAATATTGCCACTAGAGATCCTTGGTAAAAGTATAATAAAAATCGCTAAGCAGCTAATATCACAATACTGAATTCAGTAGCATCACACTCGAGTTTCGTTAGATAATAGATCAGTGTAGGCTATCGCAATTGCGATAGTTGCACTGCAAGTCTCTCTTGGTAATTAAAAATAGGACAAAAGTGTGCTTAATCCTAATTTACATTTAAAAATATTAAACTACTAATTATTAAATTGCTTAATTAAAGCAACTGAAATTTTTCATCGGAATGTAATCCTCTTCTCGTTTGGTTTCGGTAAACCTAAAAAAAGCCAAATTAATATAAGAGTTCGAATGCAATGCGATATTTAAAACACTCGAGGGTTAACGGTTTAATGATAAAAGAAAACAACAATTTATCCCAGAAAATTTATTTCATTAATTAATTTGTCAATAATAATAATAATCTGCACATTATATAGTAGGCAACATGTACACTTATAATTTACAGCTTTCACAGCCAATCATGTTCAATCAGACCAAAGGGTTATTAGTTATTTTTAAAAAAAAGGTACAAAAAATATTCAAACTACGGATTAGTAAAACCGAAACTTTTGTAGGCTGTGCAACTATGTACATTGATTGAAAAACTGCGGGTAGATAGTTAAGAGTAGACATATTAGTAAATAGATTGAATAATTAACGAAGTACACAAATCACAAAAAGTTGCAAAATTAATTCCTTTCAAACTTTGTCAAACGAAACAAATTAGAATTAATTAATAAACAACATTAACTAGACTCAACAAAGTAAAAGAGATTATTGCAACTACAGCACGCGGACAAATAATATGAGAGAGAGAATTTAAAATCGTGAGCCGTGGAGTGTTTTGAGGACTCACATGGAAAGGTAACCGCGTGCTTGGCAATACCGTCTTCCATACAGATAACCGACGAGAATCATTACGATTAGCGCCACTAGCACGCAACCCACTGCGATCGGCACGACATCTGGTGTGGAGGAACCTTCGCAATCCAGAGCTGCAATCAATAAATTAATAAGTCGCCGCACTGTTAACAATTAATTAATTACCTGTCGAGAAATGATCGCCAGTCGTGTTCCTAAACGCTTGCAATTGCAATTGACTAATATGCAATACGCCTTTAGTTTCACCAGCCAACGTAATAGTTTGCTGTTTCAAGCACCGATAGGAGTTGGCCAAAGGCGTGTTAAATTCAGTACCATTATGAACAAAGTGCAAATAATCTGTAACTAAAATACGAAATCAAAGCTGTCGCGGATTAATTTTAGTACAAACCATTAGCGCCAGGTGCCGTCATATTAATCTCACTCCTCATATCTACCACGGAAAACTTCGAAGCATTTGATTGAATAGTAATAGCCAAACTGCTACCACGACCATCCAGTTGGAATATGATACCCTCTTGTGTGCCATTCTTCAAATCGCACGACCCCTTAAATTGAGCCTTGTCTTGCAGATTCATTTTATGCGTCATGTTCGCCTTGTCGGTGAATTCCAGTTGCAATGCCATTTTCAGCACCAGACAAGTGCGATTCGTGTTGGTGTAATTCAAAGCCCATTCGCCGGCGGTCGGTGCGGGCACTGGCGTTGGTTTCAGGGTGGTTGTAAGGGGGGCAACTGTGGTGGTGGTGGTGTTGGGTGCCGGGGTTGTCGTAGAGGTGGTCGTGGTATTATTTGGTGGGGGTGGGGCCGGAGTGGTAGTACTTGTCGTGGTAGTAGGTGTAGGTTTTGGGGTGGTGGTAGTAGTAGTAGTTGTACTAGTTGTAGTTGTAGAATTATCTGGTTTTAGGGTAGGTTGTGGCGGAAACTCTCCTGCTTTTTCTGTAAGGGCAAAACATTTTCAGGTTAGGTAGCCATATTTTTGACGTTCACGGCCGGCCATTTTAACGAATTGACATTTAACATTTTATCAATTTCCGAAGAACCGGATGATTCACAATTCACATGACTTCCTCCATTCGTATCAATGTCGTTTATTTAGTAAGCTTGAGGTCATGTAATTCCCCGAGTAACAAAAAATGGTCACGAACTGCTTCAGTATCCTGACGGGATATCGAATTACATGCATTTGTTTATCAAACTGCAAACAAACGTGCATAGATAAAAGTAATGCCGAGCAACAGTAGCCAGACTAACTGTAAATTTCCAAAAGTAAACAACACCTTATCGAAACAAAAAAATGCAAGCAAAAAGTGTTGCACTTTTTTGTTGGTGTAATTATTACAGTTACAAAACGGTGAAATTAAGCAATTCATCACGCGATGACCTATGAACGTGTCCTTCTGAACTAGAGTGAAAGACAAATCAAATACTAAACGCCTCCCGATCAACAATGCAATGAGGTAAAAATAAAACTTACCAGCAGCAAAAGTTCCGCATACAAAGAGCAACATCAGTAGTTTTGTTCGAGATAGCATGTTTCTTGTAGTTGAAAGCGATTCGCGAGAAACGTAACCAAACAATTGCAATTATAACAAATATAATTATCACTAGACTGGATTTTTAATCTGCGACTGCGTTTTTGTTGAACTTGTTCTGTTTTCTGCGTGGTAGTGGTAGGATAAAAGAGAATGAGGAATTTTGGCGTTATAATGGTGGTAGCATTAGATGCGCTTGCCCATTGTGGATGTCGGTAAATGCGTTCTGTAATTGTCGGTAATGAGTTGAGAGCTACTGGATACTAGATGGCGCAGTACTTGCCAGTGTTACCAACTGTAATCTTATAAATTATTGCCATCTATGTGTAAGTAACTGAACTAAAAAAAAAATGTTGGTCGGTATAGTAGAGTTCTAACTACATCTTGATTTGAATATTTTCATAGTTTGTACAATTCTTATAGATGGTGCGTTAATATTTTACAACTAATTTATTTTTCGGCTTGTTTCAGAATTTACAAAATTAATAATTAAGATAACAAAAGAAAAATAATTAAGGTAAATTTTTAGTAGTTTTGCTTTACCTTAATTATTTTTTTTTAGAAAAAACTAATCACACGATTGACCTGAAACATGCTGAATATCTTATTTTCGACATGCTTAATCACCCTGCCAAATTTCATGAAAATCTAATTTTTGATCGAAAACGAAAAATTAACAAAGACTATAGTCTTTGTTAATTTTTCGCCAAAAAATCTTCATCTCTCAGATTGTTATGAAACTTTGCATGGTGATTAAGCATAACAATATTAAGACATTCAGCAAGTTTCAGGTCAATCCTGTGATTAGTTTTTAATAAAAAAAATAATTAAGGTAAACCAAAACTGATGCTAAAAAATTTCTTAATTATTTTTTTTTTAATAAAAACTAATTACACGATTGACCTGAAACTTTCTGAATATCTTAATTTCGATATGCTTTATCACCATGCCAAATATCGTAAAGATCGGAAAAAAATCGATTTTTTGGGCCAAAAATGAACAAAGACTATAGTCTTTGTTAATTTTTCGTTTTTGATCAAAAATTAGATTTCTCTGAAACTTGGCAGGGTGATTAAGCATATCGAAATTAAGATATTCAGCAAGTTTCAGGTGAATCGTGTGATTAGTTTTCAATAAAAAAAAATAATTAAGGTAAACCCGAGGGTAAACCAAAAAGTGCTAAAAATTGACGACCTTAATTATTAAAAAAAAAAAAAAACTAATCACACGATTCACCTGAAACTTTCTGAATATTTTTTTTTCGACATGCCTAATCACCCTGCCAAATTTCATAAGAATCTAATTTTTGGGCGAAAACGAAAAATTAACAAAGACTATAGTCTTTGTTCATTTTTGGCCCAAAAAATCAATTTTTTTCCGATCTTTACGATATTTGGCATGGTGATTAAGCATAACAATATTAAGAAATTCAGCAAGTTTCAGGTCAATCGATTGATTAGTTTTTAAGTAAAAAAATAATTAAGGTAAACCAAAAAATGCTAAAAATTTACCTTAATTATTAGTTTTCAATAAACCATTTTAATTATTTTTTTGGTTTGTTTCAGAAGTCATAGGAATTTTGCATCTGCAACAATTGAACTACTTATGGAAAAGAAGCCGAGAAGGGCAGATGCTACGTATTTATTTATAAGTTTCTTTCAAGAAGTCGCCTTACAACTTATACCACCCGGTATAGTTAGCATGAAACGACTGGCCATTTTGCACTGATTTTAAAAATGTGTAACACTCTGTATAAAAATGTTCCTAAACCTTGTAATTAATTATTTAAGATATTTTTTAAATGTGTCAATATCTTTTGTAACACTCTGTATAATTGTATAAATTTAGCATTAATATGTTGGCTTTTTTGCGCTGCATCCAAAATGGTGCAACACTCTGTATAAATGTCTCTGTATAGCTTGTAATTAATTATTTAAAGATATTTGTAAAAATGTGATTGTCATTACGTATAGAACACCCTGTATAATTGTACATTTTATTGCTGATTCATGAATAAAGAATTTTTACTGAATTTTCTGCGTTTTTGTTTTCTTTGAAACACCCTGTATAACTAAATAAACGTCTAAATTACACCAATTGAGTTTAATTTTCCCGCCAAAATCTCTTTCAGGCGTAAAAACTACGTGAAATATGTTTTTGAAACAAAATAAAAAATTTGGAGAAAAAGTCCTCTTGATACACCCTGTATAATAGTAGAAGGGCTAAAATCTCTTCTCTCTGCATCGCCTGTATATTTTGTATCAGGAGCAAGTCGAATCTGCGCATGTGCGACACCTCCTCGCGTTTCTGTGATCCTGCTAGCAAATCCAAGATTTGCATGTTTTTTCCCGAAAAATTTAAACAAAAATCGAACAAATAAAAATTTTCGAGAAAATGTTCTCTTGATCCACCCCGTAATTTTTGTCCTCTTGATACACCCTGTATAAGTATCAGGCGCATACCTCCTCGCCTTTCTGCGATCCTGATAGCTCATCCCGGATTTTCGTCGATTTCAGCGTTTTTCGTTCTTTTTGCAGCTCGAAACTTCGAAAAACAACGAAAAACGCTAAAAATCACGAAAATCTGGGATGGGCTATCAGGATCGCAGAAAGGCGAGGAGGTATGCGCCTGATACTTATACAGGGTGTATCAAGAGGACAAAAATTACGGGGTGGATCAAGAGGACATTTTCTCGAAAATTTTTATTTGTTCGATTTTTGTTTAAATTTTTCGGGAAAAAACATGCAAATCTTGGATTTGCTAGCAGGATCACAGAAACGCGAGGAGATGTGTACTCCTGATACTTTTCCCTCTATTTTACGTGACAAATCGAATTCTACAGGGTGTTTTAAAGAAAAAAAAAACGCAGAAAATTCAGTAAAAATTCTTTATTCATGAATCAGCAATAAAATGTACAATTATACAGGGTGTTCTATGTGTAATGACAATCACATTTTTACAAATATTTTTAAATAATTAATTACAAGCTATATACAGACATTTATACAGAGTGTTGCACCATTTTGGATGCAGCGCAAAAAAGCCAACATATTAATGCTAAATTTACACAATTATACAGAGTGTTACAGAAAATATTGACACATTTAAAAAATATCTTAAATAATTAATTACAACATTTAGGAACATTTTTATACAGAGTGTTGAACATTTTTAAAATCAGTGCAAAATGGCCTGTCGTTTCATGCTAACTATACCGGGTGGTATTAGTTGTAAGGCGACTTTTTGAAAGAAACTTATAAATAAATACGTAGCATCTGCGCTGCCCTAATAAGAGTTGCACAAGCACGTAACACGAACACATTTTACTTCTCGTCTTCTTTTCCATAAGTAGTTCAATTGCTGCCGATGCAAAATTCCTATGACTTCTGAAACAAACCAAAAACTAATTAAAATGGTTTAATGAAAACTAATAATTAAAGTCAATTTTTAGCACTTTTTGGTTTACCTTAATTATTTTTTTACTTAAAAACTAGTCACACAATTCACCTGAAACTTGCTGAATATCTTAATATCGATATGCTTAATCACCCTGCCAAGTTTCAGAGAAATCTAATTTTTGGTCGAAAACGAGAAATTAACAAAGACTATAGTCTTTGTTCATTTTTGGACCAAAAAATCGATTTTTTCCCGATCTTTACGATATTTGGCAGGGTGATTAAGCATATCGAAATTAAGAGATTCAGCAAGTTTCACGTCAATCGTGTGATTAGTTTTTATGAAAAAAAAATAATTAAGGTAAACCAAAACTGATGCTAAAAATTTACTTAATTTTTTTTTTTTTTTATAAAAACTAATCACACGATTGACTTGAAACTTGCTGAATCTCTTAATTTCCAGGTGCTTTATCACCATGCCAAATATCGTAAAGATCGGAAACAAATCGATTTTTTGGGCCAAAAATGAACAAAGACTATAGTCTTTGTTAATTTCTCGTTTTCGACCAAAAATTAGATTTCTCTGAAACTTGGCAGGGTGATTAGGCATGTCGAAAATAAGATATTCAGCAAGTTTCAGGTGAATCGTATGATTAGTTTTCAATAAAAAAAATAATTAAGGTAAACCAAAAAGTGCTAAAAATTGACGACCTTAATTATTTTTTAAAAAAAAAACTAATCACAGGATTGACCTGAAACTTGCTGAATATCTTAATTTCGATATGCTTAATCACCATGCCAAATATTGTAAAGATCGGAAAGAAATCGATTTTTTGGGCCAAAAATTAACAAAGACTATAGTCTTTGTTAATTTTTCGTTTTCGACCAAAATTTAGATTTCTATGAAACTTGGCAGGGTGATTAGGCATGTCTAAAATAAGATATTCAGAAAGTTTCAGGTCAATCGAGTGCTTAGTTTTTATGATATGAATAATTAAGGTAAATTTTTAGCAGTTTTTTTTTTATATTTCAAAAAGTATAATACTTACAGCAAAACCGACTAAATCTTTGAGTTTGTGAGAGTACAATGTATCTATATAGTTAGTCAAAATAAACAATTAGTGTTTAATTAAGTTAAAAATTAATTAAACTTTATAATGATTTTTAAATGCAATCAGCAATACAGAATTTATAATAAAAATATTTAAAACCAAATAAATCGCTGTTTAATCATAGCAAATAGTATTTGTGTACCATAATTCATTAATTTGTAAAGTTCCCAATACAAGAAATATTGTAATTTAACAATAATGAATATTATTAATAAACTATGTGAAATATCATGTTAAAACGAACGATAACGTAGTTATTGAATTGTTAATTAGTTAAATTGCAAGCATACCATTAGAAGTCTTGGTGAATGTTGCGTTTCGATGTCTATATCATTCTGGAAATTCAATGTTATTGTAAATACGTCTAACTTCCACCGCGCACAGAAATATACTAAACAAGATTCAAGAATTGAGTCTGCGTTGTGCTTGCATTAATTCGAAACGTTAAAAGTTTGAGCTTGCATTGGATAAAACTTGCGAAACTTCAAAGATTCCAGCGCTTCTAAATTACAGAGCTCTGTAAACACACCTACGACCTCTAGTTCCGACTAGTACTAACTCGTTAGCGACAATTACAGAGCTCTGTAAGCACACTCGCGCTATCTACTGTCGAACAGCAGTAACTCGATACCAACAATTACAGCGCTCTGTAAACACACCTGCGCCTTCTAGTTGCGAGTCGAATAAACTCGTGACCAACAATTACAGAGCTCTGTAAGCACACCTGCGCTACCTAGTTTCGAGTAACAATAACTCGCCACCAATAATTACAGGGTTCTATACAATAGTTAGGCAACCACCAATACATCCCACAAATACCCGTAGCGGTTCATACTGAAAGAAATAAAAATAAATGTGAAATGACAGAATTTTCCCACTAAAAGAGTGGAAAATTCAAATTTGAAGTACATTAAGACAATGTTTAGAACCGCTATATATCAATTTATTTGTAATTTATTAAAAAATAAACACATTAAAGCAATAAATAAATGATTTCTTCATATTTTTTTTGTCATGGACGCACATTAATTAATGTATTTCTTTTAGTATTATAATTCTGTGCTTAAAATTAAATTATATTGTACATCGCTCGTTAATGACAATTAATTAAAATAATAATACATTTTTTTTGTTTGTTTATTTTAGTAGAGATCAACTCTGAATGCAACTGTGCATTATTTCCTCTTGTTTATTTAATGATAACAATTTTTAATTAAATGTATTACTATGCACAGTTACATCCGGAGCTTATTTAGATAATGTTAACATTGCAATTGATTAATGAATTAAAAATAAAGCTTGATTATTTCTTAAATTAAAAGCCCTCTTCGATTTGATTATTATTATTAGTTAGTGTTGTGCGTAATAATTGTTGCAATGTTAACAATATCGGCATCATGAAGGTATTTTTATTGTGAATAGTATGTGATATGCAAAATGCACCCCAAACGAAAAACAAAAACAAATCAGTCCTACCAACAGCACAAATGTGAAAGGTTTCCCTTTCCGACAAAATTTCCCAAATTTTGGTTTTGTTCATTTTTGGATAAAATCGTCGCAATAAATTTTCTTACAAATCTATATTTATAATTATTATAGTTAAGTATTAATATTCTAAACTCTATGAAGTACAATTAACACTTAATTAGTATTACTATTTATAACAATATCTTTTTATTTTTGCAATATGCAATTATGTAAGAATACCAGCAATGTAACAGTGTGTTGTTTTATTTTTATTACTATTAGATTTAATTTTTTTCTTTAATTACAATAATCATTAATGCATAGATTTTTTTTTTGTTAATAATTAATTTCTTTACTGTAAAACAAGAGTCCAAACAAAATATTTACATAATTAAATCAAAAGCACATTCGCCCCTATCACAACACGAACATTATTTCTTTTAATAATTAATATTAATATTATTATTACATACGCAAAAAATGTCTCTTAGAATTATTACAAGACAAGTAATAACAAGTTTTATTATTGTAATGCGTCGAGATATAATGCAAACACTCATTAGGCAGATTTCGAAAAAGAGCGGGCCTCAAAATTGCGCAGCACCGGCCCTGCGCTCTATTTTCCCGCCCTTTCTATTCAAACTGCTTAATGTGGGATTGGTTGTTGATTTGTGGCTAAAGCAACCTACAGCTTATTATTGGCAGATTCAAAAATTTCATTTCTAATATATTTAAATTTAAAAATTAATATGAACTGCTCTAGAATTCGCGAATTTCTTGCTACTATTTAGATTTGATGGCTAAACTAAAAACTAGCTAAGTAGACCGCCATAATGTTTCTTAACTACGAGAGTAATCTTTGAATTTGGTTTGAGAATTAAATTATTTAAAAAATGATTTTATGTATTATTTTTTTTTGGGTTTTTTTTGGTTTTGAAAATGGCAGTTGGTAAATTAGCCCCTCCACCACCGCTTTATAATTAATTTGCAAACTTTCTAAAAGGGGAGGTGAAAGTGATTCTTTTTGTTAATAGTAATTAATTGTTTAAAAACGCACTTTAATCTATCATGAGCTCGAAGTGGACTGACCCTCGTCGATCGACGCGATCATGATGAATATTCCTTGCCCATGCTTTGCACTCGATGTTAATTAATACGCCACCTGAAAATCGCTCTAATTAATTAATTCAAATTGCACGGCGGACGACAAATTTACGTTTGGGTTCTTCGAAGTGGACAGCAACTAATGGACTCAGATAACCGTCTTCGTTTTTGAAGGGGAAATAAATGGATTGGAATCCCCGTTGGGGGATGTAACGAGTTACGCCAATGTTTTCCTTGTCGGCCGGATTTTCACCCTCGCAAGTCACCCAAACTAATTTGTGCTGGAATTCAAATTGGATTACGCAAACTTAGATGGCGCTCTTTAGTTAATTTGCTAAATGGCGCGTTTAGTTAGAAAATAAAACACTAGATGGCTATTATCGAAATTAGGCAACCAAACATACAACATATTTACCATGTTTTTAGATTCAGCATCGCGAATGTCCTTCTGCAATCCTTCAGGCATATCGCGTACCGGAATAGTGGAAGAATTGTAGTACTCGGGTTCCCATCCGTAAATCTATCAAAGAAACTCGTACAAAAATATTAAGGACAAAATAACAAAGTACCTTATTCAATTTTAAAATAATACAAGGCCCCCCTTTGTTCGATTCGAACCCATAGCCGTATTCCTTGAGACACGGCTTCCACACAGATGGCGTCATCGGCACATCGCACACCCGACCAGGGGAAGCCCCTTGCTGATTCATACATTGCTCCACATTATTGTAATGCGGCTGGTTCTCCTTTTTGTAACCCTCTAGAAATGCAGTCAATTCGCGCTGCCAATACTGGACATTTCCCTTGTCACTCGACTTGTACCAAATTAAGGTACTTTCCACGTTGCTTTCGGAAGGCATCGGTCGGAATCCCAGGCCTGGATTGCTACCAATTATCGAACTGTCTAATTGCCATTTCGGTTTTTTGGCATCGAGTGTTTGGTAAAACACGGCTAACATTGCGGCGAAAAAGCCGACCAGGACTGCGTAGAAGATTAGGTAGAAAAGGAGGATTTTTCCTGCAAGAAATAACGGAGCGCTTTATTTTAAATTGAATTTTTTGAGCGATAAAAATTTGCTCTTAAATGCGAAGACATAAAAATGTTCATTTTATTCTATCTGATACCCGTTTACATTATTCATCCTTGAAACGCGTATTGATTAAACAAATCGAGTCACTCGAAAAGCTTCCCTTAATGTTATGGATTTCGAATTAAAAACGACAGTTTTGGAGAATGTGGGTAAAAATTGTCGAAAAATCGTAATTCTAAGTAGGTCAGTTTAACTTGACTGTTGGATAAATATACCACCAAATCGGAGAGAGCAAAGGCATGGAGAGAAAGAGGGAGTTTCGATCAATATCCAACTCATACTCCAACAACATGGCAGAGAGGAAATTAATACATGAAGTTCTCCATCAATTCTTTCGAAACTTTTGCGCCCGAATGCAAAACGAAAATAGCGCACCAATTAATTATTTAATCGCCTAAAATAAAAACATGTGCAAAACATCGTGCACTTTGACCTATGCACTTATCTCCAATTAATTATTTACTATTATGCTTCATTAAAATTTCAAATTGTTGATCGATAATTTTGATTAGAAACTCAGTTCCTTCTTTGTCAAGCAAATCAATTATTTCCAACATAATTAACTTAAAAATAGGACAAACTAATTAACGCACAGATTAATCAACTCGCTAATTAAAATCCCCGCTAATTACGTATTGAAATCCTTCATCGACCTGCTAATTTATTAACGAGCAAACTAACGCGAATTGATCCGCGATTTCGGAAAATACAATCGACCGGCAACGGGCGTCGTCCTCCATTGTTCCATCAGCGTCTTCCTGACGCCATTAAATACCCCCAAACGGCCCCAAATAATTTAAAAATTTAATTCGCTTACCCCAACTGGAGCCTGTCCGCCCCAGAAATTGGCTGGTCTCGCCGTTCCATAGGAACTGTCGGAAACCTTCCCATTTCCCTAAAACTGGTGGTCTTGTGTAATATTCGGTTTTCTTTGCATCGGCCATCGTTCAATCAATATTTTAACAAAACAACTATATAAACGTGATTTAATTTAAATAATGCGGTGGGATTAGTGTTTCGAAACCGAAAAATATGTCGTGTGAGTTACACTTGCGACCCACTACCCTTTTTTGCGCAAGAAGGGATGTGGAGTGAACGCTCCCCGGGGTTGCAGACTATCGACTTGCGCGAAGCGGCTTTGGCAAACGCTCTTCGATCGGACCGACGACGACGACGTCTCCGATATTGCGGCGGCGCGACGGCGTTTCCACAATTACCGCCACCATTTGGCGGCTTTACACAAGAAATTGAACTGAAAATAGATTTCTTATCGCGAAAAAACTGGAGGGAGCGATTAATTGTGGCAATCAATGCTTTAAATTATTTCTAATTGGTCAAAAATGGTTGCTAATCATATATTTTAAATAAATTGCATGTATTACTAGTTGCCTATCCGCGGGTTTGGTGTGCGGGAAACTAGATGGCGTGGTGTTAGTTTCCTAGTGGTAGGTAGGATGGCGTGACTGTAGATTCAAATATTTTAGCGCCAGTTCAAATTTGTAATAATTTTTATAATAATTTTTTTGGTGGCCGCCAAATTAATGTTAAACAATATTTAAATAAGAAACCCATTTATCTCATTTTTCGTCTAATTCGTCGCTAAATTGGTGACATATAAAGCCAAAATTTTTATTATTATAATGGCCCAGACAATGACACTTCCTTTGGACGAGTTTTTGCCAAGGTGAATTTGTTACAATTATTACAACTGGAGCGTATTGCAGAAACTTTCCAGCAGTTCCCAACAAACCCTTTCAATTAATTCAAAAACCCGTTTAAGCTACTGCACTATTTTCTAGCTCTATTGAGGGCCGCTGATAAGGATGTATGTATTCACATACTAAATCGCTAATATCCGGGCCCTCCTACAAGTCCACCGTATCTGCCCTAGACCAGTTTAACATTTCCACTCAGTCTCATCTTTCGAATTTCGAATAAGCAGTTCAAGAATTTAGTGAACGTGAAGAAGACCCCCGAAACAAAAAAATGCCAAACACCGCGAATAAGCAACGTACCACGCCGCGAACGATGAGCAAGCAAGATGAGATACTCAACGTGCAGACGCAATATTTCGTGAAACCCGAAGAAATGAAAATGACGAATAGTGATCGATTCAAGCGGTTTCTGTGGAACCCGGCGTCCAATAAAATTTGCGGAAGGACCACGACTAGTTGGTGTAAGTATGGGGGTCAAGATTGAACCTTGCGGTGGTCCTATATTTAATTTTTTGGGGGGATTTTATGAAGAATTGATTTTTTGGTTTGAATGAATTGAATTAGACGATAAATCGTCTTGGTAGGATTGAAAGACTTGTAGATGCGTCATCCAATTAATCTTTTAGTCGCTCATAAGTGGCCACTTAATTTATAAAATTACATTAGTACGGACATTTAGCTTTACTGGGGAAATATTTGATGAATTTAAGTTTTCTATAATTTTTTTAGACCAAATAAATTGATTTAAAAAATGCAGAGCCAAAGTATGAACCTCGGGGAACCCCCTACCCATTATCTAGCCATAATCGATACTCCCACACGCTTTACTCGCGTTTCTCGTTTTATTTACCAAGCGAAATAATCAATAACTGCATTTAAATATTTTTTACCCCCAAACATATGCAACCCGCATTGCAGTTGCAACAAAACTGACCAGCAGTACTATCGTACCAAATCGGGCAAACACGGCAAGAAAACACGCTTCTAAAGAGCGACCTCGCCTACCTGTAAACGATGAATCAAACCCATCATGTAAGCAGCTTGCTGACTTAACTGTTGTTTGTTTGTTTGTGTTGTTCTGGTGCTTGTTAATTCGTGAAAAATAATAATTGAGTTCGATATTTTATTTCGAAAATTGGTTCCCTCCAAAAATATCGGCATTATGGGTATTTCGCAGCGGTACTCAAAACGCGAGGAACTCAAACGCAAGTTTTATGATGGTGAAGAAGGAACGGTGTTGAGTCGGACACCTGGCAGTTGGGGTAAGATGGGTGGTTTTCGTCGGGCTGGAGGGTTGAATAATCCCTTTTGGATTAGTCATAATGAGAAAGTTTGTTTTAAATTTAAAACGAAGAGTTTAATGACTTGGTGAATTATTAATTAAATTTTTTTGTCTAGACGGGTGTGGTTTTCTTAAAATTTGTTAGAAGGAATTTTGTTATTTAGGAGACGAATTTGGCGATAATAAATTTTTTGGTGATAAACTTTACGCTTATTTATAAATTTAAGTTGACTTATCTTTAGATTAAGTAACGTAACCTACTTAGTTTGGTTTGTTTGTATTTACAAATTGAATGATTCATAATAAAAAATTAAAGGGCTAAAGTATGGATCTTGGGGGACTCCAGATTTTACGAATTAATGGGCTAGGAGACAAAATAAAATTATTTTGACTCCGAAAAAAATATTAAAATAATTCTAAAAATTAACAAAAGCCTCGGAATTATTTTTTTCTTGAAATATTTGCGTTTTTCTCGCGTTTTGCCGCGCTTTTTGCCAAAAAATATTTATATTTAAATAAATTCCGCAAGTGCCAACTATTTTAAACAATAATAAGTGACAATCTTATTTATAATTTGCATGGGAAATTAAATATCTTCTCTGCAAATAATAAAATCCTGTCAAAAATTACACCGAACGCAAAAAATCTAATTTTTTTTGACCCCAAAAATTATTATTAATTTTAATTACAGCCAAAATCGGCCTATTCTACCTCATCTTCTACGGCATGCTAGCCGCATTGGTAGCAATTTGCATGTGGGTCTTTTTCCAAACCCTCGATCCACGTATACCAAAGTGGCAACTAGATCGCTCCATAATTGGCACCAACCCCGGCTTAGGCTACCGCCCAATGCCCCTAAATAACGAGGAAAGCACCCTCATTTGGTTCCAAGGGTCAAACCGTACCAGCTATTTATCGTGGTACAACAATCTGCTCAATTATTTGGACAGTAAGTCCCATACAACCCCCCAAAAAATCAATATTAACAATGTTTTTATAATATAGAATATTACGTGCCGAGCAAAATAGCCAAAGGTAACGGCCAGATAAAAACCTGTTCGCATCAGGATTATCCCGCAATTGGGGAAGTTTGCGAGGTGGACGTGCGCGATTGGGGTGAATGCAACAGAGACCAGTATTTCAACTATCACAAAAATTCACCCTGCATTTTTTTGAAGCTAAACCGGATTTACGGCTGGACTCCCGATTATTATAGCGACCCGAACGATCTACCGGGCGATATGCCCGATACTTTAAAGGCGCACATTCGCAGCATTAGCAACGAACGAGAGGTTAGTTTTTTTGTTTTTTTCAGGTTAGAATTTTAGTGTTTGATGAAATATTTGAACGTATTTTAGCGAAGAAATGTTTGGATTACTTGCCAAGGTGAAAATCCAGCTGATGTTGAGTATCTAGGACCCGTAACCTACTTCCCGAAAGGTTATCAAGGATTCCCTGGATACTATTTCCCATACTTGAACTCGGAAGGGTATTTGAGTCCATTGATGGCCGTCAAGTTCGAACGACCAGTTTGTAAGTTTGTTTTCCGTTAATTTCGATGATTAATTCATTATTCATTGCTCTAATTGCAAAATCTTGATGCATTTGTAAAGGAAGTCGGCCATTTGTAATTATTACTAACTTTTTGAATTTTTTTGGTGGCGACCCTGCTGCAAACTAACAGTGACATTAGTTGGTTAGTTAACCTCACTTTTAATTGTTTACAGCTGGAATTGTAATAAATGTGGAATGCAGAGCGTGGGCGAAGAATATTCATTACAGTAGAGTGGATCGGACTGGTTCGGTGCATTTTGAACTGTTGATTGATTAAATAAAGCAGCTGCAATTTAGAAATAAACGAACAATCAAAATCATTGTGCCTCAAAATATTTGCATATCATTCACAATTTGAAGGAAGACTAGTGAACGACGACTTTTATACCATTTACAAAGAATACAAAATAGTATAAATGACATAATATTTTTTTAAAATACAATTAAATAAGTGAGTGTTTCGTTTTTGTTGTAATTATTTGTATTATTGTTTAATGTGTTCTTAGTAATTTAATGCTATTGTATATACATTTAGTTAGCGGTTTATCATTATTGTTTTATTGTTATATTGATTATTTTCAAAATATAAAACCAGAATCTCCCAATAAACCTATAAAAACTGTACTTTTATAGCTTTATTTATGTAATAAAAATATCTCATTCAACAACTGTTCAAGTATTTAGGCAACCAGTAATTTTTCAATAATAAATAACAAGTCTCTTATAATATTCTAGCTGCTGAGCTCTTAATCGATTTGGTAATGACTGTGCAACACATTACCCAGAAATGAAACGAAATACCGTTTACGTCGTTCGGATAAGTGATAAGGAAATTGAAAGGGAACAGGTTGATGTTGCTGGCCAGCCGAAATACTGGCGTGCCTCGATAATATATGCTGAAAAATCCCATGAGAAGAGATAATCCTGCTCGCAAGCCATAAGTCAATCCCATATTGAGTGTCAAACTCGATTTCTCTTCTTTCGCTTCGCCCAAACTGGCATCTATCGCGTTGATTCTCCTCTGGAGTTTCGAGTATTTTACGAAATCGTTAGCAACACTTAGCTGGTTTTGTTCTGCTAGTAGTCTACGTCTTTCATTAAAGAGATTTCGTTCATTTTCTGACGGTCTGTTTAGCCATTTCAACAGCTAGAATATTATGTTACAATTGCAGCGTTATCGTATTAATGATTCAGTTTACCAATTTGCCTATTTCTGTGGAAAATACACTGAGAATACTTAGAACAGATGCTAATATGAGAATTTCCATTATGAATTTAGTTGTGAGGTTATGAATTTGTTTTGATTTTTTTGTTTGTAATGTAATGACAGCTGACAACGAACGGAAGTTAGAAATGAATGGTTTAATACACCAAAGTCGCTTTCGATTATTCAAAATTTTATTTGACGAAAATTATAAAAAACAATTGGAATTTGTAGTTGCATTTAAGCCTGTAATAGACTTACTAGCTATTTATCCTTCTTTTCATTCAATAGCGACTTATGTAAGCGAGTCACTTCATTTTCAACCAACTTTTTTACGACCAGTCCGTTAACATCAATAAAATTAGCAACGCTTTTCGCCGAACTAGTGTCCCGACGAGTGCCACTTTTACCATCAGTTACAGCAAATACCAAGTTGTACTTATCATCATACCTAAAATAAAAACCAGGTACAACTCACCCTTCAAATCCATCTAAAATGTAATTACTTTGCTAAATATGAGCTGGCTTCCCATATGTTGTCCTTACTACCGCCACTTTTCTGCATAAATACAGCGAAAATCCCTTTTTCCTTATACGTGGTGTACAAGGTAAGGATTCCCATCATTACAAAGTACGTGGACACACAAAATATTAGAGCAGTCCTACAAATCGGGGCAAATTGTCAATTATTGATTAAGTTGATTGGAAATACTAACTTGGATTCTGGGAATGGATACAAGTAATCCCACAATAACGCAAACATTGCTACACCCACAGCAATCCCGCTAATCACTAATCGGCCATCCATAAGGGCGAAATTTTCAGCATAGTTCAACTTCTTTTCAAACACCTAAAAATCGAATGTATTACAACAAAAGTCAATGTATTTGATTGCTCACCTCTTTAACTGCATCGTCCAATGCATTTTTAACCGCTGAACCATCCCATTTGTTTATATTAATGTTCTAAAAAAGAGAAGCAAAAGTAGGGTTAAATTTGCATTACATATAAAACCAACTGATTTTCCTATTAATTATTATATAGATTGGTAGAAAAATAATTACCTGCTCTTCTACTTCAGCATTTTCGTCTTTTACAGCCATAATTGTAGAATAAAGTGTAAAACCACTCGGCAAAATCCACGTAAACTGTCAACACTAACACTGAAGTTAGCTGCAAATTAAAGAGCAAAATTTCCGCCGCGGAATTTAAATCTTGCTTGAATTATTTACCGAAAAAACGCAATAAATATATAAAATGCATAATAATAAGCATGCCTTGCATTTTCTATAACATAATTAATTTAAAAATTAATTATTATTGTTAAACTCTATGAAGTCAGCTGTAATTACATTTCATGGCGCCAAATTCAAATGTTGCGCTCCATTTACTTAAAGAGCGACATAAACTACATAAAGATAAGTGCATTTTAATCATATGCATTAAACAGATGCGCTGCATTTCTTAGCATATTATTTTTTTAATTGTCACCCTTGACTTGCCAAGCGCATCACCCTTAATAGTCTACATGCGATATTTAATATAGAAAAAAAGGGGTGTTGATAAAATTAAGTCGACCTTAAAACAGGTGCATGGCAGATTCATTAATTAGACTAACAATAGAAAATTTAATAAGGGTAGTGCAGCGATTCTTTTGTTGCGTTACGCTTTCTCAGAAGAGAAATTCTAATTGAAGTGCGGCTCGAATTTCTTATTTATTTTTGCAGCAAATTTCATGTTTTTTGGTTTGCACTTTGTAGCAGCTAACTTCATTCATGATGCCTTTTTTGACACAATGACATTAGGGCGTGTTAAATATTAAATAGCATTATAAAATGTAATAAAAAGTAGTATTTAAAACGAGTTTTTTTTTACCATCAAGAGTGTATGTTATATAAAAGGCTGAAAGATCATTATTCTCTTGGGAAAAAGAATAATAACCATCCATACTTTGTATATTATTGTGTAGCATATGAAGAGCGAAACGTACTTCCTACTAAAGAAATATAACGGATGAATTCATCGAATTCGAGCCACAAATCAATTTTTTTCGTCTTCTGTTGTAGCTGTCACTTTCGCGTCTAAGCTGTCATTACAATTACAAAATCTTAATCAAAACTTTAGTACCACTCGATACAAATACCTCACATTGTAATACTATTCATAAAAAGATATTACAGGACGATTATATAAATGCAATAAAAGAATTTTAATGACTTCTCAAGATTATCGCGAGCATAATTATTTTCTATACAGAAAAAGAATCAGTTCAGTTCGAAATCTAAATAAATTCTTCTTATCGAAGAGGAAAATCGAGCTTCTGGTGCTTAATTGAACAATCTACATTCGAAAAGCGAAATGAACGACATACCAATTAAGAAACATAACTCAATTTTCCTTTCGATAAATATTTATCATACATTTATAGGTTATATTTGTCGAGCAATCGTAATTAATTTCTGTACGTTCAAATTGGGTGCCAATTCGTTGTATTTTGAAAATTTGTACGTATTATTATCATTAGAGTTGAAAATAATGGGCAGAAACTATTTTAATTGAAACGATGACAACATAATTACCTCTAACGTCGTCCGCTTGATTATACGAAACAACTTTGGTGTTTTATGCGGTTACACTTGTACGTACAAGTTCAAGGAACTATTTTTTCTAGTAAAAAGCAATAAACTACCGAAATTTAGAAGTTTTTGCTGCTTTAAAATCGTGATGAAACATTTTTGACGCTTAATAGCGGCCATGACACTTTTACTGGATCAACCTAACAGACGAAAATCCCTGCTACTTTACAAAATGGCGATTGAGAATTAGACGATCGATAATCGGAATTGATATTGAAGAAGAAGCACCTGCTGAATTTGGTTCCAAATGATGGTTAATATTTAAGACGCTCTGTCAGTGGTGCGTGCATATACCATTAGATACAATCTTTAAAGTTAAGCCATTGCTCCTTACAGGTCATCAGAGCGTATCTCCTCTGACAACCTCATTACACGCGAAAATTGCACCCAACACTCATTTCCTAGCCTAGAATCTTCTTCTTCTTCGAAAATGCATCCACACATTTTCCACTCGGTGCATTACTTGCCTACTATGCATGCATGCGCTTCTACAATCCCATGATGAACAACAATCATCATAATAAAAGAGCGCGTTCTTGCAATCCACTGCTCGCTACTTTTATTATAATAATCCTAATAAACTTTAATTCTAACTCGAGCGTTGCTTTTTAATTGCAACTCTATTAATGTAATGGAATTAATAATGTTCGGGGACGTGCAACGCGCGTACAGTTCCAGACAGATGGGTACCGGTTCGATTTCAAACACTACAAAGAAAGTTTACGACTCTACTTCTGAAGACGCGACGCCATTTCTAATCTAATGTCAAAGTTACGTTTCTAATGTCACATTTGAGGTTAAATAAATTATTCCCACAATTACTCGAACTGATTTCCATGAATCAAAAGCACCGCTATTTCGGCAGTAATTATAAAAAAGTATCCCGCACGATTTTAATTTGTGCACAACCTCAAAAGTAAATATTCATTGTTTAATTAAGCTGCCGAAGAAGACGGCGCGGAAAAAAAGTGAAGATCGAATTGAATAAGAGAGAGACACATTTCAATTTAGCGGTGCGAGTCAAACAGTAGCCATCAGTGTTATTATTACGCTTTGATGTTTCCTGTCTCACCATACAATCTATTTTATACACCAGATTAAAAACAACACGAAGAAGAAGACGTGAAATAAAGAAACCATAAACTAACGAAAATTTTTATGTAGCGCCTAATCAATAATACCATGTCCATGCCCGATAACCAAAAGAATGCAATTAGAACGAAGCGAGCAAAACCGAAAACAAAAAAATGAACGAAATATGTTGCGCTCCAACGACTTCCTAGTCAATTCACACCAACCGAACAAATAAAATAAAATCACTCACCGGGTTTTTTTTTCCATTTAGCATTCCTAACCTCGAAAAAGTGACTAACTGACATTTCCCAAATCGATCCAAAATAAGCATTTTGAGGTTATGTAATATTGCACACTCGGTATAGATGCCAGTACAGTTAATTAATTTGTTTAATAAACAGCGTTGGGACTGATGGCCTCTTCGTACTACTTTTACGCTTGTCATCTGTCAAGACTAGAATATGGTGAAAAGGAAAGAGAGACGAATATAACACAAGTAGCCACAGTTGGGTTCCTTTTCAGCATTTACATATAGCAAGCAATTCATCTTGCACACAGCAGGAGTGCGTCTTTTGTAGTACTTCTTATGAATGCAAGCTCCTCTAACTATGTGTTAATACCTCGTTATAATTACGTCAAAAAAGCAACCGGACCTTACTAGGGAATTTAAGTCTGTCAAGTTGGTAGGTGAAAGTGTCATTATTTCGAAGTGACGTTTAGCTAGGCAACTCTTATGTCAAAAATTACTGCAATTAATCGTAGAAAGTGACAAATTATCAGTTAATTAGTATAAAAGGTAATCAATACACTAATTAACATGTTTTCCCTAATCATTAAAGGTTGGCAGCGAAATGGTAGTGGTGTTCCGTACGAGTTGTCATCGAGCAACATGCACAACATCGAAATGGATGACTAATAATCCATCAACAGCGAGAGTCTCTCAACTAGCAAAGCGAAGCCAAAGCCAAGCAGTGTCATGGTACCGGCGACTAAACCAAAGAAGTTACAGGTGCAATGTCCTGGGCAACAGGTGAGGGGATCAAAGGGGGGGCTTCCATACCTACTACTACCTGTCGCTCGACAACTGGCCACAACACACAGTATGAGTCAATACGCGATTGTGTACACACGCTCCTTTCTACAATACCACCAACCAGAGAAGAAGTACTACTACCATCATTGGCCTGCGAATGGCACTGGAAGAATTCACGGGATCATTGAAAGGAATTCCCGTGGACTTTGAGTGCCATCCCCAGAGTCTTTGTTAATCGCAACCGATGGTGACGTCAAAGAAGTTTGTGCGCTAGTGATTTGTAAATTTTGTACGTGTAGAAATGTAAGTAGAAATTATTTTGCTCTTTTGTTGTTTGTTCATCTAACGGAAAGGCAATAAGACAATAGAACGTATCTAGGAACGCTCTGATGATGATATAATAGCGACCTCCAAAGCCACGCAAGACGCAATGCACTACGAAAATCACTATAATCATTTTCGGCCAATTATGCGTTAGATTTTTTCGAAATCACACTCATCCTCAGGAGGATAAACAAAGAGATTTTCAGCGAGGTTGTTGACTGCTCGGCTTTGCTACTTCTTTGTATTAGACTTGACTCAAGTGTAATTAAGTTTGAAAAAAGACTTTCACTCGACGAACGAAAATTAATAATTTTCGGTTTAGATGATGAGGAAGAAAGAAATGCAATTAGATCGACAGAAAGGCTTGCTTGGTAAGTCACGCTTTTTATCGAAATCGCGGTGAAGCATGAAAAATAGCTGCTTAGAACTTTTTTTTGGTTTTCGAACAAAAACGGATTTCTAGTGATCTAAGAATTGGCTGCAACAATGCGAAGCAGTTCAACGTTTTTAAAATTTTGAAATTGGCGCCCATTTTAAATTATAGTCAAAAATCACTCACCCAATTTTCCATCCAAGCTTTAGCTTTAGCTCCCGGAAATGTCATTTCATTTTTGAATTTTATCCATTAATATTAAGGCTTTCCAATTACTTTTGCTTAGCCCAGAAAATCTAATCCAATCGATTGGATCCACGTCGCTAAAAGTGATTCATTAGTTATTTACGTGTACTTTATACTGTAATTATTCCAGATATGATTAATTAGTTCAATTTACCAAACGATCTGAAAACCCAGCCTTAAATGAAATCCGTGGTCGCGCCGCTAATGGTCAACGAAATGAATAAGCATTTTCCACCGGCTGGAATGTCAATTGTTTTCTATATCATTCCGTTTGAAATCCACCGAAACGCCGTGATTTTCGACTATTCCGTTTCTATTCTATTGCGGTTTATCTACAAAACCCATTAAATCTGCTGGTCATACTACAATAAAAAAATATAGTAATTATTATCTGTGAGTGAGTCAATGTTGCTATTTTTATTTCGTAAATATAAATATTATTTACATTCATATTCATTTCGCATGGTTATCTAGCAAATAATTTGGTTTTTCCTGTTCACTTTGCTATTATTATTGTTGTGTTTGTGTAGCTACAAAATTTTACGCAGAATTTCGTCAGCCATTTAAATAAAATGGCCACCGACCCGAAATTAGGTACTGCCAACCTGATATTGTTTGATTTATCGTCAACGTATGATTAAAATGTAATAACATGTAATTTAAATTGTCATTACAATACAAAATTATAATTTGCTGGAAATATATGACTATGAGAAGCAATTTACTATTTTAATGTGTTTCTAATGTTCGTTAGGCGCAACTAAAAATATAAAAACGGGTTTAATCGGATGTCACTATCGCGCAAAAACGAAAAAGCGCGGTTTCAAAAATAACATGATCCGCAGGAAGTCGTTAAGAAAAATTCAAAATCGTGCATAATTAATATTTCATTCGACAAGTGTAACGAATAAAATTGTAAGTTCAACTGGAATCTCTTTGTTGGGCAATTGTACATGCTACATTAATTATTGTTAGCTTCCAAGAATATTTTTTTGTTGCACGAAATTTTTATGTGAATTATACAACATCCTGAACGATGATTTACGATTTATGTAACAAAAAATCTACACCTACTATTTAATGGTAACATAATCGTTTAATTTATTAACCATGTATGTTTTTCCTGCCATTAATTTATTCCAGTTTCATAAAATTTAATTAAAACGCATCTAATAAGTAAATACGGGTATAAATAACATTAGAACTTGTACTTGGACGAAGAGGAAGTTTGTTTACAAATACATATCGATAAAATATTGCATTAAATGCCAGGAAATTAGTTCAAACTAACTTTAATTCGAATTTTATTGCAATTAAATATTAATTCATTGATCAGCTGTTGTCAGCCATATTGCTTTTCCAATCAACGCCATCTTGCCTATAACCTAAAGTCAAAATGGCATATAATTGCGCTATTCGCTTCCAGAATGCCAACTTTAACCTTTCAGCTTGAATTTACATACATTTAGAAGAGAAAGTCGCAATGCGTAGCTAAATTGGTGAGAAAATTACCAACCACATGGAAAAAAATCAATCAATTGCTACCTTTATTATTACTATCATCGGTTTGGTTTTCCGGTGTGCAGTGGCGTACCTTCCCGTACCTGTTGTTCAATTTTGATAATATGCGGCGTAAAATTCGAGTCGGTCATGCGGGCCCCGGTTCTGCGTCCATCGAAGCGGAACTATGAAATAGTGCGGGCAAGGGGACTTGCAGCCTATCTCGCTCGCCACTTGTCACGGACTGACAACTTTCGAGCGTTTCCCGGACGCTTGCACAGCCATGCAGAACGAACTCGAATTCTAGCCGGTCGCATCTTCTTCCAACTATTCTACTAGATTTATGCGTTGTCTGGCAAGCTTGAGAAGCAATATGGCGGATATGGATTTGTGACAACTTCACTCTAGTGGGATTCTTGAAGAAGATAACTTCAAATTGATTGTCAAATTAAATAATAGAGGGAGTTGCAGGATGTTGTTAGAAAGATATTTCTGGAAAATGTTATCAGAGATGTACTTGTATGTTATTTTATTACTATTATTATTAGTGAATGTTAAGGTATTGTTATAATAATCATAATCAACAATTATTATCGTGTTATCATTTGTATACAGTTTTGAAATAATAAATAATGGAATAAATGTAGCATAATTATTGTTTCATTGTTTAAAAATACCGCACAAATTGCGTTGCACTATTAGTCACTCTCCCAAACAACACCCTGTATACTAAGCAAATTCAATGCTTGATTGTTTATTTTCGCGTGTATTTTTTTCATGTAGCGCAAAAATAATTGCCATTTAGTGGGAACTTCCGAGCAATTGTCTGCAGATACAATCGGACGGAAAAACGATCGCTGAGAAAATAAATAATAGCCACGCTATGAGACAATTATAATCGGCTACGCTTGATTATAATTAGCACTAAATTAGCATAATATTCGCGCGCTTTGAAAATACAAAGTATTGCTGGTTGCCTAGTTACCGACCCGTACACTTCGACTTATGTTTCTTCATTTGCATACTAACACAATACGACTTCCCGCAATCATTACACCGATACTGTTTAATGCCCGTGTGCACCCACATGTGCGCTTTTAAATGCGAAATCAATACGAAAGTCTTACCGCACTCCGTGCACAAATGCGGGCGTTGCACGCCGTGTGTTCGCACGTGATAACGCAACTGATCATACCCTTTAAAAGTCGCCTCACACTTCCCACATTTGTACTTACCTTCACTTCCATGTTGACATTCATGCCGGCCGAGCGAGTGCTTGTATTTAAAAGACTTCCCGCAATTCTCGTACTTGCATAGATAGCGGACGGCCGTCAGGGAATGAGCGTAGTTCTTGTGTGACATGAACGTGCTCTTCACTGTGAACGACTTGTTGCATTTGTCGCATTGGTATAAGTGGAGCTGTGCGTAATGTTCGATGAATTCCTCGATACTGTACAATGTGAAATCGCAATTCGTGCAATCGAACGGGTTTTTACTCGTGTGTCGACTAGATAGATGCTTTTTTAAGGCGGTGAATTTAGCGTAAGACATGTCGCAAATCGGACAGTTGTGCTTTCCTTTCGGGATTGCTTTGGGGCTTACCTTCTGTGGTTTCTTCTCGACTTCTTCGTCCAACTTTACTATGATTTCGTTATCGACACTCTCAACTTCTTCCTCTTCCGCTTCGTTTATTACTTTAATGTTAATCAATTCGATTACGTTATCGCCCAAGTCCGAATCGACTACTTCTTTCAATTTATTTTGCAAAATGCTTTGACTCTTGAAAAATGTTTGTAGCAAGTTGTACGCTATGCGAACGGTTTGGAAGCATTCGGGACATACTGAATTGGGGAGGTTTTCATCGTAACGCATCTTGAAATAGATTTTGGTGGTTTTGAGGTTATGTATTTCAAATTTGTAAACTTACAACGCTGGTGGTGAGATAAGCTAGCATTTTGTGGATTTCGATGTTGCCTGGCACTGTACCAAATAATGGATATTGTTTTGTGCTTGTTTCCAAGCAAATTCGACATATTTCGTTCATTCCTGTGGATCTGCTCTTGGATCAGCTGTGGATTTGCATATTGAAGTTAGGTACAGTCTGGTAGCTTTCCACCAAAGTTGCAATGTATATTATTATTAATTAGCAATATATTTTAGCAAACCATACTAATTAAACTTACTGTTAACTGTTTTAAATTAGTTATTAATAATAATTTATCCCATTAAAGCCTTTATAATTAAAATTTAAAACAAAAAATAAATAGTCGTGGTGGAAACTACGACACGTCACGTGGATGGATCTGTCATTATTTGTTAAACGCTTGTTCAAATGTAAACAAATAGCTTCCAAAATGATTTGTCGAGCTTGTTTGGACAATTGCGAAAACTCAGCCTATTCGTTATTTAAAATACATATAAATGTAGACGTTACTTTGGCTTTTATGCTTAAAAAACTAACATCTAGCGAGGTTAGTTACTAACAAACTTTGGAAGTGCATCTTGTAAACAATCTCTTTTAGCCCGAAGAAAACGATGGATTACCGGATTCGGTTTGCATCAGTTGCTTTAAGCTGCTACGAATGTCTTATAATTTCGTCACGCGATATTACAAATCGCAGAACCAGCTCACAAAAACGTTAATGCAAGTCGAAAACCAGGAGGAAGAGGAAGAAGGAGTTCGTCTGCATGACGATGAAGTCGCGGAAATTGTTATAAACCCGGAAGAATCAGACGAAGAAGTGAAACCAAACATGGACTTACCTACAGAAGAATTGGTCGTGGGCGATTATTCAAACGACAGTGATGGAACTACCGACAGTTTGCACATAACCTCACAAATCGATCCAGAGGCACAACAGGTCGAGCCCGAAGAAGAAGAGATCGCTGTGAGTACACTGAGACACAAATGCCCGATTTGTGAGTATTCCACAGTAGTATTTCGCTTATTTAACTTGCACGTTCGGCGTCATGCCGACCAGGAATTTAAATGTACCAAATGCGAGCAATGTTTCTCAAAGAACGATTTCATCGTGCATTATCGCACGCATCGCTACCAATGCAAATTCTGCTTTAAAACGTATAAAACGCGCGATGGTTTGTGGAACCATCGCATTATAGTCCACAAAGAATCGGAGAAGCCGTTCGCTTGCAGTTATAAGGGATGCAAACGCACGTTTGTGTTCAAGCAGCAAATGACGGCACATTTTCACTCGCATTCGGATACGAAGCAGTTTCTGTGTGAGCAGTGTGGAAAAGCGTTCCGCACCTACTCGAGTCAGTATTTCCATATGACTAGGGTGCATCAAGGGAGGAATATTACGATCTGTTCGATTTGTGGAAAGCAGTACACGCAGTATTCGAATTATATGGATCATATGTGGGTGCATACGGGGGAGAAAAGGCATCAATGCGAGTTTTGCGGGATGAAGTTCAGTAAATATGGGGCTATTGCGAAGCATCGGAGGACTTGCAAGCTTAAGAAGGAATGATTTGAATCGTAAGTGATTTTTTTGAATTAAAAGTTGCCTATTTTTTCGACTTTGATAATTAATTTTGTAATTAAATTTTTTGATTAACTCTCACTTAAATAAAATATTGAATTAAGTTTAATTAATATTGGTGTATAATTAACGCCGTTTTACGTTAATTTGTTTCGAATTTCATAAATATATTAGTCAATAGTGTAAACGAACGACCCGCATGTTAATTGTTGCTCACTTCACGTGGTTGATTTTGACATTTGCAGTTCGAGTTGCTTGTTTGATTATAAAGTTTAAATTTTACATAAAATACGCGTTAATCTATATTAGTGTTAGTGTTAAATAATAATTAAGATGTCGCAAAAAATCGACTGGGCCCAGTACATGGCCGAGGCCGAGAATGAAAAGAAAATCTCGAGTGGAGTAATGAGAAACAAATTGAGGTTATGTTACTTACCACTAAACCGTTGAATTCGCAGATTGCTAGCGTTGCATTGGAGCCCACCGAAGTACGAGAAGAAGAACCGGATCATTTCAGTCCGGCCGAAGCTAGTTTGTTCGCTAAAGTGATCCGAAAGGGTTTAGTGGAAAACCGGAACGATATTGAAGTGCAACGGAAGGATCCGAAGTCGCCGCTATTCTCCGTTAAGACTTTCGAGGCATTGCATTTGTAAGAAAGGACTATACTATTTTGAATCGATTTAATTAATTAGTAATGTGTAGGAATCCTAATTTATTGAAAGGTGTTTACGATATGGGGTTTAATGCACCCTCCAAAATACAGGAAACTGCCTTACCCACATTGTTGGCGGATCCTCCGCAGAATCTTATAGCACAATCGCAATCCGGTACAGGCAAAACGGCAGCTTTCGTTTTGGCAATGCTGAGTCGCGTTGACTCTTCGAAGAAATATCCACAAGTATTTATTATTAATTATTGTTCTTCTTATTTTAATGGTCGAATTTAGGTTTTATGTTTGTCGCCCACTTACGAACTAGCCGTGCAAACCGGCGAAGTTGCCGCTCACATGGCAAAGTTCTGCTTGGACATCGAAATGAAGTTTGCGGTGCGGGGCGAAGAAGGTTCGTAACTTATTTCAATTAAATATTGTTCTGTTATTGGTGATTATTGCACGCTTTTTGAGGGGACAAACGGGTTTCGCATGGCTTTGCATGTTGTTTAAATTAATACTTAATATCTAGGCGATATTTCAGTGCCGAGAAACAGTATTTTGACGGAACAAATCATAATCGGCACGCCAGGTAAAGTAATGGACTGGGCGCTAAAATTCAAAGTGTTTGATTTGAAGAAAATCTCCGTATTTGTATTGGACGAAGCTGATGTCATGATTGCCACTCAGGGCCATCAAGATCAATGCATTAAAATACACAAGTAAGTCGCAGCTTATGTTTCAGTTCGAAAATAATTTTATTTTGGTAGATTGTTGCCGGAAAGCTGCCAAATGCTTTTCTTCTCCGCAACTTACGATCAAGATGTGATGAATTTTGCCGAACATATCGTAAAGAATCCGATTATAATCCGCTTGAAACGCGAAGAGGAGAGTTTGGATAACATTCAGCAGTTTTATGTGCGATGCAGCAACGCTCAAGATAAATACAACGCTGTTACTAACATTTATGGGACTGTTGGTGTGGGACAAGCCATAATATTCTGCTCTGTAAGTGTAATATACTGTGGTTAATTAATTACTTTATAAATTTATTATTAGACCAGAAAAACCGCTCACTGGCTTTCCGAAAAAATGTCCAAAGAAGGCCACACCGTCGCTGTGCTATCCGGCGAATTAACAGTCGAACAGCGTATTAATGTGCTGGATCGATTCAGAGCGGGCACCGAAAAAGTGCTAATCACCACGAACGTCCTATCCAGAGGTAAAGTCGATCAACAATTAATTAACTTAAGTAATAAATTTCCTTGTTCCAGGAATCGATGTGGAACAAGTAACAATCGTCGTCAACTTTGACTTACCAGTACAATTAACCGGCGAGGCCGATTGCGATACTTACTTGCACCGAATCGGCCGTACAGGCCGATTCGGCAAACAAGGCATAGCCATCAATCTCGTCGACTCCGAGCAATCGATGGCCATCTGCAGAACGATCGAGAAGCACTTCAACCGGAAAATAAAGTTCCTAAACGCAGACGATTCCGATGAAATCGAAAAAATTGGCGCTTAGTTTGGAATGAGTTTAATTTTGCTTAAGTATGTACATTTTTACTACCTATTATTAATACACTATTTGATAATAGTGGTGGCTAGTTCTAGTTTGTTGTTTGTTTTCACTTCGTCGTCGTTCGGTAGAAATCGGTAAATTACGGGCGACAGCAAATCGCGATGGATATATTTCTTATTATTCGAGCCGGTCAAATAACTCACGATTAAACCGACGACTATGGCCGAAATGGTGCCGAACGCCGTATAATACATGTACGAAAGACGGTACAAAATAAACGGCGGCGACAGTGGCGCTGGGGTCGCACCCGGACGCAAAGTTAAGCTTAAATATTCGGCCACCCAGTTCGCATTGCAACCTTCGACCGACACGGGCTTCTGCGGGAATCGAATAAGGCCTTGCGCCATCTGCATTTGCGTGCCGATACTAATCCATGTGATTAGTGCGCCGCTCACTAGACCGCCCGTTAAAGCGCCGGTCGGATTAGCGCTCGGGAAGAACATACCGAGCGAAAATATGCCGAGTAGTGGGCCGGCGGTTATCGCGCCTAAGCTGCCAGACGCTTGGATTAAAGCCCCCATTTTCTCAACGATGAAAACGAGCGCTACGCAAATACTGCCGATTATCACGACGATTACTTTCATTAGGAAGCTCGCCTGGCTTTCGGTTAAGGGCTTTTTTATGTGCGGTTTGATGAGATCTTCGAATATTACGCCGGTCATGGAGTTTAAGCCGGTCGACATTGAGCTGGAGTTTAAATTAGAGGTAAATATCTTAAAATAATTTGCGTAATCTAAAATAGTTACCTTAAAGCAGCGCTAAACACGCCACTGACGAACAATCCGGGTAAACCGGGCATAACGCCCGCGATCTGCATAACGAAATACGGTAAAAGTTGGTCGGATTTATGGATCGAGCCTCGTGTGATCGGATCGCACTTGTAATACGATGCGAATATTAGTAGTCCCATGTAGCAACACATCGACACTAGCGCCATGATGCCTACCACAAGTATGGCGACCGTTCTGGAAACTAAAGAAATTGCAGTTATCTGTAATATCATCGCTTAGAAATTACATTCGCGCGGATTTAAGTGACGGCATTGCCAAACAGCGTTGCACCATTGCTTGGTTTATCGAGCAGGATGCCATCCATGAGAAGAAGTTGCCGATTGTGACGGTCCAGAAGGAGTGGCGAATTGTCGGATCCCAATCCAGGCTAGAAGGTGAGTGAGTTATTTAATTTTTTGCGATTAATTAGTGGCGGTATTACTTGAAAAAGTCGATTCGTTGGCCGGCGGTATTTCGCGCCCATACTTCGTGAAATCCGCCAATAGCGGCAGTTCCCATTAAGACCACCAGGATTAGCGCACCGAACATTATTACGGTTTGCACGGTGTCGGTCCATACTACTGCTTTTAAGCCACCCTGTAACAATTCGAATTTTGCGCCGTTATTAAAAGATTTACAAAAAGACTATTATTATTTATTTAATAATAATAGCGCGTCAATTGGATAATTATACGCGTATTTTTAGATCAATTTAAACAATATTAACTAATTTCGTCACAATAATGGCCTTTTATTGTATTTTAAAAAGCGCCACGTGGACAAATAATTAACTGAACTTATTTCCCCCCGTAATAGTTCAAAATAGGGGGCGTAATAGTAATTTAAATGCTCAATACAATATTAAATTCAAAGGTTGTTGCACCATTCATAAGTGCAAAACGAACGACTCCACACAAGCTAAAAATAGCAACTGTCACATCATAACCTCAAAGTTAATATTTACAAACACAAATAAACACATCTATTATTCTGTTCAAACGAAGCAAAACCATGAAATCCCAGACACAAACGGAATACAAACTAAAATCACCGCCAGAAGACGCCATCTCCGCCGTAAAATTCGGCCCGAACACCAACCAATTTCTTCTGGTAAGTTCCTGGGACGGTTTCGTCCGTTTATACGACGTAACCGCAGACAGTCTTCGCCACAAATATGCACACGAAGCTCCAGTCCTCGACTGCTGCTTCACCGACGCCGTTCATTTCTACAGCGGCGGCTTGGACAACACGTTGAAAACGTTCGATTTCAACACCACAACTGAAACGATAATTGGCAAGCACAACAACGCGGTGAAATGCGTGGAATTCTGCAGCGAAGTGAACGGCATACTAACCGGCAGTTGGGACCACTATTTAAAGCTATGGGATCCTCGCAGTCACATGTGCAACGGAAATTACAACCAAGGCGAGAAAGTGCTCACGATGAGCGTGTGCGGCGAAAAAGTGATCGTCGGCACGGCCGGCAGGAAGATCCTCGTGTGGGACATTCGAAACATGTCCTACACGTTACAGAAACGTGAGTCTAATCTCAAATATCAAACGCGTGCCATTCGCTGCTTCCCGAACAAGCAAGGGTTTGTGCTTAGCAGTATCGAGGGCCGAGTGGCAGTCGAGTATTTGGACACTAGCCCGGAGATTCAAAAGAAGAAATACGCATTTAAATGCCATCGCATTAAAGAAGATGGACTGGAGAATATTTATCCGGTGAATGCGATCAGTTTCCATCCGCTGCACAATACGTTTGCGACGGGCGGATCGGATGGCTACGTTAATATTTGGGACGGGTTCAATAAGAAGCGGTTATGTCAGTTCCATCAGTACAACACGTCGATTACTTCGCTTAGCTTTAGCCATAATGGTAATGGATTACAGATTTTTGGTTTGTGGCTAATTTTGGGTTGATTTTAGGGGCAGTTTTGGCTATAGCGTGTTCGTACTTTCTGGAAGAAGATGACCCGCCGAATCCGCTACCGGAAGACGCGATTTTTATACGCAGCGTGACGGACCAGGAAACGAAACCGAAGTTCAGCTCGTAGATTTTAATGCATGCATGTATGTATAGGATTGTTTTTTAAATTC
The DNA here is from genome assembly GCA_963556235.1 of Cryptophagus acutangulus. Lineage (NCBI taxonomy): Eukaryota > Metazoa > Arthropoda > Insecta > Coleoptera > Cryptophagidae > Cryptophagus > Cryptophagus acutangulus. The sequence continues at coordinate 6,113,708 of OY744569.1, forward strand.
ACTGCCAATCTATTCTCCCTTATATTGTCGTAATAATTAAAGTATGTTTGACTTACCAAAGTGGTGTAAAAGATGCAGACAACGCATACGACCGGTGTGACTAAATGCAGATTAATTCCGGTAACTAAAAATAAATATTAGATATAGAAATTAAATTATTACATTAAAGATGGCGCTTACCTTGACTAAACGCAAGGGCTGGTACATAAATTACAATTGGAATGTAGAGCAGCATTTTAGTGAGAAATAAAATTGATCCGAGCATTCGCACGGTTCCATTGAATCGCAAATTTAAATACTAAAACAAACAATTACAGAAATCTGCAAAAAATTACAGAAATCTACTTTACCTCGTAACTGGAAGTAATCTGTAATTTGTAGAAGACCGGAAGGTACGCGAACGCCATTGCTAAGGAAACAAAGCCTTCCGATGCAATGATCATCCAGAATTGCGTTCCGTACGTGTACATTTCGGCTGGGATGCCCAAAATGCTTATCCCGGATATGTAACTGCAATTTAAAAAATTCGCAAAAGTCGCAAATTAAATTATAAAAATTACCTGGCGATTAGCGACATGGAAATCGGGAAAATGCCCATCGTCTTGCCTCCCATTAAATACTCCGACGTGGTATTCTGCTTAATTTTGGCGAAAAACGCGAAATAAACGCCGATCAACGCGGAAACCAATAACATGGCCGCGAACACTAGATAATCGAACACATCGAAATATTTATCAACCTGTTCGGGCTCCATTTAAAGCAAAAAAAAATACTGTAGTATTAGCTACGCGTTATGAAACTGGAATAAGAAATTTGTCTCAATTATGATGTCGTATAAATATAGTAACGCCAATTGAAACAGCACAATTGGAAAATTGTTGCTGTGCTTTAAATATGTTATCAAATTGGCCAGTAATGCACCGCGTGTCCACTTAATCGCGTCTCTTTTTTCTCGACAAAAGGAAAGGATTTCGACGAAAAGAAGGTTAAAATAATCTATGCCACTTAAGGAAGGACCCATTTTACAATCATTTTATTAACAAGAACGCTAAATGCTATTTGAACATCCAATCTGACAGCTGTCAACTAAAATTTTTGAGAGCTGTCACAACATGCCAACCGTAAGTATTAATAAATAGTAAGTAATCAATTAATTACAGTTTCCTGTACGCCATTGTTGGTAGTACTTTTCAACTTTTCCACCACATCTTGCTTATTATTAATAAATTTATAAATAACGGGCGACAATAATTTCGGCGATACGACATACTCCTTATTACCACCCGTATAATAACTCACAATTAACCCGACAATAATCGCAGTTAAACATGCCAATGGCGTATAATACATATAACTCAGCCGATAAACAAAAAATGGCGGCGCATTGATCTCGTGTGGTACCACTGTTAAACTTAAATATTCCGCCACCCAGTTGGCGTTGCAACCCTGCACCGAGACCGGTTTTTGCGGGAAGCTGATCAATCCGCGCGCCATTTGCATTTGAGTGCCGATGGCGATCCAGCTAATGAGGGCGCCACTCGTGAGAGCTCCATAGATGGCGCCTGTGGGGTTAGCGTTCGGGAAAAATAAGCCTAAGGAGAATAGGCCTAATAGGGGACCTCCTGCTATTGCGCTTAAGCTGAATGAAGCTTGGATTAAAGCTGCGCCTAGTTTTTCGACGACAAAAACTAGCGCTACGCATAATCCGCCGACTAGTACGACGATTATTTTCATTAGGAAACTGGCTTGGTTTTCGTTGAGCGGGTTTTTTATGTGTGGCTTGAGGAGGTCTTCGAAAATGACGCCAGTCATTGAGTTGAGACCCGTCGACATTGTGCTGGAAAATTTAAATATGATTTTTCTCTGGTGGAATAGTCGGGATAAATAGAAAGCGCCAATGTGGCGGATGCACGCGTCACACTAAAGACGCCATTTTGTTAATTTGAAATTGCTGCCATGCTTTCCGCAGTCTATTTATATGATATTTATGGATAAATGGAAATGCATACCTTAAGGCAGCGCTAAAGACGCCGCTGACAAATAATCCAGGCAAGCCCGGCATCACACTGGCGATTTGCATCACAAAATAAGGCAGTAATTGATCAGACTTGTGGATAGAGCCTCGCGTCAGAGGATCACATTCGTAATAGGAAGCGTAAATTAGGAGCCCTAAATAGCAGCACATAGATTCTAAGCTTATAATCCCAACAACCAAGATGGCGATTGTGCTGAAACATTTTTTTTAAGTATGCAACCAGCAATACATTTATTTGTAGTATACATTTTTGAGGATTTAAGTGTGGGCATTGCCAGACATCGCTGCACCATGGCTTGATTTACCGTGCAGGAAGTCATCCAGCTGAAGAAGTTGCCGATGGTGACTGTCCAGAAGGAATGGCGAATTGTAGGGTCGACATCCATGCTAAGGACAAATTCTAGTTTTAAGAAATATGGGAGTTTTCTACTTACTTGAAGAATTCGATGCGGTCGCCTTTTAAGTTTCTTGCCCAGACTTCACCAAAGCCGCCCACACTGCTTGTTCCTAAATAAACGACAGCAAAAAGGGCGCCAAACATGGTAACAGTTTGAATGGTGTCCGTCCAAACCACCGCTTTCAAGCCACCCTGGAAAAAAACAAAATTCCCTACATAAATCCACAACTGTCATAATATTTAGAAAAACGAATCAAAATTTTAGTGTTTAACATAAAAATGGATCTACAAGAACAAGAATTAGTTGAAAATACCCCGTCTAGATCAACCATTCACATAACAATCGCAGACGAAGATGCTTTGATGATTATTCTGCTGGTGGGAATTTTGAATAGCACTTTGTTGCCATTAGTGGTGATGCTTTATCCAAGAATAATCATCGACAACGGCTTTTTGGTTTGCTTATTGGTGGTGCTCATTTTGGCACCGTGTTGCTTTATTGCCGCCACCGATTTGAAATATTTAATCATGGATGCACTGATGTGGAGTTGGCTACTTACCAGCGTGGTGTAGAAGATGCAGACCACACAAACGATCGGCGTCATTAGATGTAGATTAATTCCCGTCACTATAATAATACATAATTAAATAAACAATTTTGCATATAATTGAGTAATTTTTTCACCTTGGCTGAAAGCTAGGGCCGGCACGTAAATCACAATCGGTATATAAAGCAGCATTTTGGCCAAAAACAATAAAGAGCCAAGTAGTTGCACTGTATGGTTGAATCGCAGATTCAAATACTGAAACAATTCGCAAATTCATTACATTTTGATAAAAAAGTATCAACTCGAACGCATTTTTTCACTTTTGAGGTTAGGATAAATTATTTTGTGTAGTACCTCATAACTTGACGTTATTTCCAGCTTATAGAAGACGGGCAAATACGCATAGGCCATAATTAGTGCTACAATTGCTTCGGGAACAATAATCATCCAGAATTGAGTGCCATACGTGTACATTTCGGCGGGCATCCCCAACACGCTTATCCCGGAAATATAGCTGCATCAAAATAAGGTAAAGAACACTTTTAATTAACTATAAACACATTCGTTCGTAATTTCCCGTTTAAAAGCCCAAGATATTGAAAATTGCGCGCAAAAGTTAAGTTAGTTAAGTTGGTACCCCTTTAAAGTGTGACTTCCGTAAACTGTGTAGGTAAGTGACACTAGTGTAGTGAAGTAGTTCAAAAGACAACAGTTTTGAAGTGAAACAAACAATAGCGTCAAGTAAGTAGTAATCTTTAATTAAAACACCGAACAAACGCATTTACACATCTTTAACAATCAGAAACATGTCGAAACGCAAAGACAAGATACGTGAAGAGCAAGAAGCAACGGCTCATGTTTTCCAAGAATTCGTCGAGTCATTCCAAAGCTGCGGCAGCAAAACCTTCGTGAAAGCAACTGATGATGATGAAAACCAAAACTCATCAGTCACAGCCATCCGATCAAAACCACCGACGTGGTTGAAGGATGCCGTCGATTGCGCTCGCATATTGAAAGAAAATCGCAGCAAACCGAAGAGCAAAAGCAATCTCGAAACACTGAAAGAGGAAATGAAGCTACGCTATGCCGAACGTCAAGCACAAGAATTAGTAAAACGCAAGGAAATCTGCACTGTCATTGAACCAGTCCAGATTCCACCACCGATCGCGAATGAAGAAAGCCGATCGGAGTTGCAAACCACCACTAACTTGTTCGTGGCAAATTTGGACCAGAAAACCACCGAGAAGGATCTGATGTACTTATTTGGGGCCTTCGGGCCGTTGGCTAGTGTGAAAATCATGTGGCCGCGCAACGAAATGGACCATCGTCGCCACGCCAACTGCGGATTCGTGGCGTTCATGAGCCGCAAAGACGCGGAACGCGCTTTGGATGAAACCAAGTATCGCATGGACATGCGAGTGAATTGGGGCAAAGTGGTGGATTTGCCGCAATATCCGATTTACATCCCCGATAACTTGATTAACATGCATTTACCACCCGATCCGAGTGGTTTGCCACTCAATGCGCAGATGCAAAGCGACGGCGTACTAGAAAACGCGTTGATCCAAGTGACGATTCCCTTAAATCGCGATAAACTCGCGCTAATCAATCGCATGGTCGAGTTTGTGATCCGCGAAGGAGCGGAATTTGAAGCACTGATCATGAAACGCGAAATCAATAATTCGGAGTACAGTTTCCTGTTTGATTGCAAGTTGCCTGAACATTTGTACTATAGATGGCGCTTATTCGCAATACTGAACGGTGATTCGCTGAAAAGTTGGTCCATGACGCCCTTTCGCATGTTCAAAGGAGGCCCGATTTGGTTGCCACCGAAACCGCTGAATTTCACCGCTGGCATGCCTGATGAGCTGATAAATCGCAAGACCAAAACTAAAATGCCAGCCGAAATGTCCAAAGCACAATTCAAGCGGTTTAAATTGCTGCTGCGCAATTTGGATTTGCGGCGCAGCAAAATCGGGGAAGCTATGGTTTTTTGTTTGGATCATAGAAGCAATATTATGGAGATCTTGGGGTTGGTACTGGATTCCTTGAAGAATAGTGACACGGCGGCCATGAAAAAGTTGGCACGACTGTATTTGCTGTCGGATACTTTGCACAATTTGCGCAGGCGCAACCGGACCTTTGATTTTGAGGCTAATTTCGCCACGGATTTACTGGAAGTTTTTAATAATTTGCGCTTTACGGCCGTAAATATGGCTGAACGCGATAATTTTGATCTGGGCGTGACGAAAGTGTTGCGATTTTGGCATGTGTGTCATTCGTTGTCGGAAGAATTAATTACCAAGTTGGAATGCGCTTTTAACCTTGGTGGAACAGACGCGGATTCGAGTATAAGTGAGGATGAGCCGCTAGATGGCGCCAGTTTATTGAAGCGTTTGAAAAGTCAGGAGTTGGACGGTGAACCAGTGCTTGAAATTGAAGTTGAAAAAGAAGTTGAAGAAGTTGCGGAGAAGTTGGGGGATAAGTGGGATTATGTAGTGCCTTCGAAATGGGATGTAGTGGATCCGGGGGAAGTTGAAGCGCAAGCTATGTCGGCTGAGAAATTGTATTTGATGGAGATGAGTAAAAGTGAGAAGTGCGAAGCTAAGAAGGCGCGGAAGAAGAAGGACAGGGTGCATAAGCGAAAGTAGATTGATGGGGTATGTTTTAAGTTTATTTGGTTTTTGTTTAAATATATGAATATGCGGCAAAATGCAAATAAAAGCGACGAATTTGTGCGATACAAAATGGCGGCCACTTTTAAGTTTTGCGACAATTTGATTGAATTTTGAGTAGAATTTGCTTACCTGGCAATCAAAGACATCGAAATCGGGAATATTCCCATCGTTTTGCCCCCCATTAAATACTCACCAGTCGTGTTCTGTTTGACTTTCGCAAAACAGGCGAAATACACGCCAATTATGACCGCGATAATTAGCATTAACGTGAACACGAGATAATCGAGTTGATCGAAATACTGTACGTCGATTTCGGGCATTTTGAGCGTATAGAATCCGCATGAAAACTGACTTGAATTAAATTGAATTAAACGAAATAAATAATAATGCAATTTAAATTTAAATTAGAAAATTGTTGCCAGTGGCGGCGGAGTGGGGAGGGGGTATTGAATGAAAACACGTGTGGTTCATTTGTTTTTTTAAGGGAACACTATTTATTTAAAACTGAACAAATTGGACAATAATATTTTGGTAAACATATTTTATTATTTTGGTTTCAAGTATGCCATTAGAGCGACTCTTGTAATTTTTTTTTTCAATTTTTTTTGCAAAAGACAATCATATTTACATTTTTTTGTGGTTTTTATCTTTACTAATTTGTTTAGTTAATACATCCATTTTTTATAATCATCAAATTTCCATACAGACACGAAAAAACTATTAAATGTTGGCTTATTTTGGAAAAAACGAAAAAGCATCTATAGTTGTCGAAATGAAAATATTCTCTTCTAATTTTAATTGATTAACCTGAGCTAATATTCCTGAGACAGTTCGTCAAAAGAGAGATGCATTAATTAATTAATTTACTACGAACAATGAATACAGAGAGAAAAAGGTGCTTTAAACAAATGATTTTTGAACAGAATGGCACACTGACACACAAGATAGAAAATTTCCGACTATTTTTGCGCTTGTAGATACAATGTTATCGGTGCTTGAATTTTTATAAATATCTATTACAAATAGCATTCACCAGAAATTATAACGGGCGATCGAAAAGCATTGGAATTTCGATTGTAAATTCGAATGTTTGTCAATCGCCGGCTACGTCATTATTATAAACTTATATTTTATTGATACCCAAATAAAAAAAAATAATAATATTATAAATGAACAACAAAAAAATTACTTTTTATAATTATTAGAAATATATTACTTGAGGTAGTTTTTATTCTTTTTTCCGAACGAACTTAGATCGGATATTTAGTTAGTTAGTGTAGGAATACTAAAACGGCAAAGTGTCATCAATCAATCAATAACCATTTTTACATATTGAATCATAAAAATACATAATAAAATATCCAGGTCTAAGATTGCTCTTTCAAAATTAATATTATAATTACTAAATACTAGATAATGACAAAAAAGAAAATCTACAACGGCTGGTTTTGCACAGTCAGTCTCCGTCCAGCGTTTCAAAACTATTTCCTTTGTTAAATCTACAAAACGAATATAAATGAAATAAACTAACAACTATTATGTAAATGTATTATGTGAGTGTCAGCGAACGCATTGCAACGCGCATGCCTCTGACAATATTCTCCTAATGCCCAACAATTCAGCGCATGCGTGCGACTTGCAACATTTTCACTGCACCGTTCATGTGTTTCTCTTGGGCTATAGGCACTATTTTATTTTTGGATAAAAAGCCTATTAGTATTTCTTTCTCTTATACACTGGGTCTGACTGAGTTTTACAGAGTGTTTCTTTTTTTTTTTGGAAAGCATCATCATGTTTCGTCTAGTTCTTGGGAGGGCGCTCGCGTAGAAATTCTACTACAAATTAGTGACGAGCGCCCTCTATGTGTTGTTTTTTAGGGGGGTTTTGGGGGTGAGTTCTTTTCCATTGGTTTGGTTTTTTTCTTACATGCTATGTAAAATGATTTGCGTTAGATTTTCGTTTTCTAGTGTGAAATAAATGGATGACTTTTGTTTGTTTGTATGTATTTTGTGTTGGAGTCGTTTTTGTACGAATGTTGTTGTTGTTGTTAAGTGCTGTTTGTTTTAACCCGACTATTTCATGAATAATATAATTAATATTATAAATAAATGTACCCTCATTTTTTTACTCGCTAGTTAATAAATAAAAAAATACGTTTTGGTAACAATTCCGCACTTTGGCACACTTTAAAAATCTCATCTTCATCATAAAATCTGTACAAATAATTTAAAAACTTTTTTTATCCCCTTCTTCAACCTTTATACATATAATAAATATATATAGTTCTCATTTCAATAATTTAATATAATTAATAATAATTAATATATCCATTTTTTTCACAGTATAGTAAATTCTTTTTAAATTTTTTCATTTCATTTAAATAGCGACCCCACTATTATAAAAGTCCTTCTTAAAAATCTAACAAAAAAATATCCTCCCCAACAAACAATTTTTTTCATATCAAAAATATTTATTTTACATTATTATTAAAACCGGACCTGGGTGGTATAAAAATTGAAATTTTATACAATAAACCAGCCCCCATTTTATTTTTCATCTATATAAAAGGGGGGGCAGACGACAAAATCATCATCATGATCGTCAATTCCACCCCTTCTATATATTTTATATACATATCTATACCTCCCGAGTTTTTGTACTATCAGGGGCGCGACCACTTTTTTTCTTCTTCTTCATCTTTTATCTCTTTCTTATTAGAATCCCTTCAACAATAATTGCCTTGACACAAGACAAAAAAATTACGACATATTCGAATAATTGGCCACAAGCGTCCTAAATTCATTTTTCTTCATGTCATTCAACAAACATTTTTGCAAAATGCATGCAAATTAATCACTAGACTAGTAATTAATTGGCAGCAAACCCCAAAAAACATTATTTTAACAAATATCTCCTTAACAATATAGTAATATAATAGTTAAAAAATGTCTTTAGTTTAGTTTTCACTCGTTGGCGCGAAAACGAACAATTAAAGCTCGGCAAAAATTTCATTCACACTTCTTAAGGCGCATTCACACTTTATGTAACAGCCACGTTATAAATATAACTCTCTCTCTTTTTATATCTGCCCAGTATAAAAAAGCAGCTCTCTCTCTCTCACTCACACACACACAAACACAGACATGCGCACACACACAAACAACAATCGGAGAAATATATAAAAATCACCAGTGTCGGAGGAACTTTTTCGCTGTTGAACAAAAACAAATGAAAATTGTTGTTGCATTCGGGTATAAGATAGATAAGATTAATGGCAGTAGATTCACTATTTTTACTTGTCACTTTAACTTATTAATTGTGTTTTGAAAAAACTTAAAAATGCAATCCGTTCTTGATTATTAATCTTTGGTAGTCCTTTGCGTAGTAATTATCAGGTAGTAGTAGTAAATATTTTCAATATACATAAATTACCGCACCTTGTATTATATTTTAGTTGTTTTTAGAACGAACGAAATTCTGTTTAATTAATCTGAGGTTATTGTGGTTGGTTGGTTTTGTTTGTTTGTGTCCTTGTTTGCTTCTCTTCTCTTTTGTAAATATCCAGCTCCCTCTAGCGGAGCTCAAAACGAAACAATTCAGTCTATGGTTGTCTTGTTTAAAAAATCCCATAAACACAAAAACATATTATTTTGATTTGCTGAGGTAGATTTGTGAAAAAATTGGGCACGTTTATATTAATCTTCTGATTTTTGTTGTTGTTGTTGTTTTAGAGTTATTTGTTGTTTTGTTGTTGAAAATGTTCCTTCTCGAGAAAAACTTTCCACTAGTAGTTTAGTAGTAGCAGTTACGTTAATATTTATAAAAAATAATAATAACAGAACAAAATTTTTTTAACAAAACAATAATAATATTAATAAAAACTAGCAACAAAAATTATAAATTAATTAATTAATAATAATGGACGTATTATTAATTAAGCACTAAGCAAAAGTGTTTTGAAATGCACTTGTTTGAGGTATGTCGACGAGTTTTAATATTTAATATACATTTTAGTCCACTTTTCCTTGATTTTTTATTCATTTCTCTTTTATTTGAATTTCTTTTGGCTTTGAATGATAAAAATGTGAAAGGACAATAATTCGATTACTTGTTTCTGTTTTGTTTAAAAGTTTAGTTAATTTAGTGGAAGGCCTCGAGATGTTGATGATGGTGGTTAATTTTTGATGCATTTTTATGATGGTTTGCACAACAAGTAACTGTTGGTTGGCAGTGAACGTTGCTAGCTGGCGTTACTGTTGCGACTCGTTAGAGGGCGCTTCACTTTGCTGGCTCGGGTCTTTCGATGGGCCACCACTTCCACCACGCGCTTGTCGTGGACGTCCGCCTTGCGGCGGCACGACCGACTGCAACACCATCGCACGAATACGTCTTTGGGCCGACTGAAAAACATCCCCAACCCCCAAAAATTAACATCAAATTCATTCATCTCAAACCAAAAAATTACCTGTACACTGAAAAAGGGCCCAATGATATGTACAGTAGTTTCATCTTCTTGTGGCGAAGCCCCTTGTTCGGGCAGCTTAATCACGCTGCCAGTGACACGTTGCAATTCACGCACATTTTGGCCGCCTTTACCAATAATGCGGCCAACTTGTGAACTAGGAACCATTATCTCGACTGTCAGTCGCACGTCATCCGAGCCGGCCACAAAACCTTCTTCTCTCATTTTCTCAAATATTAAATATTGTGCCTAAACAAGCAAAATTCCCAACAATTAGAAACACAAATTTCAGCCCTTTAACTTTACTCACTTTCCATTGTGCTTCCGGCGACCCGACAATCGTAACACGCCGTTCGTTCTGCGTTTCCTGAGGCTTAGTTTCATCAATCGGTGCAATTTTAACCGAAGCACCCGAGAATCGAATAATATTCCTAATATGTGACCCTTTAGTGCCGATAATTGCGCCGACCGCATTGTTCGGTATGTACAAATAGGTCGTTTCCTGAGTATCACCAGCACCTTGTGACGGTCCGGCCGGGTACATGCCCGGATACGGCGCTTGGCCGGCGGTGGCCATCATCGCCATCGGATGCAATCCGGGGAACATCATCGTTTGCGGCGCCATCGCCTGCAAATCGTTCTCATAGCTTTGTCGCAACTTGGCACTAATCTGTGCCTCCGCTTTCGACATGTTCTCTATCGAACCCTTCACCGTAATGATCCGTTCCAAATTGAACGAATTTATGTCGTTTATACTCGATACGGTGATTTTTGTGTCGGTCTCTTGCATTATTCGTTTGATTGTGTTACCGCCCTTGCCTATTATTCGACCTATTAAGTTATTGTGCGCCAGGATCTTCAACGATATTTCACTGGAAAACCAAACATAACCCTTAACATTTCAAAGTTCCCGCCTGACATGTCATCCGAATGGCGGCCATTTAAAACAATGGCTGCCACGCAGCATCAAAAATGGCTGCCATTGACAGTTCAACTTACCCCTTGTTCGTGTTGTTGGCCTCCTGTTGCATCACTTCCAAGATGCGCTTGCAGGCATTCGTACAATTCTCCGGATTGCCATAAATCGTGATTGCCTTCTCTAATGAGCCTACATTGTCCTTCCGGTGCACATCGACACGCGCTCGCGTTTGCTGCGTGATTTGTCTTATCGTCGAACCCTGTCTACCGATAATCGCACCCACCATATCACTTTGTACAAGTATCCTCAAAGGGAAATCTGTCTGTCGACTTTGTCCGGGTAGGCCCCCGAATGGGGCACCCGGACCGCGAGGCCCTCTTCTCGCCCGCTTCTCCACACCCAGTTCCACTTTCAACGGTCTACCCTCCACTTCGATGCCATTTAGTTGACTTACAGCTCTACAAATATTAATTTTCGAGTTAGGTGGGACATTTTTTTACAAATTTTTTGTTTGGCTTACTGTTGAGCTTGTTCTGTTGTTTCATATGTGATTTGCACCGTTTGGGTGGTGGGATCTTTCGAGGTAAGTTTATCACAAGCAATGACCCGTCCATGTTGGGATAGGAGATGTTCGATGTCTTCGAATCGAACGTGTGGACCCAAATTAGATATTATAATTTTTGGTGTTGAGCTGCAAATTAATCACATAAAGGGAAATCAATTCCAATCCCCGATATGTCACAAACATTCATCTAACTCAGAGGTGTCCAAACTTTTTGCTGCGAGGGCCAGTTTGGTATTTAAATTCATTAGCGGGGGCCAAGCATTGTAAATATGTGAATTAAAAAACCTTATTACAAGTAAAGCAGCATTGAATTTTATTTTTTATAGTAAATTACCGTAAATAAATTACGGTAATTTTATAGTATTTTACGTAAATAAAAAATTACGTAAAATATAAATGTAGCGCCACGCTACATTTATATTTTACGAAATTTTTCAAAATCCATGGCGGGCCGGATAAAATCGCCCGCCGGGCCGTGTTTGGCCCGCGGGCCGTAGTTTGGACACCTCTGATCTAACTTATATATACAATTATAAAAAGTCCGATTAGATTCTGCTTAGTTGGTATTATTGTTTTGGCGACGTTTCTGTCTAACTCAGCCGTTTTATATTTACTAATCGTACATGTAATTAAAAAACACCTACAATTAGATTTGGAAAAAAATGTGAGCGGCGTTTTGTTAAAAAAAAATGCCGAAGAAAAACGGAGCTTAATTAAGCGTCATGTAATTAAGTGCAAACACGCCAACCAACCATTCATATTATAGCGGTACATTAATTCCAATCGAATCTGAATTAATAGATACATTTCTTTCCAGTTTTGCATCTGTTCGTTTTAATTAGATATGCATCGTTAATTTCGATATTTGTTTATGTCATTTACAATAATGACAAAATGAAATGACAATTATCAACTTGCAATTCGACTTAAATGCCGCGTTAACACGTAATTTTAATTATTAACAATACGTGTTAACATAACCTAGAAAAACTGACACTTTCAACATAACCTAAAATGTATAAATGCCTAATCTAATCTACCGCACATATAAATATTCGTTCAGCTTGTCCATCAGCTGTCTCATACATAAAATACATCTGCGATTATTAACAATAAAATGCGAAACAATTAAAAATCATCAACGAACCAATCGAATAACCGAACGAAAAGCTGTTGTTGTTCTGCACTTTCACTCATTTTCCGCTAATTCACCAAGACTAATAGAAAATTTGATTGGAAAACTAGTCCGCCGAGTAGTCCGCACACAAACTATCGAATATATACGGAGATAGTGAGTGAATTAGCTGCATCTAATCACAAAGCAAATATGATGAAAGATATCACAATGTAAATATATATATATAAATTGTACCGAAAAATATATCGACGTGTAAAACCGATAATTACAAAAGATAAAAAAAACGGGACGCCGTGCAGACGCTGAAAAAATGAATCAAACAGAAAGCTGAAATTAGCTATTGTCCCCCCGCCCGCTAAATACGAAACGATCGAGCATATTAACCCCCGATGACAACAGAAAAAACTCGTCTGATGGACGACGACACGAGTTCAATATACAAATGATATCGAGCGGTCGCCATTTTCTTTTTAAAAATACGTTTTGAGGTTATGCATTGACACTTGACAGTTGAGGTTATGTTACATGGAAGCGGCACGCAACAATCGCCAATTTCAAGTGCAATTAAACTGCATTAAAGTGCGTGCACCAAAACAAAAACAACATTTTCATAATAGACGCACGATTGTGTCGGCTTTCGCCAAAAGAAAATGCAAGCAGCAACATTTATTATAAAGTGGCCACTTATTCAGCCAATCTAAACGGAATGAATGAATTTTAATATATAATACATATTGTTGGACAATTAAAACGGCATCATCGGCAAACGAAAAAAACCGTTCGTCGCTAATGTCACACTCACATGACAGCTGTCAGCCAAAAGAAAAACATCACACATGCAATTTTACAAACAAAAGGGTAACGAACCAAGATCTGTAGTAAAATAAGGTGGCACCGAAAGAAATTCGTCTGTTTGCCGCTAAGAGCGCATAACTCGTCGATGCAATAAATAGAAGACGCAACTTACGTCTATTTCGATAATAAGAAGGAAGCGCGGGATTTTTTCCGTCTAGCATCGAAATAATTTCGTTCGTATGGAAATGCTTAAATAAAAACAATAAGTTGCTGTCTGCATATGTGCAAGCGATGCGAGTGTCGCAAGCTATTTCTGGATGTGGACGAACTATCAGACGGAAATAGACTTACGAAATGAAAATAGCCAGCCGCAAATTACGATTGGTATTTTACGGAACGAAATTGGGGCTGGAAATGGCGAAAGCGATGGGAAGACGGGTGGAAATTAGTGGTATGTCTTGGTTTCGACCCGTGGAAGATCTTGGACGTAAAGGTCTTGGTATGAGATCTGCAGGAATTTTTTTTAAAGAAGAATTGCAGGTGCAGGTCTTCCATGTAGATTCCTCTTGGAATTCATAAGCCCACAGCAGCAGACAGCCCTTGCATCGAGCAACAATCGGCACACTTCTGCTCCATCCACCATTAGTTCAATAAATAAAATTTTAATCTGGCATGTCGAAGAAAAGACGACTTACACACATATAGTCGTCGTCCCTTAAAAAACAGACGATGAATAGAAGTATTTAAGGGAATGACATCATGCTGCTCTCGCATAATAATAATAATTGGAGGAGAGAAACTAAACGCATCCATATAGTAGTGCTGCAAGAGGGTAATAAGATGGATTAAAATGGATGGATGGCGAGTGCGATGGGCATAAAAGAAGCGAAGGTGCATTGAGGGGATGAGTGGGTCCTGCAGGATGGATGATGGTGTTGCAAAACGATTGCCAAATTAACATACTCGCGAGTGTGCACAGGATCCAGTTATATCCTTTTTTGCTCCTTTATACCACCAGATATCAAATAACCACCAAACAATCTTAGATGCCATACAATGTACATATGTATGCGTGTTTAACCCTTTGGAACGAATCTCGCCTCATTCGAAAGGGGATGGATGGGATGAGAGAAACGCGAAAAAACTGGATTGCCAAATTTTCACGTACCTTTGCGGATCGGGTGATGTGTCGCTCCAAGAAGCACTTGCTGGCTCAGCCGGATTCACCGCTACAACCATGGACCTTTTCATAGTTGTGGCCGAACTTATGCCACACGAAATTAAACTAAAGTCAATGTCACAGCCACCATGATGACTATGATTTATTGCAAGGCGGAATTGAATCGTTAACGTCACTGATTAATAATCGATGGACCAAATCGTATTTAGATGGATTGAAAACGAAACTATTTAATGCCTAAAAAGCACGTGACTTATTTGACGTAAGGAGGAAATGCGGCGGCCATTAAAAAGCTAACCAAAAAAAATTGAAAACGTGATAATTTCTGCGAAAGGAAATAGCAGAATGATTTCTCACACACAATGACTCACTTATTCATCTAATCAGCGTTTATTATTGTTGTTAAGTTTTAAATTAAGAATAAGCATTTTTTCTCGTTTGGCGGTGGGGTTGGAATATAGGCCATTATATACAAGTTGAATTTGAACCACTGAAGAAGCAGTGATGATGAAAAAACAAGTACAACTCAAGGCGGAACAGTATGCAAATCGAGATGATAAGTTTCAGAGTATCCATTCAAGAAAAGGAGAGTATACCAACCAGTTTTTACTCATACAAATATGCGAAATGAAAGAAATGAACCAAATCAACTTCCTCCCCGCAAAAATATTCAATTTAGCTGGCAATGCACTTATTAAGAAGCTGGATGCACAAGACAATTTAATAATACGATATAATTAGTGCGACAATGGGTCGTTGAACCAAATCTACTGGGTGTCGCATTCCATCTAACCTCAAATACTGTCAATGATGATGATTTGAGGTTAGATAGCACGCCATAGAAGTAGACGAAAAAAGTTCAAACATGGGAGATAATTTGTGCCTACGTGGAAAAATAAAAATGTTATCATTATGCTTGGAATTGCAGCTTATCTCACATTTCGAACACAATCTACATAGTATCAGTTTTGCTCCGTCAAGGAAAATAAATCATTGCTGCGACAAATGTGTATATTCAAGTAGCAATGAACCGATTTCTGCCTTCTTATCATCATCTACACCAGAATATAATTTTATTAAAATTCCTCTATATATTTATACGACGCGGTTTTGCAGCAACGAACCGACTGATAATTATGGTAAATGTGATGACAATGACCCAAATCGCTGCTCGATTGTTTTTCTATTTACTTGCAAAAGTAATCTAATTAAATACTTACGGAAAATGTTTGGACATGAAGAATTCGTTTAATTGCAAAACAAAAACACCAATTAACGACGTAGCGAAAAATCTAAACAACACGAACAACAACTACCTAGTAGTGTCTTTTATTTTTTGCGATGATGATGATGATTGTTGCCCGAAACGCTCTTCAGTGGAGCACGTCAGCAACTGAAGAGAGGGGACCAACAAAATACCAAACGACAAATATTCCCATGGTACGTTATAATATGTTTAGTTAGTTTTATTATGTATGTACGAAACGCATTTTTATATGGTTGCGCAGGCTCACGTTTTTAGATTGATGCACATGCACTTCTTTACACTTAACACACACCACAACGACGTCATTGCATTTGAAATATTGTTTATATAGGAGTACACTATTATCATTAAGTGTGTTACTTGGGTTGCATATCATTCGATTACTTCGTTGCATTTATTTATATTTGTTGCTACTATTATAATATTCATGCACGATATGCTAAAGTAATTGCTCTTTTTATGGGTAATAATTTTAGTTTTCGAGGTAACTAATCAGATTGTCCAAAAAAATTCGCAAAAAGTTGGTTGGAAATAGACGAAATAGCAAAATAGTACGTGTGTGGGGTACTTTAGGCCGTTCTAACCTCACATAATTGACAACTCCGCCATTAGAGGGAAACTAAAGATGGCGGGTTGTTTTTTGGGATTTTTATAAAGCAATAATTCGATTCTAAAATTGAGTATAAGCAATCTTTATTTAGAGTCAAGTTTAGAAGGACAGGGTCATTAATTTTGTGCCCAGTTCACAATTCGGACTTTATGATTTATGAATGAATCATTTGCGACAAAAAATATTTGCCATTATCATTTATTGATATTACTATTAATAGTAGTTCGAAATTATGAATAAGCAAGGGTTTCATTGTCGTGAAGGCGAAACGATTGGGAACTATAGTCGATTCCACATCGAAATATAATTAGTAAAGGGGAAAAAAATATTTGGAAGATTTAAAATTTATTGGTTGATTAAAATTAGTTACATTTGAAGACGACATCTATCGAGTATTCAAATAATTGATTGATTGAAGACACTTTGCCGCCATTTTTTAAATTTGTATGAGACGCCATATTGCATTTAAGTTTGTCAAAATATGTCAAAAGTGACTATTGAAAGCGCCATTCGTGTTAAAATTTCGGTTTCCCAAGAAAATGAACTCGTTTTCTAAAATTTTTTTGTGATGATTGTTGAAGATAATCGAGAAGAACTTTAAACTTCTTCGATTGTCATCAAACCAAGACGCCATATTGCATTTAAATTGGGTGTCAATTGTCAAAATATGTCAAAACTGACCCGCGAAAGTGCTTTCCCCAAAAAATGGAGTTTTCTACTTGTTTTCCTCGATTTCTTTTCAATGGAGGAACCAGCTATAGTAAGGTAGTAAAAGTGAATTTTTGGCAGTTCCGGGGGCCCGGGGTGCGTCCCTCGCAACCGAAACTGTCGAGGAGAGAAGGAGAGCGCCTATACACATATATATTCTCCGAAAAAATCAATACCTACAAAGTTAGTGGTATGGTGCGTGCGGCTGCATGGGGGCTACTCGCCGCCGAAATATAGCGAAAGAGCACATCAACCCAAAGAAAGAAACGAACAAACATAACCAAATTAAAAGTCATTAATTCACCTAGCTAGAAAAATAAAAACAATTAAAATAAACAAGCGGACTACATAGTCGTAGTAGGGGTGGAATTCCTGGAAGCTATAATACGACTAGAACCCAGCGCCAACTGCCAAATTCTAAAATCCGGTTGTTAAGTGCCCCCTGCACACACACACACACATTCAGAGAGGGTAGCAGAGGCCCAAATTTATAAATATAACGAAGCCCAGTTCAAGGTCAAGCCACCCCTACACGCCATACGAATGGTGTCTTTTTCTCGCTAATGCAAAGACGGAGACTGGTGTGGAGGCAAAAGTGTGGAGCAGCTGCGAGGTGGGCCAAAAACTATGGGCACATTCATCAAGCCGAAGCAGCAGCGGCTCTCCTCCTCGAAGACACACGCCAACAGTCACCTGCCACTCGGGCACGGGTTCAAACGTCAAATAAAACAACCCCATTAGCTATTATAACAACAACGGACGATGGAAAACTAATCAGCTCATCATCTAAAGTCCACTTTTTAAGTGAGTCAACAAGTTGGATGGATGGAAAATAGGCGAGCGATTGGAGGAGTTTTCGGGGGTTCCCCGGATTGAGGACGAATTTGATTGGTTGATTAAGTCCATTTATCTTCATCTTGGTTGAAGTTTGGCGTCAATTAAAAATTAATAATATCTTTTGGTGGAGATTTTTGATGAATAGTAATTTTTTGGCAAATAAAGTGTGGTGTGTGAAAGAGTAAGAAGCGGTGAAGAAGACATTCAACTGCAGCCAGCATTGGCCTAAATGGAATTCCAAACATTGAACACACACATACAGTTCTTCGACTTCTTCGAAAGTGCTTTACACGTGTCGCTTTGGTGCGTATCCATACATTGAATGTTCCTCTCTCTATTCTATACATAGTAGTAAAAATAACAGCGAGCGAGGCGGGGGAGAAGAGCAAAGAAAAGGGTCTTGCCTTGCCGGCCGGTATATTAACTACTAGCTCCGCTCGCTTGGAATGCAGTCGCACTTCTATGCAACACCCTGTACAATTGTACCTATTTTTGGAATATTTCGTCGTTTCTACCTGGCTGGGCAGTTCTCGGAACTGCACTAAAATTCGACTTTGGGCGAAATAGCAAAACCGGAAACATTCTGTTGGCTGCCGAATGAAAATGTAAAAAAGTGATCCAACATGTGGGAGTATCCGGTCGATGTTAGTTGCGTTTTTCGGCAATAATTGTGTTGACTCATGGTGTTAAGTTAAGAAAATGGTCGCAAGAGACTTTTCTTTGAGTGCTTACCTAGGTTCAGGGTCCTCAGCCTCGAAAACCTGATCCTGATCGTCATCGTGCTGTTCTTGGAATTTCTCCATTCTCAAATGCTTTAATCCAAATTAACAGTAACAGAAACACTTGTTTGAAGAAAACGCACAGAAAAATTAACGTCACAATTAATTAATAATACTAATATTAAATAACAATCACAAAACAACAAAATGTTTCTTTTTTCTGATGATGATGATGATGATTTTTCGAGGAGCCGCGCGTGAAGAGACTACAATAATAAATCCTAAAATGTGAATCGCCGAAAGGGTCACTTTTGAAAGCGAAACCAAAAAGTCCTTTTCAGAAAAATGACGTAACACAACATATCACTCTAAATACGAGCTAAATGCGTACTAAGCTCAGAAATGCCGACGCTCGTTCAATTGACAGAGAATCGCGCACAAACCCGCCTTTTTCTCCCACCCCCCGATCTCCCCCCATTCACTAATAAACCTTTTCTCATGTAAACCCATCCATCCCCTCCGCTGAACGCAACCACCACCACGTATTCAAACACACACACACACACCCCGCCAGCAATAGATAGTATGTAACTTATGTAACCTATTGCTGAGCTAAGACATACAATTCTTGCTGAGCTTATTTTGATCTGAGACAAATTGATTTGGTTTTTCAAGTAAATTTAAATTAAATGAAGTTAAAAATTATTTGACTGTGTTTTTAAATAACTTTATTTATGAGGTCCAAAAGTAGATCCATATTTTGAAAAGTATTCTTTCCCTACATAGAAAATAAATTACCTGATGGTTTTATCTTAAATCCCTTTTACCTACTCTTCAGAGTCTGGCTTGCATTTTCAAATGTACGGTTGCTGAGGTTTTTAAATCCCCTTTTATTTTATTTCCTCCAAATACAAAATACAGTTTTTAATTTGAAAAACAACTCAATTTAATCCAATACATTTTATATTATCAATATGATCGAATTTCAACTATAACGCAATAATTAAAAATCTTCAAACAAACAACTCTAGCGACTATTGGAAGAGGAAGATCGCCTAAAAACCAAAATGAAAATTAAGCACACATCAGAAAAAGCCATGCAAGCACAAATTCTAAACAAACCCATCATCATCATACACTCAAAGGCCCCATTCCCCCAACTTATTTTTTTCCTTTCCCTAAATCCGTTACGCCGCTCTCGACCGACCGACCGAATTAGAAAGAAATTTAATGTTTAGGGAGGGTAAAAATTCGAAGCTTTTCGCTTTGTCTAAACAACTACTTCCTGCCTTCAAAACTTTTGCATAGATCAGGTAAAAGTCATCAGAACGAAATCTTCCATTCCAGGTACACAAAAATTTGATGCTGGAATAACAGTACTGCATTTTCAACAATAGAACGGGACAGGTAGTCGAAAAATCTACGAAAATGCAATGGGTTAGGAAAGGTTAAGGCACATTCTGCACGCCCACCAAATCGGAATTTTGGCGCCCAAAACGTAGAACGCATTAATCCCTCAAAAATGCAAATCCAATCAATGGACAATAAAACGATAATTTATCGCATCGAACGACTGTTTCGTTTTTTCCACTAATGATTTGTCCGTCTGGTCTCATCACAAAAAAACTGAACGATACTGCCGAAAATCACGATTTAATTCTAATAGTTCTAGGAATCGTTCTAAATGCACCCTTTTATTTAAAAACGACTTCCTAGCATGCAATTCCAACTTTGCACCCAAAAATACACTCAAAGACAAAGAAAAGCATGCCGAAAACAGCTCAATCAATAAATTTGAGCGACAATTCATCAATGAATTAAAATTTGGGAGAGAGACGAAGAAATGGCAGGTCACGACACCCGGAAACCGAATCGCTATTTTCACCGTTCGCTTGACGACATTTATTACATTTATTAGTTGTGCCCCTATATTTATATTGGGGAGTCGGTTTTCCTTTCGTGGAACGCACCGCTTTTCGACTAATTACCACTTATACCACTTGAAAGGCTTTTTATTTCGATATTTTTGCGTTTTGCGTGTGGACCATATGGACCCGAACCACGCACCTGTTCCTATATTCATATTTGTCTCAAAAAAACGTATTAAAATGTATGTGGTTTTGTTCAAAATTTTAAACCATATGTAAACGACAGCCACTAAATACTGTGGTTACTTGCACTTCATACACATGTCAACTTTCTAGCTAGTTAAGAAACTTCTAACCCAATTTTAAATATGCAACATGGCGTCTGGTTTGACGTAACTTACGTCATCGCCGCCATATTGGAATCTACGAGAAGCTTTCGTAAAGTACTGCGAACCAATATAATCACAATTATTACCGAAAACGAACCTTAATATGTGTAATTCGTCTTCGAAGCCAAAAGTACAGTTGATATCCTCAACATATGTTAAATAGATTACTAAAATTACGGCAATTTTTCAAAAAGGAAAAGCCAAGACTTTTCCTCTATCTGTATTTAAACCGTCCGAGGGTGAAAAACAACAAGGACACTCGGCATCAAGATATGTATAAACGAATCGAATTTTCGGGGGTTGAGAGAATAGAGGAGAAGACTTTTGTGAATCTGTGTCAGAGTGAGAGCGTCCTTGGAGACTGTGTGACGGGGGCGAGGCTGCTCAGTATCGACCCACACAGCTTCTTATTACACATCCCTTTCAATATCAATAATACACCCTTATATTATGAGCAGTGCTACTCTCCGACAATAAAAAATCTAAGCGCAACAAGTAACGCGCCGAGCGAAAAATAGAAATCGTAATACTAGTGAGATAATGAATCATTACTTACATCCATCCATTACGCAGTTCAACTACCGATGGGGTTGCACTGTTCACATCAGTCAATGAACCACTGGAAGCAAAAGAAAGAAGAATAAAATTGCAAGTCGATTCGATGAGCTGGGCATGCAGGAAACACAAATTAAAATAAATAATAAATCGTTCGTATAAATGCAAATTCTCGGGCAAAATCAAATTAATTTCCTCTCGCTCGCGCGAAACAAACGAAAAAAAATAAAACCGAGACTCTTCAGCTGTTTCACCGCGACAAATAAAGTTTCACACCTGCATTGGATCAATTCGGCGGTTTCGACTGCATTTCTTTAAGGATGTGTGGATGCGAAATTGCAGGCGTAAATAATTGCACCGAATAAAACGAGTAATGTTAGAAATATGTTATCGGCACCAGGCAGCCATCACTAGTTCCAAGAACGACGTCAAGTTCAACATGTGGCCCGAAAGGAACTCTAGCCTTTTAAAATTTAAAAATAAAAGAAATGTTCCAATTTTCGACCCTCTCGAGGACCGGCTGCTTTAAATAAATAGATACGCAAACATTAGCAATTCATTAAGAAAAAATATATAGTGGATAAACTAGTAGACAACGATCTAGGCAGAAACTTGTTCTAACGTCCAGCACATGGCACATACGAAAAAAAAATGGGGGTCAGTTTTGAGGGAGAAGTTTTAGATATTTTTTGGATGGAAATTAATTTATTTTATTATAAGGACTATAATTGAACTAAATAATATTTACAAAACTCTTCGGAAGAAATATAAATACCCTTAAGAAAAAGCTTGCCATACGTACGTGCCCCCTAATTATAGGAACCAAACGAAAAGCACGAAGAAGAAAAAACAAGCCTTTATATCACATAGTAATTACATGATTTCCGCATATAATATATAAGTAAAATATACATGGACGATGGATGATGACTAACGGGCTCCTGATGATCAGCACTCAATTATGCCCTCGCGTGCTCATAATTTACTTGTACTTGGAAGACGGAAAAAGGAGCAGAAAATACGCACTCTTTTTAATCACGTTCATTATACAATCAATCCATAAATCGATTTGTTTGGACGACGACGAAAAAAAATAATAAAAAGAGGATGCAACTGGTGGCCCAAACTATCAATAATTATCTCCGTATATTCACAGCTCGTGAATTAATATTTAAACGGAAGGGCAGCAGATATTATTATTTATAAAAGCTGATTAAATCGTCATCCGATATTCCTGATTCTACAAGATAATGGAAAAGAAAAAAACGATGGCGACTCCTCATTTTATTTATATACATAGTAGTTGTAATACACATCTCACAACTTCCTGTTCGTCGTATGCGTACACAAAAGACTTACACATATCTATATATACATATACACACACACACACAAGTATATAAATGAAAAAAGGACTATTAAATTGACGGTGAATAATATGACCATATTTCAATTGAACAAAAACCACTTCATGGTCATTTCGGCTTGTTGTTAGGCGACGAAGATTTTCCTACTAACAACTTTATGGATTGCGAAAAAATAACCTCAAAAAATTAATACGCATGGAGGCGAAGTCCAAATAGCGAACAAATAGAGAACGCTTCGACTTATATAGCACCCCCACCACAATATTCCTCTATGCGGGCTAGAGTGGCGCACCAATTAGAAGCGTTAGAAACAATAGTACTGCAATTCCACCAAAGAAAATTATGGTCGGACTATAAACAAAACAAATAGTAATGAAACCATCAGATCAAAATGCAAATCGTCCGTTAATTGCTGGTTCAAAATCATTAATGAGCCGAAAATGAAAAGCCAAACAGGTTGGTTGTAAATAATAAATAATAAAAAGCAGCATTTATGTAGGTATACATACCATATACATATAAATACATAAGAGAGCAAGGTGTAACGTGGGGCACGCGCGCAACGACATCGGATTGCAACTGCAAGTGCATTAAATGCATCTGCCAATGCGCCTGCCTGCAATCTGCATGCTGATCACCGCCTACTGCCCTACGGTGTGTGGTGTCCAGTGCATGTGAGTGTTTGTGTATTATATGCCTCATCCTATTACCCACAACGGACCGGACACCTGATTCATTACACACATACCGCGACGCGAATAAAAAGAGTAGTGCAATCTCATTCAAATTGCTCCAAATTTATTAAGAACGCGATATTGAAATAAACGTCGAGAGCGGCTGCGACGCGAAATGGGGCCCCACTAACAATCACACATTTCAATCAAAACTCAATAATCATTATTGCAACAAATAAATATTTGCTTACCTCTTTTTGACCGAGGCGATGGATGGCTCTACAACTAATGGTTGTCCATTGAAATGGAAACCTGCAACAAATATGGGGATTAATATTTCAATATTAAAGGTTAAATTTCTGCGGGAATCCCCGAAACCACTCAATCCGCGAAGAACCAACGCAGCGTGAAATGACCATAGTCGAAACCCCGGAGGCGCCACACTACAAATCCCTACTCTTCCACGAAGGAAAAAACCGGCTAAGATAACATAAACCCCATGCAATCTTGAATTCGATATTTCGGCCCGTTGCGAATCAACTCCAAAATTTGCCTTACCGTTTAGCTTATCAATAGCACGATCGGCCGATGATTGATCCGGACAATCGACAAATGCATATCCACCGCGTTTCAGCATGATGGTGGTGATGGCCAGATTCTGGTCGATGAAGAGTTTTCGCAGAGTCGGCTCGGTCATCTCGGACTGCAAATTGCCCACATACAATTTGCTCATAGTGATTGGGGGTAACTTTGTGGTGGATGTAGACATAGCGAATGTTTGGTAATCGCACACTGAACTAATTGCTAATCAAAAATTGAAAACAAACTAACAAACACGTTTTCTTGCTTTTTTTGACACTTGATACGAACACAGTGTCAAAAAATGTCATTGGTTTATATAGCGACTGGGTTTTATGCGCACTGTTTTACCGGCAAGCCGTTTGTTTCTAAGTTGGGAAATGGGGAGAAATAAAGTTAGTCGAAGACGTTTTGGGCAGATTAGGGGATGGTAGTTTAAGATTGGTATGTAGCAGGGTTTGAAATCGGGGGCGCCGTGGCTTAGTTGGTTAAAGCGCCTGTCTAGTAAACAGGAGATCGAGGGTTCGAATCCCTCCGGGGCCTAAGTGCATTATTACAAATCACTTTTTTATTATTGTTTTATTGTTATTTATATTGTTTTTCGATATAAAATTGTTCACACTTCTTTTGCCAATTCATAGATGGCGTCTGTGATGGCTTCCCAGTCGCCATCTATGAATCTATACATCTATTCGCATCAACAATATCATTTCTTGTAAATTGCAATATTGATTTATCGTTTTACGTCGCAAAATTGCTTTTGTAAGCATAATTACAATTTACAACGTTAATAGTAATTATCGAAATTTTCTGCTTGCAGGTTGGCTCCACTTCTTTTTCGCAAACGTCAAATGCAAGTGAATTAGTGAGGTTATGTACAGTTTGCGAGTGAAAAATCCGTTTGAAGCAGCAAATTACCGACTGTTGGACTGGACAATAACAAAACACAATACAATCAACAATCTAAGAAGCTGTTACACATTTCTGGATCACATAAGGTCAGATTTATAAATTTATTATATGCGGAACCGGATAAGTATTTTAACAATAGGGGCGGCTTGCCGAAAATGTTAGCCAAA
The DNA here is from genome assembly GCA_963556235.1 of Cryptophagus acutangulus. Lineage (NCBI taxonomy): Eukaryota > Metazoa > Arthropoda > Insecta > Coleoptera > Cryptophagidae > Cryptophagus > Cryptophagus acutangulus. The sequence continues at coordinate 6,139,077 of OY744569.1, forward strand.
ACAAGTTTGCTTAAATGTTTTTTCGCCTTTTTCACGTACACAATTACATTATCGTTTATTTGAATTGGACGATTAAAAAATCTGCATTTTATTTCAAACGTGCAGCTCAGGTTTCATGCGAATCGTTACGTTTAATAATAAACGTTAGAAAATTATGACAATGCGATTCGGTTTTTTTCGGTTTGATTTAATCTGGGTAGTATTATTGTGGAGTACAAAAGGGAACAAGCAGCGGCAGATATACTTTTCGATGATTTTCTAAAATTGCTTGCTAATCATTTTGTGACACACACATATATTCGCATAATCAAATTGCAAACCTGTTTTATTTATTTCGTTCTTTAAAAGCTTCTTTATTTGATAAATCGATTTTTAAATGTGACCACCACCTTTATGTATTCATCTTGCTATATAGAATTTATTTTTTATCTAAGTAGTTAGACATTTATATATTCCTTTCAAATGCATTTATAAATGGTGCAATTATTTTTATGTACGATTATTACTATTTGACATATATTGACAGGATATGTCAAAATTTTTAGTTGGTACCAATTAAATATTTTCGATTTAGAAATCACACGTGAACGTACGAGATTAAAAATGTCTGCCTAGATTCCCACATGGGACGTCTAACGGTTCTTGGCCTTTTCGACCTTTTGCTTTTGACCTAAGGGTCCATCAATAGAACGAGCACTTTTCTCAAAACGAAAATCTCTTGCACCTAAAAAATTGTTTACATGCTCTGCTTAAAAATCACGAGAAAACTTTATGTGAATCGAAAATGAAATGGGCAATGTCCCGTATGGGAATATTTCGTTAGTAACCTATGAACCCTAAACAGATAATAGAAAAGGTCTTTTCAACTTCTTCTTTCTATGAGCGACCGTTTTTTATACCTGATATTAACAAACCCTTATAATTTTCTAGTTCGCTATAATTTATTATTTATTTTGGTAATACATTGAACCGCAATAATGTAATCCCCAAACCGAAAATTAATATTCATTTCGAAATGCCACCACACGTCAATAATTTTTGACATTTGACAAACATTTTTGACAGCACATTAACCTACAAATATTTTGATTGATATCGAATATAAACAAAGTGCATTTGAATATCGCCGTCCATTTTATCCGACTATGTACCATACCACTTTTAACTTTTCCCTTATATACCTTTATAAAGCAATTGCATTTGTACATAGCGAACGCATACGCATGCAGTTTTGCACATGATGCATTGCATTTGATATTTACATGTACACACCTTGCTTATGTGCACTCGTGTAATTGTAAAGTTCAAAATGCAATGCCATTCAATTGCATCATCGCTCGCTCAGCGATTGGTCGATGCACTTTTTTAATTTGACCAATCGCAAATTGCCTTCTATGCACTTTATGTACTAAGTAGTAATGCAGCGTGCGATACAATTACCCTTTTTATATATAAGTGGATTTAATTCATATTAAAAATTATGTTGGCAATGCTGGTTAAATTTTGAGTGACAGCCATTAAATTCGAATTGTCAATAATGTTGTGGTTATGATAAATAATGTAGTTTTCATTATTGCATACAACCATAAAAAGTTGTGTTTGATAGGAATAAAGATAAAACGAAAATTAATCAATACGTAATATTTCAAACGAGCACTTAAATATTATGCAAACATAATTCATTATAACTCAATCGAACGGCAAATAAATTCGCAATTAATTATTGTTCGTTATTAACAAGCTAATAATAAATTAAAGCGAAACTGAATACAAGTAAATTAATAACGAAATTAGTTGTAAAAGAAAAAACTACTCAACTAAAGATAATCTAATCCGCTAAATAATTATTTAACGCAACAAAATATTAAGCGCGAGTAAACAAACAAACTCATTTTCTTAGTGCAAAATAAAAGAATAACTATATTTTTATTTATGCATATATAATATAAAACATGGAAAGGTTATACTCTGGTCCGCATGGGGCATAAAATACTACCCCTAGTTAGTCGGGTGGCAGATCCGTGGCCACGCCTTTTTTCTAATGGCCGTTCGGTTACAGCCAATTAGCGCGTAGCGCGGGAGAAGTATACCGGGTGGGGACGATTTAAATGTAGGGGTACGATAAGGGAGTGGGTTCAACTACCCCTATCTATACATAGACGCACAAAGTGAAAGTGAAACTAAGTAAACGATAGATGGAACAGAACAGGGAAAGTGTTAGGGTTTTACATGGATGGCGACTAATTAATTCTACTCGAAAAGAATTTATAATTGTTTAATTTTTCGACGTTATTATTATTGATTCTAATTTGGTTTTTGTTAATTAAGGCTGTTTTATACAGACCGGAAATAGATGGAAGGGCTTATTCTCTATAAGTTCACTGAACTCTAAAACGCATTCCGTTCTTATCCACTAGACCAAACTCGTTTCGGTTTCATTTTTGGGGATTATATTATTGATAAGAAAAAGAAATATAAATATAAATAATTCAAGCTCAAAGGGATGAATATTACATTTATAAATTTATTGGCGCGTTTCGTTTTCAAATAATAGTCATTATTTATTTTTAAATTAATATAATATAGATCCGGCTATAATTATATAGAATTTTCTTGGCTTTTTATAATTTTCTTGCTATAAAAAGTAGCCACTTAGTAGGCGGAGCCTTAAGTAATTGCACATAAAGTCTGTACCAGTGCGAGCTAAACGATTTGCACATTGGTGCATGCGATTGATCAAATTGTACATAACCATCAATACAATCTTTCTTTTCCATGCATCCTTTCATTTTACGTAATTTACGAACAAAATAATCAATATCAATATACAACCCTCAATTATATTATTATATTCCATTCAAATGCAAAACGTGCAAATTGTTTTAAATAGTAGTACGGTATCGCACTGATTTCGTTTTAGTATGCTCTAATTCGATTCGAATTATAATTTCGTACGTTCCAATTCACAGACGATTTTCTGCAACATTGCTTTATTAATTAAAATACCGCAAAATTGGTTTGTTTTTAATAAAATATTGCTGTCTATTATTTATTTATAGTGGTAGTTAGAACCAATGCTCTAGACTATATAACGGAGAATTAATGTGAGTGTATTAAGAGTTGCATATGAGTAGAAAAGAAAAAAATAAGAGAATTAATAAGCAATTTGCTTAAACGCTCTCATTAATTAATCTGTTTGAATTCAAATTTAAAAATATTACCCTAGCCCCCTATCTATTTTCGAGCGGCCATAATACAGCGCCATCTATTTGAGGGGGACTTAATTAACAAAACGGCCATCTACCAACCAACTAGCCAAACTACGGGTTAACAATTAATAAGATTATTAATAAAAATAATAACAATACCAGAATGACAACAAACATTAATTATATTAAATTACAAATAGTTACAGTACAATTAATTAAATTAACAATAATTAGATAAAATTCGTGCAACTGTGCTGCGATCTAGTGGACTTAACCTAAATTACGTGTGACGCAAGACCAATTTATAAACACTAAACTAAAATCGTGGAAAATCTATCAATTAAACTCAAAATAATTAGTGCAAATTAGTATATTCGATTAGAACATCAATTTTTACACATATTTACTAGAATTAGACGGCCTAAACATTATCAAATTAGTTTAACCTAAAAAAAAATGAGTGCTCATCCTAGTCCAGCGAATCAAACAGTTGAACGAGAAAAAGTTTACCAATGGATCCTTGAACTAACTAATCCAGAAACCCGTGAAAATGCCCTACTCGAATTAAGGTACCTAATGCAGCCAAAACTTTCCATTCGATACTAATTAGTAATTTGCAGCAAAAAGCGTGAAGTTGTGCCCGATCTGGCTCCAATGCTATGGAACAGTTTCGGCATAACTGCAGCTTTACTTCAGGAGATTCTGAACATCTATCCTGCTATCAATCCTGCCACATTAACGGCACATCAGTCTAATCGGTACATTTGTCAAAATATTTTTTGACAGGTCGAGCTAATCATTTGTTTGCAGAGTCTGCAACGCTTTAGCCCTATTGCAATGTGTCGCATCACACCCCGAAACCCGATCTCAGTTCCTACTCGCCCACGTGCCCCTTTATCTGTATCCATTTCTGCACACCGTTTCGAAAACGAGGCCTTTCGAATATTTGCGATTAACCAGCTTGGGTGTCATAGGAGCCCTTGTTAAGGTATTTGTCAACTCGTGTCCATTTTGGTGGTTTTTAAATAATTGTTTTTGTTCAGACTGATGAGCAAGAAGTAATCAATTTCTTACTAACCACCGAAATAATCCCACTATGTCTCCGAATCATGGAATCCGGCTCGGAATTGAGCAAAACCGTCGCCACTTTCATCCTGCAGAAAATCCTGCTGGACGACAGTGGATTGTCTTACATTTGCCAAACGTACGATCGTTTCAGTCATGTCGCAATGATTCTGGGCAAAATGGTGATTTCGCTTGCAAAGGAGCCTTCGGCTCGATTATTGAAGCATGTCGTGCGTTGCTATTTGCGCCTGAGCGACAATTCTAGGTATTTTTGCGATATATTTAAGCGAGATTGTTTATTAGTTGTTGAATTGTAGAGCTCGTGAAGCGCTCAGGCAATGCTTGCCCGATCAGTTGCGCGATACGACTTTCACCGCTTGCTTGCAGGAAGACAAGTCGACCAAGCACTGGCTCAGTCAGTTGTTGATTAACCTCGAAACGGCCACTACAGGGGACCACAGGCAAGTTGGTATGTCGCCTTTAACTTCACAGTAAATTATGATATTTAATTGGTACTTTATGATAAGAAGAAATCAAAATTAATTAACTTTACTTATATCATGGAATCTATTTATTATGATTTGTTGTCACACAATTTAGTAAACATTTACACCGCTTTTTATTAATTATAGTGATTGATTTTGATTTTTCAAAGTGGACGTATTGTGCCAGATCGATTATTATTATTTAATTTAAAAATAATGAAGCGCGAATTGCATGTTGATTAATATATTAAATTTATTTTTACTCTATTAAAAAATGAATTGAAATTTTTGTATACATGAAATTGATTAATTTATTAATTGTATTTTGTTGTTCAGACTGTTTTGTAAGCAGTTTATCTCATAAATTTTGTCTATCAATTAATTAACTACATATGTGATTTTTTAAGAAAACGGATTGTACCTGTTCGATTACTTTAATATAAAATTGATCGCAGAATGCAGATTACTTAAATACTGCATTTTAATACAAAAATATAAACATTAACTTACACTATAGTTTAATCATTAAATAATTGACATGCTTTCGTGATTGTAAACGCCAAATCCAACAGTTGCAAATATTCTGCGGAGCCGTCTTGTAGTCTGTAACTTGCAACCTACAAGACAAACAACTCAATTAATTTACCTCAAAATTATAAAATATTTACCCCTAATTTCTCAATAATCATCGCCTTTTGCTGGCTATTAAAGGCACTGCTATTAACAACCTCCTCAGTAAGTTGCTCTAAAATCTGTGACGCCGCGTACGCCTCCAATAAAAAGTCTCCTACAAAAGCGTCCAGCTTTTCAAAGTCGTCCTTTCTACAAACGGCTAAGAAATCTTTCATCCAACGATCAGGCACCACCTTAAAATGGCATTGCAATTAATTGTGACAGCCATAATTAATTATATTACCCCAGTAACTTCAAGCACGTTTTCCATTTGAATCGCCGACGATTTACCTTTCAGTTTCGCACAGCTTTGCAAGCAAGTAATAGCACGTCGCATATCGCCCCCGCTTGTTTCTACGAGTGCATTCAAAGTAACGTCATCGCATTCGATCTTTTCTTGCTCGCAAATGAAAGTGAGCCTGCATATTTAAATTAATAAGGTTTTCAGTGCGATATTAACTTAATTATTACCTTTCAAAAATCATGCTTTCGTTTAGCGGTTTGAACCTGAATTTGGTGCATCGGGATGTCAGTGGTTCGATAATTCGCGACACATAATTGCAAATCAAGCAAAATCGGGTGGATCGCGTTTCTTTTTCCATCGTTCGCCGTAAAGCGGCTTGAGCTGCATTTGTCATCGAATCAGCCTCATCTAGTATTACAATTTTAAACGGCGGACAAGGTTTTCCACTAGAAAAGCCCGATAAATTTGTAAATTGTATGCAACTAAACATACACAAAGTCAATTAAAATCAATACGTACTCTGGCCTAGTGCCGCTTGCTGCAAATTGCGAGAAACCCTTCACTTTATCCCTGATAATTTGGATTCCACGTTCATCCGATGCATTCAATTCCAAGATTCGATTCTTGTAAATGTCGCCGAAAAGTTGTCGCGCGGCTGCCAAAATCGTACTTGTTTTTCCGGTCCCCGGTGGGCCGTAAAACAGCAAATTAGGCAAATCTGCTCCGCTAATGCATTGCTCCAGCACTGAAACGGCCTCATTTTGCTCCACTACATCAGACACAGTCTTTGGCCTGCTGTAATTTCAATGAAAACCACTTTGCAAGAAAGTTTGGTTATGTTTTTGGACTTACTATTTTTCCACCCATGGCACCACTTTCTCTTTAGCACTTTTCACTCCGTTTTCCGGTTTACTCGTATTAGCCTCATTAATCTTGCCCGATTTCAAAAACGCTTGCATTTTGCACTAATTGTTATTTGTATTTTTGCGGTAAATTGACAATGACAGTGCGCAGCGACTAATACGCCATCTGGTACAATCGCCCACGTTATTATAAACGCTTATTAAATATGACATGTTAATGAGTATTTGATTGGTCTTCTAGTTTATTATGAAAATGATGAACACCACCACTACCAACCCTGACATAACAATCAGAACTGTCATATTTGGTGTGAAATTTAACCGGGCGTCTGTGTGATGGCTGTCTTCGATTGAAATACTTGAAATAACAGTGGCTTTGCAATCAAAGTGTGCAGAATGCCGCGAGTCAAAGCCTTGCCGAAGAAGTGCATCAAAAGCAACATCCAACAACCAGCCAATTCGTGGGTATTTTTATTGAAAGGTGAGTCCGAAATCGACCACTCGTCGTTTTGTTTTCTTTGTTGTTTTGCTTTTTTGTTGACATAAATCGGTTTTTTTGTAGGGGAGGCTTTGGAATTATCGGAACAATACACTGGAAGTGGCACACCGGACATTGTAACTTTAAGGCATCCGAACACGGGCGAATCGGCCGTCTTCCTCTTTTCACCAGCCAATAATTCCGTGCAAGAAATTCTCACGTTTAACGATGGCAAACGTTCATGGTTCATCGATGAAACGGTGCAAAGCGATGGCAAAATGCATCTTTCCACACCTATAGATCCCATATTTTTAGGTGAGCCACTTTTACTTTACATTTGGTTCGGTTTTTTATGCTAATTTTGGCCCCAATTAATTAGAAATTTCGGTAAATAAAACTCGTATGAATTGCTATTAAAATACTATAATACAAAACGCGATATATGTACAAAAATGAAACTCAAATCAAATCATTATTAATAAGAAGGGGCACCGTATGAGCTAGATGGGGCACCATAAGAGCTAGACGGGGCATAGTTGTAACCGCTGCTTCCGGCTTCATGGGAAATTTGATTATATTGTGCCACTTGAATTGCTTGTTTAATTCCGTGTAAATCAATGCCGACCACTCGACTGCTGTAACTCGGTACGCCATAAGCGGGGGATGGTGCGCCGTATTGCGAAGAGATGCCGCTGCTGCTGTGGGCACTTGCACTATTCTGCTCTTCTTGCAGCAAAATCTGACGGATTTGTTCAAGTAGAGCGGGATCGACGTGAGCGCCCTCAGAGCTTTGGTATCCGGTTGCTACCGATTGGTAGCCGCCGCCCCCGCCGGATGAATGCGACGAGTGAGAGCTGTAGTGGTAGCCCGATGGTGGCTCCGCCACTACCAAAGCGGCCAAAGCGCAAACGAGAATCTGTCGACATAAATTTATTAGACTTTCTTATTTTTGTGAGTAGGTGTTAATTGACTTTCTTTTCGTTTAAATTAGCATTAATTTCGTTAGTGAAATGAAAAGTGGGTTTTTTTTCGAACTTACCGTGGTGCAGGTATTCATGGTTGTGATAGTTGTGTGCTTTGAAATCCGGTAATTCGATGTTTTATACAGAAAAAATTTGGTTTAGAGGGGCGGTGTGAATTAATGTGGAATTGAGAGAAAAAAAAGGCCACTTTCACAGATGTGGTCATCAAATTTTTTGGCCAACGAAGAGAGTGTCGAATTTTTTGGTTAATTAGGATTCATTTAATTGGGATTTTTTTTCGATATCGCACAATTTTGGGGGTCACTGTTATTAGGTAACATTGAATGTAACGCGTTTATTTAAATTGAGGAGATTGTTAGATATTGTTTAACGCAATTATTGCGGCGTAATTTGATGATTTATTAGTTATTTCAAATTAATTGCTGGCGCAAATAGTTTTGATTAATTAATTTTTAGCGCCATCTACAGTTTTGCGCTTCAAGTTTGATGAGCCATTTGTGAATATTTGCATTATTATCACAAATTTAAGCGCGTTTTAGCATTATTTGTATTTAAATGCATTTATATGTCGCATTAATAATGCAATTCTAATTAAAACTAATTAACCATTTTAATTTTATCAGCACCCTCTACATTTTTATCGTTCAACTTACATACGACAAATTATTAAATCTCTATATTACCGACATTACCAAAAACCAATATGGCGTCTGTATTTAATTATTGTGACATTTATTACCTATTTCTTGTGTTTATTTGAATTTTATGTAAGTTATAATTAATACTTTCGATTTGGCACATTGTTGAGGTCATCGGGTAGTGAATGCAACTTTGAGTGAGTACTAATTTATTTAAATGAGGGAGATTATTCAATATTAATATTAATTCTTTTCTTGCCACTTAATTCGGTGCTTTCTCAAATATTTCAAAGTTGTATTGAGTCATAAATTATATTTGTGTGCTTTTATTAATTAATAGCATAATTTAAATCCAATTTGTTTAATTATAAATATTTATTTTAATTAATACTACTTTTGCCATCTATAATTTATTTAAACAACTAGGCAATTGATTTAACGAGCAGCACCCTCTACATGTTAAACCGCCAACTTCTAAACGTCACATGTGCGATACCACGTGTTACCTACTGTCAAATTTTTATTGGCGTTTAAATTTAAATTGTTTAATCTTAATTAGTGTAAATCTCTTCCAGTACTACCATATTTGCGAAAGTACTGCAGCTCGCAAGCAATCCCATTAGATCAATTACTACACGACGAAGATTTTCCGGAGACTGAGCGATTACTGAAATCCAGCGGTCTAAAATACCTAAACATGATCGCCGATCGAAAAGGAGACGAGGAACTAAACGCCTTTAAATACAATGAAGACAAAACGCTCACTTGGCTGAAAAAGAAAACCGAGCGAGTCGCCGAGATATTGAAACAGAAAAATATCCACGTGACTGGAGGCGGGGCGATCAGCGCGACTTTCGTCAAATCGAACAAAGCGGAATCGATAGACCACGAGGCCTATTTGAAATACGCGCATGGCATAGTGTCGGAATATCTAATGGACGATTTAAGTTTGAAGTTGTTCAAGTTCCTCAATTTGCCGGAAGAGGCGCAACCGACACTTAAGCGGAAAAGCAGCGCCGGCAGTTTGCAATCGGATTCGAAGAAAGTGAAAACTGAGGATGAGAATAAGAGCAGTACGTCGAACGTGTTGGATCTGAGTAAACCGGAACCGAAAACGCCGAAAACACCCAACATGCAAAACACGAAGGAAAAGGCGCGAGCCAAAGCGGCGGCTGGCAGTAAAACGATAAGTTCGTTCTTTAAGAAAACTTAATTAGTTCTTCCCGCAACCGTTCTCTTTTTCTTCCGTAAGTTCCAATTCGATTTTTAATTTTTTTCTTTTCATATTGAAAATAGTTATCGTGCACGAATTTCTGTGCTTTCCAGTAAAATTTGCGTCTTTTCAAATATTTCTAGTCGAATTTTTTGTTCGTTTTCTAATTTGACAGTATTAATTTTAAGATATGCAACCAGCAATACGCATCGGTTGATTAGTTTTTAATTTAAACAGGCAAGACTACGAAATAATGTTGTTGAATCTCTAAAATACTCCAACACACACACAAAAAAAAATTTGTTCCTATGTGGTCAAAGATAAAGATGACTGATTCTCTTAGAAATGTAAAAAAAATTGATTGGATAAGTTTTTAGTCAATGTTGAATCAATGTAAAACGTGTATGCAACACAAAAAGCAATGTTCTCAATTAGTGTACTTAGATGGCAATATTTCAGAACAATGTTCATTATATCGATAAGGAATCATAATGTAGATAAAAGAAAATGTGCAAAACAAGCAAAACATGTCACACAGTAATTTTAATTGGTTTATTATGGCAAAATTTCGTTTTTCGGGTGGCTTACTTTCTATTTGAAAATACCGATAGGTTAATTATTTGAAGACCTTTTAATGTAACGATCTAGCAATTTACGTTTCAGGATTTTTTTTTATTTGTTCTTTTGTAAGTAAGTGTATGTGATACATGTATTGGAAATATAAAATATCCATTGGAAAGGTTATTGTAGCATCCTCGACGCAATTGCATGATCGACCATTTTTATTTTTAAATATTAGCGGGTAGTTGAGTATGCAACCAACAATACACATATAAATGGCGCCCGTTTAAAAATGAAACTACTTAGCAATTATATTTAAAAATAAGTTTATTTCTCATGATAACAATAATGTAAATATATCACCGCGTTTAAAAAACGTACAAATTTAAGTAAGTAAGTTAATTCGTTGCAAATGTAACATAAAGTGCAACAAATTATGAGTTACAACAACGATCACATCGCGCTTTCGATTGACAATTATTACAGTAGTAGAAAATCAGTCGTCAATCTCGTTTAAGCTTTACAAGCTACTTGAGCAATGATTCTTCACCATAATAACACCATTTCAATCATCGCACGTTATAACTATTTTAATTAGACTTAATGCCATGGGCTCGCAGCAATTCCTTCAAATGCATTATTTCTTCGTCTCTTTCAGCCAGTTGCAATTGCAACTTTTCAATCTGACTATCATTCGATGTCAAATCGATCCGTTGCAACAATGCCGTGGCGTCCGGTCGTTTTTCCGGATTTTTCAACGTCAATTCGCATATAATTTGCGCGAACTGCGGTTGCTCTGCCAATAAATTTGCGGGTAAGTTTCCTTTACGTAACTCGGTAATATTTTCGACTCGTTCCATGTCGGTACCGAAATTTTGTACTAGTTCTAGTAGGACTATGCCAAGCGAGTACATGTCACTCTGTAATTTAATTAGCGGATTATATTAGATTAATTAAGGGCGTTATTGTTACCTTTTTATCACAGAGTCCGGCAAGTTGTTCGGGGGCCGCGTAGAGTTTAGTGCCGAAGGCTAGACTATGTCGCACACTTTGTAGGGGGCAAGCCAAACCGAAATCGCCGAGTTGCACTATGATATTACCGTTTTCTAGCTGGATAAAAATGTTGCTCGGTTTTATATCGTGGTGGACGATTCCTTTATAGTGAATGTATTCCAATCCTGAAATTTATACAGCTTAGTGCTCATTTTAGCCCGTATTACTGGTTGCCTATACACTACCTTTAAGCAGTTGACTTAAAATTTCCAGAACGGCGCTATTCCTCAACACTTGGCCATTAATGGGCACTAAAGTGCTTCCCAGCTCATCCTTCAATTGCATTTCGTTCCGCTTCTCAAGCCAATGCTTCAAAGTCGACTGACACAGCGACATTTGAATATAAAGTGTCGCCCATTTCGCATCCGTCCGCTTATTCCGCAATTTTCGCAACTCCTTGAAATCCAGTGTGCAAACAATTTGCCCATGCCCGCCTTCAGACACACTTTCCTTCCGTCCACTGCGATGAGCCACTTTATTCACCCCGCTAGTACTGTGCCGAAAATCGATCTGGAACGAGTTCTCGACCATGGAGTGATCGAAATTGGAAAACGAGTGTGATTCGTTTTTGTGGTAGCTGTCCCCGCTGGAGTTACTACTGCTCGAATCGCTTTCGTTGCGAATGGCGAGCGGGGCTCCGATTTCAAGCCATGCCGCCTTGTATTGAACGATGTTCGAATGGTTGATGCTCGAAAAGGTTTTCACTTCCGATAAGTAGTTGCGAACGGAGTCGATGCCTTCTGAGCGGATTGGAATTTTCTTGACGGCATATTCGATACCGTCCAGTTTATGGCGCACTTTGTAGACTTGGCCGAAGCCGCCGTTGGCGATGTATTCGGTTTCGTCGAATTCGCGAAGGTAGTGCGAGTTGGTGATGTCCGAGCTCGGCCAGATCGGATGGATTGGTAACTTCTTGTCGTTTTCATGTGAGGATGACGTGTTTAGTAGATGTAGGAAGGCGAGTTGATATTGGTTGCGGATGCCCTCGAATTCGGCCATGTCGTAACTTTCGTCGATCATTCGCATTTTGAACAGTTTGTCGCAGATTAGTTTGTATGTGTGGTTGGCTTTGGTGGAATCGGACTCGTAGATGGTGCAGATGTTTTTTACTAGCGATTCGATGAGTAGGCTGACTGGGGTTGATATACGGGTTGGAGTTGTGATGAGGCAGACCGATTCAGTGTTGTAGCTGCTGATTTCCTTACGTTTTCGCGTGCGTTTTTTTGACTTGGATGTTGACATGTCGGATTTAGCCATTCCTTTGTTTGTTTGGGTTAAATTGATGCTGGAAACGGCATTTGTATTACTTGGTAGTAATTCGAATGGTAGACTTTGATTACGTTCACTTTTAATGAAAGACTTTTAGTGAGGTTATGGTAGCTTAACTTGGATCTTCTTCTTCTCAGAAGATTCTAGAAATAGTTATATTTTAATATCACATTGTCATCTATAGGCAAGTAGCTCAACTACTCTAATGTTTCACATCGACATCTATGTGCACGTAGGCGAACCAACCCAATCGTTTGGTCGGTATAGTAGAGTTCTATCTACGTCCTGATTTTAATACTTTTATAGTATGAACAATTTCTTATAGATGGTGCATTAATAGTTTAAAACTTATTAATTTATTTTTCAGTTTGTTTCAGAAGTCATGGAATTCCACATCGGCAGCAATGGAAAAGAAGACGACAAGTAAAATGTGTTTGTAAATTTTTGGTTTACCTTAATTATTTAAAAAAAAAAAACAAATCACACGATTGACCTGAAACTTTCTGAATATCTTAATTTTGATATGCTTAATCACCACGTTAAGTTTCAGAGAAATCTAATTTTTGGTCGAAAACGAAAAATTAACAAAGACTATAGTCTTTGTTAATTTTTCGTTTTTGACCAAAAATTAGATTTCTCTGAAGCTTGGCAGGGTGATTAGGCATGTCGAAAATAAGATATTCAGCAAGTTTCAGGTGAATCGTATGATTAGTTTTCAATAAAAAAAATAATTAAGGTAAACCAAAAAGTGCTAAAAATTGACCATAATTATTAGTTTTTAATAAACCATTTTAATTAGTTTTTTGGTTTGTTTCAGAAGTCATAGGAATTTTGCATCGGCACCAATTGAACTACTTATGGAAAAGAAGACGAGAAGGGCAGATGCTACGTATTTATTTATAAGTTTCTTTCAAAAAGTCGCCTTACAACTAATACCACCCTGTATAATTAGCATGAAACGACAGGCCATTTTGCACTGATTTTAAAAATGTATAACAAAAAATGTATAACACTTTGTATAAAAATGTTCCTAAACCTTGTAATTAATTATTTAAGATATTTTTAAAATGTGTCAATATCTTCTGTAACACTCTGTATAATTGTATAAATTTAGTAGTAACATATTGGATTTTTTGCGCTGCATCCAAAATGGGGCAACACTCTGTATAAATGTCTGTGTATAGCTTGTAATTAATTATTTAAAGATATTTGTAAAAATGTGATTTTATTACGCATAGAACACCCTGTATAATTGTACATTTTATTGCTGATTCATGAATAAAGAATTTTTACTGAATTTTCTGCGTCTTTGTTTTCTTTAAAACACCCTGTATAAACGTCTAAATTACACAAATTGAGTCTAATTTTCCCGCCAAAATTTCTGTATATTAGTAGAAAGGCTAAAATCCCTTCTCTCTACATCGCCTGTATAATTTGTATCAGGAGCAAGTCGAATCTGCGCATGCGCGGCACCTCCTCGCCTTTCTGTGATCCTGCTAAAAAATCCGATATTTGCATCTTTTTTCCAGAAAAATTTAAACAAAAATCGAACGAATAAAAATTTTCGAGAAAATGTCCTCTTGATCCACCCCGTAATTTTTGTCCTCTTGATACACCCTGTATAAGTATCAGGCGCATACCTCCTCGCCTTTCTGCGATCCTGATAGCCCATCCCAGATTTTCGTGATTTTTAGCGTTTTTCGTTGTTTTTCGAAGTTTCGAGCTGCAAAAAGAACGAAAAACGCTGAAATCGACGAAAATCCGGGATGGGCTATCAGGATCGCAGAAAGGCGAGGAGGTATGCGCCTGATACTTATACGGGGTGTATCAAGAGGACAAAAACTACGGGGTGGATCAAGAGGACATTTTCTCGAAAATTTTTATTTGTTCGATTTTTGTTTAATTTTTTCGGGAAAAAAGATGCAAATATCGGATTTTCTAGCAGGATCACAGAAACGCGAAGAGATGTGTACTCCTGATACTTTTCGCTCTATTTAACGTAAAAAATCGAATTATACAGGGTGTTTAAAAGAAAAAAAAGACGCAGAAAATTCAGTAAAAATTCTTTATTCATGAATCAGCAATAAAATGTACAATTATACAGGGTGTTCTATGTGTAATGACAATCACATTTTTACAAATATTTTTAAATAATTAATTACAAGCTATATACAGACATTTATACAGAGTGTTGCCCCATTTTGGATGCAGCGCAAAAAAGCCAACATATTAATGCTAAATTTATACAATTATACAGGGTGTTACAGAAGATATTGACACATTTTAAAAATATCTTAAATAATTAATTACAAGGTTTAGGAACATTTTTATACAGAGTGTTATACATTTTTAAAATCAGTGCAAAATGGCCTGTCGTTTCATGCTAATTATACGGGGCGGTATTAGTTGTAAGGCGACTTTTTGAAAGAAACTTATAAATAAATACGTAGCATCTGCCCTTCTCGTCTTCTTTTCCATAAGTAGTTCAAGTGCTGCCGATGCAAAATTCCTATGACTTCTGAAACAAACCAAAAAACTAATTAAAATGGTTTATTGAAAACTAATAATTATGGTCAATTTTTAGCACTTTTTGGTTTACCTTAATTATTTTTTTTATTGAAAACTAATCATACGATTCACCTGAAACTTGCTGAATATCTTATTTTCGACATGCCTAATCACCCTGCCAAGCTTCAGAGAAATCTAATTTTTGGTCAAAAACGAAAAATTAACAAAGACTATAGTCTTTGTTCATTTTTGGCCCAAAAAATCGATTTTTTCCCGATCTTTACGATATTTGGCATGGTGATTAAGCAAATCGAAATGAAGATATTCAGAAAGTTTCAGGTCAATCGTATGATTAGTTTTTATGAAAAAAAATATTTAAGGTAAACCAAAACTGATGCTAAAAATATACTTAATTATTTTTTTTATTAAAAACTAATCACACGATTGACCTGAAAGTTTCTGAATATCTTAATTTCGATATGCTTAATCACCATGCCAAATATCGTAAAGATCGGAAACAAATCGATTTTTTGGGCCAAAAATGAACAAAGACTATAGTCTTTGTTAATTTTTCGTTTTCGACCAAAAATTAGATTTCTCTGAAACTTAACGTGGTGATTAAGCATATCAAAATTAAGATATTCAGAAAGTTTCAGGTGAATCGTATGATTAGTTTTCAATAAAAAAAATAATTAAGGTAAACCAAAAAGTGCTAAAAATTGACGACTTTAATTATTTTTTTTAAAAAAAAACTAAGCACTCGATTGACCTGAAACTTTCTGAATATGTTAATTTCGATATGCTTTATCACCATGCCAAATATCGTAAAGATCGGAAGAAAATCGATTTTTTGGGCGAAAAATGAACAAAGACTATAGTCTTTGTTAATTTCTCGTTTTCGACCAAAAATTAGATTTCTCTGAAACTTGGCATAGTGATTAAGCATATCAAAATTAAGATATTCAGAAAGTTTCAGGTCAATCGTGTGATTAGTTTTTAATAAAAAAGATAATTAAGGTAAACAAAAAAGTGCTACAAATTTTACATAATTTAAAAACATTGTAATTTAACAATTATGAATATATTAATTAACTATATGAAATATCATGCTAAAACGAACGATAACGTAGTTATTGAATTGTTTATTAGTGAAATTGCCAGTTAAGCATACCTTAGAAGTATTGGTGAATGTTGCGTTTCGATGTCCATTCTGAAAATTCAATGTTATTGTAAATACGTCTAACTCTCACCGCGCACAGAAATATACTAAACAAGAATTGAGATTGCGTTGTGCTTGCATTATTTCGACGCGTTAAAAGTTTGAGCTTGCGATTGATTAGAAGTTGCATTAATTCAAATATTGCAGTGCTTAAAAATTATAATGCACAGTATACACACCTACGCCCTCTAGTTTCGAGTCGTTCTAACTCGTGATCAACAATTACAGAGCTCTGTAAATACACCTGCGCCATCTAGTTTCGAGTCGTACTAACTCGTGACCAATAAATTACAGAGCCCTGTAAACACACCTGCGCCATCTAGTTGGGATTAGCAATTCTTTGTTACCAACAATTACAGCGCACTGTAAACACACCTTCGCCATCTAGTTTCGAGTAATACTAACAGGTTATCATCAATTACAGGGTTCTATACCATAATTAGGCGAAACCCACTAAAAATTAGGTTATGTAAAAGAATCTAAACAATAATAAAACATAATTTGCGTCTAAATAAAGAGTATGATAAGTGAATTGTGTTTATAAAATGGACAGAGGTCGGTAAGTTTCCGCAGGTTTGCAAAATGCAATGCAAACTATTAAATTAAAATAATCATCAGTTTCTCTCTGCTGCAACTTGATCCCGGAGAAATTTACTTTGAAGACTACAGTGCAATTTTTATCCCGCAAGATGCGTCACGCAAAACGTACGAATCAAAGAAACAGGATGGCAGACTTAAAATGTGCTCAAAATCGCTAGTCTTTGACCCCAAAGACATCAACAAAAGCATCATTAAAATTCCCCTAAAGGATTGCATTGTGATTGAGCAATGGAAAGGCTCGGCGAAGTTCGTAAACAGCAAGAATGTACTAAGTTTGAATTGCAGGGAATACATCGAAATGTTGGAAGGAAACGTTGTAGCGCCGTACAAATTCAAAGAGTCTTCCAACTTTTTGTTTTTGTTGAACTACGCGAACATTACCGAATGTATATCGCAAATTTGCCAATTGAAACGCGCCAGTACGCTATCAGCGGCCGAACAGGCCGATATGGTAATGCGATTCAATTAAAACATGACATTAATTAATTAACATTCGCGTGGATTTGCAGATTGCCACTATTGTTCATTCGAGACATTCCCGCGTGAAATTCGATCCATTGTGGTTGGATTTGTACGAACAAGTGGTGCTTGAAACGCAGGCCGACAAAGTAACACCTTTAGTCGTTAATCCTGGTCGCATTTTGCTGTCGACTGCGCGATTGTTTTTCCAGCCTTATAATAATATTGAAACTGTACCAAATAAAATTAAATTTAACGCAAATTGATTAATTAATATTGTTTTAGTATCCAGTAATAAAGATAGATTTGAGCAGTATTAAGCGAGTGGTAAAGCGGCGCTTTTTGTTGAGACATATTGTAAGTAGTTCTCGCGATTTAATTTGCTTGGAACTTAACTTAATTTTAGGGGTTGGAAATCTACTGCCCGGACACCAATCAAAACCCCCACATTTATCTGTCGTTCCGCAACCAATCGGAACGCGACAATCTGTACAGCAACCTCCTGGATCAACCCGCGCTTAATCTCGAGGTGATCGACCAAGACGTTATGACTTTGCAATGGCAGAATGGAATTATCTCCAACTATGAATATCTCATTTACATTAATAGGTAACTAGCCACGTATTATCGCAAATGATTCAATTAATTTCCTTGCAGCTTAGGCGACAGGACAATAAACGATCTAACTCAATATCCAGTCTTCCCATGGATCATTTCCAACTATACAAGCAATCAACTCGACTTGAGCGATCCCGATAATTTCCGAGACCTCTCGAAGCCAGTCGGTGCCTTAAATGCCGAACGATTGCAACGACTTTTGGAGCGCTACCACGAGATGGCGCCCCCGAAATTCATCTACGGCTCGCATTATTCCACCCCCGGTTTCGTTCTCTATTATTTAGCTCGATTGTATCCGCATTATGTGCTCTGTCTACAAAGCGGCCGATTCGATCATCCCGATCGCATGTTCAATTCACTGGCCGATGCATTTAAAAACTGCCAAAACAATATGTCTGATTTTAAGGAACTCATTCCAGAATTCTACGATTTACAAACGAATGGGAAATTTTTGCTGAACAATTTGGGCATTAATTTCGGCTATCGCTACAACTTGTCGAAAGTGGCCGATGTGGAACTGCCGCCGTGGGCGGACAGTCCGACGGATTTCGTTCGCAAGTTGCGCGATGCTTTGGAGTGCGATTATGTGTCGCAGCATTTGCATAATTGGATCGATTTGATTTTTGGGTATAAACAACAAGGCGAGGAAGCTATTAAGGCGAATAATCGTAAGTATCTCGGTGCGGGGCTAAAATAATGGCGGCAACCAGCAATACATCGAGTGTATTGCTGGTTGCTGACTAGTCGCGCCACTTTTAAATTCTAGTATATTACTATTTATGCTACGAGGGAAACGTGGATTTGGATGGAATCTCCGATTTGAATGAACGACATGCTTTGGAAGTGCAAATCATGGAATTTGGTCAAATTCCAAAGCAAGTGTTCAAAGTACCGCATCCGCAGCGAAAGTGCACCATTAAATTGCCCACCAAAGTGGAAATAATTGATAGTTGCTTGCAAGGTGCGATGATTGCCAATTGCAATCATTATATTACTGTATTAAATTATTCTTGTTGCATAGAAAAATGGGAGAATTGCAGCGAGCTAATTATGCAAGCCAGCTTCAATTCGCATAAGAATTCAGTCAATCATTTATATATTAGCGCGGATTGCACGCGAGTCACGTCAGTCGGCCACGATTCGAAATTAAAAGTATTTTCGCTCACGCAAAATAAGCAGATTCGTAGCGCTAATATCGGAAACATGCCTTTAAGCAGTTGCATTCAATTACCGAATGTTAACGTACTTGTAATCGGCAGTTGGGACAATCAAATGTAAGCTCAACACAACCGCGCCTTAATTCCTTGAGTAATTAATTTATAATGCAGCGTTTTGTACGACTTGGACTATGGCAAAGTGACGGAAAGCGTCCTGGCACACGAGGATGCAATCACATGCATGAATTTCGGCATCAAGTCGAATCTGCTGGTGTCGGGAAGTGGAGATTGTACCGTTAAAATTTGGAAAGGATTGAATTGCAATGGTGTAATTAAGCCGATCCAGTGCCTTGCGAAGCAAATCGATCATAACTCGCATGTTAATTGTCTCTGCTTCGATTTGTAATAATTAATGCAACTTAGTGGATTTTATAACTAAGCGGAACGATTTGAATTGGCCATTTGATTTGCCGCGGCAAATTTAAAACGTTACCCTTGTCTATAAAACACACTAAATTCATTTTATTTTAAAGGGAAAATACTTGCTTAGCGGTAGGAACGGCCGACGGGGAAATTTACATTTGGAAAGTGCCCGATTTCGAATTGTACAAGAAATTCCATGCGAATGATTGCAGCATTAAGGCCCTAAGTTACAGCCCCGACGGCTTGAAATTGGCTTGCGGCGGTGAAGATAAAATATTTCAGATAATTGACGTGAGCACCGGTATGCCGGTATTTAATAAGACAATGAAATCCGTTATTTCCTCATTGAAATGGAACGATTTTCTGCTGGTAATTGGCTGTGAGGACGGGGTTCTATTTGTTTGGGACATTTTTAAAGTGCAATTGTTGCACGAATTTCAAGCCCATTCTGGTACATTATTTCAGCTGCGGTTATTAATTAATTAATGTGGTTATTTCAGGTTGTATTAAGACACTTGATATTGCGAACGATAGGAGTTTCATAGTGACTGGCAGTGACGATCGTGTGATTAAAGTTTGGAAGCCGCAAGAAAATTAATTGAATATGCTATTTTTGGTTTTGATCAATAAATCCGTAATTAAGTATTTTTAATATTAGGATTTATACAATATAATGTGATATTTTTAATTTTTTAATAGAAATTAATTCCTTAGCTACCTATTTATATTTTTTTTAAGTTAAGTTAGTTGATTATTAAATTTAAAAAGTTGCGATCATAAAATTCATGCACCGCTGGATTAAATTTCTTTTCCAATTAATTCATAACTAACGAACTTATGTAAGTATTAATGATATCGCTGAAAGATCTTATTCCGACATAAGCAAGTTGCTTTGCAACTCGATCGCATAGAACTGCAAATATTTGGGTAGCTTTGCGCCAAACTATCGCAATTACTATACTTATTCGTAAAAGGGCAAGAATTCGTACATAAATTACCTTTACAATATCCGGCACACGCACTGCACGACTTTTTCGACCTCACATACGGCTGACTGACGACTCTCTTAATATTCCCACTGAAAACAAATAATTAGCAACAATTCGCCGAATATTAATCAATAAAACACTTACGTGGGACAATAATCGCAAACATAATTGTAAAACACTTTGCTACTATAATATTTATGTTTGCATTTGGCGATTCCGCAGCCAACTTGATGACTAGTCGCCCAGACCATTTGCGTGTAATGTCCGGTGACTCCTGTTTGATTTTGCCGCCCGTAAACAAAATCCTCGCGTTCGGAAAACCAGGACTTAATTGCAAACAGCCACGGGACTTTTTGCGAGCTCACGAAAATATTTTGCCCGCAAAGGCCGACATTTTTAAACGTTCGCATCGTTCCATTATCGTGTTGCAAAAGTTTGCACTCGTGCGCCCATTTATGAGCGGCCATTGCGGCCTTTTTGTTCCATTTCTAGCAAAGATTGTTAGGAATTTGCGTTAATGACAGTCTAATCGGACTTACCAGTCTTAACATGTTGGCGGCTTTTGGTTTTACGATAGAGCGATAATGGTTGTGGATAGTTGTAATTTTCTGCTGCACTTTCGGCTTGTTTGTCGTTAAACTGTTGAAAGGAACTGATTTGCCGTATACTTTTGGCCCTGGAATGCAATATTAGTTTACTTTAAACGAAATCGCCATTTAAAAAGCGAATTCCGCCATTGAAACGCGTCATCAATGGCGGATGTGTCAAAATGCATGTGTATTGCTGGTTGCCTGTATACATCATTACGCGTAATTATGCATTTGTAATTAAAAATCGTATTTAATGCCTTGAAACGCAAATAACAATTATTATTTGAAGTGACTTACGTTCGTAGATGGTTTTAATGTGCGTCTCCACTAAGGCATTATTTGCTGACCACGCGAAACTGCTCAAAAGCAAAATAAATGCAGGAACGTGAATCATTTTATTATTTTGGTTGAACTGCAAATAAATAAAATAAAATTGCAATAAATTATTGCACTACCTACAATATTTTTATATTTATTTTAGATAATAATTGTTTTGCTATCAATAAACGTTAAACAAATAAAACGCGTGATATTATTGTTATGAAATTGAATTACCTTGCGCGTCTTAATTAATAGTAGTCATCACTAAATGTAATTCAGTCTGCGTCTGCTGGAACCATCACAGAAAAATGGTCAATGACTTAATTTGCATCAACACCACTCAGACTACTAAGCGAAATAATTTATTTCAATTACATGCAACATAACGGTGCCTTAAAAATTAATGTAGTCCATCGGCCGGTCCATCCGCAATGTGACGGTCAGCGTTTCAGCGGCCACATCGAACTGAGCGGCCCCTTTTTTGGGGTCCACTGGATGCGGCAGCGGCACATTTAGATAATAATTTGGGGAGACTAGAATCATTTTATCGGGCTCGATTTTCAAATCGACGTTTTGGCGCTTTTCGCCTGGCAAGTCGATGGTGATTTTCATGTCTTCGCAACTGGCGGTTGATGGGTTTTTGAAGCCCATTTGCAAAAAGACGTCACTCGATGTGACCTGCTGTTTGTAGCTGATGGACCACTTCGGGGTTTTTTTCCAATTAGCGTCGTCTTTGTCTGGGTCGAATAATTTCTGGTATTCCTCTTCAGCGTTTGCGGTATTCACTTTAGAATAGGGGTTAGTTTTGTTGCTTGGTTGCAATAACGATGACACTTTATCTACAAAAGTATTGTAACAAGATATTTCAATATGTTAATTACACTTGCCTGCTTTTGAAGTAGCTGAAGAAGTCGATGGTAAATTTTCATCGTCTTCCGAATCGGAATTATCCTTTTTAGGATTAAAAAGTGCGACGAGTTGCTGCAATTCCGAAGGGGTTGACATGTTTATTGAATAAACAATTGCCGTTGCTAGGCAACCGTTCCTAAGCAAAGGTTGCTAGATTTATTTTCGGTGGTATGTTTGTAGGGCCATCACGGTTGAAATTTTTGGCCGATTATTTTGAAATTTGGCACTACACTAGATTAACTCCCGGATTAAAATATGGGATTAATTTTGACACGTAATAGTTTCCCATATTTGTGGAAAAAAATGTCGCGCAAAATTGTGCTAAGACAATTTAACAAAATTAGCGGTTTAATGTCTGTCGGGGCATAACGGCCAAGTGAATTGACCGATTTACTTGAAACTTGGTATGAGGCTAGATTAAACCCTAATTTAACATATACGATATTTTTTGTCGTTAAATATTAACCCCTGCCAAAAATATTGGCAAGCGCGCAAATCTTTGCAAAGTACTTCCGCCCCAATTGTATGCAAAATTCCTTCTAGCTGGTTCAACAACCTATTAAGCAATACTGCATCAAATAATTTGAGAAAAAAAGCCTTAAACGGCGTACTTCCATCACACAACACACAATATCTCCAATAACGTTACGTACTTGGAATAAAAATCAGCTAAGCGTGATGTCATGCTGTCTTGAGTCGCTCTACAGAATCACAATTACCATCAACTTCTTCAGTTTAGTTTAGTCTCTACCAGCAATATATTCCATTTGTGTTGAATCCATGAATTAATTAGTAATGCTACTTGCAACTTGTCCGCCCAAACGGCCGCATCGCTTGTGCGACTCAGTGACCAAGTTTCCCCAAATCAAAGAGTGCGATGCCATCGAGATGGACTCGTTGGAAAATTGCTCGCTGGTAAGAAATTAATTATGTGACGCTCAAATAATTAATGTTTTTCGGTGTAGGAAAGTTCGATAAGCGAGCAAAGCGACAACGAGTTGAAGTATCTGAATCTGAACGGACTTTGCAAAGATAAGCAGGATCTGAGCGAATGTTGCGTGGAGGAAATCGTCCTGCCAGGCGAATCCATCAAGACGTTATCGGATTTGAAAGCGCTAAGCTTGAGATCCAATAAGATCCAAAATTTCCCGTCTAGCGTCTTGCAATTGAGATCTTTGGTCACTTTGGACCTGTCCGATAATTGTCTGCTAACTTTGCCGCCCGAAATTAATCAACTGAAACTGTAAGTAGAAAATAGTTTCACTGTGGTTAGTAAAGTGTGAATAATCCAAGCCGAAGAAACAATGAAAAGCTAAATTATGTATATGAAAGGAAATTGATGAGCAGTAGCAGGAATTAGAAAGTATCTGGAAATAAATCTCAATTTCCTACAAGAAACATCAATGAGAACATAAATCGGGAGGGCTATCGAAACGGATAAGCCACCAAAACAAACAAAAATTGCACACAAACCTCCTAGATTCATAGCCGACACAAAGAATGAACTTCCGTTGTTTTACCACGGTTCCTTGATCGTCCGAAACGCATATGATTAAAATCCCTGATGCTCTCAAGTCGTGCGTGTCTCGAATAAAGACGTTGGCGTGTGCCATACCTGCAGATTTTCGTCTCCTCTTCAACACTAAATTATTATTAAATAATATATTAGCAAATTAGCCAATAGATTTTATCACTGCAGCTCGTCCTTGTTTTTTTCGTGTCCTGCATGTGCATCCGGCGCGGAGGTGTTTTTGTATTTACATCAAACTTTCGTTTTTGCAGACTGCAGCAACTTGTGTTGGATCAGAATTTGTTGAGTGTTTTGCCAGCCACCTTATGGACGCTTGGTTTTTTTAAAGTGCTCAAAGTGGCATCGAATCGGATTGCATTACCGCCGGATAAAGTTTTGGACATGAGGGCTTTGCAATTGAATGTAAGTAAATTAAGATTGAGGAAAAAATTGGGTTTTGGGGGGCTTTTTGGGGTAATTTTTGGGTATATAGTTGTTTGGGAATTATTTAGGACGTCTGACGATTTTTTGGAATTTTTTTAGAAGGGCTAGGAATTTTTTGGGGGGCTAATTAAGAAGCAGGGAACATTTTGGTGTCTTTAAAACGTCTGGGAATTTTTTTGGGAATTTTTTAGAAGCGTTAGGAATTTTTTTTGAGCGGTTAAAAACTTCCAAATTCGTTGGGAATTTCTTAGATATTTTTTGGGAAGTCTAAAACCTATTTAGATATTTTTTTGAAAGCTTGGGAATTTTTTAGAGACTCTTTGGAATGTCTGGAAATATTTTGGGAATTCTTTAGAAAGCTTGGAAATTTTTTAGGAATTTTTTGAGAAGCCAAGAATTTATATTAATTGCCTTCTATTTTCCAGGAAAATGATCTAAAACCAGAGAACAACTCCACCAACGGTTTAACCACCCTAAACCTGCGATCAAATCGCTTGAAAGGCAACATAATCCTCGGCAACTATGGCGTAATTAATTAACTCCCATATTAATTCCCCTCACTAATTAATTTTTCTTGCAGAGCCTAACCGAATTGGACGTAAGCGAAAACAACATAGAACACTTGGACTTAACCGCCGTGGAACAAATGCAATCATTGCAATGTTGTCGCAACAATTTAACCAGCTTGAAATTGCACGGCAAAAATTTAACATCACTAATCGCAGGAAATAACCGTAAATACCTTAAACAAACCATAAAACAATACTAGATCGAATTATTTGCAGGATTGAAAAATCTGGTCACAGTTCACGTCCCAATAAACCTGAAACACTTCGACGTCTCCTACAACGAGCTCGAAAATCTCCCCGAATGGCTTTCGGGGTGCAACGAACTGCGCTCCTTATTCGCCAGCAATAATCTCCTCCAAGCGCTTCCAGACCATCTATTCTGCAACGAAATGCCGTTCCTGCAAACCTTCCAACTCGCCTACAACCAGCTCCAATATCTCCCAACAATCCAACGTCGTCTTCCCATCCAGAACTTCTACCTGCAAAACAACAGCTTGTCCAACTTGCCAGACAACTTCTTCCGCTACGTCCACACCGTCCGCATCCTCAACATCTCCAACAACCGGCTCTGCGACCTCCCAAAGCCCACAGAAGTGCTCCAACTGGAAAAACTCTTCCTGACGGCGAATTGCCTTCACGACTTCTCCCTCGCCAAATTGTCGCCCTTCCTGCGAAACCTCAAAACGCTCCACGTCGCCTACAACAATCTCACAATCCTCCCGGAAGACTGCGCGATATTCTGGACGGAAATTGAAGAACTCGTGGTGTCCGGTAACAAACTCATGCGGCTTCCCGAAAACATAGAACGCCTCCAACATCTGACGATCCTGCGTGTCCACTCCAATCTACTGCAAACCATCCCAAGACTGTCGAACTTGGTCGCATTGCGCGTCTTGGATTTGGCCCACAATCAACTGGACCGCATCGACTTGATCGCGCTGATTCCTCCCAACTTGAAGTTCCTGGATTTGTCTTGTAACATGAAGTTGCACGTCGACTCGCAGCAGTTCCACACGTACCGCACGCAACGTCCGATGAGTCTCGTGGACGTCTCCGGGAAGAACCGCACGAGTCTTCCGTTGACGCCAAGTCCGTTCTGCGAGAACGACTTGACGGAGTACAGTTGGTCGGTCGGGTTCTCCGAAACGGCCGGTTGCAAGTCGCGGTTGTACGTCTCGCAGATTCGCCTGCCCGCCTTTTGCAACACGGAAGGCTTGTTTGGGATGTTTGACGGGGAGAATAACAGCGATGTGCCGGTTGGTGTTGATAAAGTTGTCCCGCGCATTTTGCTGGAGGAGCGCACCATCAAGGAGACGGCTCAGGACTACATCAAGTACACGATGTTGTCGGCACATCGCGAGCTGAAGGATAAGGGGCAGAAGCAGGGGTTGAACGCGGCGATCGTCCACATCTTGAAGAGCAAGCAGGAGTACTCGTTCGGGTTGAAGAAGTACCAGATGAAGATCGCGAGTGTTGGGGATATCCGCGTGGTTCTTGGGCGGGCTGCTGGACCCGTGCGGGTCCTCCCCACAAAACCCCGCAAGACAATCCGGACGAACCTCCATTTAATGCTTCCAGATCCGGATATAACAGAGCTCTTCCTCGACGACCAAGACGAGTTCATGATCATCGCCAATAAGAACCTCTGGGACGTGATGAGCCCGGAGAACGCCATCAAGGAAGTCAGCCTTCAGCGGAATGTGATTTTGGCGGCGAAACGTTTGCAAGACTTGGCGCAAAGTTACGGCGCGGAGGAGAACTTGAGCATCATCATCGTGAAGTTCAATTTGATCGGATCGGATGTCGACTTGCTGATGCGGGAACTCCGGCAGACGATTCGGAAGAGTAAATATCAAAGCGAGAGTGGGAACTCTACTTCTACCACGATTTGCCAGCCGGGTTGTTGTTGCGAGATGCTGAACAACGAATGTTTGAGTTGCTTGGAGAAGATTCCCATCCCGCCGCCGATGATGATGAATAACGATGATCGCTCCTCGCCGAGTGGACAAAGCGAGCAGGCTTGCAGCGACTGCAATTCCTCGGCCGCCAAATTGTTCATCAACCAGTTGAACAAGCAGAACACGATGCGAAGTGTGACTCCTTCGATTTTCGAGTCGGTGGAGGTGAAGTCGAATCCGGAGCGGAGGAGTTATCGCGGAGTAGCGCGCGCGTTGCGCGCCCGAAGAGAAGAGGAGAAGAATCGGGAGGATTCCGACTCGGCGTTGAGTGAGGAGCAGTTCAAATGTTGGGAGTACATGTTGGAGCAAAACACGCAGTTGCTGTTCGATAAAGAGTTGGACACTTTGAATGGGAAGGGGAGGAAGAAGACGGCGCAGTTTCCGCTGCCGGTGAAGAGTTCCGCGCTGTCGCGGAGTTCGCCGCAATTGGCGGGTGGTGGTGATGCTGTTTTTCTATCGAAGCAATTTGGAAGTACACGGTCCTTTAATCCGCTGTTAACGAGATCGACTTCTCGGTTTACGTTGGACAAAAAATTGCTGGGTGGACCACATGCCGCATATTTCGGCAGCTTGCAGAGATTAATGCCGTACAATTTGGAGTATGACTTTGCAGTGATGCATGAAAGAGGATTAGCCGATTCGCTCGATTTGGATCGCATGCAACAATATTGGGGTGTCACCACTACGGAATTGTAAGCTGAAATTAATTAGTGTACATATTTTTCGATTTGCATAATTTATTATTAAATGATAATAATAAATTGAGAAAATAAATAATCAATCAATCAATCAACCATCACGACTAGAATACAAATAAGTAGACACCTAATATCTCTTTTGACTAGAACAAATTTACAATTTACAATTTATGTGAGCCAGCAGCAATTTCTCTTTGTACAAAAATTTTAGGATGAAATTGACGTGGTCTTGATGTTGTGCTTTGACAGAGACAAGTTGCGGGGTCAGTGGTATGCGCTGGACGGTTCACCGAGCCAGGAATCTGGACTTGGTGGAAAATCGGGGTAACCTCTTGGACTGCTATCGTTACTTATGTCGGTATCGGCACCTGGCGGCATGTTGTGCGGTAATGACATGCCAGGTGGATGTCCTTGTCCTAAGGAACCACCAAAATTAATCCAATAAGATCAATTTTATAGGAAGTGTAACGTGCAATAGAAAAGCGAAAGAATAAATAAAACAGAAGATAGTCGGGACCATGCGAAAAATTTTGGAAGACTCTAGACAGTCTTTAGAAAAGGCGGGAATTTTTTGGTTGCCCTAAAAAGCGTAAATAATATTTTGCAAAGCCTACAAACGTTCTAAAACCGCTCCTTCTACCAAAACAAATCATAAACCTTCTCAAATAAAATAAAAAATCACTCACCCGAACTGGTATAAATAGATAGCTGCTCTGTGAACGGATAATGATCACTATGTCCATGTGGCGGCGTATGTCCAGGTAGATAATGCGGCGACGTAGCTCCATGCAAAAACGAAGGTCTCCCAATTCCACTATGCGGCGACGATCCATCCTGATCCATCCCCATATTCACAACGGTCCCATAACTATCGTCACTCAAATCTAAACCCACCAATTAGTCCACGATTTAAATAAAAAATGTAGCAACTCACCATGATGACTAAAACTATCCAAATCCACTTTCATATCGTCCTTATCCAAAAGCTTATCATGTCTTGGCGAAGAACTCCCTTTCATCGAGCGGAAATATTGACTCCATCTCGTCCGCCCGGCATCCTTCTTTAGTCTTTTTTCTTTAGCTCTCCTATTTTGAAACCAAACTTGCACCACTCGCATATCCAACCCCGTATCTTGACTCAATTGCTCGCGAACATGTCTCGCAGGCTTCGGACTATTATTATAGGCAGTTTTCAACGTCTCCAACTGTTTGGCCGTTATTGTCGTACGTGGACGCTTGTTTGGCTGATCACCATCCAGACATTCGGCCGCTAACAAAACCAAAAAAATTAATTGCGCTCCATCCAAGCTGGTGGCGAAAAAGAAATTGACGAAAAATTGCGCAAACTACTCGAATAGTTACCTTTCGATTTGGCCGCTTCGTAATCGGGCTTGCAGACCAACTTGCGGTCTTCCATGAGGTAGAATTCATCTCCAGTGTTGAGCTGTCGGGCGCACATCACGCAAGCGAAACATTGCAGATGGTAGACGTTGTCCTGCGCTCGGCGGACGACTTGAGTCGGGGGAATCCCCAATTCGCACCCAGCGCACTTGGTGCCGAACCGTCTGCACCCACAGCACGCCACACATACACAAGCTGCATTGTTACATCTGATCTACGCTACTTTGCTCCAGATCGAGGAGATTCTCCTCAAAAAATTACTTACTTGAAAAAGTCCTCCTTGCAGAAGAGTTGTCCGTTGCGGGCGAAACATTTGTCGGTCAATTGGACGCGACAATCGCTGCATTGAAGGCACTTGGCATGCCACGTCCGTTCCGCCACTTTCAGGATGAACCGATCCAGGATCAGCTCGTGGCATCCGCCGCATTTCGGGATGGTCGCTGCAACACAGAATTCTCAACTTAGATCCGAAGCAATTGCGGAGCAGTTTGCGTACACAAAAGCATGTCGGGGATGTCGTCGAGCGAGATGGGCGGCACGCGGAACATTTCAATGTCCATGAGGATGTTGCGCTCGTCTTTGATGACGCTGATCATTGTGGAGCGACGGCGGAGCACCAACTGGTGGAGTCGGCTTGGAAAATGCGCCGTCGCAACTTTGATGAACTTTTATCGACCCTTTCGACCGCCCACTCGGTGATGACACGTCCTAGATTTGTGTGAAGGGAACGTGGTTGTTTTTCAGAGCGTGTCGCCGATTGGTGGGAGCGTCGTCGAGCGTCGCGACGCTCCTCCTTTATTTAGGACGCCTTTTGTAGTACGACGAGTGCACCCGCGGCTATTGTTATACTTGGAGCGAATATTATATATATTTATTATTTTGCTTGGGGTTGATTTTGTTTGTTTGTTTTGGTGGATGGAATGAAGTCTTTTATGGTTGAGGAAGACGTAAACTTTTTTCTGTCGATACGTTTTTATTATTTCGGGGCCAAATTAAAATCCGTTTGCGTCATGCATTTTTCAGATCGTCTGAGATGAGAAAATCTCTTCGCCGAGCTTAGTCAATTATTCACCAGACTAATCTAAGCGGGTGCTTCTTTTCCCTGTTTCGTCTTGGTAATCAAGTTACTGCGTTGTTCTTGGCCGGTTAATAAATCACGACAGCATTAAAATATTAAATTGATTGTATGCAATAAAATAATTTCGTATTATTGACTGGGGTAAATAACAAGCGAGCAAATGGAGCGTTTAGAGCAAGATCATGTCCGTGAATAAAAGGCTTTAGAGTGAATTAAACTTGGTGCCCTCATAAATGTAATTCAGCAAGTCGTCGACGATGGCACCAACTGGCGTCATGAAGTTGACTCGGAAAATGGGGTGCTAATGCTTAAATGGCATAGAAAAACGCACCATCTGCTGACAATCTACTTCGGGCGCTTCGATAAATTAATGTCCCATTTTTTTTCAGTCGCTTTTTTGCCAAAATACAAGAGTTGTTTTACAAATTACCCTAAATTGGGAAAAACGATAATTCGGATTAGTGTTATAAGGGCGACAAAAAATGTCAAAGAGTTTTCAAGTCTTTGGGGAATTTTTTTTGGTTGTCTAGGAAGTCTAAATAATTTTTTAAAATATCTAGAAATAATTAAATAAATCAAAAAACGCCTGAAAACTCTTCTGAATATTTTCCAAAACGCTAAGAAAGCCACAAATCTTTCCCCATCTCGCTACATTATTTAGCTATTGACCCAATTTACCCGAAATTAATGTTAAAGAGGCCTCTAATAAAAAGTGAGAGTTTAATAAAAGTTGGCTGGTTTAATATGCACCTAATTATGGTAAAGTATGGTCCTGATCCAGCCACTTTGCAAATATAAACGGCGGCGGGGTTAAAAGCGTCTGCCACCACATTCATGAATAAATAACATATCGTAGCACCCCGGCGGGATGGAAAACAGGGACATTTACTAAATGGACTGGATTATAGCTGTGTCACCCCAATACTGAATCTATTGACTAATGGATCAGATTAATGTTTTGGTACAGGATGCTGAGTGTGTGAGAAGGATGTTGTGATGCTCTGCTCTGGTTGAATGCAAGCAAGCAAGTGCAAGTGGTGCTCAATTCAATTAGTTTGTCGGATTAACACCAATCGGACGAGGACTTGTATCGATGGATTGATATTATTTATCCATGCTTGATTGCTTTGCCCGCAAACATTTATTAATTATCATAATTATAAGCAATACACTGACTGACTACTTTCATGTGAATCATGACAATTGCATTTATCGCGATCGATTTGCATTTTATAACGCAAAACCATTCACTTTACATAAAGATATTGTTGCGATTGTTCGTTCGTTTTGCCTTTTCAAAGTTATTCAATAGTTTTGGATTTTTTCAAGGTTTACTTAATTACCATTGCGCTTATATGGGCTTTTTATTCTAATCAATGTTATTTAATTTAGAAGCAATAAAAAAATATTTCCTCCAGTTCCAATAAATATATTGATATTCCCATATAATAAAAAAATCCTGGAGAAATTATGACGTCATAAAATTCAAACAAATATCGCGTCATGAATCAAAAATAAATGGTTGTTAATTAACGAAGAAGTAAAAAGGATTCAAGAAGCCCTAAGACAGCATTAAATGAAGGAAATAAATTAATGTCATGCAAATTAAGATCTTGAAAAATCCAATAGCAAAAATAAAATTCACAATAAAATAAACGAACCCAAAAATGGCGGACAAAAAAATGGCCGCCCTAACCTATAAATTCGAATAATTTCCACAAGGAAGAAAACCCCACAAAAAATTGCCCCAATTTTAAATAAAAAATCTAATATTACGACAATTGTCATAATAAATCAAAACCAAACGCGAATTCAATAATATTCCCATTCACTTTGCATAAAAATATACCTTTTCAATTGGTTTTGGCTACGCGACATTTTCCAAGGTCCTATTTCCTACAATATCCCATATTTCCACTTAGTCTGATGAATAAAAACAACAATTCCTGATCAATTGCGCCCGATACGAGAATTGATTAAATATTAACCACTCAATTAAATATGAATGACCACATTGTCATCATAACTCCGCCACAAACATTTTTGTCCGACATGCTTGAATGCACCTTCACACCTTTTGCCTTTTTACAAAACCTATCGATTTTTGGCCTTTTTCGACATCCACGTCGTTTGCCACATGGTGGTGGTCGCGTGCATGCAAAGTGGCACGTGTGGTCTGGTCTCATCTGTGATCTACTTGCATGGCTTCGTAAATGAAATCCGCATCTGCCGTGTTCTATTCGGGCAAAGAAGAAAAACAAGTGCCTGGCCGAAAATGCACAACATTGGGGGCTCTGTGATTACATCGGGTGCGGCTATAGAAATAGAGTAGTGTTCGCATTGCCGACGCCCCCGCCCCGTTCTAATCAAGCTGAGTGGTAGGTAGCCGCCCCCGCAGCACGCATCATCGACCGCCGCCTCATTTGCCTCTGCTTTTATATTTTATCCCTATACATCGTATTTTATATCTACGATATTTCCATCTCGAAACTATTATTATTAATTATTTCCTATAATCGTATGGAAATTTATGATAATTACTCATTATATTGTATTGTAATTAAGAGGTGTGTCGATTGTTGCAAATATTTTGTTTATTATCACGTTATTGCATTCTAAATTAGATTTGTAGGTTATACGTCAAATTTAAAATGGCCGTCTAGTTACTTTTTTGTTGGTTAAGTTGGCAACATAAAGACACGCTCCTTCAAATTGGAACTAATAAATCAAAAAGGCATTGCACAATTGACATATTGTGAAAAATCGGTGGAGCATTAAAATTCAAAGGAGCGGTCGTCATCATCCATAAGCCCAGGATGTTGACATCATTGTTTTGTATATGTGATTTCACGCCCTGTACTACTACTACTCTATAAAAAATTAAGGTAAAAGGTTTTGTCGTTCGTTGTTCATTCACATGGTTACATAATAATAAACGTGAAGTAGAAAAACAAACACAAAGAGCAAGCAAGCAAGCAAGGGATGATGATTCGATAGTATTTAGAGAGCCGCGTGTCATGCCAAAATGGGTCCGATTGTTACTCTTGCAGATTACAAAGCGGACGAGGGTTCGTGACCAAAGGACTTGCAGCCAGATTTCACAAAGAAAACATGTGCCGCGAACAATAAGTACTTGTGCGGATCAAGTTGCTTATGCATGTACTTTACTCGAGAGATTATCCAAAGCGATAAGTCTAGTAATGTATTAGTCTATTAATACATTTGTTTATAATGTTTGTTCAATTTAGTAAAAAGCGACGTTTAATTAGGTCAGCATTATTTATGCGCTGGATGATGAAGTTAATGAGGAGAAATGGTATCGTGTATGTAATCATCCTGAAAAGTCGATACCATCATTCATAATAGCGATTAAAAAGTCAGATAGGTAAATGACCATTACATTACAGTGGGTGAATCATTGAGGACAGCAGATGGTTATATGGTTTTCATTTTCGAGGAGCATGCAAGGCACTTAGGCCACCAATTTCTATCTAGACCAAAGAAGACCAGCGCGACATCAAATATAAATAATGAGAAGTACTTGGCCCAAAAAAATTGTTAGTCAAGCTAGAAAGGATCGTTCCTGCACCCACAGGACCTCATCACTGTATCCTCCCGAGATTTGCAGCAAATATGTTTACCAATTCAAAGAGTACAAATTATAACGTAAAATATGTATTGAAAATCGCCCCCAATGGCTTGCTGGTCTTCCTTGCACCCTTTGTACAAACTTCTGCGAGCACAAACTACCCCTGCGGTTTGATTTCATCAAACGCCCCGTTTTGTTTACATTAATTTTAATATTATTTATTTTTCTTATTAATCAAGAGTGCTCTGCTTTTTTTGCTCTCAACGATCAATTATTAAAAGGACGTATGGTTCGGAAACCGATTTGCCATAATGCGGAAATGCATTCATTGTTTTTACCGGAAATCGTAGTAGTAGTAAGGGGTTGGTGTCAACAGTTGGCTCTTGAAGGGGCCTTCCATCTCGATTAACTGGGCGGCGTTTTTGGCCACGCGCCGGACTTTGTTGATTTCCGCTTTTCCAAATCAAAAACTGGGATTCCACTTTTAATGAAAAGCGAACATTTTCGGACGGATTACAGGTGGTGCAATATGGAACACCTGGGTTGTTCGCTAACAAAAGGGACCCTCTTGTATATTATGCTTCCCCAAATTGGATAATTATTATAATCGCATATTAGGAAATCTCGTCCGTCCTTTTATAATGCAATTATTATTATTTTATAGGTAGCCCGAAAATTTTCGAGTAGATGTTGGACTCCCTTAGGATGCTACAAAGCCGCACCTGTCGTCTAGAGGGGTAGTTTTCAATCCAAATGTATATCCAAATGAAGCTAGCTTAATGCCATCATGAAAGAGAAAAGAACCATTGATAGTATTCATGACGATGATTAGGGACAAAACGTTTCTGCTTTTCTAATCAAACAAAACCCGGCGCTGACTTTTCACAACAATGCCTCCTCTTTCCCCAAGCCAGAATGAAGCCATGTAATACTGGTTGGCTTACCCTCTTATTCCTTTCAATTCACTTGTCGTCTATTCCCTTTATGCTCCCATCATCCCCCGAAACTCTTTTTGCCCAAAAATTTACTATCTCAGCCGAAAAACCATCAATTGTAATTTAATTATCATCTCGAGCAGCAGTAGCAGATTAAAGTGGAGATTTCCCATGTGAACTCCTGTTATTCTAGCCGTAATCGGAGCCGTTTGGCACGTGGACCGTGCGGTCCAACCTTCCGATGGTCGCACGTGTGTGTTAAAAAGCGCACCACTCTCTTTTTGTGTGTAATTAAGTTTGAAAGTAAACAAAAAAATCGGTTACCTTCGAGGGCTTTGTTGCGGGCGAGAAGAGCCAGCAGCACTTCGGAATTGGGTGGCGCATCCAAATGCGGCGGCATCAGCGGTTGAGAGCCAGGTGGCATGCCTTGTAAATGAGGCAAGGTGCGGGACTGGTCCAGGATGGACATAGTAAGCCACAATTTCTACCACTGTTGACTGAATCTGTTTAGTGTCTCTTATCAGCCGCGATATTGTTAGCTTAACATCGAAACTGGTCTCCAGATAAGACTCGGAATTATTTGTACAATTTATTAGCAAATAATTTGAGTTAATTTGGTTGCTCCATGGCACGTTCAACAAATGTCCATGCCATCCACTTTTATTACGGACAGAATCACAACCGAAACTTTTTGCACTTTTCGTCCGTATGTCTCCGTGTGTTGGGCGATATTTTTCAATTTGCCCTCTCAAGTTAACTTTGTCTTATGTTCGTTTAATTTCACTAAGTGTTCAACCCCGACGAGAACCCTGAGATTCACTGTATATATGTATATAGAGAGAAAGACTTTTAGGACCACCCCCTCTCCACTACCCGCCATTATTGAAATCAGTCTTGATAATGGACAATGACGTCACGAGACGTCGAGCGTCGGCGCGCTCCGTCGTGGACACTCCCTCAATCCGTGAAGGATGTCGTTTTCGAAACCATTTCACCAAATTTCGATGCTCTTTTACCGATTTAATTAGATGCGATTGCAACTAATTAAAAATCTCCCTGACAAGCAAATATCATGGAAGACGTTCAACATCCAAATCGCTTGTCTTGGTTTCACCATTCACAAATTATTTCAACCACTGGTCTTTGCATTACATCTCGTGTTGTGTCTTTTGGACGCGTAATTGCGGTTTCGGAATATCCATTTCTTGTTCTCTGCTGAATTATGACTATTGATTGCATTTTTTTCTTTCAGCGGTTGGGGATTTTTCATAGCATGTCGATGTGGCGGCGTTGCCATAGCAATGCCGCCCCATTGCTGCCAACCGCCACACCCTATAAGCCGCCTCCTCTACGGCAAAATCCACCAAAAGTGTAGTGCACACATTTTTCAGCAAGCAATAGATATGAATTCAATTATAGAAATGCGGTATTAATAAATATGGAATAAATCAAGCAGCAGGAAGCCATGGTACGCGCCTCCTGGCTGACTATCTGTAAAGGAAGACCTTCGTGGGGTTCGAATTGGGGGTGCATAACGACCCCCCATGGCTGCTGAACTTTTTATTCTCCGACAGCAATAAATATTAATTTCGCTTTTTTATGGTGCTTGATTTCAACGTGTTAATTTTCGATTGTATTGTGACATATTGGTCCTGGTCCTCTGTGTTTCGGATGTTCTTATGCAACACGATATTTGGAAACGTAATTATTTTTTCGAATAATTAAGGAGAAAGTATATGTAGAGTTGAGATGAGATTCTTCTTTGCACACGTAATAATTTTTTGATTGCAAAATACGTCTAGCGGAAGATTGCTTCCTCTTTACAATCAAATCGAATTGTAAACAAATAAACAAAATAATAGTAGTAATTCTCATCGTAACCGATTGTTGCTAATCCGACGTGAAGGTTAAACAATCATTATGAGAACTTATATGTTTAGTTCCTGAAAGTGAAAGTTTTTTTCCGAATAAAATAATATATAAATCGTGATGACACAATATCTATCAAATACGAATAATTAAATATTTTTTTATAGTTGTTGCATAATGACGGCAAAAAAGCGCTTGCGGCATCATAATTTTTAATTATTAAACAGCATTTTCGAGGCGTGTGCGTTTGTGGCCTGCTGCTCTGTTTACTAATTCGTTTATCCAAACATCTCGACTCTTTGAGGGGAAAACGATGCTTCAATTGAATTAACCACCCTTTCCGGCTATAACTGTGCAGACTTGTGAACCTCTCTCTATATTATGCGACAATATAAATAGATTACACTTTAAGCGCAACTAGACGAGCTAATTCACGAAAAATCTAACTCGTACGAATTTCAAGACGAAAACCTAACACATCAATCACACTGTTCGGGGACTGACTAATGTCCCTTAGGTGCGCAAAGTCGGGGGATGATTTACGAGCGCGAAAAATATTCAAACTGGACTTACCGAAATTTTGGCGTCCTTCAACTGTAGCGTGAGAACAGATCACAATCGTCCTGAACGTCCTAAGGGATGCAACTCTCGGCTAATACAATTAGGCTCGCCGGATCGGGCTGCGTGTCCTTCTCCGGGGTGCAATCACTCCTCCTCCTCCCCCGAGACATTTTGTTTAAACAATACCAATTTGCGACTTTGTAATCTGAAACATAAAATATACGACAGTTGAAATCTGTTCAGCTCTTGGCCGTTCCAAACAATTAGTTGAGCAATAAACACACTCGAGTGCCGAGTGGAAGTTTCGCCAATATGTTGGAAAGTGGGCGACCCGAGGGGTAAACTGTGGCTTTAATGTCGCCTCCCAAGAGATGAAATCCCTTTCGTACTTTATCTAGTAGTAACAATTTTTTTTTTGTTGCGCGAAAATGTCATACTCATTGAAACAAATCTATTCCGACTTGTGTCTGTATAATGAGGATACAAGACACCCGCTACCGATTTTGCTAAGCGAAATCAATCTGATCGAAGATGCGTCGAACAAGCGAGAGCTGAATTTCAAAGATGTGAAAATTATTCCGGCTCAGATTGTGTTTGCCGAGGCGTACGAAGGCAAAACGTTCGAGCAAACGGTCGAAGTTATTAATTGTGGACGCAACCCGGCGATGGTGCAGTTTAGCAAAATCAGCTCGAGCGCTTTTCTTTTGAAATGGGACGTGAAGCCGAAATGGCTACCGTCCGGGCTGAGTGTGAAGAAGAAGATTCGGTACTCACATGTCACGGCGATGGCTATCCATCAAGGCGTTTTGCAGATTTATATTAACGAACAGCTGATTAACGTGAAAATCATGGTGTAAGCATTTAGACGCCATGTTTATTTTAAAACTGACGTCACAACCAATGTCGCCACCATAATTCCCCCAGATATTTCCTCAAATAATGAGCGCGAAATTCAAATTTTTCAGAACGGTTTCGGAGCCTCACATGAAGCTGTTCCAAAGCAAGCTGGATTTCGGCGTGATGGATGTAGCGGAATCTTTGGAAGTCCGTACAATGCAAATGTACAATGGCGGCAACAAAGTCGGCTCATTCATCATCGACTTGCCTGGCAATGAACTAGAACTTAATGTCGATCCAATGAAGGGCACCGTGCAGGTTCGCGTTCCGCTAATTAACATTACGTCACCAATAAGTGAATGTAATAATTATTGTAGCCATTGGAAACGGTGGTTATTAAAGTGGAATTGATGGGATTCAAAGAAGGCCAATTCCTGCGCGAGTTTTGGATTAAATCTTATCCACCCCAATTTGTACAAATCACGGGGACTTTTATCATCCCGAAACTGATTCCAATCTATCCAGATTATCATACGGAGTTTGTGATTATTGATTTCGGGAAGACTTATTATGGCGTGTCGCGAATGCGACATTGCATTATTAAAAATGATGGCTGCAAGCCGGTTATGTTTTACACGAAGGCTCAACATAAGAAGCAGCTTTTGAAGGTGGCACTTGCACATGAAATTGATGGGTTTCGGTTTTATACGATTTATCCGGTCGAAGGACGATTGCAACCTTTTCAATTTGGCATCATTAACGTTACGTAATATTTTAATTAATGCGAAATATTGTTAGGTTAGGTAAATGTTTTAGGTTTGCTCCTGTGAAGGATCGGAGTTACCACAAGAAGTTCGCGTTTGCTTCCTTTAAGCTGTTCAAAATTACGGCGAAAGAAATACAAAAGTTACCAGCGGGAGGTAATTTGGTTTCAAATTTAGCGCGCTAAATTCCAAGTGTGTAATTGGTTGCCCCACCGTGGTGACGTTTGGAAACTAGCGCGCCATATTTAAATCGCCTCAGCTTGCTACAATAATTTACAACTAATTTCTAGAGGATCTATCGCTTCTAACTTTGACTGAAGAGACTACAAATGCGGGTAGCACTTCAGAGTTCTCCTTAACAATGGATCCAATCATGGATGTGCTACCAATCACCACGAAAAACGAAGAAGAATACATCCGGATTTTGGTCCATGGCGAAATGGAGCAAGCGGCAGTCGAGTTCCATCCAGACTCGTTCAACTTAAAGCATCTGAGTTTGAACCAAAAGCACCAAGAAGTCGTATCGATAAAGAACAGTTGCACTTCCTTACCAATCGTCTTCAAATATAAGAAAGCGTTTTCCGTGGAAGTCGACCCAACGCAATGCTACTTGAAACCTTTAGAAAGCGTGGACGTAGCTCTCACAATAACTCCAGTCAAAATGGGTTTAACGGAGACGTTGATTAGTTTCGACTTGGTTTTCAAGGATTTTAAGTTGTTGCAAGTCGTCGGATCAGCCAGTTTTCGGCTAACTTATACTGCCGATTATTTCCCTGCGAAGAAGCAGCCGGTATTCCTTTTGGGAATCACGCCAATAAATCATCACGAGGTTGGGAAAAACGTGGAAGACGTGCGGTTTAACACCAAATGCGACCAACCGACACAAGCGATTGTTGACAGAAATTTCAAGCAGTTTAATAAAAATAATTGCGACTTAATTGCGTTGCCTAATGATCGAGCAGCAAGTGTGCGACCTTGGAATAATGCAATTAGGTTTATATTTTTCTATTTTCGTCGTTTAAATCTCAATAGTAATTTCCAGCTGTCGCACTATCTTCGCAAACATGCCGAGACATATCACCATCCCTGGTGTGGATGGATACAGTTTGAGCGTGGCGGAGAAGAACTTTAAGGACATCTTGGAAAGTCACTATAACTCCTTC
Source organism: Cryptophagus acutangulus (assembly GCA_963556235.1). Classification (NCBI taxonomy): domain Eukaryota; kingdom Metazoa; phylum Arthropoda; class Insecta; order Coleoptera; family Cryptophagidae; genus Cryptophagus; species Cryptophagus acutangulus. Next base: position 6,178,979 of record OY744569.1, read on the forward strand.
ATTCGGCCGAAAAAGACCAAAATTTCCGTGCGAACTTTCTTCAAAGAGCCGGAAGACTACGAAATCTCAGACACCAAAGCGTTGTTGATGAAGCATTTCGATTTCGAACCCGAGGAAAAAGTCGTGCAGCAATTTAAGCATCCGAGTTTCATCCCGCTGTCGCCCGAAATGTTGCTCAACATCTTCGTCTACCCCAAATCCATCAATTTAGAAAAAGTAATTCACTTCGTAGCGTTAACTTCATGCTTAATAATTATTTTTAGATTGTGCCGAACGCGTATTGTTCCGGCGAGTTCACCGTATCTAACAAGAACCCATTCAAAATCCACATGGTCACGAAATCGATGAAAAAAATCGTCTATTGTAGCATGACCGACCCGACAATCAAAGCCAACCAAACCAAATCCATTCCAATCTCGTTCAAGGCCCAAATTTTGGGACGATACTGCGTCCCCATCCACGTCATCATCAACCAGTGCCACGAGTTCAACATCATGGTGTTTGCGGACGTTGTTAACAAAACGCTGCGATGCAATGTGAAGAACGTCGTGATCAAGTCACAGAACGAGTTGACGTATTTGGAGCTGAGCAACGATTTGAATGTGGAGATTCCGTTCCAATGGACGATTCCCGTCCAGGAATCCGCCATTCAAATCCATCCGTCTGCGGGAATCGTCCCGCCGAGGAACTCCATCATTTGCTACCTCTCCTTGGCTTCGCCACGAGATAATGGAAGTACGGAGATCACTTTGAATGCCGCTTTGACGGATCAGACCATTAAGGTGCGGTTTGAGCGGAAGGCGACTGCGGTGGCTTTCGATAGCGATGTCGTCCTGTTTGAGAATATCGCGGTGAATAAAGTGGTGACCAAGGAGTTGGTTTGTCGTAACTTCCTGGACGAGCTCCTGTTCTATTCCATTGATAATCCTAGTCCTGTGAAAGGGATCTCCATCACGCCTTTTACGGGGATTCTGCACTCCAAGTCGAACACGTTGTTCACGGTGACCGTTTGCTTCAAGTCCGCGCTCAATTTTGATGCGCCAGTCACGTTCAAAGTGCAGGATAAATCGTTTACAATTCGTATTGTCGGGAATACCGTTTTCCCGCAAGTCGCCATCTATCCCGGTTTGATCCAGTTGATGGACTTGGTCGCGTTCTCCATTCAAAAGCAGATGTTTGAGTTGAAGAATAATTGTCCAGCTTCCACGCGAATACGTTTCTTGACGAATATCATCTCGGAGATTGCGATAATGGATTTGGGGCACAACGATCTAGGAGATGAAGAGATCATCTTCGACTCCAAAGAGACCAAGCAGTTCTATATCGAGTTCCGGCCGCAAAAAGCGGGCGCGTACAGCTTTTTATTGCCAATTCAAATTAATAACGTGCTAGGACCGTCAGTGGCCAACGATGGGCGGACTTTCCACCCGAAGAACTTCATGGAGCAGCTCGAGTCGAATGAGTGTTTGACCTATTTGGCCATCCCCAATAATCTGCCGTTGCTCCGCTTGAATTTGGTGGCACGAGACGCGTTATTGACCTTTTCCTCGCTGCATTTGCAGTTTTATTATCATGAAGGTGGCGCGCAGAAGAAGCAAATCGTTGTGCGAAATATCTCGGAAGATGTGCAGAAAGTTTGGGTGGACTTTAAGTCACTTCATCCGGCGTTTCGTGGCGTTAAAGACGATTCCATTACGAGTACCATTGAGCCGGATGAAGAAGCCGTGTTGGAGTTCACGTTTGATCCGAATATCGATGGAGTTTTCACGAGTAAGTGTCCGGTTTTCGTGAAGAATCGCAACGAGAATTGCATCTTTAATGTGATCAAGTTGCAAGGTACCAGGACTAAGGCTTCGATAGTACCGATGCAAGCGTGCGTCACCTTCGAAACCGTTCCGACGAATATTATCGTGGAAGAAAGCTTGAAGCTGGATTTGGTGTTCCATCAGAAAGGTTGCGAATTAACTTTGAGGAAGTCCATTAAGAATGTGACGGTTTCTATTGGGGAACGCGTGGCGCTGAAGCCGTTCAAGGAGCAAGTTGTGGTGTCGCTTTATTACTCCTCGAGCAAGGAGTACTGTTTGGATAAGACCGTTGAGTTTGTTTGCAGTTGTGGAGCTCAAGCTGGGATCAATTTGCGAGGCTGCACTGACAACTGCATTTTGACGTCCTATAATTACATCCTGGCCAATAGCGAGTTCAAAGTCTTTGACGCCGATGGTAAAGTTAACGAGAAGTATTTCATAACGTTGGAGTCGTGGTTGTACCATCAAGGTTTTATGAGTAGGAAGTTTTATAAGATTCCCGAAGGCATTTCCGCGTTTCCCGTCGACATCGTGTTGGATTCCTTGAAGAATCCCGCAGCTGCGAAGAAGAAGGCGGCGAAAGATTTGCCGTTGTTCGAGCTGTTGATCAATTTGGGTGGAATTGGTGTGAAGAAGTTTATCAAAACGGATTTGGCGTATTCGGAGAACGTGATCGATCGCACTTTGTACGCGTATACGACGTACAGGAACATTTTGGTGTTCCTGAAGACGCAAAAGTGTTGCGGGTTGTTTTTCCCGCCAGAAATGTTGCTGACTTACCAGAACTACAAGACGTTCAAGACGCGGTTGCATGATGAGCATGCGAGTTGTGAAGATCCACTGATAGTCGATGAGGTGCAATATGAGAAGATTTCCATCCGGTGTTGGTTCGATGTGATTTTGCAGATCTTCAAGGTGTTCGTCTTGAATCGGATTGAGTTCCCCAAGCCGGCGGAAGAGGATATGCGGTCCATTTTCGATCATTATTACGCGAAGCATATTGGTGACTATCATTCGTTGTACAGACAAGAAGCAGTTCTACTTTTATGGTCGGAGTTCCATTTTAACAAACAAAAGAGCGTTTTGTGGAAGAGTAGTAGGAATCCAGCGTTTTTGGCGCCAGTTAAATTGGAGTCGTTCAACAAAGCGTTTAAGAACAGTTTGATTTTCGCGGCAATCACTGCAGCTTATTGTCCGTATCTCGTGACGGTTTTGAAGGAAATGTACATCGCGCCAACGTGTTACGACCAGTACATGCACAATGCAAGCAGGTTGATACAAGCTTGGAAGAAAATAAATGTTTCCTACTATTTGGAGCCGTTTCGCATCGTTTTCGCGAATCCAATCGAGATCGTGATGCTTCTCACGTATCTGTACCAAATGCTTCCCACTTTGGTGCCAATCGAAACCGTCATCATTGAAGCCAACTTGAGCAAGACTTCGGGGTACAACATCACTTTGACGAATACGGGCGACAGTCCCATCGCGTACAAAGCCATTTTGTTCAACAACAGCTCAAATATGTTCGAGCTGGAGAACGAGACGATTACCATGGCGCCAAAGAAGCAGAGTTGCTTCAAAATCAAGTACCATGCAAGGAGTATGTTCAAAGTGAACGCCATCCTTCTCCTAATTGGGGAAACGGGCGTGCAAAAGTTTGGGAAGAACTTGAGCTTCACTTTGGTCGGAGTGCCAAACACTTTGGAAGCCACCATCGAGATTCCAATCAGTGCTACGGTCTACAAAGAAGCGACCGTTACGTTGGAGTTGGAGTCTCCGTACAAGAAGAGTTATACAGCGGAGTATTATTTGGCGTTGAGGATGCCGCCCCAAAATTTCGAGGATCTTGTTAGTTGGACGGCGATTAAGAGTCGCAACATGCCAAGGCAGTTTACGATCAGTCCGAATACGTTTGTGTTCAATGAGGCGGCGATTTTGAAGGTGAAGTTCACGTATTGTTTCGCTGTGGTCGTGCAGACGAGTTACTACATTTTTTTGACGAATGAGACCGTCGGGGATTTTTGTATCAAGTTTAACGTGATGGTGTCGCCGACGAAGAAAGGATGTGAGAAGTTGTATGTCAATTTGGGCGCTGGATTTAACTTGGATTGCATTTGTAAGAATAACCAGATACAACAGCGTTGTCCCAAATGTTTCGTGGTGAAGATTCCTTGCAAAAATAGCGTGTTGTGGAAGGGGTTGTTGCATACCATTAAGACTTGTTCGGAGGAGCCGGTGTACAAGTTTTGGAGGAAGTATTTGGAGATTCCAACGGGATATAGATTGCTGAGGATGTTCGCGGATAATACGGACAATTTGGGGTTGTCGTATTTGTTTGAGCTGGGGTACGCTTTTGTGGAGAACAAGCATTATGAGGTGCGGTATGATAAGAAGGCGTCTTTTAGGGCGAGAGAAGATTTGGTTATTAATGATATTACGAGGGACGATACGAAACCTTTTCTTCTTCATTGGAACGCGGAGAGTTTGCCACAAGTTGAAATCTTGAGGTTGGATTCGAATGATGGACGGGAGGTTCGGTATTATAAGATGATTTTTAATCGGCAAGAAGATTAGATAGTTTTGTGTACGAAAAATTCGAAAATTCTTGTAAAAAATTGAAGGTTGCAATAAATTCCAAAATTTGAATATTTTGTTGTTCTTCCAAGTCAATGATCTTCCAAGATTATCAATTGCCAATGTTTCTTCCCAATAATTTCGATTTAATTTGCCCGTTTCTTCACTTAAATCGCGCCAATTGCTAATAAATTTAACTTCAATAGAAACTGCGCGACAGTTTTTGTAAAAAACGTGAAGGTTGCATTAATTCGAAAAATTCGATGTAGAGACCTTGAACGTTTTTTAATAATCGCATAAAATTTGAAATTGATATGCATGATAAGCTTGGAGTTTTCCGGTTTAAATCCGAGTATAAATGCAGCATCTTTCGCTCAAGTCGTCCCCAGTATCCATTAGATTTTGCGCCAGCTAATCGCATTAATATTTCCCTTCAATAACGAAGGGCATTTTTGCGCTGCTGCAAAAAACGAACGGCTTTGCTTCCCGTACGACGACGTTTCTTCTATAAAAAGGCGCGCAACGTCCAGTCGCCTTTTATTTGGATCTTACACACGTTTCTTCATCTATTTGTGACACATCTTCAATACAAAGTGAGAAAGTAGTGATTTTCATAAGATCGCATCAGAGAAAGTGATTATTTAGTCGCAAAATGGATATTCAACAGTTCAGAGAATTCGGAAAAGCGGCCGTGGATTATATCGCCGATTACATCGAAACCATTCGGGATAGGTAAGTGTCCTTAAGTTATCCTTTTTCGCCCTTAAAAATAATAATTGCAGGCCAGTGTTGCCTTCGGTGCAACCGGGCTACTTGGAGGATCTGCTGCCAAAGGAGCCGCCACAAAGTGGCGAATCCTGGCAGGACGTCTTGCAGGATGTGGACCGAATTATCATGCCCGGACTCACGCATTGGCATTCGCCCAATTTCCACGCGTATTATCCCACGGCGCAGTCGTTCCCAAGTGTGGTCGGCGAAATGATGAGTGCCGGATTCGGATGTGTCGGCCTAAGTTGGGTATGTTTCCGCTTTTTTAATTAGCTCGATTTATAAGTATTAAATCGAGCAGTTTTTTTCCTCAAGGACGTAATTTCACTTGTTATTAAACTATGTACACAAATGAGTTTTTTACGTTTGCAATTAAATTAATTATGATGGAATAAATGCATCTTAATTATATTCGTAATGTGAGCCTTGAGAACAATGGTTTTTCTGGCTGGAAAACCGCAAAAATATGAAAGTTTGCGATCTGAAAATAATTCGCGCCAAAATTACACTTTCACCTCCCTCGACGTATATTTTTAAGTAATTAAGTTTGTTATGTAAGTCGGGCGTAATTGCCGCTACTTTACATAATTAATAATTATAATAGAGACGCTCACAACAATTTAAGATTAACTTTCTAATGAACCTGACCTTCATCTATACAGGTGGCCAGTCCAGCATACACCGAGTTGGAGGTCGCAATGATGAACTGGCTGGGAAAGTTGTTACACTTACCCGACGAATTTCTGAATTGCTCAGAAGGACCGGGCGGCGGTGTCATTCAAGTAAACCCCCTCCTTTTTAACCCCCAAAAACTAACTTTAAAATAATTTAGGGCTCCGCTAGCGAGGTCACTTTCGTTGCACTTTTGGCCGCCAAAGAGAAGAAAGTCAAGGATCTGATGCTGGAGAACCCCGACCTTAAGGAAGGCGACATCAAAGCGAAACTGGTCGCCTATTCTTCAGACCAGTCGAACTCTTCGGTGGAAAAGGCCGGACTTTTGGGCTCCATGCCAATGCGATTGCTTCCAGCAGACGAAAAAGGAAGTCTGCGAGCAAGTGCGCTTTTGGCGGCAATCGAGGAGGATAAAGCGCGGGGTTTGATCCCGTGCTACGTGGTCGCCAATTTGGGGACCACTCCGACTTGTGCGTTTGACGCTTTGGAAGAATTAGGTCCTTTGTGCAATAAGGAGAACTTGTGGCTCCATGTGGATGCCGCCTACGCTGGCACCGCGTTCGCCTGTCCAGAGTACCAGTATCTCATGAAAGGCGTGGAGTTCGCCGACTCCTTCAACTTCAATCCGCACAAATGGATGTTGGTGAATTTCGACTGTTCGGCCATGTGGGTGAAAGACGCCAAATACTTGGTGGAAGCCTTCAACGTGGAACGAATCTATTTGAAGGACAGTCACAAAGGATTGGCTCCAGAGTATCGTCATTGGCAGATCTCGCTTGGTCGTCGGTTCAGAGCGTTGAAGTTGTGGTTTGTCTTGAGGATTTATGGCGTGGAAGGGATCCAGAAGCATGTGAGGCACCAAATCGCTTTGGCGAAGTATTTCGAGGACTTGGTCGATGGAGATAAGAGGTTTGAGATGTGTTGCTCCAGCATGGGGCTGGTTTGCTTCCGATTGAGGGGAGATGATGAGTTGTCTGAAGCTTTGCTGGAGCGGATCACGGAGAGGAAGAACATTTTCGTGATTGCTGGACATTTCCAGAAGAAATATGTTATAAGGTTTGCGATTTGCAGTCGTTTGACCGAACGCGAAGATGTGGATTTCGCTTGGAAGGAAATCGTGTCGCAGACGGATTTGGTCATGGATAGAGTGAATTTGTCAGTCAGTGATAAGAAGAGTATTGCGTCCATTGGATTGACGTCGTCGACTTGTAAACTGATTGAGGAAAAATCGAAATAGTTTTGTAGATTGCTTTATTTATTTTGTAAGGGCTATTATAGTGAATAAATTTATTATTTTATAATTGTTTGGTTTTATTGCCGAGTAGTCAGCTTTCTTAATTAGAATACAATGAAAGCGAAATTTAGAAAAGAGAAATGACAAGTGCATTTAATTATAATTGCTCTTACATAAATAAATAAATAAAGTGAGACGAATTTCTCATCCTCATATATTTTTCGGTGATTAAACATTGCACCATCATTGCAAAACGCCAAAAACCACTTCTCGAACTTTTCGTCAGTCGATTCCAATCCAACCATTCACTTGATTGAATTGAAGCAATGTTAAATTATCACAAGATTTAATTAGAGAAAGTTATATTTAAGAAGATGATGAAGATGTGTTGGTTTATAGTGCAGATAGTGTTAGTGTGCTGTGAAATTCACTTATTAATATGGATATCAGCGAGTTTCGCACTTTTGGCAAAGCCTCCATCGACTACATTGCAGATTATTTCGACAATATTCGCAACATGTAAGTAAAACAATTAATCCACCCCATTAAGTGTCTCAAATAAATATTCTGGAGCAGCCAAGTTTCGTCCGATGTGGAACCCGGCTACTTGAACCGACTGCTACCAAAATCCACGCCGCAAACTGGAGAAAAATGGGAAGAACTCCTCAAAGACGTCGACCGATTAATTCTTCCTGGACTCACCCACTGGCATTCGCCTTACTTCCACGCTTACTACCCCACAGCCAACTCCTATCCAGGAATAGTAGGGGAGCTAATGCTGTCTGGATTTGGGTGCATTTCTCAAGATTGGGTAAAATTGGTCCACCAAATAAATAAATTACTCGATTGACGAATTTTTTCCAGACGAGTAGTCCAGCTTGCGCGGAATTGGAAGTGCGTATGATGGACTGGCTGGCAATCCTGCTAGGTCTCCCCAAGGAGTACCTCAATTCGCATCCAGGTCCTGGCGGAGGAGTCATCCAAGTTAGTACCTCCAAAAACACCTCACAATCTAACAACTTTATTTTCCAGAACGCAGCAAGCGAATCCACGCTTGTAGGTCTCCTATCCGGAGCCAGTCGCACAGTCTCCCATTACTTATCCTCCAACCCCCAAACCAAACTAAGCGAAGCCGAAATCAAGACGAAACTGGTCGCCTACACGTCGGAGCAATCAAACTCCTCCGTGGAAAAATCCGGGCTGCTTGCTTCGATCAAAATGAAGCTCCTACCGCCGGATAAAAACGGTAGCTTGCGTGGAGCCACTTTAGCTGAGGCGATTCAGAAGGATATTCAAGCAGGTTTAATTCCGTGCTGCGTGGTGGCCACGCTCGGCACCACCGGGACTTGCTCCTTCGATAATATACTAGAGCTCGGGGAGATTTGCGTGAAGCAGAATATCTGGTTGCATATCGATGCGGCGTATGCGGGATCCGCGTTCGCTTGCCCGGAATATCGCGGGTTGATGGACGGGATCGAGTTGGCGGATTCCTTCAATTTTAATCCACACAAATGGTTGCTGGTTAATTCGGATTGCTCTGCGATGTGGTTCAAAGATACTAGACCCTTTTACGACGGTTATAAAGTGAAATCGGCAGCGAAGGAAGTTTTGTTTGAGCCGGAGTTGGAGCATTGGCAAATCCCGTCTTCACGTCGATTTCGCTCTTTGAAGATCTGGTTCGTTTTGCGGATCTACGGCGTGGAAGGGATCCAGAAGCATATTCGGCAGCAAATCGGGTTGGCGAAGTATTTCGAAGATTTGGTGCGGAACGATGGGAGGTTTGAAGTTTGCATTTCGTCGCTCGGCGTGATTTGCTTCCGATTGCTGGGGGACGATAGTTTGACGCAAAAATTGCTGGATAAATTAGCGCAACGCAAAAAAGTGTTTCTAATGCCGTATAATTATCAAGGGAAGCTGATGATTCGATTTGTGGTCTGCAGTCGACTCACTGAACAACACGATGTGCTATTTTCCTGGAACGAAATCGAAAGTCAAGTGGACGTCCCCGCCGTTTTTGTCAAAAGCGCGATAAGCTTTGAAAAGCTCATCGAACTACAGAAAGTTTAATAAATTGTATCGTTTTGTAATAAATAAATCATAGTCTAGTTGTCTAATGTCAGATCGTTAATTGTTGTCATAATGTCGCACGTTCAAAATTAATTTCAGTCATTAAAATGTTTCGCACACTTTTCGCCGCCACTACATCCGCCCAAAAAAGGTATCCATCCCAATTACTCCTAATTAATCAGTAATTAATTTTCTCCTACCAGACATTTCAATAAATTCGTCCAAACCAGAGCAGCGAGTAGCAAAAAGGACAAATTGAGCTCGTGCACCATTTCCGAATGCATGGTCGATCCCTGCAAACCCGAACCATCCGTCGTCATAATCGGAGCAGGAATTGCCGGACTGTCAGCAGCCCAACGTCTGTCCCAATGTGGCATCAACAATTTCATTGTACTCGAAGCGACAGATCGGTAATTAAATTCAATTTTCCTGCTGCCTGTAAATTATGCAACCAACATTACAGGCCAGGCGGCCGAATCCATTCCTGCTGGATGGGTGACGTCATTGCCGAGATGGGAGCGCAATTCATAGATGGCGCTTGTGTGGGAAACCCCGTTTATAATTTGGCGGCACAAGCAGGACTTTTGAAATCGTCCGCAAAGCGCTATAATGAAAACGGGATTTTCTGCACAAGCGATGGCCGAGCGGTGGATACGTCCACGACCATGATGGCTCAACATGTCTTCAATCAGATCAAAAACGATGCGATCAGTTTGTTCACTATGAGTTGCGGGAAGGAACATGGGAGTCTCTACAATTTCTTATGTAATATTTTCCCCCATAATCAAACAAAATTTATTAACACAATTTAATCTAGCGCTACGGATCCAACAAGAGCTCCAAAAGTTCCCCGATGATCAAAAATACGACGCGGCACGCGTCTTGTACGGCCTCACCAATTACATGCGGTATGAAGTCGGCGAAGACTTGCATCAAGTGAGTGCGGACAATTTCGGCAGCCAAATCAAAATACCTGGAGGCCTCGTCCAGGTGCCGATGGGCTACGTCGGGATTCTCTCGCCCTTAATGAAGGAGCTCCCAGATTGCGCCTTGAAATTCAACAAACCCGTCGGATTAATCCGTTGGGGTGCTGTGCAACAACGCAACAAAGGACCAAGAGCTGTGGTGCAAAGTTGCGATGGTGAAGAATTCCCCGCCGACTACGTCATCATTACTGTGTCTTTGGGGGTGCTAAAGGAACATGGGGATAAGCTTTTCTGCCCCGCATTGCCTGCCAGCAAAATCGAGGCGATCAAAAAGATTGGATATGGAAATGTGGATAAAATCTTCTTGGATTACGAGCGGCCTTTCTGGGTTTGGACTGAAGGAGGAATTAAGCTGGCGTGGTCGCCGAATGAGCTCGCTCAGCGAAAAGACTGGACGAAAGGGTTGTGCGGCGTGCATGAAGTGGATGGGAGCAAGCATGTGCTTTGCGCCTTCATTTCCGGCCCGGAAGCTGTGGTCATGGAGCATGCCTCCGATGAGGAAGTCGCTGAAGGCATCACAAAAGTGTTGCGACAATTCACGGGCGACTCAACGCTTCCGTATCCGTCTACGGTGTTGCGGTCGAAATGGGCATCGGATCCGTACTTCTGCGGATCGTACAGCTATTTGAATCTGAGTTCGAATGTGGGCCATCAGTGCGACTTGAGTTGTCCAGTGCCCGGGTTGTGTGAGTCTGTTTCGCCGATTTTGATGTTTGCAGGTGAAGCGACTTGTGCTGGACATCATTCGACGGTGCATGGAGCCAGATTGAGTGGCATTCGAGAAGCTGAGCGTGTGATTCAACTGACGAAGAAGTATGCAGGACCGCCACCAAAAGAATAAGCAGGCCAAAGGGATGCACACGTTTATTTGTAATTAATTTTGAGTATTTTTATATTGGTCCTACATTTACATTAATTTAATTCATATTTACAATAAATAATACAGTTAGATCTTTTTGGCTAATACTTCGTCGGCAGTTTCTTTCACTTCTTTCCAGGAGATGTCAATGTCGCTTTGTTCGGTGTATTTGGAGCAAATCGCTAGTCGGAGGAAGTAAGTGTCGCGAATTTTCGACGGGACTAAATGAATGACGCCGCGACCGTTCAATCGCTTCAACATGGCTTCGTTTGTTTCGTTTGTGCCTTTCAAACGGAAACAAACCAAGCCCATGATGACCTGCTCCGTGATTTCGAACCGTTCATCGGAACGCACGAGACTCTCGAAATAGTGAGCGAGCTCGACATGTTTGCGAATGTGCGCTTGCAAATTCTCGATGCCGAACAAGCGCAACACGAACCAAAGTTTCAACGCACGGAAACGACGACCGAGTGGGATTTGCCAATGGCGATAATCTGGAGCGGATCCTTGTTGCTCGTGTTTCAAGTAGAGCGGGTCCACGTTGAAAGCGTTCACGAGCCATGAAGGGTCTTTCAGCCACATGGCCGAACAATCAAAGTTGACGAGCAGCCATTTGTGCGGATTAAAATTGAATGAGTCAGCGCGATTTAGTCCTTTAGTGAGATAACGAAATTCGGGGCAAATGAATGCCGATCCCGCATAAGCAGCGTCTACATGGAGCCAGACGTTTTGTTCGTTGCAAATTGGGCCGAGTTCGTCGAGGCGGTCAAAAGTGCAAGAAGAAGTTGTACCTAATGTCGCAACGGCCTGGTCCAAAGTAACAAAAGTATTAACGACACACTAATATGAACCCCTTTTAAACTTCGTGCATTATTTTTAACCACAAACACCAAAAGCACTAAAATTCTAACCTACAAAAGCCGCGTGGGTTGAGAAATCGCGAAGGCGCATGCCGCATGCATTTAAAACATACCGTAAAAACAAATTATACCGTAAAAAGAGTAAAACTACTTACATAGAACATGCGACGCAAAAAATAGCAGATTGGATGTGTAAAAGTTGCAAAAAGCATCAATTTGGAATAGAACTTCGAAGAACACGACACTTTACTTTAAAATGGCGGCGGTACTGTCAATAAAATTCGAGATAAAATTCATTCCTAATTCCACCAAAGCAAAAAAACAAAACAATATATACTCAAATTCGATTTACATTAATAAATTATAATAAACTATAATTATTAATAATAAATCCATCATATGTAAAAATATATTTGTCTAATTTTCTACTGTAGGGAAGTTAGTCGCTAAAATTGGTAGTATTGACGCCATTTTTCCGACTTCCACTGGCGGCGCAAATGCGCACTAAAAATATTCCTTCCCGTATTATCAACATAAGTTAAAAAGAGACAGAGATACTTTTGGTGTGCATTATTACAGTTAATCGAAAACGTCAGTAGTTTGACAGCATTTTTCAAAGTTCTAAGCGTTTAAAAAGCAAATAAATAGCATGCGATTAACAATAGACTAAAAAGCATTATTAAATTGCGCTTTAACTATGATTGTGCTACACTAATTGTCAAGGTGTAAGAGATTGTTGAACTGTACTTACATAAAATGGAATAAGGCCAGCTTCACGGTCCTCTTTGATTGCCTTCTCTAATGTCTCTCCACGCAGTTGGTTGCCATCGTCTGCTAGCAAGGATCTTAAGCGTACACCGCCCAATAAGCCAGCGCGTTCCACTGAAGAATGGCTTTGACCTATTTGGAGCAATATTTTAAGCAATTCGATTCCGCAATAGATAATAAACTTACTAGAAGCGTATCCAACGAGTTTCGCAACAATATCACTTTCGGATAGATTGGGAAAATCTTGTTTCGCTGCGTTCACCGCACGTGCTTTTGCTCCAAGCAAGGCGACCAAAGTGGCCTCACTAGCAGTGCCTTGAATCACACCGCCGCCTTTTCCGCCGGAACTTGCAAGGAACTCTTCCGGCAGATCCAGCATCTTTCCCAGCCAGTCGAGCATCACCACTTCCAATTCGGTGCATGCTGGACTAGCAATCTAGAAAATAATTAATTACATTCAAAGGCAGCGAGCGGAAATTATCCTATGCGACAAAAGAAGACGCCTGCAAGGCGAAATTCTTTGAAGTCGAACATCTTTTGTTCCTTACCCAAGAGAAACCGATGCAAGCGATTGCGCCGCTTAGAATATCAGCAACAATTGCAGGATAAGAATTGGCTGTTGGAAAATACGCGTGGAATCTAGGTGAATGCCAATGAGTTACCTGTGCAATAAAACAATTAGAAAGAGAATTTTAAATTGACGGCGGAATTAATTACTCCAGGCATTATGACTCGTTCAACATCAGCCATAACGTCCTCCCATTTATCTGGTTTTTCCGGTGCACTTGCAGGAATTAAAGGCCGGAGATAGCCGGGTTCCACTGTGGGCAACACTCGCCTGCGGGCATAGGATTAGGTCGGTCAAGGTCCGATTAAATAACTTTTACAATTATTGTTATTTTTAATTAATAATTCGCATAGTAATTAATGAGATACTATGCTAAAGTATCGGCTGATTTTTATCCGGCCAATTCTGTTAGTTTCTTAGAAAAAAATTAACGAAAAGTTGCCTCTAAAATATTGCTAGGGCGCAACATGCAATTTAATTGTTGCATGTTTGTTAAGGCATCACGGTTAAATTATTCAATTAATTTAAATAAAAAATTAGCATGCTAATAGATAATATACGGGATTAGAATATAGGCTAGTTTTTATCTGGTAAAATTCACTCAATATCTTGTAAAAAAATTGCGAAAAATCGCCCCTTAAATATTGCGCGTACAAAATATTTAAATTAATTATTGTATGTTTGTTAAGGCATCACACTTTAATTATCAAAGCAATTAAATTAAAACTTGGCATGCTACTTATTAATACATTGATTTAAAATATAAACTACTACATTTCCGTAATTTTCGTAAAATAAGCGCAAAAAAAATAATAATCAACTCACCGTTCCCTGATATTCTCCAAATACCCAGCAACATAGTCAATCATCTCCTTTCCAAAGTCTTTAAACTGATTAGCTTCCATTTCTGCAACAAATTGATTATTAATTAAACTCGGGCGTCTTATCTGCAGCAACTTGCGATAAACTTCGTATTTAAAAATCACAGTAAAAAATTGTTTCGACGCACCTGTAGCGCTGATGGATGCACAGTCGCAAGTGAATTAAGATTAAGTTGTCCTGCAGGAGCGCCAGAAGGACAAGACTGGAAAAGCAATCGTAGAAAACAGAAGCCCGAGCAGAAGGAACAGTGCTTTAAATCTGGTGCTGGAGTGCAATGTAGTGGGGCCACAGATTTGCTGATATCGATCATTGCCATTTGGAATTAACCAGTAGTGGCGTGGTGGACCCCTTCACCGGGGTTTTTGAGGTGGACAGAAATCTAGGAAGTTGCAGACAAATAATTTATTCATTCGAATTGAATATTTTAATTCGTGCAATATTAAATAATTAATATTTATATCAAAGATTTTAAATTGAATGAATTATAGAAAATGGATTATCATCTATGGTAATTAATTGCTCAGGTTTTTCCAGTGGCAATCTATATGGGATTTAATTAAGTTTTTTAACGATTTCTATTACAATCTAATTTAATAGATGTTTTGAACTATTATGATAAATAGCGCAACTGTGAAAACAAATTTTAATTTTAAATGTTTGTTATTAAAATATTGATTATGATGTCATTCAATACAATTTTAAGATAAATAGTCTAGCTAAATAGGCCAAATAATTTTAATTACTAGAAATAATTCAAAATAATAGGAAATCTGGAAGTGACGCGTTTCATTTGAGTACTCGGGGATTTCCAAACCGATGTAAATGACCACTTAACTAACCGGTCAATCATAAATAAAATAAAATAAATTTGGGCGACTTGGTAAATCCGAAACCACACCGAAAATAAATGTATTTCCATATAAATAATGCAACGAATTTTATTAGCCCTAAAGGGGCTCAAAATGAATTTATTCCTTATCTTAGAAATTCATTCATTCGGTTAAGAGTCCTTAGAGAGCTTTCCAATAGTAAAACAACTGCTATTCCACGCGCTATCTCCATCCTTTTTTATTTACTAAAGTTAGAAAGAGATAGACTCACATTCAGTGCGTCCTAGCGGTCGCAATCGGTATCAATTACATTTTTGAGTGCTGATATCATCAAATCCCAATGAACCAATGGAAAGCACTATTAGAAACTTGAGCAATTTTTCAAGGCTTTGGTTTTCTTTTACAAAAGCATAAAAAAACTGATGAAATTCGAATCGGTATTGCACAAAGTGCACTCATTGTTCATTGAATAATATTTTAAAAAATATAATTTGCCTTGAATAATATGAAATTATTTTATAATGCCACCGAAATATTTTTTCCCGATAAAAATCGATCGCCACTAAACGAAAAGCAATTAATTTGCCTCGTTTCAGTTTTAACGACAATAAAAAGTAGCAGAATCCATAAAGCACTTCAGAATCCTCTCCATTCGCACGTTGTCAAGGAAACAGAGTGTTCTCGGGATCTAGGACGCAACAAGTAACCCATTTATACGTCGCTCGCACAATTAATCTTAGCAATCCGATAAAACGAAATGACAAAAAAACAATTGTCAAATTCAGTTCACCTTCATTTCTTGTAATTATTAATAGTAATATGGCAGACTTTCGTCCCGTCTTTTTGGCATTCCTATTAACTAAATTGGGTCTCATGCTGTACACGCAACTTCCCGAAACGGAATTAACAGGACCAAAGCTAGCTGCCTTCCTTTTTTTGTCGACAATATTCACGCTTTGTTGGAATCAGAAATTCTATCCGACCAGAATGCGGAAATTATCGAAATCCGCCCAATTTATTGTTGAAGTACTTTACAGCATCCAGAAAAAATTAATCTGACCCGCTAATGTTTTTTTCAAGTTTATGGTAATTAAATGTATAATGGAATATTCGATTATAAACATTTGGTATCCTTTGGATTCGCACTTAACGACTATGCTGCCCAACTTCGCAGATTCCTTCGATGAGGTAATGCAACGCAACGACATTAGTTTTTTTGAAGCTTTTATCGAGTTTTTGCGAGCTCGGGCAACTAGCAGTCTGTTCTGTTTGGGTGTAAGCCTGTTTATGTGGACGGCCGTTTTGCATGGAACACGGGCTATTGATTTACGCCAGCTAGAGTAAGACTTTCATTTCGCGCTGGCGCGCTTTATTAATATTGCCTCATAGATATGGTCCGAGTTGTTTTATACACGAAGTCATTCTTACCATAAAGCGGACCTTCAAAAAAGGGTGGAAGCAAGTCTCGCCGAAGAAAAGCCTGCATGTGCGACTGTGCGTAAATGATCCCAGATTGCGGTCGGATTACGGGTGCTCACCAAGACGTAAACCAAGAAGATACTGCGGTCGAGGCCGCGATAATGACAATGGATATGATGCTGATGTTTCCAACAATCTGGATTCGAGTCCATTTTATATAGTTGATGAATATGGGCAAGACCGTCCGATTTCTCGAAGATCTCGAGAAAGGAACGCACAACGAGAATCTCGAAGAGAATCTTTCATTCGAGGTCTCGAATACATTCCTCAATATGAGCCCACAAGACGTTCATCTTCATCTTCATCACACTCTTCTAAATCTAGCCGTCATTCGAGCCCTCTTTCGAGCCGTCATTCGAGCCGTCATTCGAGCCGTCAGTCGAGCCGTCATTCGAGCCGTCATTCGAGCCGTCATTCGAGCCGTCATTCGGGCCGTCATCATTAAAGTTACTCCGATATTGACAAACAAATCCAATATTAAACATATTTGCCTCTAAACTCGTTGTTTTACTACCCTACACCCTCTAGAACCCTCCATCAATAAAAAAACAGCTAATTTTGAAAATTGAAAGCGCCACCTGGCGCATTTTTACCAACATGCACAGCAAAGTGCCTAACAGGCAACCAGTAATACACCTTTAAAAAAATAATTGGGCAAGTTCCACAAACCTGTAAATTAGGCTTCAATCGATGAATTCCTCGCTATTAGTTGATAGTAAGTCGGTATAACCATCAACACACACTGAATACCTTGCATATTTGCAAGTAAACACACACTCTGATTTACAAGTTGTAAGACGCGATAGAAACGATTTTCGATTAATTCGCATTGTTCTCCACATGCTTACTAATGTTTAGCACACTTTTAAACAAAATATACGATTAAATTGTTAGAATTCTTGTTTTTACGCCGGTGAACACACAATTTACCGCACTGCTACATTCAAACGTTTTAACACTATGACCGCTTCGCTACGAACTCAGTAATAAAAGCTAGGAATTCCACCACAAGAAATATTTGAAAAAGTTGATGTAATTTTCTACATTATCGGCATTTTATAATTATAAAACTCTAATTACAATTAATAAATGGTTTAATGATTAATTTCCGGCAGTTTTATAATATATTTTGTGGTAATGTTTAATTTATTTTAAAAATTATTGCTAAATGTATCAGTAACACCAACACAACAGTCCAAAAATAAAAGTCCCCATAATGTTACATAAAAAATGTTTTCAAGTGCGCTCAAATGTCAATTATTTATTTTTAAAACATGTAAAACAATTAATCTACAATAAATAATGGTGCTTGTTGATATAGTGATAGATTACGCTACAAATGTACAACAATAAGTCAATAAACCAGCCCGATATAAAGGTGAGTGCAACTCTAACCTTAAAAACACATAAACATAAATTCAAACTCCAAATCAATAATAATCTGGCACTGGGGCACAAGCGATCTTCACAAAATCCTCGTACTTGACCATACTACCATTATTAACATTCGCCTCGCGGAAAATTCGATCAATCTCTTTCGACGATAAACATTCGCCCCAATTTTGCAACATATGCCTCAGCTGTTTCGCTGGGATTGTGCCCCGTTTATTCGGGTCGCCTGCTTTGAATGCGTCCACCACTTCTTTCGGTAGATTCTCAACCCGCGAATGAATATGCATCACTTCTAGGAAATCGGGGAAACTCATTTTGCCCCCTTTTTGTTTCAAGTAGCCAGCCAGTTCGGAAATTGTAGGCGACAGTCCCAGACTTCGCATTATCACTGTGAGTTCGTCCAGCGATTTTATGTGCCCTGAACGGGCAAACAGGAAGAAACATTCCCTGAATTCTGTAATGTTATGTTTGATTAATTTTTTAAATGTGGGGCGATTTGTGTTGAGTGCGAATTAGTTTTATACTTTGCACTTTGCTTGTAAAGAAAGTTTGTTTATTTTAACTGTTAATTATAGACGTGTTGAAAGTACGACGCAATTTGCGATAAAGTAAATTCATCCTAGCTATTTGTAATCTATTGATATCAATTTGTTTATTTATTATAATAAGCAATTAAAATGTATGCAACGTACCATCGATATCCTGCTCTTTAAAGTATCTTGCCTACAAAATTAAAACAGATTATTGTGCATTAATAATCACTATGCAAATTAAATTAAGTAGAATAAATATCGTACCATTTTATATTTAGAAATTAAGAATTCTAAAGTAAATGTGACACGTCAAACAAACAACAAACAAACAGGTAGTCGAGTACAGGTGCGGCCAAAGTATCTCTAATTATCTTTATTTCTCTTTATCCGCCACGTGATATTATGACGTTTTCCATTTCACACTCTACATGTTCTTATTCACTCTTAATAGCACAAGATAGAAAGGGATGGAAGTACCACTGTTGCATAAAATAGAAAGCGCCCTTAGTTTTAGGTTAGATACTTCACTGACAATCAGCTGATTAATTCAAGTTGCATAAATTATATTTTTTAATCGAATGAATCGATAATTAGCCAAACTGCTCTTATCAATTCCTTGATTGGGGGGGAAATGGAGATTGAATTTTAATTAGCACAAGCTGACCTTTGCTCAAATGTTCTTCAATATACTATTCAAAACAGTGAGAAATTAAAGGCCTTTGCACCCTGCAAATCACTGACAAAGTCTTCCAGAAAAAATGGCAAAAATCAGTCCGCAACACCATCACGATCCACATACGAAGCATCTGCGGAATTCGGAAATTGTGGCCACTAGTTTATGTGCGGGGGCTATAGCCGGTGCTTTGGCCAAGACGACTATAGCCCCCTTGGACAGGACGAAAATCAACTTTCAAGTAGGGTAAACACTTGTTGCTGAAGGGAAACAGTGATTAATAATATTGATTCATTGTATTTTGTAGTCAAAAGCCTTATTCTACGCGACGAGCGTTGAAATTCTTATTGGAGACTTATAGGAAAGAAGGAGTGTTGGCCCTTTGGCGAGGGAATAGTGCTACAATGGCTCGAATAGTGCCACATGCCGCGATCCAATTTACCGCACACGAGCAGTGGAAAAGAATTTTAAAGGTGGATCAAACGGGGTAAGATTTATTTAAAAGTGTAAGAAAACAGCGGTAATTTTTATTTGGTAGGAAATCTCCTGGGAAATTATTTCTGGCCGGTTCCTTAGCAGGAGTGACATCTCAATCGTTGACTTATCCGTTGGATTTGGCCAGGGCTCGAATGGCAGTGACGAAAAAGAACGAATATGCCACTTTAGGCCAGGTTGGTGCCCTAACTGCAACCAGCAATACACCTTATACCTATTTGTGTATTGTTGGTTGCATTAGACTAACTAGTTTCGTTTTTTTAGGTTTTTGCTAAGATTTACAAGACAGAAGGTCTGAAAACGTTCTACCGAGGATATGTGCCTACTATCGCAGGCGTAATTCCCTATGCGGGCGTCTCCTTTTTTACCTATGATACTCTGAAGCGCTTATTTAGAGGTAAATATTACAGCAATTATTTCGTAAAACTATTAATATTATTTCAGAGCACGTAGATAATAGTCACACACCCCATCCAGCGGCCTCGCTTTTATTTGGGGCGATTGCCGGAATGCTCGGTCAGTCCACCAGCTACCCCTTAGATATTATTCGGCGACGGATGCAAACTGATACTGAAGGCAAATATCCCACGATTATGAAGAGTTTTCGATTAATTTACAGGTGAGTGAAAATATTCGTTTTATTTAGTATTTTTGTTTTGTTTGTTTGTTGTAGTACGGAGGGTATAAAGCGTGGTTTCTATAAGGGTTTGTCGATGAATTGGATCAAAGGTCCTATAGCTGTCGGAATTAGTTATGCCACTTACGATAATATTAAGGATTCATTACGATCTTTAATAATTAAGTACAGATCAGATTTTTTGTAAATATAGTAGTAGTGGTAGATATTTATTTGTTTGTTATGTTGGTTGCATACTTTATTTTTTGAAGGCTCCTATTTTTTATATGAAAATCGGATTGTTGTTGATGCTAATTGTTTACACTATATATTGTTAAATTGATTTTATAAATAAATGTCTAATATATTGCGATTCGTTGCTTTTTAGAGAAAGGAATCGCCTTCCTTTATTTAATTTGTATAATGGGTTGACGGCGTCTTGGACCATTGGTGTCGGAGTGATCGGTATTTATTTTACAACTTATGAACAAGTCACCTGCAAACTGCGTCGAGTCATTTTGCATTATCGCCGAAGCAGGCGAGTTTAATTTGCTGGACGAGTGCACTTTAATTACTGAAAACTCATTAATCGGAAAATCAATATCCCAATTTATTTGAATTTAATGGTTCCGCTCGAAATCTAATACGGCTTTCTATTGGTCCCGTATATTTAATATAAATCACTTTAATTATGCTACGGAAATTATATCAATAGTTAGGAGTAAGTAAAATGAGTGTATAAAGCCAGTTTTATAATTTAATAGTCGTTTAATTATGACTTAAGTTATTTTAGAGCGAGTTTAGTGCAACAAACAAATGGAAAGCGCTTTGGATCAAACGTGTCACGTGACAACCAAATCAGTCAACAATTTAAACATGGCCGTCGTGTAGTTGTACTTGCGTTAGTAGTGATGAAAAACGTGTTTTTCGTGGCAGTTTTACAAGAAAACCAGGAATAAATGTGAAATTCACAACATTAATACATCCCACCACTTGTGTACAAGACAAAATCGAAAGGTCAGTGTCTATTTACATGTGTTCGAAGTGGTCCCGCTTTCGGTGACCTTGACTTTTGTATTTTGAATATTTACATTGGAATTGCACCTTTCTAATTCCGTAGAGCCATGTCGCTTTGGGCGAAAGCACAACAATTGCCCACGGATAGTTTGCACCAAATCCGTGCAATTTATGGCGAACATTTCCCGATCGAAGTGCGACACTATTTGGCCACATTCATCGAGGAGAAATTCTGGCAAGTTAAGCGTGTTTATTTTAGGGAATATTGAGACGAACGGTGTGATTTCAGGTCGGAGATTGAACCGGTGCCGGAGAATCCGCAGCATGAGCAATATGTGGCGAGTTTGGTCAGTTCGCTTATCCAAGAAATCGAGAATAAAGCGTCAGTGGTCACTGATGCCGAGTACTTCTTGACCAAACTCAAATTGGCGGAGGCGGCGAAAATGTTTCGATTGCGATATAGGTAAGCGATTCATTTATTTACTTGCGGTGTTTAATTGTGAGTTGCAGTGCCAATCCGATTCAACTTTTCACGTACATTCGCCAATGTTTGAGCACTGAGATGCGTTTGGTGCAAGCGGCCAGTGGCGAAGTGCTGGCGGGCATCCCGAACTTGAATATTCCGAACACTGGCACGGAAATCTTGCATAAGATTGACGTGTTGCGCCGTCGGACGCAAGAGGCGGCTGAGGATTTGCGCCGCATGGAGCAAGAGCAGGAAGCGTTCGCTTTGCAGTATCATGAATGTCAGAAGATTGCGGCGCATTTGCTGCAGCTGTCCAGTCAGCCGAGCAATGTGCAAGCTGCGGCTGCGGTGCAGAAGTTTAACCGGCAAAAGGAGCAGTTGGAGTCGCAGCTTAATCAAAAAGTACCGATTTATTGCTCTAACTATTGAATACTAATTTTATGAGTTTAGGTAGCGACTTTGTGCCAGCTGCGTTTGGCGCTCGGCGAGAAAATGAAGGAAACGTTAATGTTACTCAATCAATTGCAAACGGATGTGTTGGACGTCGAGTTGATTCGCTGGAAACGCGAACAGCAATTGGCGGGAAACGGAGCAAACTTCAATAGTAACCTGGACACGATACAAGATTGGTGCGAGAATTTGGCCGAGCTTATTTGGCTGAATCGGCAACAAATCAAGGAAGTCGAGCGATTGAAGCAGAAACTCCCCTTGGAACCGCCAGGTGTCACTGACATCCTGCAGGATTTGCTGCAGGAAATCACACAGTTGCTGTCGACACTAGTGACGTCTACATTCATCATTGAAAAGCAGCCGCCACAAGTTATGAAGACGAACACGCGATTTACCGCAACGGTTCGTTTGCTGGTCGGCGGCAAGCTGAACGTGAACATGACGCCGCCGCAAGTTCGCGTCACAATAATCTCGGAATCGCAGGCGAATTTATTGTTGAAGAATGACAAGCTGGGGAAAAGTAGCGAAAGTAGCGGGGAAATCTTGAACAATACTGGTACGATGGAGTATCAGCAAGCGACCCGACAATTATCCGTCAGTTTTCGCAATATGCAATTGAAGAAAATCAAGCGAGCTGAGAAAAAGGGCACGGAAAGTGTGATGGATGAGAAGTTTTCGTTGCTGTTTCAATCGCAGTTTAATGTGGGCGGCGGGGAGCTTTTGTTCCAAGTGTGGACGTTGAGTTTGCCCGTTGTGGTGATTGTGCATGGCAATCAAGAGCCCCATGCTTGGGCTACGGTGACTTGGGATAATGCATTTAGCGAGCCTGGACGTGTCCCGTTCGCCGTACCGGATAAGGTAAGCATGTCGGCGCGTTTTATTGTTTAGTGGTTTAATTTTGTTTGTAGGTGCCGTGGGGAAAAGTGGCTGAAACGTTATCGTTAAAGTTTCGCGCGGCTACGGGCCGCACGCTAACCGAGGACAGTTTGCGATTTTTGGCCGATAAGGCGTTTCGCGGCAATAATAATGATGTGAATAATAATTCGCTGTTGAGTTGGGCGCAGTTTTGCAAGGAGCCGTTGAGCGAGCGCAACTTTACATTCTGGGAATGGTTTTATGCGATTATGAAGTTGACGCGCGAGCATTTGCGCGGACCTTGGGTTGATGGGTAATATAGTCGTTAATTAGTTTGATTGTCATGTTAATTGTTGTTTGTTTAGTGCTATTATGGGATTTGTGCGGAAGAAGACTGCGGAGGAGATGTTGAGTAGTTGTTCGGCGGGCACGTTTTTGCTGCGATTCTCCGATAGCGAGTTGGGTGGCATTACAATCGCTTGGGTTTCAGGTACGTTTATCGGTTTGCTTGAATGTGTTTTGATGGTTTTGTTGTAGATACGTCGGTGGTGTTCAGTTTGCAGCCATTCACGTCGAAGGATTTCGCCATTCGGTCACTGGCTGATCGGGTGGCCGATTTGAATTACTTGGTTTATCTGTATCCGGATATTTCGAAGGATATTCCGTTCAGCAAATATTACACTCCGTTCCAGGGTAAATGATTTCGTTTTGCGTCTAGTAATTTATTAATTATTAATTTGTAGAGAGTCAACAAACGAATAATGGTTACGTAAAGCCGGTGCTCAAAACTCACGTGCCAGGTTGGAGTGGGACGACGAACTATCCGAACACGCCACAACATCCGTTTATTCAATCGCCCGATCCATCCCGAGACACGCCATCAGTTGCGAGCAGGTAATTTAGTTTGATTATTTTGTGATTGAATGGGACTTAGTGGTTTTGTTCAGTTTTCAGAGCATGCTTGACCTTTAAGAGAACTTTACAAAATGGACCAAATCCTTTTAGTTTTTAATCATCATACATATGTGCTTTATTTTAGTGATAGTAGAGATAGATTGTTTTTTAAACAAAGTGACAAATTAGTATTGCCCCATTTTTTGATATGAATATTTTTTATATGATGTTTTTAATTTAGCTTTTATAAAATAGTAGTATGATGAACACAGGGTAATTTTTAATGAGCGTTTCCTATTGATTAGCAGTAGGAAATTTGTGTTTAATGAAAAAGCATGCTGCAAACAGACGTAACCAGAACCATCAGAGACACATTTTGCAACCGTTTCATTTATCAATCAATATATTTTTGTTATTTCATTAGTTATTGGTTAGTCTGTGTTGCAGTATGTGATTGTCTGGTTATATCTGTGCAGTTATGCTGGTTCAGTGGCCACCACCACAACAGCCGGAGGCACCGGAATGGACTATTTGGACCAGCTAGATGAATGTAATATTGATTTAAATGGTATCGCAGCCTTTAACGACCTCATCCAAAGTTACAAGCAGTGAGTTGTCTCATTTCTATCAATCATTTGCCATATAAAAAGCGCGGGAGTTTTCTTTATCTCTTCATATTAATTAATCTTGTGTACCTTTTTATTAATTGTGCAATTTATTGTTGTATGTAAATAGTTTTATGACTTGCTTTTACTTCTTTATTATTATTATATTAATTGGAAAGTACAAATTCACGTTTCAAGTGCAATTTTTAGTTACTTGTTTGTAAATAATTTTATGTGCTTTTATCAATTCAAAACTAGGGAGACAATCGTACGTACGTTTACTAACCAATAACAACCAATGTTTTGTTTTCTCTATTGAGAATATTTCTAGCTAGTGATAAGAGAGTCAATATTACACACTTTTCATCATCCGACATGTACTACACGCCTCACTAACTAAAAAATATCGTGCCTCTAGCTGTTGTTTCGTCCATCCTCCTCCTATTCTATTTAGACGTGTTGATCTATTCAAAGTATATATTTATGCAGTGGTTTCGAAAGTATATTTACAAAGTTAAGAGGCCTTTTTTCAAATTGCGAATGTGATAACAAATGTTGAATGACCACTGCGATAGTTTTTCAATCCCTGTAAGTGTTGTTTACATGACGAATTATGTTGTAATAATTAATAAGCTGGTTCAAAATAAATAGAGTAATATTAATTAATGCATCGTTCAACATTTTATTTACATCCCTGATTCAAAAGTGTTCTACGACGTTCCGTACAAATTCGCATTAATATAAAGCTAGTCGCAGCACGCTTTCCAAATAATAATAAATTAAAATAACAAACAATATTATAACATTGACGACGAGATAAAAATAAAATCGCTATAACTTACTATCATAGTTAACAACAAATATCACCATTTAACATATTGCTTGTACTCTTCGTTCACCGATATCCGCTTAATCGTCTCGTAGCCCACGATTATACTAAAACTAAACGTGGCCGACTGAATCAACCGAGCACTGAGCCCCTTCGAGAACATGTAAACACCTTCTTCGCGCCATAAGTCTCTAAATGCCGATCGCATCGAATCGATTCTTTGTACTTGTAGACGAGCACGCACTACGTCCAGCGGATTCGTGATTATTGTGGTGGTGAAACCACCCAAGGTGCCTGCCATGCTCTGGATCAGCAGGTGCGACACCCAACTAGGCATGATTGTGTATAATTCATCTGCAAATCGAATATTAGTACAATAAATGAGCGCAAACGTAACGCACCTTGATAAAAATGATAGAAGCCCCACCAGAGGGCCGAATTAGGCACATAAGCTGCTAAACTAGCCAAATACCCGCGATAGAACCCGGCGAGCCCGTCCACTTTGAAAACCTGCTTCGCCACTTCGACCGTGATGTAAAACTTGCTTTTGCCTGGATATTCCTTGAGCCCCAACGGATTAATTGCAAACTAAAAACCAAGACGCTTTAAACAATACTTTTAACGACTAGTAAACTTACATTATCTTTCCCTTTTCCAACGCCCATCATCATCAAGTGTTGACTAAGCACGTCGAACGGGACGATGATCGTCTGGCCGACAATCGAAGCGGCCCCGCCAGCGATCAAAGCCCGAACGCGCGAATCAATGTGCCGTTTAGCGAGAATGTGTCGCACACCTTCATACGTTGAAATGTAAAAAACGCCACTAAATATTTGAACGGAGCTGACCCAAAATCCGCGATACAAGCCCGAGACACCTTCGTACTTGTAGATTTTGCCGTAAGCGTCCAACATGCCTGCAAATCATCTGTATAGTTCAATTCAGCGTGGAATTGTGTAATAATTACCCGAATACATGTCATTGTGTTTTTGTATTTGCAGTCGCGTTTTGATTAGTGTCAAAGGATACAGGGCACAGCGAATTGAGAACGAACTGAGCATGGATAGTGGGAAGAATTTGGCTTTGTTCATCATGTCCCATTCGATGGTTTTTATGAATTTAGGCGATTCAATCACTGTCGACATATTTTTGTTCTTCGTTTCGTCAGGCTTTACTTCATAAAATTCCATTTTCCATCGAACTTTGTAATCGGCTAATGCGTACATACTTTACATAACACTATTTAATGTAGCACATTGTAAATCATTGTTTTAGTTAGGAACATTATCGATTTTTCACAATCACTTGGGCTCTGCGAGACTTTCAAGATCATCTGAACTTTGACAGCAGCATTTGACATGTGCAGCATGTGACATTGGGGAAAATGCAAATGTCCCTAGATTTTTATTTCAATAATTAAGCAATAATAATTATTAAATAATAGTTAAGTAAAGCGAATTACGTATAAAACATACTAATTAACCATGTTTTACTAGAATGCATGCAATTAATAATTATATACTAAATAATTTAGTATGTACTGTAAACCAAAATTCCCTAGACTAATGGCGCAGAAATAAAATTCAAAATTCAAAAACCAAGCTTTAATTCAACAAAAAACATAATTAAGGCGACTCTGGAGGTAATTCCAAGCTCTCTTCGGTTTCATCAGTGCGTCCTGTAGTAGCAGGCTCATCAGTTGTAGCAACTTCTTCAGTAGTCGCAGTTTCAGTCACTGTCTCAACTTCAGTTCTTGCAGTTTCTTCCAATTCCACTGGAGCCTCCACTTCTTCAACCACTGGAGCCTCTTCCACAACAACCGGCACCTCTTCCTCTACCTTAACTTCACCCTCCTCCTCTACCAAAGTTTCCAAAACCGGCGGCGGCGCTTCGCCCTCAACAGCCTCCGCCGGCACTTCTTCGGCCGCCTCCACTGGAGCCGCTTGTTCTCCCTCAACATGTACCGCTTCAGCTTCAGGTTCAACAATCGGGATTTCTTCGCCTTCAGCTGCAACAGGAGCCTCGCCTTCAGCTGCAGCTTCAGTCACTTCCGCAATCGGCGGAAGTTCGCCTTCGCCTTCAATAATTTCCCCAGCTGGCGCTTCTGGCTCCACTTGGTCCACTGCTGGTGATTCCGGTTCGGTTTCAGCAGCCACCGGCGATTCGTCCTCTAATCTGGGCGACTCTTCTTCGACGGGGGTGGGTGGAGGCGGCACTTCGGACGTTTTCTCCACCAAATCCAATTTGGGAATATCCTTGCTCACTAATTTAATATTAAAATAAATTTTAAGTAAGCTTGTAGTATAAATTACCCCGTTTGCCTTCCTTGGCCCCCTTGACCACCGCCGCCTTCTTCTGCGGCGTTGTCGGCGCGAACAATTTGAATTCGTTCGGCATATCTTCCTCCGAATACAAAGTGTCGCTCATATAAATGCGTCGAATGCGCACATTTGCGTGGATCTGCACTCGAGTCGTCTCCACATAAGTCGAACCTAATTACAAATCTACAAAGCAAATCTAATTGGTAAAGTCAATTTTACCGTAGGCTCTTCTTGTAAAATCAGCCAAATTAAACTGCACTTGATTCCACCCGTTGCTCAATCCAATCGGCATCGTTGTGCAAAAGGGCTTCACTTTAGTCGTCGATTGGAAATTCGATACTCGAAAGCGACGATGCATATCTTTATCATCTATTAATTAACATTATTTATTTAATTTGAATTTGAATTAGCAATTTAGCCAACAAAAATGTAGCAAAAGTTTCTAGAATTATTTAGTAACTTTAGTTGGCACTATTGTGTTACCAGTCAGCCATGTTGAATTTAAATTGTAACGCAAAGTTAAACTGTGGTTAAACTATTGTGAATATTGAATGCATTATGCAATGCATTTAAGTGCAACGCAGGTCAATCTCATCTAAAATGCAGCACGAAGCGTTTTTCATAACAAGATAATAGCCGCTCATAAAGTTTGTTTGTTTATCGCTGCTTTGAAATGGACAGTTTGAGAGCTTTCCAATGATGCGGATCATTCGGTAAGTACAATTTAATCTATCATTCAATTGCCTCGTAATTTTCAAAATACAAGCAATACGAACTCAAAATATGTGTAGCTCACATTTTTGATGCTGTATGCAAGTATGCACAATGCAAATTAGCACGCACTAATTCCACTAATGGAAAGCGCTAGCGCATAATGCTATTAGAGCTTAGAAATTTATATCTACATACACAAACATTGCAACCGCAGTTTAATTTCGTAGATCCAAATGAGGAGATTTGCTCTTTGGATTAAATGCGCTATTGCTAGCCGCACTATTAATCAAAAATAAGTTTACTGCGAATATTTACCCAAAATCTGTATCTCGAACGTGAAATACTTCTTCATGTTTTTGATCACCATCACCAAGAAGGGCAATTTGATTCCCAATGATGCTTTCGGTTTGATGGGGCACGTAATATACGTAGTGGCCACATTTGTGCCGGCAATTTCCAGCACCAACGATTTAACGTCTTCGTCCACCACGCGCCGAATGTGGCCATTTTTAACCTAAAAACTATTTTGCAAAATTTTTGCACTTACGAACATCGGTCGCAATTACTTGTTTGTCCCAAATGGATAATGGATTACTGCCGCAACTGTAGAAAATGGATATGCATCCACTTTGGTAGGAATTAGCGAACATTTCGTGCGGTTTTCAGGCACAAGTGCTGATGCGATTTCTTGAATTGCAAGAATATATTTGCCAAATTTATGACAGGAGTGTCAAATATTTTTAGAGAGCTTTTTATAGGTATATTGATGTGAAAAGTGTATTAACAAATAATGTCATAAAGTTCTGCAGTTGGCAACACTGTTTTTGAAAAGCGGAAACGCAATATGGCGGCTGCAAATGTCATCAGTGAGTGTTTGTGTCAAATATATGAATAAACTCGTAAATAACTAACAAAAGTGAGTGCAAAACTGTTTCAAATATCATAGCAACGTTTATTAAATCGAATTACAAGCCCAAGACAGTGCAATCATAAAATGTCGGCCGAGGCAATCAAAATTGACGAGCCGGCAATTGAAGAAGCTCCGAAAAAACGCACCAACAAGTACCAAATCGGATATGATGTGGATTTGAATGAGAGTAACGATCCCAGTTACACGAACTTGGTTTTGCCATAGTAAGTTTTTGCTCAATTTTTAATTAATATTGATTGATTCATGAAGGATTTGCGCACGAATTGATTTTCTATTTCCACAGTCGCGTTATTTGTCGACAGCGGTACAAAAGAAACGAAGCAAAAATGAGGAATCAGTTTATCAGAGAAATTAGAGAGCACGAACTTTTGCAAGCGTTTGCTTTGAACGGAGTTCGAGTTCATCGCATTTTCTGCGATCCGGTGTTGGAAAGGCCTGATCCCAGCGAATTCGTGCAAATATCCATCAAGGATCAATATAAAATCGAAGAATTGCTTAAGAACTAGTTAACTAATAAACAAATCGTTTTGCAAATCGCTTTCCATTATCGCCATAATTATAATTATTTGCACTTACAAAGCGCTTTCCATAGACTAATTTCTAAATTTAAATTAAGTAAGGTTAACTAATTTGACGACAAAAATAATATAATTAGCTAGTCGAAATAAAATTCGCAGTATTATCGATGCGCAGCCACACAAGTGCTAATATCTTGTTCGTATCGAGTGCATTATAGAATATATTAGTGCATGTGCAAGGCAATTATATAACCGAGTGAGGGTGGATTGCCAGCGGCCATTTTTGGGTATCCTCGTGGCCATTTCGCGTCGCATCGGCCGCGTTCGTTTTTATTTGGTAGCGTTCCATCTGCGCGTACGGAAACTCTTCACAAGAACAGTATCGATGCGGTAGATGCGGGGTTTGTTTAGTTTTCTAGAGATGCTGCAAATATCACTGATTCTGAATTAAAATAATTGTGTGTGAATGTGCGGCCCTTTTCTGTATGATCATCGCTTTGGACATGATAGTGCTAACTTAGTGTGGAGTGCTAAGACTAGATTCACTTGATTGCATTGAAAATTAGCGTCGTTTATTTTGGATTTAGCAACAATTTTCTACGATTTGATTTATTGATTGATAGTGGCGTAAGTGGCATTTTTTTTTTTGGTTATGTAAATTATTGCAGGAAATGTCAAAATATAGTGCGAGTTTGGAGTAAGACAGCGCTCTGGAATAATATTATTGATTTTAGACGTATTATGCGTGCCCTTCCCCTATACACTTTTGCACCGAAATATATAAATATCTCACGCACATGCTCTTTTCATTAGTCTAATGACATCTTAAGGCCTTTTTTCAATTTTTTTTTTACTTAGGTGCATACCGGCTCCGAGTGCTAATTATAGCCCCGCTAATAAATGCTAACCGGAATTATATCGATTATGTCTCAGGGCACGAATTTCAAATTCATTAAATTCCACTACAAGAAAAGCGCAGCACAAAACAAAAAATTAATTAAACTCATTTTTTATACGTTATTTACTCAAAATATTAATTTAAAAAGTCCGCCATCTGCTTTGGCAAACAAAACGATAGAGAGGGTGGAATAATAAAATAATAAACCTAGTTTACGATTCTAGACGGCCTTTTTTGCTACCGAATCGGCGCTATTGTTTATTTAGAAATCACCAATGGAAAGCCTCTTCAAATAGCACCAGCCTACTTTGATAAGATTATTATTATTATTATCGGCCAATATAAATATTTAACGCTATTTGAATAACAAAAGGGCTTCGGAAGGAGTGAAGAAAAAGGACAAAAAAATATAAATACGACTTGTAGCACGTTGTATATTTAATAATTTCATTTGTTTGATTTATTCCGAACATTATTTACATGATGCTTATCGAGTCGTATTTTAAAGTAATAGTTTTATTATGGTAATATGTCAAGCGGCGTTTTGTCATGCAAAATAAAGCAAGCATAATTAATAGTCCAAGAAAATATCGATTAATTTATTAATTTGGCCGAATGCAACCAAGTCACACGAAATCGCCTACGAAAAATTAGGTTGGCAACATTTGCGAACCGGAACCGCCGTAGTTACCGCGGAGTGATGGCAGACATATTTGAAAACTTGAAAAGTTGCAATAAAATCGCGTAAAATGCAGTGTTTTCCACCCCTCTTGTACAATTCAACCCTTAATAATTCAAATTCGCATTATTTACTAAGTAATAACAATAAAAATTTATATGTGCAAGTTGTATATTGTGAAATAATTTTTGCAGGTGAGTTACGGAGCAAACATGCCCCAACAAAGGTGAGTGCCCATCCCAAAAAACCATGGGAAGCATAATCCCCTTGGTGGTGTGCCTGTTAGCCGCCTCCACCGCCGCAAAGCAAGTGTCCATCATCCCGCACGATGCCCATCCGGGCTACAGTGTCAAAAAATTCACGAGCGATGCGAATTTCAAACTGCTCGACTCGGACTTTTCCCAATTCTTCACCATGCTCCAAGACGGCTCCATAATGACCGTCAGCGACGTCAGTCCGCTAGTCAACCGCCCCGTCGACTTACTAGTCCTCGAAAACAAGGGCAACATCAGCACGACGCACATGCTACAACTGTACGTGCTCGATCGCCGAAACATGCTCACATTCAAATCGGACGACGAGCTATTGGGTCATGTCAGCGAGAATTCGCCGGCCGGCACCAAAGTGACTCACTTGCCGTTTCTGCAAGCCTCGAGCGACTTCATTTCCGTGCCCATCACTTATAGCATCCTCGCTGGCAATGCGGCTCAAGCTTTCGAGCTGCAAAACAGCGTTAGCGGTGACTCAGCACCCAATGTGACAGTTAGCGATAATAAAGCGGGGATTTACATTGTGACAGCTCAGCTTTTGGATCGCGAGGAGACGAGTCGCTACGTTCTCACGTTGCAAGCGTCCGATCCGAGTGGCATTAATAAGGCTTTGACTAATGTCATCGTTGAGGTGGACGACGAGAATGATAATAGTCCCGTTTTCACTCAGAAAGTCTACAGATTTGTGGTGGGCGAAGGCCTGGATGGCGATAATGTGACCTCCACCTGGAAGCGATTTGCTTCGGTGGGAAAGGTTGAGGCGACGGATTCGGACGGCGATAAGGTGGCTTATAAGTTGGCTACGCCGACGAATTTTCTGGTCATCGTGCCGCAAACTGGCGATTTACTCTTAACTCAAGAACCCCTGGAGGAGATTGAGTTGGAGCTGATTGTTGAGGCGCACGATTTGCGGGTGCCGAGTCGGACGTCGCCCAGACCCGCTCAGGTTTTGTTCCATTTCAAGCCGGCTGTGGCGAGGATGGATTTCGACTTTGATCATCTGCAAGATTTGGAGGAAGGCCGGTTGTTGAGGACGAAGCGGCGAGTGACGAGAGCGGTACGGCCGACTAAGCGGATTGAGTTTACGGAGACGGATGGCGAGATTGACGGCCGAGTGGTCTTCCAAATGGAGAAAGAGACGGACAAGGAGACGTTTAAGATAAGGGATGAGAATCCGTGGGTGACGGTTGATCCGAATGCGTCCGTTCGGGTGAAGAAGAAGTGGGACTATGAGGAATTGGGGCCGGAGAAGACGATTGATTTTTGGGTGACGATTACAAATGCGGAGAAAGGGGGTGAGTGCTTTTTTGAATTTTTTTGGCGCGTAATAAGGCAGAACGAGGTATTTAAATATGAATATTTATTAATAATTACATGAAACGTTTATAAAAACAGCAAATCACGCGAACAGTAAAAACCCGCAGCCGGTAGTAATTATGCGAGATAGAAACATGATTTTTAATAAACTAGTCATAGTTCAAACCGGATTAATCAGTTGTAAAAAAACTAAACAAATAATCAAATTATCTTAATTGCATAATAATTGTTGGGAGTGTTAATAAAAAGGTGATCATTTATTTGATTGCTTGGCCGCACAATAATATAAATAAAAATCATTTTGCGGTCAGTGAATGAATAATCGACAGAAACGAAGCAATAATCATTAGTTGAAGTATTGTGTAACTTTCTCAACATCTCATATACATAGAAATCGTGAAATCTATTAAGGCAACAAGAAAAAGGGCCTCGACAATAACACGAAACTTGTTTAAATTGATATTTGGCTTGTGTGTTGATCGTGAGAATTGAGAAACATCCAGACAATCTTCTTAATGTCCGACTCATCATCAATTCAGGCCGTTTTTTTTTTTAATTCTCTCTTGCAACAAATTACAGATAGAGCTTTTGAATTAATTACCGCCGAATTTAATTAGTACCACACATATAGTAGTAGTGTAATTGGATTTCAGTTTATAATTACAGTTGGCTCGACTTTTATATTTATCAATCAAACAAAACTAATAAAAGTGTAGACTACTTTTATATTTCATAGGAATCGATCGATACAAGTATGTTGTCCTTCTTTCCTTCCTTGAGCAGAGGCGCTAGTTTATTAGCTTTTTTTTTTATCGTCAACCACAAACTTAATACTGAAATCTTATTTCCGCAGCGAATCGAATCGGATTTTAGTTTACAAATGGAAAAAGGCGAAACTTATTAGCAGTATGTAGCCTTTTTGAACAAAATTTCTTGTCGAAATTTTTAATTTTTATTTCCGTGGTGGAAATGTTGACTTAAAATGGCTTCGCTTCAACTTCACGCCATCAACTTCTAGCGTCTTTTAATTCATTCTAATAATGTTCAGATAATTGAAAAAGTTTTTGTCGACTAACACAATTTATAAACCGCTGAATTATAATGTTTGCGGCCCCAATAATAATAATAAATACCGCATGTATTATTAAGTATCGCGAACTTGGCTCGTTTTGCAAATGGAAACGAATGGTCGCTAAGGGCTAAAGCAGCACAGGTAAAAATGGGAGTCGTCGTCGTCGTGGTTTTCGGGAAGATGCATCGCGACGCTCGCTGGTATTCCTGTGACGTGGTCTTTTAGCGCGCCACAGTGGCCGGGCGTGGCGGCGGTGTGGCGAAAATCAATATAGCGCTCAGATAGTGGTGGCTTTTGAGAAGAGAGCGAGGGCCGCACTGGAAAAGTAAAGCCTGCCGAAGACAACAAGAACGTCTGGCAGGTGAATGGAGTACCTGAGACCCAATTTACATTCCAATCGGGCCCGATATTGTTGATGTTATGGTACTTGATGTAATAGCGGATCAGTTTAAGCGCTCTATGCTTATCCCTCTAATTCAACTAGCGATTAATTTATTCAAGTTTTGGGCCAGGCAATTTTTGTTGTTTGTTTGTATGATGAAAGCTATTTCAATTTGGTGCAGCTGTTGGACGATATTTATATCATCGAGCAAGGGAAGTTAATGCGATCTAATATCAGGAAGTTTTTGTTTTTTGGGTGCTAAGAGAGTTGTTGGGAATTTTTCAAAAATAGTTTTGTTGCACAAATATTCATAGAATCCTTACGCATCTTTTCAGTTGAGAAATGTCAAGGTAAATTGCTTTGTAAATTGTTTGTTTTTATCGTTTAATAATATGACCACCCACAAGGTTTTGAGGAAGAGCGAGCGAGCGGTTTAGCTTGAAGGCTTCTTTCACATTCACGTGATTTATTTTCATAATGAAGTTCGATATGGGAAAAAGGCGTTATTGATTAATAAATGAAAGTGTTACTATTTAATTTAGCACGCCCTCAAATGCATTCAATGGAGCTTAAACAAATATCATCATCTCATGCATTTTTTATGAACCACGCTGGGAACTTAAATATGGATCCAATTAGACTGTGATGCATTGCAATGTTCCATGTCACGAAAAAGCCAAAACTGTATTATAATAATATTGCTGATATATTACGTGCGATAAAAGTTAAATTATACATGCGGTGGTGGAAGGCCGAAAAAATAAAAACGAGACGCCCATAATTCATATTTAACAGTAAAGCTAGAGAATGTCAAAATAAAAGCCCCACAAAAGTAGAAGACAAAATAAGAGGACTCGACCTCATTGGGTATTCGCACGCGACCCGACGCTCGTTCAAAGAATACGAATAGACGTCTGCCGGATTATTATTATTATTATTATTATGAAGGGACGATTGCGTTGGCGAGGACGAAGAACTATTTTTGGGAGGTTTTTAAGAAGGAATTGCAGCCAGCCAAAATCCGCAGCATGCATTTGCATTTGAAACATTTTTGTTAGAAGCGAGGCTTTTGTTCATGATATATGATTGGGAAAGTTGCTTGAATTATAATGTTCTTAACGGCTGCGAATAATGGCTTTGGATGCACACGCGGATTCAGTAATAATGCCGTATTCTTGGCTCTATTTTGCGAAGAAGAATAAGTGGATGACACAATATCGCAGACTTTGCTATAATTTCCACGGACAAAAGTAGTTTGTTATAAATTTTCCGTGATGGAAATGTTGACTAATAAAGATGGCGGACGAACTTCACGCCAGACGCGTCCGCCATTGTTGGGAAATAGCTAAATAATGCAATATTACTCAACACCAGCCAATAATGAATAGAAATTACGTCAGAAGTCGCTTATAGAAAGAAAGTATTATTTAATGGAAGTAGAAAAACAAATTAAAATCGATCCAATTCGTATTTTCATCAAACTCAAACATGAAATCTAATTATATTTCTGAATAGGTAAACATTGTGAATATAATTTAAATTAATTCGATATCGTTCACCCTCAACGCAACGAAATCTAGCGAAATAATATTTATTTTCTGGGCATAAGATGGAGGAGCAATAAAAATAAGTTGTTTAGTAAATAATTTGGTTGTGAGCGGCTCCAATAAATTTCGTATACACTCAGATAAATAGGAGTTTTGGTGTCTGGGGATTGTTCTTGCTCGTCTAGTTGATGCCACCGCCCGTAATATTGATTGATCGATTCGATTCGTGTGATGAATCATAGAGCAGTCGAAAATTTGGGGTAGAAAAGTCCGAAAAGTGCTCCCCATTTATAGTAGTATGAACGAGTGATATTTTATCATTAGAAGTTTAAATTTGTTCGGCTCATATAGATGCCACAGACGGTGCTGAGCTATCAATATTGGTTGTGGATATTGCTTTTCTTATTTACTCAAAATTACATTCGCAAATCTCGATTGCTTTTCTTCCTCGTCGTCGTGTGTTCTATAATATTAATACCAATCGAATTTATTACAATGCTAGTTAAATTATTTATTGGATTTTTATTATCGAACAATATCGGAACGAAATGTTCAACGTTCTGTTTGATTGAACTGTTCGAATATGGATTTTATTGCCTGTATGCGAACTAATTTTCAGCTAAATTTCTATTTTTGAAGTATTGTTAGACCAAACACCCAGTATACCATTTCTATACAAGTTCATCACTCCCCCTTGATTCTTATGTGCAACTTCAAACATTTCGCATCCCTTTCCCACTTGCAGTTTCGCCAACTTTTCAATACTTGCCTCGTTTCCGGCCCAGCTAGTTTGGTGTGTCTTTGTTTGTTTCCCTTCGCATACAGGGGCCCGAAACTTTCCCTCCATGCGTCAATCAAGCTTTTGTTGCAGTTTTTCTATTATGGATTATTTTCCAACGACTCGATATTATGCATCATGGAACACTTATTGTTGTGATGGTCATGGTATAATATTGTTACATCAGCATCTATTGGTGGTGCGGGTTGAGAGAATCTCGTTCGATTTGCTTAATAAGCGGAGTGGCTATTCATCCATTTAAACAAAACGAATGTCTTAATTGCGCTTCCTTTAGCAATTACGACAAAAGATCCCGCTGCCAGTTTGATAAAAATTGGTATTCATGAGAACCTGTAAGAGGATATTGAGCTCGATCCTTCCGTTCGAGATGTCCAGAACAAGCAAGGATAAGCTCCGATCGTATAATATTATCTTTAATCCGGCAACATGACATTATTGTAGTCTTGTAAAGCTGTATGATGAATATTTTGCAAAATTGGCTCTACTAGTAGTGGAATTTCCAATATGGGTTTTCTTTAGTGAAAATTTACCATCGTAAATGAGAAAGTTTTTAACCGCGCGCCTCCAAGCAAGAGCTTTTGCGATAAATTACTGTGCGGTGTGTGCGATGCTATTAAAGCAAACCGTAATTTAATTTCTTTTATCAGGCTTTAAATGTTATAAGAACTATTTTCTTCTGCTCGAAGAAACATTCCCCAAAAATATGGGGCGCAATCTATTTTCGCGTGGTGCTATTTTTATATTTCGTAAGAGCACGAAATGGAAGACGATTCATGTTTATAAATTGAGTTATAATTATTATTGTTTGATTGGCTCACGAAAAATTGATTCAAATTTGCTATTTATTTGGAAGTTTCTATTCTAGATGGATCTTTGCAAATTGCATTATAATTGTTGTGTGTACACAGTTTGGTAGTTTGCGTTTGAATAGCAGTCGTATCTGATTTTGAAACAAATTATACGAAATTAATGGCCAGTTTTAATGCACAGTCAGTTTGCAATTACAATATTATATATAAGTTTGTATAATTGCGTGGGAAACTTTACTATGTATATGAAACGTGATGTTGCTTGCTTCGTTTTCTAATATACAGTTCGACAAGTGAAAAGCGTTGCTTAGGCAACGGAGAAAGCATGTTTTTTACTGCTGTCGGAGAGAGACGGGGCTTTCCCCCACCAACCGGAGAGTAGGCTTTGCAACGCTTCTCATCTGTCGGCCTGTATATTATCCTTTTTGCAAATAATTTATGTAATTAAGATAATGGATGCGTTTGTTTGTTATTTTAGTACAGAATAGTTTCTATTTTGTTGCATTTTAATAGATGTTAAGTACGCCAAGATCCATTAGCATTTTCTATAAACAAAAATACTATTTTTTACGTCCATAATTACAATCGAACTTAATGTTTCCATTACATGCCGCATTAATAATGCAGTAATGATAAAATAAATATCGCGCAGCAAGCTGAACTAATAAAAACAGAGAGAGAGAAAAAGGTGGAAACTTAAATTGTGAAAAATCGCATTGTTAATTAATCTAATCCATATTTAAATTGGTTTAGCTTTAGAGCTGGAAAAGTGGAAGAGTTTGAAAAACAGTGGAGAAGTTAAACAATGCCACGAATTTTTAATTAAATTACCAATCATTTTTGCTTCGCTACTCATCCTCCTCGGCGCGGCAATCGTTGTACTTCTCATAAAACTTTGCCGCGCGCGTTTTTTCTCTATTTTTATTTTTCGAAAAGCATAAATTCGAATCGATTTCATCAACAGACATGGTGTTATCTTGCTTATCGCCGTTACAAGAGAGTTTAAGTATTCGACGGCAAAGTGTAAATGACATATTGAGTGGCTCGCTTTGTTGCAACGTTTCAACGAAACTCGACATTCTTTTCATTATATTAGTTAGTTGGGATCGACACTAAAACACTGAAAGTCAAGATAAGACAAGTCAGCACGTTTCAGTTTAGACTGAAAATACTTGAAAGTAAATTTCTAGCGTAGAAAATATTTCCGAGGCGAAAAAAATTCTTCTCGATGTAAAAGTTGTATTACAAGAACGTTACATGATCCCACAAGTAGATTATTATAATGATTGCATGGTTTTTGTGCCTCGCCCTGTACAACATGCACCGCGATGAAGAAGAAGAGGTATTGTACGAACCTCTATACTTACGAGTAACCCCCCGAAAAGGTCAGGAATACGCAAGCGTTGTGACCTCCGGGGCCACGAGTCCGCGCTATTCTATACGAATAACGTAGAATAGTACACAATACTAGAATACAGGTGGAGGCCGAACGACTAAGGAGTCTCGTTCCCCATACAAGAGTGCCAAAAGGCCATTCAATAATCGCATAATGGTCTTTATCCAAACTTTTCGAAATCAAAAAGTTGTCGTCGTCGATTTGTATATCGGAATCGATCTCCGATAGCAAAGCAATTTGTAGTTGAGCTCTTTGAGGAGAGGAGAAGTTTGCCTTCGATTAATGATTTGGTGGAGGAGCTTGGAAATTCAATTTGCAATAAAATAATTTCCCTTCGTAAATTATTTTCGGTGGGATAAAGGCCATTGTGTTTCTTTTATATAGTTTTTTTTTGATGGGGCTGTACGAGCCGTCACGCATTTATATATTATTCGAGGAGGAATGTGTTGTGTTGCACCCTCAATAGGCATAAGGGCGTTTTTACCCCATATCGCGTCAACATCTCGCGCTATAATATTTATGGAAAAGTCGTAACTTTTTTTCTCTCTCCTAATTTCAAACATTGATTTTCCAACGAACTAAGTCGTTTAATTCGACAACATTTGGCTTATGCACCTGAAAGAGAACGCGAACTGACTGAGTGATAAATGAGTGCAGTGCCAGATAACTGAGATTCTCGAGCAGATCGAAGAGCGCCAGCGATTTTTCATTATATTACCCAGTCAGTCATTTATAGAGATATAAACAGGTACCATCGAGAATGATGAATGGATAATAAAACAAATTAAATAGCTATCAAGAGTAATTACAAGCGATAGGGTTATCTTAGAACTATATATCATTTGCTATACAGACAGTCTTTCATATTCCGCGTTGATGCATGATAAATGAAATGTGTAGTATGTTTAAATTGGAGATGGAGATTCACAGTCGGTGTGTTTATGTAATAAACACGATCCACTGAGCCCACAGAAACATTCACACACAAAACAAGTGCCAAACGAGTTTATTTCAGGTTGACCACTGATACTTTAAACACTAGAAACTTATGAGCACCATAAAACTGCAATTTGATTGAGAATTTGAGAATAAAGTCAAGTCGACTACGTTCTGACCTGCTAAATAATTTTCAGTGCATTTTTCAACAAAGTAATATACATATAAAGAGTATTCCTCAACTTTTTGGTGGTAAAGCAATCATTTTGCTCCAGATTATGCAATAATAAAGCAAACTTTACTCCAACTTCTTCCTCTTTGTTTTCACTAGTTAATTATTCAATTTGTGCAATTTGATTCTAAAGTTTAGTTTAACATTTCAAATTGTTGGAAGAATGGTGAGCTTGTCGAGAGTTTCTATTTCCCACACTCGCGGATGGGGAAAAAATCGCCATAAACATATCAATGTAATGATCTCGATGCAAGTACGTTGTATATTGTCGATCAAGTCGGTTTTGTCCTTACAGAGAAAATGAAATATTCATAAAATAAATAAAAATATTTAATAAATATTTGGATAAATTATTAGTGATCTTTGGCATCTCTTTGTATCCAGTCAATCAAGACCTTTTTGTTCATGCATAATAAATATAAAAAGGCACAATAGACTCAATATTATTCTTCGGTGCTAAATAGAACGTAAGCCGCGGGCATTTCAGGTAGAAGAAAATTAACAGGCACATTTAGGACACCTTAAAAGCTTTTTAAAAGGCGAAACTTTATTAAATTTCACAGTTCGCCGGTGCGCTTTCCTATTTTTCTTTATTATTTTCTCATAGCGCGTAATAAATTTGTTCTTCTTGATCTGGTAACAAGAAGCGATTTTTTCCACGTCGTCTTCTTTACGATATCATACAAGTGCTCCTCTAGAGGTTTCCGTTAGTTATATAGATTCGACCAATAACCGCAACCGCGACAAATGTCAATAAATTGGATCAGTTTCAATATTATTAGTGCACTCGACCATGTTTGCCATCTAGTCATTATATTCGTTTTTGTAGCAGGAAAATATGGTTTACTATTTTTTGCTTGTCGAATAACCGCAAATATTTTATTTTCGCAAAGAATTGCGTTGATTAAATATTTTGCGAACGCGATTAAATTGTACCAATGCTTGTTGTTTATAATCGGATGCAATGCAAAAATACGCGCAACATTCAATTGAAATAAATTCCACTACACACTTTAATTTTATTTTCAATTCTAAATGCATTTGTAATCGATACCGGATTTGCGTTTGTCAATAACAGTTTTATGATGACGACGAGTTCGGGATTAAAAAAAAATATATACAAGGGATTCTTACTTTGTTGATAGAGACACATGGACAAAGAGTATATATTCATAAAGAGGCGACACTCGAACAAGGAAACTCATTTTAGAGTGAGATGCCCTGAACCACCCAATTTAAAAGGCCGTCGCGAGCCGTCGTGTATTTTCGGTTACAATCGTAAGAATTGTAAACACGTGATTTCCTAAAGCGTGTTCCCACATTTTGTGATTTTGTATAATGTCAATCTGTTTGTGCGTTTACATTTTCTGAATAAATTGTTAACTCGTTTGTGTGATTTGTGACTATGGAAACTGTTAATAATAAGAAACGTAGTGGACATTATTGTTCATATAAAGAGTGTGGAACGAGATACTACAACAAGGAACCTGGTACTCGGTTTTTCAGGTTCCCGAAAGATCAAAACATGTAAGTATTTTCAATAAATTCTCGTTTATCAATATGTAAAATATGTATCGTTTTTGTTCAATTGTACCAAGCAATAAACAGCGCTTTAAGTTTCTTGCCTTATGAAATATTTGAGGTTAAATTGTGCGTACATTTTAAGCAAAATATAAAGTTTAATTATTTTTTTTGTAGGTGTGAAGAATGGTTGAGATGTTGTGGGCGCGACGATTTGATTTCGGAAGGTGCAATTGGAGATTTATATAACAAGCGTCGTGTTTGCAGTCTCCACTTCGAAAATAATATGTTTGTGGGACCGTCGAAGAATAGACTTTTACAACTTGCTACCCCCAGGGCCTATACTATGCAGCGTTCTGATTCTGAAATTAATGCTATCAACAAAATCTGTAAGATTGCATTTGAGTGCCTTATACATAATTTTTATGTAACTTTAAAATTTACAGTAGTTGATCCACATCAATCTACATCAATAGGAACCCATAAAAGATCTTTGGAAGATTCTGTCAAGGAGGCTGAGGCACAACATATTACAAAAAAAATAAAACTTCTTCAAGATGTTACAGGTATGTAAATAGAAATTTAGTCGGATGATTATTTATTTAATTATTAATTTTTTAGTGTTTCCTGCCTTATCGTCTCTGCCTTCATTGCAAATTCCCAATGAAGTAATTTTACTAGAAAATGCTATATCACCACTATCTTCGCCTGTCGGAACACAAACTCCTGCATCGCTAACGTTAAAGAGTCCCAGAAAAATTAAATTAGAAAATAAAATAAAGGAGTTAAAAGATGAAAACAAAAAACTTCGAAAAGAAATTGAAATTTCACACATGAAGAAAAAACAAGAACCCACACTTGACAATTTTAATAAGTTGTGTGATAAGTTTTTAAATCCTGAACTTGCAAATTTTGTGAAATGGCAAACTAACAATTTAAATCGTTCAAGTCATGGCAAGCGTTATTCTGACGATTTCAAAAAGTTTGCTTTATCATTATATTTCACTGGTCCAAAATGTTACCGACAATTAAATAAAACCTTTAATTTGCCATCAAAAAGAGTTTTAGAGCGGTTTGTGGAGAAGGTAAACATGTCT
The DNA here is from genome assembly GCA_963556235.1 of Cryptophagus acutangulus. Classification (NCBI taxonomy): domain Eukaryota; kingdom Metazoa; phylum Arthropoda; class Insecta; order Coleoptera; family Cryptophagidae; genus Cryptophagus; species Cryptophagus acutangulus. Next base: position 6,221,594 of record OY744569.1, read on the forward strand.
GTTGGTTTAAATGAAGACTTATTTAAGTTACTGAAAATCAAAGTTGATCTTATGGACAAACAGGATAGAATGTGTACATTATGTATAGATGAAATCAGCATTAAATGCAACCTATTCTACAATTTTGGACGCGATGAAATAATCGGGTTTGAGGATAATTTAAAGCATAATGGAGATACCCCTTCTCTGCAACCAGCAAACTATGCTTTAGTTGTTATGGTGAGAGGTTTGAAAAATAACTGGAAACAAAGCATTGCATATGCATTTAGTTCGACAGGCTTTTGTGGAGCAGATTTGAAAAATATACTAAACGATATTATTTTAAAATTAACTGAAATTGGTTTAAACACGGTGGCCTTAATCTCTGACATGGGGGCAAATAATATTGAGCTGTCAGAAATATTAGAAGTGACTCCTGAACACCCTCAGTTTACTTTGGGTAAACGGAAAATTTTTTTTTTCTTTGATCCGCCTCATTTAATCAAAGCTGTAAGGAATAATTTATTAACAAACGTGTTTGTTTTTGACAATAAAAAGACTTCGTGGGAGTACATTAAACAATTTTATGAAATGGATCGACGTTTAAAAAACCGACTTGCACCAAAACTGACAAATTCACATGTGAATCCCACAAATTTTGAGAAAATGCGCGTAAAATATGCAACCCAAATATTAAGTGCTACTGTAGCTGCAGCCTTAGAAACTTACATTAATTTAAAAAGCTTACCAGAAGAAGCAATTGATACAGTGAAAGTCATATCAATGTTCGACAAGTTATTTGACATCTTCAATTCATCCACTTTTGAAACAAAAAAACAGTTCAACCGGCCGTTTGAGGGACAAGAAGAGTATGTAAAATTCTTAAATAAAATGTTAGTTTTTTTGAAAAAATTGAAAATTATTGGTAATTCAGGCAAAAACCGAGGCAAAAACATTACATCTTATATGAAATTCATTCGAGGATGGCAAATATCAATTAATTCTTTATTGAAATTTTGGGAATACACAAAGTCCGAAAACTTTTCATTTATACTTACAAGGCGGTTGAATCAAGATGCGCTTGAAAATTATTTCGGCAGTGTTCGTCAACAAAGTGGCAATTGTGTAAATCCAACACCAATTCAATTTGCCCGAGCGTTTAAAAAATTATTTATTATTAAATATTTACATACGGAAGACATGAACTGTGCCGCAGATTTTGATACAGTTTTAAGTCATTTGCCTAGCCTAGCGAGTGAAAATATTAGTGGATCATCCGATATTACCTCAATACCGTCATTCAGATTGAATGATTGTGATTATCACCAGAAAAGTCTTCCTGAACAAAATGCATTCAAGTACGTTGCTGGCTATTTAATTAATAAATGTCTTAATGTTCACAAATGTGAGATTTGTAAGAATTTCTCTAGAGATAACGATGAATTGGATAGCTCAAACCAGTTTATTCATTTTAAGGCTTATAATACCAAGTATTCTTTATTTGGAGGATTAAAAACTCCTCAAGAAAGTTTTTACAATTATTTGTTTGTCGTGGAAAAGATGTTTTATGAAAATATTCAGAAACATTTGACAAAACCTGGAGTCGGAAATCAAATGTACAACATTATTAAACTGGTTAACGCTTTTAACCACCCATGCGAAAATTTTCCGATGGATTATCTCATTAGATTATATGTTAGAATGAGAATATTCTATCTTCTTAAGTATAGTAATCGGACTTTTAAAACTACATCAAAAAAGAATAGAAAATTGTGTATTTTACTAAATTTATAATTTATAATAATAAATAATTGTTATGTTTTGTTTAATAATTTATTTGTTATATTCCACTATTGCCTTTCAATCATAAAATTATTAATAAATACAAGCAGATGCCAAGATATTACTCAAAACTAATCTATTGAATTTAAATTTCCCGCGTTCATTGAACCACCCAATTTAAAGGGACAAGCATTTCAAGGTCATTGAATACTGCATTAAAACATGAAAGGTGCCGACAGAAGCGTCGCCTCTTTAAGGATAACTACTCTTTGACATGGATGTAAATGTCGTGATGGGAATGTAAACAGTCGACAGCTTTCGAAAGTAAAAATCATAAAATGCTATTTTGTAAATAAAACGATTGTGAACATGTGTGTGCATCTGTGAAAATACAACTAGTCGGCCTTTTTTTCTTTCAGTTTCAGTCGCCTGAACTGACTGAAATCCCCATAGAATTAAGCAGGAGCCCGTAAAGACTCTGTTCGATTTCATCAATAATGGAATCTCGAATGAAGACTTTTGTTCTGTAGACACATTTCGAATTTATTTGCCAGCCAGCCACCGCATGTTTCCGATATTCTCTCTATGAATTAATCCGATAGTTGCAAGAGTATTAAATAGCAAAGTAATTGTTGTATTCCTTCGCGAACAAACAATAGCGAAGGTGTTCCTGTTTATACATTTTGCCACCATATAGCATGACTATTTCAATGCATCGTTGCTATTCAGGAAATTCAATCCAAAATATAGTAGATTTTCTACGGAATTGCAACACCATTCAAACTGAATTGATAATTAGTGTCGAGGTAGTAATCAACTTAATGGCAATAGTACTGCAGGATAAATAAATATTTGCAGCAGAAATTAATAATTTACTTTGTACGAGAATCTTGAATAAATCTGGTTAATATTTTTGTTAAAAATGGCTGTTATTTATGAGGATAATTTTCCGCGGTGGAATGTTGACGAATGAATGGCGCTTATGGCGAACTTTACGTCAGTCGCGCGTCCGCCATTGTTTGGAAATATTTGAATAGCAAAATATATCAGAAAACGTTTAAATAGTGAAGTTATTATTTAGTGGAAGTAGAAGAATAATTTGGTAAATATTTTTTCCAAATATTTAGTTGCTAAATATCTACAAAATGTAGCAATTATTCAGTTATGCCTATTGTAATTAAAATATCAATTCAATATCGTTATAATTGGCATTCATTAATTCGTTTCATTCAGTTGTAATAATTGTAATTAATTTGAACTGCAAATGCGACCTGCAGACTAATAAAAATGATACAATAACGCAGTCGTCGGTGCTTATGAGCTTTTGAAATATAGAAGAGCATCTTTTTATAACACGACGGAATAAATTACCATATAAATAAGCCCGGCAACATTATTAAATGCACCGTCTATTAAAAGCTCAAATTATTACACATACACAATCTATTTAAAAACAAGTCGCATTGATGGAATATTAAAATATTGTGAGAGGACGAAATAATGCAATTTTCAGGATGGCAACAAATAAACGCGACGCGATCCTTGTCGGAATAGATAAAAGTTTCAGCAGTTTGTGTTCGTTTTTTGCCCATTTCTTTGTGATGTGTGTATATCTAAAAACAATAAGAAACAATAGTGCGCTTTGCAGTTTTTGAAATGCAGCCAAAAACGGAAAGAAAGGACGACACAGTTTTGCTGTTTGTTTTCGGATAAATCTAGTGAAATATTTGTCTGGCACTTTTCGTCGTCGTTTTAACAATAAATTGGCCGACAATCTCAATTCCATTCCGATTGTTTTTTAAGTGGCTCGCAAGATTGATTTGCATATTAAATATGGATGCCATGCAAAAGGTAAATCATCTGCAAAATAGACCTGGATATCAATTATCGCTGCATATCGATTTTCGTGGCAAAACTGTGCCGTATCCTGATACGATCATCTATTTTATAACCGCTTCTTGTTTATCCTGAAATTTGCACAACTCGAAATCATTTATCTGTGCGCGCTGTTTTCAGCACAAAGTGCACTTTCCTCTCGACTAGAGTTATTTCGTATTATTTTATCAAAAACTATGATATACAACTAGTGGGGTAGTTTTGAGCCCTTCGGGGATTCAGTTACCACTTTTCTATGGTTTCGCCTCGAAACTACTAATGACCATTTAATTTAGTCTAGTAGCATTACACTTTGTGCAAACTTTACATTTTCCTAATTAAACGAGAATTAATAAGCTCGGCTCCGGGTGGTGTCGACGTTCATTCATTTTCTAATGCACTTCTAATGAGTGCCATCACAATCATCTCGAACAATCAAATTTGCCTCAGACTTGATTTCCATTATAACATGCAAATTTTGCGAAAAACATTTGGCCCACTAATTGATGTATTCGCCATACGTTGTTGCGTCCGATAAATAAAAGAATCCCTGTCTTCATGGGAATGAATCAGTTCGGAATCTCGCTCTCGCCTCCTTTCCATATAATCCAGCAGGAATTTATTAGGATGTAAAAGGTCAGAGTGGAGGAGAAAAAAGCGCACACTAATATCCACCAATTTCCCGTCACAAAATTCGTATATTATAACACGAAAAACAGACAGAGAAAAGCGTACCACATTAACTTTAACTTTCCTGAAAGAGTCGTTCGTATCTTTCGTGTGTTGGCTTGGGGTCCACAAATAGACTACAAAACGAATTGTCATGTAATTCCCACAAAATGCAACAAAACTTAACAACTGTCGTATATTTTCCCTTTTACCAGCATCGATCTTCCTTCAAGAGTGTTATGACTGGATAATGGATGCTCTGGTTTATTGCAACCAAATTTGAAGCATTTCTGAATAATTCAGTATGGCTTTTAAAAATATTATAACAACTTCAAAGGAAGAGTTATTTAAATTTGCCGCGTTAAATTGCAGCTTACATGCGTTACCATGGTTACGCACCAATTACAAGTCCGCGGCAAATTTAAAACGACCCGTATTTTACTCACTAGTATTATAATCAATCAAATAAACTGAAATGTAGAGCATCTATTTTCGGTTTTGCAACACAATCAAAATCAACCCTGAATATTTCAGTGGCTTAAATTTTAAATTCCTCTCGCGCTATGCGAGAGAAAAAAAAAAGGGTTTGCTGTTAAATATTAAATTAATTTAAAGTGCGATATTATAAAGCGCAAAACAAAAATGCATCGCGCTCGACCAAACTATAAAATTACTAATTAGATTGTTTTAAGGATAATAAGGAAAAGCGAAAACGAGATGATAATTTCCGCGTTTGAAAATATATATACGCGCTGCAAAATTCAATTTAATTTAAACGGGCGTAATTAAATATTTTAATTTGTGCGTTCTAATTTACATGCTGCGAACTATTATTGCGCCCCAAAAATTAATGAGGAACAATGGTTTCCTGTATAATTGCATCATCGTGGACGTAGACTGTGTTATTTTTTTTGGACATCCTATATTATGCACTTAGCTAAGCAAATAAATATTAATGCATCTGTTTATTATCGTACTTGAGATGAGAGTTTTCTCTCCGTCCGATCCCAAGTGTTTGCAACTCACCCATCAGAGAGTCATATTTTATTAAGGCATCAATTAAACCTTATTAAACATGTAGGGTTAATAAACTTTTCCGAGTTAATTAAACTGACAAAAATATAATATTTTATTATATGATGTGAATAGAAGCAACCAACCGACTTGAAAGGAGGGAAAAAATATAGTAATTAAATCTCGAACGAAAAAGTGAAGAAGAAACTGAAATATTTAGTGATGCTTTTAACGCCTTCTTATTCAAATTTTTCCTTAATAGCCTTTTCTAGTTTCTGAGTGAAAGGACTCGCTTTATTAATATTATTCCATCATCAAATAGTTGGTAATAATAGAGTTTGAGGCTTTCGGTCGGTGTACATTACAATATGTAATAATAGCATTCGAGTTTGTTTGTTTGGTTTAGCACTGTATACATTGTGTTTTGTAACAGGAAACTGAGAGAGTTTGATTGTATAAATACCGGAATATAACAAAATCGATAGGATGCCACAAAGTTTGCGGTCACTGGCAGCGACAGCAAAAACTCAAGCTCTTTTCAAAACGGACGAGATTAATTGCATTTCACATATGCACCTACCTGAATTCTGCCTCTGACATCTTTCCCTTTGATGAGGATGTCTTTCTCAAACTAACTAACTTTCTACTTAGTTTATTAGCCATCAGAACTAATCCAGCCTCTAATTAAGATGAGCAAGTCTAATTAGCCATGTCCAGTCATAAACAATTAGAATAATTGCATTATCGATTGCGCTCCGTTGGTATAATTATATTTTTGGCGCTCTTATTTCACCCCAGAGGTTCTTATATGTATTTTATTATTGCATAGAGGGTGCATATGTGAAAACATGGCTGGTTTTAATGAGATTAAATGACTCAATGATGCAGCTGCCTTTCCTCTTATCTAGATTTCAAATAATTATAGTCACCAATTTAAAAACGCTCGTTAAATGGTCATTTTAACACGATTACAACCCTCATATTTAACACTTGAATTAACTGACCACTTATTTGCGTTTTCGATGGTGATTTTGAGCTTTTAATTTTTCCGTGGTGGAAAACTACAACCCTTATATGCGCAGTGCGAAAAGGTACCACCAGGCGGCCGCGGCCGCCATATTTAAATTCAAAATACTCGTTCTGTCAGATAATTAAAAATATTGTTCCATTTCTAATAAATTTCTTCTATTTTCACGCTCTCCATAAATAACTAGGACTGAAATGTAAGTAAATAAGTGTGCCCCTTGTCCCCATATTAATATAATCGCCGCAGTTCCGCCGGAAGCGCATATTCTTTACAAATTCATTTTTTTTTTCTGCAGATACGGACAATCAAAGGGTAATTATCCACGTGAGGGATGTGAACGACGAGCCACCCTACTTCATCAACCGACCATTACCCATGCAAGCTGTTGTCCAATTGAATGCACCGCCCAACACACCGGTGTTTACTTTGCAAGCCCGCGATCCGGACACCGATCATAATATCCATTATTTTATTGTGCGCGACCGAACTGGCGGAAGATTTGAAGTGGACGAGCGGTCGGGAGTGGTGCGAACCAGAGGCACCGACTTGTTCCAATTGGACATGGAGTACGTTTTGTATGTAAAAGCGGAGGACCAGAACGGACGAGTGGGCGACAGACATTTCCAATCGACGCAAGAAGAGCGCCTTTCGATTGTGGGTGGCAAGCGGGCGCCCCAATTTTACATGCCCAGCTACGAAGCGGAAATTCCGGAAAATCAGAAGAAAGACTCTGAGTGAGTTACTATTTGCATTTGTCGATCAAGTTTTCCATCACATTTTTGTTTATTGTCTAGCATCATCTCGGTAAAAGCGAAATCGTTCGCCGATCGCGAGATTCGCTACACGCTCAAAGCACAAGGTCAAGGAGCCGGTACGTTCAATATTGGTCCAACGTCTGGCATTGTCAAGCTAGCGAAGGAGCTTGATTTCGAGGATTTGCGACAGCCCCATGTTTACTCGTTAGTTGTTACAGCAACGGAAGATTCCGGCGGATTTTCGACTTCAGTCGAGGTAAATTGTATCAATATTTGCGTTGGCAACTAATATTTAAATCCAATTTATTTCCAGTTGACGATTCGAGTGACGGACGTCAATGACAATGCACCCAAGTTCGAATTGCCCGATTATCAAGCGCATAATGTCGATGAAGACATCCCGCCAGGCACCAGTATCCTTAAAGTGAAGGCGATGGATGCGGATAGCGGCACGAATGCGGAAATCGACTATTTGGTGTCGGACGATCACTTCAGTGTCGATCCCAGTGGAATTATCTCGAATAACAAGCAATTGGATGCGGATAACAATAACGCTTACTATGAATTTTCGGTGACCGCTAAGGATAAGGGCGAACCATCGAAGACGGGTACTGCAACGGTCCGTGTCTACACGAAGAATAAGAACGACGAAGAGCCGAAATTCTCGCAACAAGTCTACACGCCGAATGTAGACGAGAATGCCGGACCGAACACGTTGGTTACCACGGTGGTCGCGTCCGATAAGGATGGCGATAACGTGCGATTTGGATTTGTGGGTGGTGGTACCAGTTCCGGGCAGTTTGTCATCGAAGAGATTACTGGAGTAATTCGGCTGCATAGTAAGTCGATTTCCCTGGATCGTGACAAGTACGAGTTGAATGTGACGGCGATGGATGATGGCGCGTGTTGCGCCAATGGCGATTTGACCATTCACACCAGTACGGCTGTCGTGGTGGTTTTCATCACGGACGTCAATGATAACAAGCCGATTTTCAATGATTGTGGTACATATTATCCGAAAGTGGAGGAAGGCGCACCGAATGGGTCGCCCGTTATTAAAGTGCACGCCACTGATGAGGATAAAGGCGTTAATGGGCAAGTTAAGTATTCGATTGTGCAGCAGCCGAATCAGAAAGGCACCAAGTTTACGGTTGATGAGGAAACTGGGGAGGTTTCGACGAATAAGGTGTTTGATCGGGAGGGTGATGATGGCAAGTTTGTTTCGGTTACGGTGAAGGCGACCGATCAAGGTGAGCCGTCGTTGGAAGGCGTTTGCTCGTTCACGGTGGAGATTACCGATGTTAATGACAATCCGCCGCTGTTTGATCGACAGGTAATTAATTTAATATTTGATTTAAATATCGTCATAATAATTTATTTTAAGAAATACGTGGAAAATGTAAAACAAGACGCCAGTATAGGAACGAACATCTTGCGGGTATCCGCGTCCGATGAAGATGCCGATAATAATGGAGCGATCGTGTACACGTTAAACGCCGGACCGAATGCAGCCGATTTAGAATATTTTGAGATTCAGCCCGAATCCGGGTGGATCGTGTTAAAGAAACCGTTAGACGTAAGTACTTTGCTGAGTGTGGATGCGACTAACTAATTTTGGTGCGAATGAGAATTGGTGAATGTTTGAGTGACGTTTCAGCCGAAATTGTAAAATGCAAAAGGTACCTGGAAGCTGACCACGACGTCGACGAGGTACGAGTGGACAATAGCTGCTTCTTTCTTCATTTTCAGCGCACCTTTAGTTTGAGTTGCTCAAAATGTCGATCGCTTTTGCGATTGGCTGCACATAATCTGACCTCTAAAACTTTTTATTCAATCAGTTTGTTTATACGGCACACCTTGTTCAAAGTACTTGATTGTACATAATTGTGTTTACACGTTTTTTTGGTTCGATTAATTTGATTTGGCAATGATTCATGCAGATGATGAATGAATGATTGCCAATATTGAGTTATCCTTTTTTATATATTTTGGAGTAGCAAAGGAGCGCTGTTTTTTTTGTTGTTTTGATGCCAGCCAGATGCTGCTGCTACTCTTCGTCAGTCGAGTGCTATTTTTCGCCGTACGTTTTTGATGGGATATGAATTTTTTTTGAGCCTGTGATGTGATTTTTGAGTGATTTTTTGCAGGTTGGATGAAAAAAGTAACCCCCGGTTTTAATACTAACTCTCTATGGCATTGTATTTTGGTCCGGGAGTGTCGCAGGAGGAGGCGGTTTTTGAAACCCGGGGGAAGGGCAACGTAACCTCTTGCGGCGCTTCGAGCGACATTGTGACATTTTTTTAACCTGTGTATGGGGCGGCGTACTAAATGATTAACTTTATTAATTTGATCTAAAAAAAAATAGTAATTCAAAACGTCCATCGGTTTTTGAAGGTCGTTTATTCTTTACAAAAACAAGAAGTTGAGACTTTTTGCACATCCTTGCTCCCGCCCCGACCCCACGTGTTTTTTGGAAACTTTTTTTGCATGACATTGCCTGCTTAAAAGGTTTTTTCATTTATATTTGTCTTCTATATATGTATTTTGGAACTGGATGGCCCAATTTTGGTCGTCCGGTTCCGGATGATTTTATTTATTTAATTTTTAATTTATTTCTTATTTTTAAATGCACTTTTTTCTGTTTTTATTGTTCACTAATATACCACCGTCCAATGGAAACAGGGATGTTATCCAGTAAGTAGAATGGTACCCTCTATGCGGTGGTACCATCCTTGGTAAAAAATGGTATTTATTTTTTTTGTTTTCGACTGTGTTTTGGGTCGTTTTTTTAAAACAAAGGCACTATACATTTATTTTAGTTGATCAACATGTTTATGCATGTCTTTTTCTCTCTCTCTCTCTTTCTGTTTAATTTCAATAACTGCTTTTATCTTTACTGTATAAAGTGAAGCGAGACAAACAACAACAAACAGTGTAAATAATATTTACTTGGTTCGTGTAAACTTTTCTAGATATTTTAGAATGAAAATTGGAACCTAATTGTGGATAGTATGAACAGAAGATTAAGTAAGTAAAATTATTGATTGGATTAATTAGAAAGGGTTTAAATTATCAATTTTTGAAAGTGCGTGATGCGATGGATGATCCAAAACACAGTCAGTCTGTACCCGAGTTTTCCAAAATTTTAGTCGACCGATGATTTTTATGCTCTTGAGTTGTTCTGTTGTGTGATTGAGTTCCTTATTAATTATTATCAAAAACCAAAAAAGAATTTAATTCAATTATGATATTTTTTCGTTCGCATATATTTATTATTATTACGTTGGTTGAGTGTGTTTTTATAATTTAGTTTTGTCCCACTGTACCTGACCTGACCGTGCCCGTGTTGTTAATATAGCGAGACAGGTACCGGCTACGCGTGCGTGCCTCCGATAGAGGAACCCCACCATCCTTCGCGGACGTGGACATTGAATTAGACGTGGTTGACAGGAACAATAAGCCGCCGCTATGGGACGTTGCCACGTACGGCCCCATTCACATCCGAGAAAATGTCACAGTGGGTACTGTAGTGACTTCTGTCAAGGCCAGGTTGGTATCCGACGACAAGACGCGACGAGCGACGAATTGAGAGATCGGCCCCTCGCCAGAGGGCGCCGCCGACGGGGCATTTCGGAGCGCAGTCCTGCAGCTCGATGGGTGGGGGGTAGCGCGGGGGGTGCAAGCCGCAGGACTGCGATCCGCCCCTTTTTTTCGACGAAGTCCAAAATACTACCAAAAGACCAAACAAATCCATGTTTTTCCAAAACTAATTGTATGCTACTAATTGATTTCGTTAATTTTGCGATCTAATCTAATCGAATACTTTTTGTTTGGTTGATGTTATTATTTTTGAAGAGCACTTTTGATTGATTTGCGAGGGGCTAATTTTTTAAAAATGTTTAGAGAGCTAAAATTACCTAAAAATACCTAATTTACTCAAAAAAGCATTGATTTTTTGCCATATTACTCAAAAAGTACCCAAAAACTAACAGAATTACCCGATTTACTCAAAAAATTTATTAATTTTCTGCCATATTTTCTCAAAAAATAGCAAAATTACTCAAAAATACCCAATTTACTCAGCAAAATTATTCATTTTCTGTCATATTACTCAAAAAGTACCCAAAAAACTAACAAATTTACTCAGAAAAATTATTGATTTTATCACATTTTACTCAAAAAGTACCCAATTTACTCAAAATTATTATTGATTTTTGTCATATTACTCAAAAAGTACCCAAAAAGTAGCAAAATTACTCAAAAAACTTCCAATTTACTCAAAAAATACCCAATTTACTCATCAAAATTATTGATTTTCTGCCATATAACTCAAAAAGTACCCAAAAATTAGTAAAATCACCCAATTTACTCAAAATAATTATTGATTTTCTGCCATAATAATCAAAAAGTACTAAAAAATTAGCAAAATTACACAAAAAATACCCAATTTACTCAAGAAAAAATATATTTTTTGGCTTTGTTATTCAAAAACTACACAAAAAAATACACTAAACATTTTTAAAAATTACCTCACGATTATTTAATTTATATTATCCGATGCACTGATTTGTTTGCGTTCAGTTTGATTTGCAAAAAAAAACGCCGTTTCGATTAGATTGGATTGGATGACTAACAAAATGTGAAAAATTGCGAACAAAAACAAAAAAAGAGTGTCGTTATTTGATGCGTAATAATAGTGGTTACTGTATTGTTTTCGCGCGGTCTTCAGCGTGAGACCTACAAGCTGGAGGCCACCGCTCAAGACAAAGGCTATCCTCCCCTGTCCCGATCCGTGGAAGTCCAGATAGACGTGGTGGATCGCGCAAACAACCCCCCCGTCTGGGACCATGTGGTCTACGGCCCCATCTACATCCGGGAAAACTTTCCGGTTGGGGCTAAAGTGGTCTCAGTGAAGGCCAGGTCTGTGTGTTGGCTCACTGTACTTCCTACAAGTCTTTTATGATCAGTATTATTAAAATTAAAATTAAGAGATCAGTGTGGTGCTGACCGTGCGGCAGCACGTCAAGCTGCACGGCACATCTCGTCTGTTTGTGCACGCTTCACCCAAAATACAAAAATATTCAAGTCAAAGTTAATTATTAAGAAGGGTCCAGCACGTGTGCCCTCGTTCCATTTTTTATTTATTTTTTGTTTTGGACGAAACTCGAAATTCGATCAAAGCACTTATAGTGGCTGTTTTGATGGGGTTTTGGGGGATAGATTTGTAAAATCAAGCCGAGTCATCGATATCCTGTAGCTCTCTCTCTATCTCTGGGTGTGTAGTCCTCAAGACAGAAAACCTTCCCGTTCAGCTGCTGAATGCTGTTGAAGCCTGCACCACACGCAATAACTCACTAAGCTTGGGGCTAAGGGTCAATGCAACACCTCAACAGCATTCAGCGATTCTTCCATTTCACCATCACCCACCCCCCTTTTAACAATCATCTAGTTCATAGATTACTCATTTTTTTGAAATTGCTGCAAAGTCTTTTATAAGTCGACATGATTGAGCGAAACACTTTGTAGCAATATTTTTGCAAACAGCGAAGAAACGAACCGTAAGAGGCATTTTTGTTTTTCTCAAACACTTTTGGGCATCGGGAAGATTGCGTCGATTTTTATTTTTCAAAGCATGTTCGCTCTAGATTTGTTTTAGTAGAACATACATTTTTTGTGACGAACACCTCCAAGATGCCGAAACCGAAAAGTGTTGATGGAAATAGATTTAGTTCTTTCGATGGCTGCATGTGCATCTAAATTATTTTTTTTCTCTCTGGAGCCACTAGTTGTGACGCAATGTTTTTGATCCAGCGATGATGTGGCTCGGATCAGATTGAACGCGAATTTTGCATGTGGCTGATGATATTTTTGTAAGCCATGTATTTTTTGTTTTGTTTTGGAAAACATTTTGCTTTTTGATATATAAATGAAAGTGGTTTCCTGGTCGACGACTATTCTGACTTGTCTTTTCTGATATAGCTCGGGTATTGAAAACAATCCAACCGTTTTCTATCGTCTGATGCCCGGATCGACGGCTCAAACGAATAAATTCCACACATTTTATCTGCAACAACGACCCGAGAATGGTTTCACTTGGGCGGACATTAAAGTCAATCATCCCTTGGATTACGAAACGATTAAAGAGTATAATTTGACGATCCGTGTGGAGGTGCGTTTCGCTCCCAATTACGCGAATTAGTTGATTAATAAATTGTTTCAGAATAATGGCGCTCAACAATTGGCTTCGGAAGCAACAGTTTACATTCAACTTGAAGATGTTAACGACGAAATTCCCTTATTCACCGAACGCGAACAAGAAACTGTCCTGGAAGGCGAACCGATCGGCACGAAAGTGACGCAAGTGAATGCGATTGATAAGGATGGGACGTTCCCTAACAATCAGGTAATTAGAGGGATTTTTTTTGTGACTAAGGAGTGTAATTAAAAATATTGTTGATGTAGGTGTATTATTACATTGTGGAATCGCCGCGCAATGAGGGCAAAGACTTTTTCGAGATCAACAAAGAAACTGGAGAGGTGTTCACTAAGGTGGTCTTTGATCGGGAGAAGCAAGGTGCTTATGCTTTGGAAATTGAAGCTCGAGATGGAGCGCCGTCAGCGAGGCCTAATAGCGACAACGAACCCAATTCCGGTGAGTCCTAATTAATATTTTCTACCCCTATTAAGTAATTTGCGCTTTAAATGTCAAATTACTGAACTAGTTGACTGGCGCGAAGTTGAAACGAAGCCATTTTGTTTCTTTAGTCAGCATTTCCACCACGGAAATATATTATATCTATTTTTGATATTTTCATGCTAAGTAAAACTGACTTGCGGTGCTTCGTATTTGTGCATAGTGCTCAATATTCATGCGGGAAATACCACATCTCACACTTTGCATTTATGTTAATTGGTCATGATCTCTTCCCTTGTTTACCGGACAAAATGTAGTGTAATTAATTGAAGGGGTGGTTGTAAAAGTTCTACTTTGTCGATAAGTTCTTTATTGCGGTCATAAAACCGCCATAAACATTATACCGCAAAAATCGAACCAGGGAGTTTGTTACGCTCTAATTCGCGTATAGTTATTTCCATTCCATTGGTAACATTGGCTTGTTAGATTATTTTTGAGCGTTTCAGAAACAGGAGGGAAATATTTTTATTTATTGTAGAGAAAATAATGAGGGGCTTTTACGATCTCGCTCTCATTCTGGACCAATTTTCAAATATTTTATGTTATTTATTTAACCACAAGCAACAATTTACAATAGTATTCGACAAAGTTAGCATAAGCACAACATATCAGAACAGCGAAACAAAATGAAGTAGTTAATACATAAAAGATCGATAATCAACGTTATACTTGATCGGTAAGGTAGGGAGTATATTACAGAGTATTGTTGGTTGCATATGAGTGACTCGATATAAACTACTAAAAATACTTCAAATAATAGCGCGGTAGATAACTATTTATAACACTCCCACCATTTGAGTATTGTCTATACATTTTCAATCTGTAGTTTACTGCGCAAATGATTAAAAATCTCCTTGGGTAGAGCTTTCGTGAAGATATCGGCCAACTGATTTGACGATTGTACATACTGTACATCAAGTTCACCAGCTTCGTACTTCTCACGAATGAAGTGGTACCGAACCTCTATGTGTTTGGTTCTTTTGTGAAATTCAGGGTTTTTCACTAATTTGATGGCGCCCTGATTGTCGACATTTAAGATCGGAGTTGCATCCTGTGCTGCGCCTACCGATTTGAGCAGTCGGCTCAACCAAATCATTTCTTTGGTAGCCTCGCTTGCTGCCACATATTCAGCCTCGGTCGTTGACATAGTTACAATTTTCTGTCGTTGAGACATCCATGTCACTGGTCCTCCACACAATGTAAACACATAGCCACTTGTAGACCTACGTGTATCAAGGTCACCGGCGTAGTCTGAGTCTGTGAACCCAATAAGACTAGCACCTTCACTATTGGATCCATTGTATACAATACCATACCCGATAGTACCATTTATGTATCGAAGAATTCGCTTTACAGCCATCCAGTGATTTTGAGTAGGCTTGGCCAAGAATCTGCTAACAAAAGACACTGCAAACATTATATCTGGACGAGTCATACAGGCAGCAAACATCAATGAACCCACAGCTTGTTGGTAGAGTACTTTTACCATGTCTTCCGGTTCGTTGCAATTGTCTGCAGCAGAATCCAAGTTTTTTTCTGCTGGAGTTGCAACAGCTTTTGAATCTTGCATCTTAAACTTCTCAACAACACGCTTGAGATAGTTACGCTGACTCACAAAAATTTCCTTTTTCGTGCGATTCCGTCTAATTTCTAACCCCACAAAATACTGTCCGTCACTCTCCGTTACCGCGAATTTTTGCTTGAGCACCGCAAGAATCGTTCCGAGCACATCACGATTAGACGACATTAACAGCCCGTCGTCTACATAGAGAGCCAAAATTACTTTGTGTTTTTCAACTTTACCGACGTACACGCACCTGTCCGCTTCACTTGCAACGAAATTAAATTGTTTAAGAAACCCATCGAAGCACTTGTTCCATTGTCTAGGTGATTGTTTGAGTCCGTAAAGTGATTTCTTCAACCGCACGAAACGTTGATCATTTTTCACTAAACCCGCTGGTAGCTCCATGTACGTTTCTTCATCCAACACCCCGTTCAAGAAGGCAGTCTGAATGTCAAATTGGGAAATCTCCCAATCTTCTTTGGCAGCTAGAGCAAGTAGTACCCGAACTGATTCGTACCGCACAACCGGCGCAAAAGTTTCGGTAAAGTCTATTCCCGGCCGCTGTGAGTAGCCACGTGCTACTAACCTAGCTTTATAACGATCAACATTGCCCGCACTGTTGAGTTTGCGTTTGAACACCATCCTGGACGATACTGCTTTACGATATTTTGGAACTTCAATCACCGGTTCCCACGTCCGATTTGTTTCCATGGCAGACATCTCATCGTTGATTGCTTGCTTCCACTTGTCTGCTTCGGGTCCAGCCAAGGCCTCCTCGATAGTACTTGGCTCATCTAACTCAACTGAGAAAATCTCGAATCTGCTTGGACGTCGCAGTAGGGATCTGTCGCGAAGTTCACGATTGTTCAATGTTTCCTCTTCTTCTTGATTTTCCTCTTCTTCTTGATTTTCCTCCTCTTCTTGATTTCTATGCGCTGCTTCCACATTCTCTTCGGCATCATTGGGTATATCCAATACGGGCAACGAAATCTTTGACTGCGGTCTGATTTCGTCATTTCCTGTTTCGTTGAATGTTACATTTCGAGAGACTGTAATTTTCTTGGTCGCTGGATCCATTAAACGATAATTTGAGCTCTGTTTATCGTATCCAACCATCAACCTTTTCTTTGCTTTTGGCTGCCATTTCTTTCTTAAGATCGCCGGAACATGCTCATAGGCAATCGAGCCAAAAGTTCTCAAATGTCCTAAATTTGGTGCGCGACCATACCACAGTTCATAGGGAGACTTTCCAGGCGTCCTAGCAGATGGCATTCGGTTAATGATGTACACTGCAGTCGACGTAGCTTCAGCCCATAATTGTTGTGGCAACCCCTTTTCTAGCAACATGGACTCGGCTGACTCCACTAATGTACGATTCATGCGTTCCGCCTTCCCGTTTTGTTCAGGTGTATAAGGTGCAGTTGTCTGGTGAATTATTCCATTTTGTTCCATGAAATTCTTCATTCGCTGATTGACAAACTCACCACGTCCGTTGTCCGATCGGAAAACTTTTACTGGTCGTCCTAGCTGAGTTTGTATCAACTTTGTCAACGCGACAAACTTCTCGTACACCTCATCTTTTGACCGCATGAAATCGATATAGCACATGCCTGTGGCATCGTCAATGAAAGTGACAAACCAGCGCATGTCTCCATAACTGCTTATTGGTTGTGGCCCGTTTACGTCAGAGTGCAAAAACTCACCAGGCAGATAATTATATCTTTCAGCACTTTTGAATGGTTTTCTCGTCATTTTCCCATATTGACACGCCTCGCAGAAAAGTTCAGCATCCTGGGGTATTTTGATATCAATTTGCCCCGACTTAGCCATATCTTTCATTTTGTTCAGACTAATGTGTCCAAGTCTGGCATGCCAAGTCTTAAGTACATTCTCTGCTGCGCATGCTTCTTCATTTGTCACAGGTCTCAAACAAATATCGTACAAATTGTTGTCCATACGAAGCGCCTCCATATTAACACCACCATTCCAAATAAAAAGCATTTTTCCATTTTCAATACGTACGGTTACGCCTGCTTTTTCTGCTAATCCTACACTGATCAAGTTCTTCCTCAAACCAGGCAAATACATGGCGTTCTTGAACGTAACCTTTTTCCACATGCCATCAACCAAGGCTTCAGCTTCAACTGTACCACGGCCAACTGAATCCAAATCGTACTTGCCTGCCAACTTCATTTTCTCAGTGCTGCCGCTGACGCTCGTAAACCACCGACGATCATTGAACATGTGGCACGATGCACCACTATCTGCCAACACTGTTGCTCCTTTTTCGCCTGACATAGCCTCTTCCTCAGCGTTGAGGCACATGTGACCAGCATTACCGCTTCGTTTGTGGTTTCCACTCCCACCACTTCCATCTTTGCGCTTGGGGCAATCGCGTTTGAAATGGCCCGTCTCACCACACGCGTAACATTTCCATTTGTTAGTAGCAGCAATTTTCTTCTGCGTATTAACAGTTTTGTTACCTGATTTTTCCGTGAGAGGGCGCTGACGGAACTTCGCATATAGTGCCTCGTTTGTTGACGTCACACCTAGTCGAGCTTCTTCGCTTAATAGCAACTTCTTAACGTTTTCTATTGTTTGCCTGTCATCTGCAGCTAATGTTAACGCTGCATGAACTGTACTGAACTCTGGTGGAATACGATCCAGCATCTTAGTCATAACATCTGAATCGGTCTTCGCATCACCACATCGCTTACACTTCATAGCTAAGTTCTCGACCGTCGCGATATGCTTTGCCATCGAGTCTCCAACATAGCTATAATTATGATAAGCACGATTAGCTTCTAACTTACTTGCTTCATCAGTTCGTTCATAGACACCCCGCAAATTCGACCACATCTGCGCCGCAGTCTCACTTGCCGATACAAACATCAATTGAGTCGAATCTATGGCTGACAAAATTGCTAGCTGTGCACGACCGTCCGCCTTGTCCCATGCTTCAATCGACGCCGCATTTTTATCTGTCCTTTCTGGTCTGCTTTCACTGCCATCAACGTACTTTCCCAAGCCATACACTTTAAAGTACTGTACCATAGCCAGTTTCCAAAGCATGTAGTTGTCCCCAGACAATTTTTCCAGATGCGGCATTTCAATGCGACTCTCCCCCATTGTTACAAAGCAAGCTTACAAGAAAAACGAAAAACACACAACTTGCCAACACTTCACGTTGTACTATACTTTTATTTGGCGCAGTGGAAGCGTGCTGGGCCCATAACCTGTTATTTATTTAACCACAAGCAACAATTTACAATAGTATTCGACAAAGTTAGCATAAGCACAACATATCAGAACAGCGAAACAAAATGAAGTAGTTAATACATAAAAGATCGATAATCAACGTTATACTTGATCGGTAAGGTAGGGAGTATATTACAGAGTATTGTTGGTTGCATATGAGTGACTCGATATAAACTACTAAAAATACTTCAAATAATAGCGCGGTAGATAACTATTTATAACATTTTAGTTTCTTCATTAGTTTCGTTCTTTAATTAAACCGTTTGTCGTTTAATTAATTTAAGCCCATGTATGCATATGAAGGAAATTTATGTAAAGATGCCTCGCCGCAACTAAACAAAAGCTCTTATAAATATCAGTAAAGCTTGGGTTTCCTAAGCACGACTTATGAAACGAAGAACTTTGTGTAATTTAGCCTAACGTGACTTTATTATCGCGATAGAGCGTAAATTAGTAGAGTTAACAAGAAAAAATACTAAAAAGTATTAAAATTAAAATTTCCTGCCGCAAAATATTTTTTATTAAATAATTTAGGAATACATCGATTGTTCAACAGCCATTTAAAGTCACGTGCTCTTCAAAGCTCTATTTCCAACCAATCAGAAAATGGTATAATCCTTAGTTGGCCTTGTGTAAATTAAGACCACCAGAACTGGCAGAAATTCCGCTGCACTTATGGTCAGAGCTTTTCTTAGTTTAGCAAACAGTTCTTGGAGTGCATAAGTTCGAGTGCAACTATTATACTTGAACGACAACAAAATAACTAGATCCGTTTTGCTTGTCTTTTTGCTTGATGTTTGATGTTTGATGATAAACCAGCAAAACTCCTCAACATTTTGGGGCCAAGTTTTATTGGTCTAGCAAAAGTTTTATCAGATGAGTTGTTTTGAAAAATGCGCAAAGTTGCAATTTGCAATTAGCAGCCGGAATTTTAATAGATTTCGGCGGGATGGCAATATTAAGTGGTTGCTAACTGGCTAGCAAATTTCCAGTGTATCTGTTTCGGATGATCCAATTGTTCAGATTGGATTCACATAAGCCAATCAGTACATAGAAAATCCATTTCACGTATTTATTTGCACCACACATTGCACGTAACATAAACATATCAGATAAAACCGAAATTTGGTCGGCGGGCTGGACATTCGTTATCAAGCGCACATAATGTTGCTGCCCTCCTATGTAATATCGCATTGCATAATCCGGTTGTTGGTCCTTTTTGCAAATGTAATAATAAAAATGTTAGCAGCACACACAAACGACATGACCTGCATTTTTATGACTTTGCATTTTTCGCTTTTAATTTTCTGATGCGGTCGCAAGATTTAATATTTGGCCGCCACGATTTATAAATTGAACGAACAACCTTCTTGCAACTGGATGTTATATTATGTGATGAATTTATTTAACAACGAATAGAACGAAACATCTATAAATCATGAAAGTATAACGAGAAAACTGTTCAGCCAGAGCTTACAAAAATATACACTCACATGCTAAAGCTGTTTCAAAATAAATCTTTTCAACTTCACTTAACTTCTATTTTAAATAAGTAACACCCGAACGGATTTTAATTTAAAAATTACAACAAAAACTAACACAAAAATATAGTATGTTGTTAAGTCCAATAATTGTGGAGGCGCATTATAAATGCATATTTTGATTTTGTATTCAAAAGGATTAAATCCTAACGGGAAGAATAATCTCGCTTTGTTCTGGTGCATCAAACAGCTTTTAATTAATAATGATTTGCATCAAAAATGTTAAACTACATCATTGCCATTAGAGTTGATTTGAAAGTAGACCGAGAATTTTCCGACTAATCAAAAATATTACTACTATATTACCAGTTAGTTACTTTTGATGATCCATTTGCGCTGATATTAATTTAAAGTGCAAAAAATAAACCGTTTTAATAATTCGAAATTAAAAAGTATAATTTCGAACGAGATAATTGTCCAACTTTAATTTCACCCCGTTTTCTAATAATAAATCACATCGAATTTTGCTGTCCTATCGCTCTATATATGGGCCCGCATAGATAATTTCATAATAACGGCAATTTTGCATAAACGGATGCCAATAAAATGCAGAACAATAATGCATTTCGAGATCGTTTCGTTTGATTTCGACTCAATTTTCGCCTTTTTCTGATTGATTTTTTTCCCTACTATAAATAAAGTGGCGTGCGGTGGTGGTCCTTGTTGGGAAATTGTTTTCCGCCAGCTCTTGAAAATAAATCACAAAATTGGTACTTGGCATAATATATATTTCTATCTAAATAGTTTATATACTGGCTAAGTTAGCGTATTTATTTTTGCTTTTTCTATAATGCAACTGTCAACTTTGCGCAAAGTTCAAACCACAATACAATTCCTTTATACACACAAAAGACAGTCGCTTTTGTGAAAAATCGCTACTTTCTGGTCTGCTTCTTCTAATGTTTCCTCTCTTACCGCTGTGAAGTTTTTGGAACATTGTTAGACGAGCCACATTTGGGGCCCGCGATAAAAAAAATCCCATCAAGTCCTTTATCCTTCGCCATTTTTTCAAATAATATGCATTTATTTATTTTATGAAACGGATTTTAAAAGCTGCCAATTAAAATTAATAGAGCTTTGACGATCTGTGAATTTAAATTGCTGTTAAAAGTATGAAAAATTCATTCCTGAATTAATGAATTATAATTATTATTATTTATTTGAGCGCACCATTTACAAGCTGTCAATCAATTCAAAATTAATTACGTAATTGTATTATTTTATGTTGTACATTAAACAAGGATCTTCAGGCAAATTAATTAAGTTCTAGGTAGCTTTCCAAACATTTGCATTATTGCTTATAAGTAATTGAGTTAGAGAAGTTGAGTCACCTGTAAAGTCTTTAGGTCAACTACAACAAACCTTGATGCACAATGAATTTTTAAATAAATAATTTCGCGCTGCAGTGAAAGTGATGGCGATTAATTTTTTATTTGGGATAAAGTTTGATGGAATTTCTTTGAAAAAGTAGCTGTATATAAAATCTAATCTCTTGCAACGACTAGATTGGATTACATTTTCTAGTGTTTTCTAAAATCGGCTTATAAACTTTAATCAAAAGACACTTATATTGCGATAAAAGCCAAATGGTTACCATTAAAACGATTTGTCAAGTGCAGTGCAATTATTTATTATTTAATATAGAGCGCAATTCAATTTCGAAATGAATTTAATTGACAACAAATTAAATTAAATTTCATTATTAAAAGTATTTGGCGAATTAGAGCTGCTCTTATTATATTAATTATTTTTGCAATAATAATTATAATGAGCCCCATTTATATTAATTTAATTAATAAATGTAAATTAAATACAATTCAATTATCGATTTGAAATTGCCGCCATAAAAAATCACCCCATCCCCCCTATTAATATAAATCATCCACCCAATCACCACAAGTCACGTCAGTAGTTAATCGTTTGAACTTGTAGTGGACGTGTCGCGAGTTTAATTGTGCGTGATTTAAGATACATTTCTGGAAATTTAAGTGCTACAAATACATTTAGGATACACATTAATTAATGGTGAGCAAATTACAATAATAATTAGACCTTGCAAACGTCATTTGAAAGGAATATTTGAACTAATTTGTCGAAAATCAAAATGGCCGCGGCGGAACCAGAAATTGTAACATAACCACAATTTTATTTGAATAGTTTTGCGATATTTTCATATAAACTTCGCATTCCCCATCAAAATAATTGTCTTATTATTGTTTATAAGTTGTGCTGCATAAATTTTCGAATGCGATCGTTCGCACATATAAATGTTTGTAGTAATCGATGTGAAAGGGTGCATCATTGGGGTAGAATTTGCTGTAAGCCTGTAAATTTGCTTTCTGGCTGGCACCCAGAAGCATATTTTATCATGTTGATACGTGATATCAGAGTGCATAGGTATCAAGACGAAGATTGCAAAGTTGCAAGCCGTCTCTCATAGATTTATATTCGGCAAAATAAAAACATTTAATTATCTTAGTAGAGAGTTGTTCATATGGATGCAGTTTTATTATTGCATTCGCTCTGGTGCCGATTTCCAGGCAGATTACATTTGTCTGAATTGATGTCGTCGTCGTCGACATCTTCCAGTCTCTATTTCGATATAATGTAAATCGAGTTTAAGAAGGCACTGGCTGAATTTTATTTATTTGATGAAATTACAACTAGTTGAGGCAATCTAGCATAGCTCTGCTGCAAAATTTATTAACTCCCATTTATAAACTCACAACTCACAGAAAATTCCACTTTGTTGTTATCAATATATCAAAGTAAGCATTATAAGCGGAACAACGGTTATATATTAGTTCATAATGAACAACAATTTGTGTCTGGTGCAAAATTGTACAAACATTGCACTCACATGGAAATTTTATGCACGAATTTAGTTTATTCCAAACTTTACGACTGCATATAATATATTATTTGCGATAAGCTCAAAGATTTAATTTCACATTTCAATATACTTAATTTTAATGAAATTCGAAATAGATTTTAATTAAAATATTTCGCAGAATTTTACTACAAATTCTATTTGACCAATTTTGCAAATAAATATAAATTTATTTGGGCTGGAAATGGAATATATTTGCCGTACAGTAAACTAAAGTATGATTTTCAGTTCGTGTCTAATTAGAAAAAGATCTTTGGCAAAGTTGCGAGCTCGCTCAAAGTTATTTTGCAAATTTATTACCATAAAACCGTGTAGCTTGGCGCACGTCAATGTTCTTAGAGATACTTGACAAAAGTTTGCCTTGCAGTCATGATAAATTACATAACGATACATTATTTAGTCAATTAATATTTAAAGCTCTAATTTAAAGTGCGCTAATCAATTACAATTCATCACTTTTTTTCTTCTCCTCCTTGTGGGTTTGCCTTTTCAATTTGCAGAAAATAAACACAGCACACAGAACTTGCTGGAGGAAGACAATTAATTTTATTGGAAATAAAGATAATTGTTAAATATTGTCGTCGCTTAATAGCTTTTAGTTTGGTGCGGTATAAATCGGAAAGTTTTGCGATGAGAGGAAAAAAATTAAGATAGTGTGGTAATTTAGGGAAAAAAGCAACAAAGCGATTACGTTAATTATTTCAATTAAAAGTTGTGCATTTTTAAATGAGCTTTCTCCTCTACAATTACGCGAAAATTCGTTCGAATTCCAAATAGTACGAATTTTATTATTTCATGTCTGGACTTAATTTGATTGTTCGAATGCACAATAGCGTCCAGTTTGGAAGAACATCTGCTTTGAAGGTTCTTGTTAATTTCCTACTTTGGATCATAAGAAAAATTATATTCACAAATTAAATTGACAAAGAGTTCTGTAAATTTGTATCGGCGCCTTCACCATCAAGACGTTCTCATTATTATTGCAATTAAAAGTTGTGCTTTTTTAAAAGGATATTTCCGCAACAATCTAATAATAAATTTATGGTTTTATGGCTGCACTAAAAATATATATAGGAAGGGTCCAGTTTGCAAGTTAATAAAAAGAGATCTGCTTTGAGCATTTGTTGTCAACTTGGAATGTTTATTCGCTTGATACAAAATGATGCATAAATATAACTAGGATGCATTCAAAACGGTTCAGTTGTATCGATTCGGTATTAAAGCCCTTTTGGAAGCGCATCAAAAGCGAGTGAGTCGGAGGACCGTGTGTTTCAAACATTTCATGATTTATATTTACAGTTGTACAACATCAGATTTTGCTGGTGCTGTTTATCATCGGCAAAACTAGGTATGATTGTCAGAAAATATCAGCTATAAAATCTGTTAGAGCACACAGTTTTATGTTGTTTACAAAAACGCTTCTCTGATGTATGTTTTTAATTTTCCCGTGCACTTTCTTAGTTTTTCGGCGGTAGTTTGAAAGTTTGCAAGAAGCAGAAACTTTACAGCAAGATAAATATAATTAATAACTCGTTTTTTTCGAATAAGTTTAATTAAAATATAAAGAAAGTTTAAAGAGTTCAAGCAGAGAGAGAAAGCTGCTTAGTAGATTTGGTCTTAAAGTTGAATTGATTGGATTTTCGCAAAGAAGTAAAACGTCATTACAATATTGCTATTGAGAGACTTGAAGGAATTTAAATTATTATATTATCGACGAAAAGCTTGCTGAAAGCTGATATAGTAATTACATCAGCAATTTGCTGAAACGAATCGAGGATACCAAATAATAATTTTAAAGACTCTCTCTTCAATCCAATTCAAACGTCTTCTTCATTTTGGTATAGAAAACTTTTAAATGGGTGTCATTTTTTTATATATTTTTTTTTCATTCTGCTACCTTGGAATAAATTTCGTTGCTTAATAGGAATGCATAATTCATAGTGTGAACTCGTTGGAAGATTTCACGTTTTAATGGAAAGACGATAGGACAAACTGTCAGTCTCGCATGTCAAAGTTGGGATTTATAGGCTGCACAATTGTTTTTTTTTTCTTCAAGTTTAATGAGCATCTAATATGTATTGAAATATGAAGCATTTTTCATTGCAGTCAACAAACATATTATTATATTTTCAAGTTGAAAGACAGCCTGCTATGGAGAAATGCAATTATGCGATAAGGACGAGATTTAATTTCTAAAGATTCTTCCACGCAAATCTTTTTAAATTGAATTGTGAATTTCGGATTTTATTTTCCGGTATTTTATGAGGTAGATTTTTATATTAACAATTAGACGATTTTAAATTATTTTTAGTAGTAGTAAAATTATATAAAATTTAAATTCGAGTATATAGTTTTCGTATAAAGTGCTTGGCTGGTTTTTGTTTGCATTAATTACCATTTAGGATTGCAAAAAGAAAGTTGAAAACTATTTTATTTTAGGTCCTAGACAAATTGCAGTCAAGCTTGTACCTGATGGGAAATTCAATTGAAATTCCCTTCACATATCCTGAACGAGTTGACGACAGTTTTCTTGCTCTTGATTTCCATAAAGCAGAAATCGTTTAGTCGAAAAAGCTTTATGACTATTTAACTGCCTCTCGGTGCATCATATGGACCATAAAGTCATAAAATTTATTAAAATAAACATCTTTATTGTTACAAATCTAGCATGATATGCTGCTTCAACTTTTTAATTGCATACGTTTGCATAATAAAGCAGAGCACGGTTTAATTGTGCTTGGATTTGTACAAGATGTATTATGTATGTGGGCTAGAGGCAGGGAAAAAATGGGGCTGTAAATTTTCGGGTTGAAAAATTGCGACTTTTGTTTAAATTGTTTTTTTAGTCGTGCCCTGCAAATTTAATTAAGTCGATCCTTTTTGTCCTTTGTCAGTTTATTTATTTAATTTCGCTAATTATAAAATAATGTATAGAATAATTTGTGCAAACATCAGATGCACACTCGCTTGTTTATGTGCAGATTTTAAAAGCTACATAGTAGGGAGCTAGAACACAAGTTTATGATACGCAGCATAGATTGCTAATGAATTACACAACTAATTTGAGTTGGTTAACAAAAGCCAAATTAGACTGCAGTATGGATTAATTAGAAGACATTTGGCAAAGTCGAAATATAGACAAGGGGGATCAAACGCACCTTCCCTTAGCAATTATGGAAAACAAATCGACAAACAAATTTCAGCCCGAATCATACTACTGCCTCAATATCAATAAAATTTCAATGCCAGTTCTATGTTGGAAATGGGGTTTAATATTATTGAATATTGTGCATAAGTATGCACATGTCTTGCGTTTAGAATACCCAATTATGCGCATATAAAGAAATATTAGAAAAATTCAAACGATGGCACTTATGGGAACCAGTAAAACGATACAATATATGTGTCCTTCGTGCAAAATTCACAGCGATTAAAATTTTTATTAAAAACAAACAGGAAATGATTATTTCTGATGGTGAATGCGCCGGTGCAAATTATTCTGATATTGTATAACTTAGTCGAGTTACCTGTGACGTTTGATAAACATCATTAACTGGGACATTTGAAGCGAAAATATGCACTTTATATGGGGCTATGGAAAATTTGCATGTAATAGCAATTATAATAAGTCAATATTTGCGTTTTAAATATATAAGCCGGAAAAAGTGATGTTAATCTTGTCAACGCAGGACTGCATACATTAAGGATGCGCGCTCTGAATAAGATGACGTTTATTGGAAATTAATACACAAGAAAGAAGGCAACTTCTGTAAATAGCTGATAAATTTTACGGGACACTCAACTTGTGTATCGGTTTTTTTTTTTGTCCTGCACCAGCAGAGGCTGTTTAGAGCAGAAAGCGGCTATGAATGTGTGGTCGAGATGGGTCCCTCGAGTCTCTGATGTCGACTCGATTACTGCCTCATTTTCACGCTATTTGGGAACACTGCTTTGATCACAATCCCCTGTAATCGAACCGATCTGCCTCCGGATTTATTCAGTCAGATATCGGGATAGGATTTATGGGCAATTACCAAACTATTGTCCAATCGAAAGAGAGCGATCGTTGATGATTGTTTAGTGTTATTGCTCTAGCTCTTTAAGACAAGCATTTTCCAGGTGCAAATGTTTAAGGGGTTCCAATTTTGGTGGAAGAAAAAATTGTGTGGAAGCTTTGGAATAACAGGTGCAAATGTTCATGGCCCCATAAAGCACACACATATATTTAATTTTCGTCGAATGAATGAATACACCCAGACAGAGCATTTGGCTGTGAGCAAGAGCAAAGTGAAGGAAATGTGCCATCAGTTTAGTTTCTCTTATTCATATACACATAGAGCCTCCGCACATCTGATGATGATTTCCTGGAGAAACAGATGTCTCTAGAGATTGGTGGGATCCTTTGCTCGTCTCGTCTCGTTCTCGTAATTAATTCGCTCCACTATACGAAATCTTTGTAATATCTCATCCATCTTATATACTTATAATGCTGGTGCACGCAATTTTTCCCCTTCGGAACGAAAAAACAAGAAGTAGTCTATAAATTCCAAGTCGCCTAGTGTAACATCTTGCTTCAATCTGATAATTAGAAATGGGAAATGCTAAACAACGATAATGGATAATGGCACCCATCAGACAATGGCCCTCTTAATTGAATATTGAATTTGCTGATGTTTCCAACTTGGATTTTGTTGATTCATTCGCTCCAAGGTTGATTTAATTACATCAGCAGAGCAGCATCTTAAAAATATACTATATTTTTCGGGCGAAATTAACGAGCAAACTGAACGAACGGGTTGCAAGTTAATTGTGGTCGAAGCAATTAGAATTGCAATCAATCATAGCTACTCTATATTAAATGTCGGAACGATTTTGTACGTAACTAAATATGTACAGGAAACCCAACGAACATAATCCCAGTGGTATCATTCCCGAAAATAAACTGGACCGGCTTTTCGTTCGTTGGAAAGCTGAAATTGCTATCTAGCAAATACACCTTTCTGTCGGGTGATTATCACTGATAAATTTCGTGTATTGAGTGCTGAAAATTATTCGAATTTTGGTGGCGGCGCAAGAGCAACAAAATTATTGTGCAATAGTTTCGAAAATGTGGTGAGACAGTCATTTTCCTCCGGGATAATCCTCATTTGCACTTTTGGCCCCTTGGTGTTTCGGATAGCCCCATACAATGCCCAAATCGTGACTTTGTTCGCCTAAGCTATTTACCCGCAACAGTGCATAATTTATTCATGAAATTGTTAGAAAACTTGTTTCTTCATAAAAGGCAAAATCTATCCATACACTCTCTAGGGTGTTAATATGCATAATCGCCGGGCCAGGTTGCTAATTAATCAAACGCCACTTCTTGTTAGGAGACAGAAAGAAAAATTGGGGGTTGGGCGGTAAAGATAGTCAGTCAGTGATGCTGCAAAAATCTAATATTTAGCCCCGCCAGGCAAAGATAGGTCACTTTGAATTCATGTAGCGAAGTGGCTTCGTAGTGCCAGCCCGTAGGTTATATGTTCCTCGCACCACTGCTTCCGATTCAATTCGAACCATAAATATTTTTTTCCTTCGCCTTCAGGCGCACCAAAAAAAAAATGTTCATCTGCAATATTTTACATTAAATTATCAGAATGAAAGCGCGGGAGAGCAATTGCAATTAGCAAGCAAGTGAAATGGAATAATTAGAAGCTTTATATTGAGTTGTTTTTAGGGGATTTTTTCCAAATTTATATTGCTTCAGCATATTACATAAATATGAGGAATTCAAACATTGATATATGCATCTATGAGATTCGTTGCGAAGGGTCGTCGGAAAAAGCTCCGTTTAAAGATGCAATCCCGTTTCAGGATTGATGTTCTGATATGGTTTTACATAAATTATGAGTGGATGTTGCAGAGCAGTGCATCGAACTAGCTTAAAACTTTCGACAAACAAATTTGCATGTGTCATTATTTCTCTATCAATTTAACGATCATGATGCGACTAAATGGGAATTATGAGCGAGCTTTAAATACTGAAAGCTAGTGCGTTTGCTCAAGATCCGGGGCAATAGCGAACCGAAATGCAATTTAGCCCTAAAATAAATATACTGCTATTTATTTTTCCATTTACTGAACACACTAAACACACACTTAAGTCAACATCATTCAAATGTTAGCTAATCGTTTCAACCTGTATCTTGGAATGTAAATGCAAATTTGTTCTAATATTGTTTCTTTTTTGTTTCAGGTGAGTGACTTTTATTTATATGCGGTCGCACATGCGGTGAGTGAATTTCTGTTTTTTTTTTTGCGCCTTCGCCATATTTTGAAATTTTGACGCGATAAAACTTAGCAAAACGTGATTATTCATTTTTGCTAAAGCTATGCAGAGTGCATGTAGGATTATTGTTACAACCGTATAATAAATGACTATTGCGCCTTCGCCTCCGACATAAAACGCTCTCGAATAATATCATTTTAAATGTATGTAGTAAGAAAAAGTCCTTTGCGGATGCGAATTTGTCCTGCGGGGTAAAAAAGGTCGGTCGGTTATAAATTAATGGCGACGACCAAGAAGAAAAAGCCGCGACTGAATTCAATTTTCGTTTTTGCGAATCAGCGAGCTTCCTTTAAAGTTGAAAAAGAAACTCGTACTAATATCTTATCTTTAATCTTGTAGTCTAATTGAAAAAGATTATTTTCACCGTCAAAGACGGAGCAAAAGAAACTGGTGCCAATAAATTTTTGTCTGACAGCCAATTGGGATTTATTTGGCTGCTTTTCACTGTTTATTTGTACACACACACACACAGTTTAAATCAATTTTATCTCGCGTGCGCTTGCTGAGAGTAAAGTAGATGTGTATAGATTAGCTAGATGTTAAATTGAATCGTAATTAAAAGCAAGCCGAAAAAAATCTATCGGCAAGTGTTGGGAGAGATTTTGCTGCAGAGCGAGTCTCATTAGAGATTAATTTTATTAGTTGCTTTTGCCAGCGCCAACGCGGATAATTATTCTTCGTTGAGTGTCAGTTATTTATAATTTGCCGAAAAGTATACTAGTATATAAAAATTTTAATAGCGCATAGTTTTATTTGTGGTGTGGCACCAATTTTAATTTAATGAAAATGTTTTTCGTAAATTATGACGCACTTAGATTCTCTCTATGTCTGCCGCCGCATTTGCAATACGACAAGACGACATCCAAAAGATTATCTCTAGAGCGTTTTGTGTTGGGTGGCACAAAAACTAATGGAATTGTGCAAAAACTAGTTTCGAAGTTGAGTCAGTAATTGTCGGTTTTCCAAACTATAACAATTCCTGTTTCTCTTCGCAGGCACAAATCCAACAGAGACAAATTGCCCCCTTAAGAAAACTTAATGACATCCCCCCCCGAAAATGTAAATAAATTTCCGTATGCAAAATTGATTTTGCCAGCTCAGTATTATACTAAACTTGAGTCAAGGTTTGCCAAACATTTCTTCCAACAAATAAATTTCAAAGTCGACCTATAAAATAATCATTTACGAAACAGCGGCGCAAAAGCACTTTCAGTTCAATGAAATCCCCGAAACTTTTTGATGAGTTTATCAGTTTTTCTGTTCTATTTGCTGCACATTTGCCCATATTTTCAATATTCAATATTATACAAAGTTAATTTAGTTTTGAGGATTAAACTTAAGCCATTAACATTAGCTCGGGGGCCATCCACTCGCTCGATTTAGTTTTCGGGTTGTCGTAAAGCTTCGTCTAATCACAGTAAACATGATGAAATATCTAATTATTCGGTGATGTAGAAAAATAGATGCAGTAGACTTTAAATAAGTTTCAGGAGCAGCCTGAAATTGATCCACTTTTCGCTATGCGGAAGTGAAGTCGAATTGAGTGCAATTGAATTGAAGGAAGCTCTTGAAACAGTTAACATTTCTTAAAAGTGGAGGAAAATTACGAATTATCGAATTGGAAATATGCATCGATACAAATCGAAATCGAAATTAATTACTAGATTGCTTTTTCGCGTAGCGTTTTTTCGAGATATAGTTATTGCAAATAAACGTGTACGATTACAAAACAGCGAACAACTAAATAACACAAAGTAAACTCGATGGAATTAAATTACGCTGAACGATGATGATGGAAATTGTGTAGAAGGGAACGGCAGGCGTAGTTCATGTAAATGCAGGCAAAACTTGGCAAGTTCAAAGCACACTGCTTCGTGCTTCCCCAAACCCAAACACAACAACAACTTGATATAAGTTTCCACAGCTGGACCGAAGCAATTTTTTACTTGCAACAACTTCCTAAGAACCTATAGCCCGA
Source organism: Cryptophagus acutangulus (assembly GCA_963556235.1). NCBI lineage: Eukaryota > Metazoa > Arthropoda > Insecta > Coleoptera > Cryptophagidae > Cryptophagus > Cryptophagus acutangulus. Next base: position 6,252,948 of record OY744569.1, read on the forward strand.
TTCTGTCAACACCCTTTGTCGCTCGTAAATTTATCAAAGTCTTATTTGAGGTAGTACTGTGTTTCGCGTGTGCGCGAACCTTCCCAGGACCTCAACACACAAAACCATCTAACTTTGTTTTTGTCTGCAAGGAGGATAATTGCCATTTTTAAAAATAATTATTATAGTTTCTAAACTGCGCTTCTAGTTGAATTCCAACTTTATGACAATGATGGAATGAGATTAAAAAGTAGCTATGCTTAAAACATTGAACAATTTGAATGCAAAGTTGTCTAAACAAGTGTGTAGCATCTTGCAACAAAGTTGGACGGTTTTGCTGTAATGTAATGTATTATGTACTCTGTAGTTTTGTGTGGATTATAAAATTGCGAACGATTATAGACAAACAAATCACAGACAGTTGAGTCTTTAGTGGAATCTAACTTTATGACTTGGTTAATATTGAGAGCAATTCGTAGGAACATTTCTGCAAGTTTAAGCAAACTCTTAGATTGCGGTTGAAATTTATGCTATTATTATCAAACGACGATGATAATTGCATCGGGCGAACCAAAACTTTCAAAGTAATTTTATTAGCGCGAAAAACAATGTTCGCTTTGCTTTTTCGAGCATCTACATACCTGATGGTTTTTTATTTATTTGGCTGCACCGGTTTTCGAAATGTTGCTCTTTCAATAAAACTCCTCGAGGAGGAAGTTTCGTTAAAAATTCGTAGAGTTCAAAGTGGGTAATTTAGGTAATTAAAAGCAACTTTGAGTCTTGTAGATTTAGAAAAAAGAATTAAATGCCGCGTTTTTTTTGTTGTTTGGTAGTTTGCCAAGCTAAGACATACTAAGTTGCAGGATTTATGGGCTTTTTATTACATCGTTTTTTAAATGTTGGCTAGTTAATTTGTGGTAGGCAGCAGTTTTCTTGAAAAAGGGGATAAAATGATAATTAAAATATCAAATAATTAAGTATCAGTAGTCTATTGGAAAAAGATGGGGGGGGGGGGTATAATGTGTCCCGCGAGACAGAGTGTTAATTAAAACAGGCGGCGGGCCGGCAGATAATTTAGCACTGCGGGCCAAGCAAGAATGTCGTATATGCAAAACAAACCGGATGGCAAATGCACGGCACGGTAATTACGGGAAATCCACTTGCCTTGCCTACCTACTACCTCTCTCGTCGTATATTCATCTGGGTCGTCTAGCGTGAAATATTCGAAAAGGAGGAAATAGATCCGAACTAGTTTAAGTTCGGCAACGAATATTTTATACTTAGCATGGAGGAAATGAGATTATCCGCCAACTTACGAGCCAGGTTTTTGAGCAACTTTTCAACGCTGCTGCACAAATTCTTCTATCCGCTGTTACAGCGGCAGCATCTTCAAAAACACTGATAATATTTCTCTTTATTCCATGTCCGACAGATATTATCCACATTAAATCATACGGTGGAATGTTTTTCGGGGCGAAACTTTTTCCTTTCTACACAAAACTGCTCAATTCAAACTATTAGACCAGTTTTAATAAATTTTCTAATGCGTCCATTAGTTCCATCGGGATTTATATTTGTGTCAGTAATTTTATTTTATATTTCGATAGAAAACTTAATATTGCTAATTCGATTTAAAACAAAATGTGGTTAGTCACGAAACTTGCATCCATCAACCTCAAATGCTAGCGCTGAAAATAATTCCATATTGATGAATTATCTCAATATAATCAAATTGAACCAATGGATATAGTTGCCTTTTATTTTAAATTATGAAATTATTCTCGTGCACGTTTATTTGCAAACTAATTTGCTATAGAAACTCGCTTGCTAAAGAGTTCAAACATTGTTGTGTGGTAGCCGGGAAAAAAATGATATTTTAGAAACAATGAACTTGTTAATTAGTAATTCTCCTCAAAAACTGCAAACACTTTGTTATGTAGTCTTTTTAAAATGCTCTAATTAAAAAACGCGCGTTGGATGGATGAGAAGAGTGTCGTCTCTCTGATGGATCGTAACTGTTGCCTTTGTCGTCGTCAAAATCTCTATTGATTGAATGAATAATGTTGTTGTTTGTATGTGAGATCCTTTTTGCGGCACTAAAGGTGCATCTAGGGTTGCTTAGATTAAGAATGTGTTAATGGGAGCGAATCGATAATGTTAGGAATCTGCACCTCTTGCATTCCGTGGAGCACCGGCATTATTCTCCATAATGAAATGGAACTTGCACACTGTTCCATTGTCAAGCTCCTCTATGCATGGACTGTACCTGATTGCATAATCTTCCTTAAATTGTTTTCATTCCATAAGTGCATTTAATAGGCAACAAATGTCTTCTTGCATTTCGACCGCATAATTTTATTGAGATCAAACTTAATCTTATCTTATGTGGAAGCTAGAAACAAATATCAAGCGAAGAGTTAATGAAGCTTTTCTATCAATAAAGTTCCTTTCAACTTTTCTTCTTTTGTGTGTCGTCTTTTCACGGCGCGTCTAAAATCTCTATTATTTGCCATATATATAATTTTGTAGCTTGAAATACAAAAAAAACACAGCGAACAATTGGCTGGTTTCTTTTGTGGTGGATATAAAAATATATGGGATGAATTTAACTTTGACTTTTCAACAAAAACAATCGAGAGAGCCATGCGATTAAACAAATACACTTTTCGCAAAGTTTAGGTGAGTTACGAAAATTTTCATGCAAAAGGATTATGTTGGACTAGGTTTTTGAAGTGTTTCTGTTTATTCGAGGGCCCGCAACTTAATTTTATGCCGTTCGCAAAAAAAAGTTTGCAACTAATTTGGAAGCCACATGTTAAAATGTTCATTGGCGATATAAAAATAACAATAGAAAAAATAATAATGCCTTGGGGTAGATTTTATTTATACGTTGTAGTAATAATACCGAAAGACATTTATCAGACAATCACAAATGTCCACCTTAGAACGGAATATTGGACGAAAAAAAATAATAATCTTGTTGGATTAGGAGTTGCTGAGCTTGTATAGTGCCTTAAGTGAAATGAATGTCGCTTAGAAAAATTCTTATTAATTTTGGAGTCTCAAAATATTTTAATATTACAAATTTTGTATCCATCTCAGTTTCCAATTAGCTGCAGTATAGTTTACAGATTAAACTGGTAACTTAATTAACTTGTTCGCGGTTGGTTTCCGAAATTGAATCCCCAACTCATCCCGTGGTAAATATGTCTCATTCTTTTCGCCTAATAGATAAAACTGATGGGCGGCAATTTAGCATAGTTGTCGTCTTTTGGTTTTCTATAAGCTAGGAAAGAAAGTATTTGATATGAACGCATTTAAACGTGTCGTCGACGGCGCCGAGTTCGGCCCGACTCGTTGGGCTGCTGGGGTTTGCGTTTGCTCTCCATCCAAATGTGTGCACCAAAACATCCCCCAGTAGCACAGCAAAAGTCCGGAACACCGCGTCTTTGAACACGCAGTGAACTGAAAACGTGCTTTTTACCCATCCATCTCTCTGATTAAAATTGACGGCATAATTGCACTATTTTTTGCGAGTGTAGTGTGCATTTTTTAGGTTTGATTTTTCATTTTGTAAGTAAGAGGGAGGAAACTCATTGGGTGCAAAAATTAAAATTTATGACCTTTCATTATCTTAAATCAGTCGATTGGAAATGAGCTTTTTACTTTTTGACGTGATAAATGGCTTAAATACGAAATTTATTTAACTTATGGTGCCGCGGTGATAAATTCTGAATGCGACTTGTATTTATTTATTTTCTGCTTGCTTGAAATATTATGAGCGTATTTGGATTTGTAATTTTATTTGTGTGTTGTGTGGAAAGTGTCGGAAAACATGTAGGAAGGAAATGCGTAAAGGCTTTGAAGGCTGACATTGTTTTAAGGATAGTAAATAAGAAAGGCAGGTTTTCCGAATAATAAAATATGAAAATAGTTGTTGGAAAAGAAAAGTTTGGCTTTGGTTGATAAAAGTTTTCGGCGGCATCTTTTCCATTCGATGTGATTGCATTGTTTCGAATTTTCGGTTACAACCGAAATTCCCACCACTCACTCACTCGCCGAGTTTATTATGAATAATTGAATGTGAAATAATGTTTTTTAAAGTTTGATTTACCCGGTTTCCTTGTAAACGAAGCGTATAAAGTTAATAATTCAGTAAAATTAAATTTTCCAAAGCCTAGAGCGCGATTGAAAACGTGCTTCATAAATTATAATGGTTAACCACTCATTCATAACATAATTTCAAAATAATGGAAGAGGAGAGCTTTTGATTGACTTGCACACAGAGAATTTTTCGAAATTCACCTTTCGAGTTTTCAATGTTGGAAAATCAGGAAATGGCACTGAATAATAAGTACATTTGTAGTCAATATCCATACGGATCTCGAACAGACTCTCCGTTTCCCTATGGTATATTAAACAATAAATATTATCGTTATTTGTTATGAGACTTGCCCGATTTTTATCAAAGCTTTTAGCATACGAAAAATCGATCGATTGTTTAAATTTATAATTATCGCCTTAAGCTCAAATCGGGATTATTTGTGATTACAGATACCTTTTTTTCCTGAAGTCAAGTAAAATATATATTTTAATATTCGGGAGGGAATATGGAATTAGCAAAATATTGATTTGCAAGAAATAAAGTGAAACGTATTTTATATTTTTATTTGCGCGAAAGCTTTGCCTTTTTATTTCTTTATGGATCATTAATAAGTGAACTTTATAGAAATTATGATAAATTGCAAGTGGGCTAAAGAAGTGAATGTATAGAAACTATTAAGTTTTGCAAAATGGAAAACTTAAGGACTTGCAAACTCTCTTAGCGCGGAAACTATGACTAAGAAATCGGTCTCAATTTTAATCAATCAGTGAGTGAGTGAGTGCGCTGTGGAATTTAATTAACCGAAAATTGTTGAACAATGCAATTCCATCATTAAATAATAATTAATAATAGTTTCGACAAAAATGCAACTTGATTGTTGCAAATAAATATAAATTCTTATTATATCCGCATTATTACCTATCAATTGTAATTATCTAAGCATAAAGCTAAATGGAAATTGGCAATTTCGGTCGATTATATTAAAACCGAATATAATTTCAATATATTGTTGGAGAAATATGAGAGTGATGTATCTACATAAGTGTCACATGGCCCCTTTTTGAACACATTGCACCACCACACGTTTGACAACATTAAAGTTGGCTGAGCTTTTTGGCAGCATCTAGTTTAATGGACACTATCAGTAGACAAGTCGGTCAAAACGTAAACTTAACTTCCTCCATCAAGTGGAAAGCAAGCACCTTCTGCTCTTTCAGCGAACGAACGAATTTTACGCATCTGCTAACAGAATTTAGAATGTAAACTTATCTTGCAGCATGAATTTTAAATTGTTCATGTGTATATTGTTGTTTGTCGAGCTTTTGTGTTGTAATAGGGGGTGCAATTCTACTCCACTCCTTGCCAGCCAGGTATATTATTAAGTTTTCCATGCACTGCTCTATGGAGGGCTGTAAAAGTTTCTAAATTGTTTTGAAATATGCGTGATGGTTGGAACAATTTCGAATATTATGAATAACAAATTTTCTATTCCATTTACAAGTTTCTTTAAACGTTCAAATTTGTCGTCCTATAAAATATAATATCGAATATCAAATAATTTAACAAATGAAATCCGTACAAAATGTTCAATCAAGCAGAAATATATAAAATTAGAAATCATATATTTTAATATTGAATTTCTATTTTACATCAAAGCAATCTGCGATTTAATCAAAGTTTGTTTAAATAGCATGTCATAAATCGCATTTTGCTAAATATCATTGACGTTGTTGCAGCTCTATAATTTTTGACGTGTTGCTACTTCTTTCAAAGCCTATTTGATTGTGAAGCCCTTTTGTAATGAACGAGAGGGGCGCATCTGCAAAATTTCTGTTATTATTATGGGTAAACAAGACGATCAACGATAGACAAACATTGTGTGCAAGCGAATTAAATAACAATTTATCGAATGCATTTCCAACATAATTTTTTATTATTTTCTTTTGTGCAAATGCCGCACACCTTTTTATGCAAACATATTTGCCATGCTCTTTGCTTATTGAACCATTTTTGTTGTCAAGGCGCCATTTTTAAATATTAAGATAATAATGGTCGCATGTTGATAAGGATTCTGTTTCTGTGGTAAAATCCATCATTCAAATCGTAATCCAGATATGTTGTTGTATAGTTTGATCTAGTCGGGGTACAATGGGGGTACATCCTTAAGTGTATTACAAATGACGTGTAATTCCGAATGGTATATTAGTATGAATGATGATTTGAGTATACAATCACATAATCCGCTTGCACACCATGCAAACTCGAAAACGTAATAATTCATAATATTGGACACCAGAAACCGCTCCTCAAAAGACCGTGACGCTTTGGACTTTCTCATACCCCGCACTCGAAACCCACCCCCGTCAGTGATATGTGATCCGATTGCTACATGTACAACTTCATCATCTCAGCGCGCGATCATTCGATAAATCAAAATTCGCCCCCCCCCCTTCCCGTTTGACAAGCTGTTGGGCAACTTGTGCCGCGTGTCAGACCAGACATTTGCCAAATCGTTTTCCAACAAACCGGACCGAATAAATGTATCAATCATTATTTTGACGAATTTCGATTCAAATTTTTTGAGATTTCCAAAATCCACTTTGTATGACAAGGAGGAGCGTTTTAAATTGGCCGCGCCAAATCCGAAACGTGTAATTGGCTGACCCGCCCGGTAACCATGGTTACCCATATGTACCGATTGCAATTGCAGTTTGGGATTTGGCGCGCGGCAAATTTAAACCGCTCCTCCTCATCGTATAAAGAAAGAATTTAATTATAGTGTGTGGTGATATTATTGGCATTAGGGTTTAGTGTTTGGGGACTGGCGTAAAAGAGCATGTTGTCGAGACTGAGAGTGATGAATGCGGGTTGCGATTAGAGAGGATCACAAAATCTGGGGTCATCAAGAAGCACACTACTAGACCCATCATCGCTTTCTCTAATATGGAAGAATGATGCCATAGTAAATGGGTCACATATTAATACCTCTTGCTAACAACAGAACAGAAAGAGAGACGACGAAGATGGTGTTTGAACAATGGAGAGACGAAGGAGGCGGCGGTGGCGCGGTGGCGTCTCTGGCCCCGGCTTGAATAATGCATGGCGCGAGCCAAGTCCAATATTAAATGCCGACAACGCCTGCCAACGTCGTCCTTCGACGTAGTCGTCCTCGCTTTGCTTGGGTGTGCATCATAGTGGAATCTTCAGGCCTTCGGGCCCTTTTGCTGCCACCCCCGCGTTTGTCCGATTGTGATAACGCATTTATATACAAACCACTTGTGAGTGTGTTTACGCTGATATTTACTTTCAATATATATTGCCTCCAACTCCTATTTCGAAGCGACCCTTCCACATAAATAACAAACGACGAATAAGGAATATCACTCATTTTACAAATCACTTTCTGATGGATTTTAACGAGATTCTGATCACTTGTGACTTGGAGGTCGAGTTGAAGGGTCATTAAGTGTCTGTCGATGTTAATTTTTTGGTTGGGGATTGATCACTTGTTGATCACTTTGATGTCAAACGATTTTGGGATATTTCTTGAGGAGCTGATCTTCTGATGTTGAGTTCTCATGAAGTATCTTTTGATTTATTGACCAAAACATGATATTTCGGTTACTCCAACCATACAATCAAAGCAATTAGAAACTATAACAGCAACATATCAAAGGATTTGGAATGTAGCTCAATAATGTGGAACTTTTATTCCATATTGATAATGCAAAAACCGCAGTATCCTTTGTCATAAGATCTCAGCATCATTTCCATATTGAAAAAGTATATATCTGAACATGGAAATATTTGCATGCAAAAATATCATCCCCTTGAGCAATTCAATTCAGTTAAATATTTTTGATGCGCGATCCATAGTAACGCGGGCAAAACATTGGACGCATATTGCTAATTAATTGTGGAAATGAGCAGCACGAATCGTTAATGCTCCAAATATCTTCTTCGCTGTTGAGGAAGAGGATGAAAAAATTTAAAAGCAAAGAATAGAGTCGGAAAGTTTTGTGTGTGTGTATGAGTTTGTTGGATGGAGTGAGTTTCACTGAGCTGTTATCAAGATGAATGAAACACGTCAGTTGTATAAATGCATGGCTTCCAATCAAAGCGTAGGCGTTTCGCAGATGTCGAATCGAACCCAATGTCTGCTCGATTTTTTTCCTCTTTTCGATATAGAGAAAGAAACTTAGTGCAGCAGCAATTTTAGATTTATATTTCTGCTTCATATTCGCAAATCCAACAACGTATTTTTTTTTTTTGCATTTAATCTATAACCGATTTATAAATTGTCAATTTAATTTTTATGCCCATTGAGTTTATTTATACAAAAATCGTACTTACTTACATATAAAAAACAAATCAAGGGTTGCGTTTTCGCGAAAAGCTTTGATGGCTTTATTTGGTCTGTGTGACTGGTGCTGCTTCATGCAGATCAGCTATTATCCCTGAAGCACATCCAACACATGGCAGGTCCCGACTACAATCTTCATCTGTTTGCTTCTGTGATCCGACTTCTTGTTGGTGAGTGTGTGTATGTTCCTTCTTATTATGAATTTTCCCCCGGTGGAAATTTTATTTAAATGAATAAAGCTCATTTGGAGCAGCGCAACGCGTATAACAAGCTTTTGCCGGATTAGTGCGCTAATTTTTTTTTGCCTTTTGTTTCACTTTTTGCTCTTAAAGTAGATAGACAATTTATTTGGCGCATTTAATTGTGATGTGACGTGAAGGCAAAGTTACGATGGCCAATAAGTAATCGGGGCGATATTAAAGTGAAAATATAATATATGGAGGTTGGCAATCTGTTGGTGACATTGCGAAACCACTGAAATATGGCCACCCACTATCTCAATTAAATAAGCGTCCTTACTATTAGCAATAAAAACACAATACGGAAACACATATTTTGAATATATCCGTAATAATCTGTGATTTATGGCCAACAAAAGCGCTCTAATGTTTTGCAATTTTGCGTTCGGGGAGCGTTTTGGTGCAAAGACGAATTGCTGAGTTTATATGCAATGCATTTATTGGAGTCTGGGGTGGAATTACTGAAAAGTTCAATTTAGAATATCAGATGTCATTATAATGAGACTTTGAGATTCGGGACTTCCCCGGGTTTTGTGAACCAGATTTACAGAGCCCTGTAAATATTCGAGTTTCCTTATTTTTTCCATCTCGTCATTTTGATAAAAGAATCTTCTATTAAACTAATTGCCGGAATGATTGATATTTGGTAGTTTGTCGTTATACTCTTGACTTAATTCACTTGTAAAAATTGCATTCAATCACTCATTTGTCAGTTTTATTAGTTCGTGTTGGAGTTGGGTGGCACGTTGTAGGCGGAGGCGGCCGTGGCGGTGGCGGCGGACAGAACAGGAATATTATACTGCCAAAATTCGAATTTATATTCAGCCGGATATTATAGATGCGTTCGGAAATATATAGATGGATAATTTATTCACTACTATAGAATATTGTAATGTCCCTGGTTCGTTTTCTATTATTCTCATCATCGTCATCTAATATTAAGGTGGAGGCGCTGCGATTAAAAGCAATCTGCAGTTTAATCATTTTCTTTATATTCTGTTTCGCATATTCCAGCCGGTAATAAATAATTTAAATATCATAGCAAGGCAACTTTTAACAAAGATCTAGTGCATCTTTTGACAAAAGACGACGAGAATTATGTTTCCCATAAGCAGAATTATTATATTTTATGTCCGCGCGCGTGCAATGGCGCTGGCTCTGCTACATAATTTTTATTTTTATCAAGCAAATATTCTCTCTCATCCTTTGCTTGAACAATATTGTTTCGAAAAGCTCTTAAGCTAAGTCGGCTAATGCATTTAAATATTTCATTTTCATTTCAATGTTTTTTTTATCAAAGTTGAAAGGCATTCATTTAGTTTAATTAACACCTATAGTACACAGCAAAGCATATTCTCAGCTCAGATTTGTGCTGCAAAGCATTAAAACATTTTTCAAAAATATTTTCTATGGAAAATTAGGGATGATTTAAAGTGGTGCTACATATTTTTTAATGGTAAGCAAATTGCTAGATTTGTCACTTTTTTAATTGTTTGCCGTGCATACTTTGTCAACATTTAACTTGCATTAGTGTTTTTTCATTTGTTGGACGACGTAATATTTGTTTATGATTTGAAACAAAAGGAGTGCTATATCAATTTGAGTAACACATTTTTTTAATGGCTTTGAATTAATTGGATCAAAATTAACCAAGCCGGCAGCGCAATCACCTTTAATTCAAATTTAATAACATTGCCAATTATTGTGGACTAACCAAAGTTTTCGTATGGTGCTTTGTTGTGAGATTTGCTTGAACTTAAATGTAAGCTCTGTTCAAAACAGAATTGAGTCTGAAAATAAAATTGGGGCATTATTATGAAAGTAAATAGGGTAAAAAATTGGTATAATAAGCAAAATAGATTACAATTTAATATTCCATCAACATGGCAGAAAATCAACAGACTCATCAATATTGCATTTCTCCGATCGTCAACAAAAAACGATTTAAACATTAATTAAAAAAAAAATCATAATAAAATTGTTGTTATCAATTTTATAGGACGTACAAAACAGCAGTTTGTTGCGCTCGCATTTATATTGATTTAGTTTAATTACTTCTCTCGTAGAGGAAGTATTGTATTCATGAAAAAAAAAATTTCTCCAAATTTCACTTTTTTCTACTTTATTGAATGCGTAGATTACGAAAATCATATTCACTAATTTCCGTCTGTCGGTCTGTCTGTCGGTCTGTCTGTCGGTCTGTCTGTCGGTCTGTCTGTCGGTCTGTCGGTCTGTTCGTTTCTTTAAACCGCTATATTTCGGAATCTACTGACCCGATTAAAGCAAAATTTGCGTCCTTTTTTTCTTCCTGCCCATTGATTAGGTCAAAGAAAAAAAAGTTAGGAAATTCTCAAGGACCTGCGCATTATTGGCCAAAAACATGCCAAAAACAGCAAAATCGGTGCATCCACTTAATCTTCTAAAGTTGCAGACCGATTTTGACCAAATATTGAACATATGTTTCGTGTATACCCCAAGTGGTGAATGCTTTCAAAAAATCTGTAGTTTTTTTAAGGGTTGACTTTTTATTAAGGGTTGAAGGGTCAAAAAGTTGTAAAAATGCATAAGTTGTAACGTGAATACCTGCCAGGAGGAATATTTTATTTGAACCAAATTTGGCATACATATTAGGAATACATTGAAGAAAATGCTAGTAAAAGTTTCATCCCCTAAAAATGAACCCTAGTGGCCTGTTGGGTCTTTAAATTAATTGTTCAAAAATTGGCGGTGTTTTTATTCTTATATGTCAGCATAACTCACCATTTTCCGTCAGTAATTTTATATATTTTCACATATTGAGTGACTAAAAATAATTTACGACCCCAACTACACACCCCCCCCCCCACCCCCAAATATAGGGTTTGAGTTATATGGATCGGATTTTCTTCACATTAGATTTCTACTATACATTTAAAACAGATTTACAAATAATCTAATTAAAAATAATATGCGACCCTTATTTTACAACTTCAACCCTTAACATACCCTTTACAGTCAAAATGCTCAATTTTTTTTCAAATTTGGTAATTTTAACATATTTAACTTATCATTACTTAGTTAATTTAATTGAAATTAGGCTAGACCTACATTTTACAATTGCAACCCCTAATACCCCCCTCATAGTTAGAATTGTCAGATTTATTTAAATTTTAGTATATAAACGAGAGAAGTACTGTGGAATCTCATTTCCAGCGAATTTTTAATTTGCCAACCCGCCCCCAAAGCACACTCACACTCCTTCCTTTTATGTAACAAATAATAATGACATTTACTTTGCTGAGCTGAAACGAATTTAAATGCTCTCCATTTGTAAATAAAGCGACTTTTTGTTCTTCATGCTTTTGTAGAGACTAATTTATCTACTTTGTAAACTATTAGATGTACGAAGGGGCGGCAGGTGCAGCCAAATGCGAACTATAAAATGTATATTGTGGTTTTTCATGCCAAAAAAAGTCGACACTGAAAGGGAGGACTTGGTGCTGCTGCAACATTGTTGTAATCGTCTGTTAATTGATCAGTCAGTGCATGTGCATCATCGATACACAAATGCATCAAGGAAAACGAAGTGATTACCGCTATTTTGCTTTTGTGTTGCAACAAAAACCATTTCAGTTTCCTTAAGTGTGGCCAACACTTAAGAGCAATTCTAAATAAATCTCTTGTAAAGGAAAAGTAGAGTAAAGTCCTTCTTGAACTTAAGATGTGTTCTTCGAGTTCTAAAAGGCTATTTACTTTATGGCATTTGAGCTGGCGGGTGTGTGTGTGCTCTTTTTGTATGGGTAATTGGCCATAATTAATGCGACCGCAAAATAAGCTGCTTGTTATTTTCGTACAAGCTTTCAAATAATTAAGATTTAATTTAACTTCCCGCGCGTGTTTTAAATTTGAATTGCGCGCGGTTGAAGTCGGCGGAAATTAAAGATGGCGACAATTAGACATTTGGGTGGATGCGCTGCGGTAGCAAAACAAACTAAATTGATGATGACAAATTATGCAGAATCAATGTTTACCACTAGAAAATCTAATTAGATTGCAAGTAATAATTGAATAAAGAGGTGAATGCGCCCGTAGAAAACCAGCATTCAATATCAAGCAAAAATAAACAGCAATTTATAGCCGCATAAACAAAATTCCATTAAATACATTCATATCTTTGTGGGGGCCACTTTGATACAACAAAGGGAAGTAAAGCAGTGGCATTTTTAGTGCACTTTGTATTATTTGGCTCTCTTGCATCAAATAAAATATAGACGAAAGTTTTTCGGGGGCGCACTCACTCTTGCATTAAAACTGCAACTATGGAAATATTTTAAACTGAATGCAATTTCGTGAAATAAAACCTGAATGCATTTTGTGTTAAGGCATTGATTATTCATAAAATTTGTCGACGTTTTCTTGTTATTCAAATTTTCTTTGTAAACTATATCGAATTGTTTTGCGCTTTTTTCCGGCGTCCGCTTTTGATGTGTAATAACTTTTTGTTTGGTTTAAATTCAAAATTAATTGGAGAACTTTGTTCAATATATTACAATTATCGCATAGTTTCGAGAGAGGGTGGTTGGCAGTATAAAACATTAATTTATTCATCCTATAATATTTTATTAAATTGAGAAAAATGAAAAAGCTGAGAAAAATTGGATTGGCTGAGAAGCTTATCGTGTGTGTATTTTTTCATGAGCTCATTTTTCACTCTCAATTTTGGCCTCCAGATTAAAAACTGTATCACATACGTAGTATAGAATAATAAATGCATTTTGGGATGTGATTCGCATAAAGCATGGCTCTTCTCTATACTTTGGATTTTGTCGCCTCTTTCCCTGAATTTATATTAATACGCTCTTTTTCCATAAGCCGTCTCATTTTCAGGCACATTGTGAACGTTTCATTCGGAATGCATTGCATTTAAATTGAATGCACAAAAAACGAAAATATTATTAATTTACTATGGCTTTATTAAATTTGTTTATTTAATTATACAAAGTTGATTGAATTATTAACAAATAATTAATAACAAACAAAAATATAAAATATATCAATAGTCGTGAATGCGGAATGAATGCGCCCTCTAGTTGAACAAATGTACACCAAGTAAAGCTTTCAATTTTAGCCACCATTTCAGGCGTTTTTAGCCACGAGATGGCGCGCCTGCCCTGAATTTTCAGGGCGTGGTGCTTTTCTTTGAATGGACAAACAGTGCATCGATTTGCCTGGTTGGAATTTCAAAATCCCCTCAATAAAAGTTTGAGTAGGAATTACAGAGGGCGCAATCCGCCCTCCTCGTCACGTACAAACTTGCGAGAGCATTCCACAGATCGCGCCAATAGGATTCTTTACATTCATTTGAATTTTCCCATGTGCATTCTTTTGTAGACTTATTTTTTTCGCTTGGTTTATTTGCGGGGTGTCCTTTTGAATGCCAAATGAGAGACAGGGTTGCGAAAGTTTGCTAATTTCTAACTTTTAGGCCTTTGTTGTAACAATAACAACTTTCTAATTAATATTTTCTAATTAAGATGTTTTGGTAATTTGATGTAGTTTATGGATTATGATTATTGATTTTGAAAAAGCAATCAAGTTTAATTATTTTCGATATAGTAAAATGAAAAACAATTTATATTTTAATTTCCAATTGGGTTGTATCTGAAATTAGAATCAACAAACATCAAAACATAGTGTTTTAAATGGCAAGTCCAATGTGTGCACAAATTGCTCACGATATCATAAAGTAATTTAATATTTAACAAAGGGATTAATATGCAATAGTATAATAGGGTGTGTTTGATCGATTACCAGTAGTACGCATTGTTTCTATTTTCAAAACTAAATACTTTTGCGTTTTGGAATGACCAATTAACAGTGCTGCTATAATCAAGAAATTCCTAATTATATTATACAGGTGTCTAAAGTAATTTAATATTAAACAAAAGGTTCGTTGTGCTAGTGGCACATTAATTTGCAATAAATTACACAATGCATAATAAACACGAACAACGTACTATTATTGCAATATCGTGTGCGCCCTTAACAATAATTTTTCGCGGGAAAAAAGGCAGCCATTCAAAAATGAACGATTTTTTAATCCGACTTTTGTTTGGAGTAAATCAGGCTTTGTTCAAAAATTCGGCAATAAAATGTTACTTTTATCGAAACAAAACTTGCAATTTTACAAGTGCAATAAAATGTTACCAACTTGCTCCTACATACATTCATCGACACTCGTAAAACTCGCTAGCACCCTCCATCAAGCAATAATAATAAACTATAGGCTTTGCAAAAAGTCACATAAACCTGCAGCAAATTCAAATTATTATATTTTTGGCGGTGGCGCCATCAGTGACTGAAACTTGAGACACATTTTTGGTGAAGGAATTCTTTGAAATTGGAATATGTTTTCGGCAAAACAGAATGCTTTGATAATGTGATATTATGTTTGCCGGGGGCGGCGAAAATTTATCTAAAAAACAAGAAACAATTGTTTGCTCTGATGTCAGTTTGAAGCAACGGTCCGTTCGGATCTCCCAATTGGATATAGTTTTGTAGGAATCGTCGTCCCTTTTAGAGGGCTTGCAGCACAGCATCCCAATCTACACACAGCAACCGCAACGTTTACCACAAAACCCACAGTTCTATCAACACAATATTGTTTGCGATTATGTAAACGCAAATAAACCGGGGCCCTAACTAGACGGGCAACTTCATTGAACATCGGGTTTGATGATTGTGTATCTCTAAATGCCACACTCGGCAAACAGAAATTTATTTTCGGCCGATTAGTTGGCACATAAAAGAGATTTTTAATTAAATTTTCATGTGGCATGGTGCACAGGTTGAAAATCGTGCCGCTAATGAATTTCCACTTTATTATTTTATGCGGGCATCAAGTGAAAATTATGTTTTATCGCAACGTATAAAAGAAGCATTGAATTTTTATGCCGCGATATTTTGGTGGAGGCGCCTCGAGGAATCGTGTTCAAGTTGCTTATTGCCTTATTGTCGGTCATATCTCAAACATCAAGCTATTGTTAGTTATGGAGAGCAGGTGTGCAAAGCAGAGATCAATAATAATATTTCCTGACGATTTTATGAATATCGCAATATGATTATTATGGGACACAAAAATGTGTTGGATAATACTAAGTGGAAATCCAAACTGAAAATCACCTCGTATAGAAAACTGTTCGTTCAAGAATCATAACTCACCAAAACGCCGACGTTGTTTTCTTCCTGGCACCTTGAAAGTTCTCGCGAAAGAGAAAAATCGGTGATGTTTTGTTGTTTTTCTCCGGCTACAAGTTCCAGTCTCAAGAAATACTATTTAAATAACTCCCTAGTGGCTTAATTTTTTTGGCGAGTGGCATTCTAAATCACTGTCTCCGATCCTTGGTGATTTCTAAACACGATCGACCGCCCGCCGAAGCAAATAGAAAAAGTGAAGAGTTGTGTGAAGCCTGGACGTTCGATCATTTACATAAAACTTTTGCTTTTTTCGTAAACAAGATAATATTTTGTGCGGGTGTCAATGGTTTTGTGATTTGTGTGGTTTTTTCATCGCCAGCTCGCTCGTTACTTTAATCCGGATGTAATATAGAAGTCGATGATGATGATGATGTTCAATCAATTTTCGAGGTGCTTAATACAATAAGGACGTTGTCGTCATCGTCTGTCGTTGACGTCGCCGTGAAATGGATCTCGTCGCCGAAAGTGGATCCGGTTGCGGAGAGTCCTGTTGAGTGACAGGATCACGACTTTGTAACTCTATCGACACATATTGTCTTTGACCTTTTGCACGAACCATATTTTTTCAATATAGCCGCTGTAATTTATGGCATCGGGCACATTTGCTGGATTTTCCGGCTGTATGGACGTGTTGTCTTTTTGGGTAGACGCCATCCGCATGTTTTTGTTTGAGAGGGGGGCCAGATCGATTCGAAATGATTTAGATTGATGGCTGGCTGTTTTTGGGGAATATTAAATTGAAGCTGTTAATCGGATTTCGAAGATTGTTTATCGCCAGAGTAATCTGTGCCAGACAATAAACAAGACTGATGTAGTTGGAGCTGATATGCAAAACAAGCTTTGTGTGTCTGTCGTGTAATAGTGCAGAGGGAACCTAATAAACTAAGGATCGCAGCATATCCCGGCAAATTATGATTAAGGAAAGGACTCCTGCTGCTAGACACTCTAAATTGTGTTATTAGCTAAAGCTCTTAGGATATTTCACTTTATAAATGCACATCTTTGTTTTTATTATTGATTGCAGTTTCGCAAGCTCAAATCGCTTTCATAAATTTTCATTTCGATAAACAAAACTTTTGTTTACTCACCGGTTTTCTATCAAATATTGCCACAACCATTTAATCAAAATCTACTGAAATATTGCAGCCAGTCGAACGCATTAATCTGAATCTACGACAACACAGTTTTATCGTTTTTCGTTCTACCATAAATCGTTAGAATTAAATTCAGATTTCGATATAATTCAAACTACGCGCGCTTGCAGGAAATTTGAATGGCGCGCGCCCTCGGAAGAAAGACGAAGTAAAATAGTAAAAGTAAAGATGGCGACGATTTGAGTTTAAAGTTGACTTGTTTATTATTGTGATTGGCAAATATGCTTATTGTGAGTGAAAAATTAAACTATTGTGCCCCCAAAAGACTACAATTGCCTTTGAATGTATGTGGGAAATTGAGCTACAAGTAGAGGTAACATTTTATTTACGTTCATTTAAAAGTATCGCGCAAAAAATATCGGATGTAATCGCAGCATATACAAATTGCACTTTAATGTGTCCTCTCGCTGTTATTGCAAAATTAAATTGAAATTAACCCTGTTGTGAATGTATTTGAAAACAAAATTAAACTGCATGAGCTTAACAATGTGACGACCTGCAGCAGTAACAACAACAAATTGATTTAATATCGAATATTGAAACAATATTATGCAGTGTCCATTGTGTGTCGTTTTCGTAAAAAATCTAATTTGTCTATTAATATTAAATGAATAATGCGATTTGGGCGGGAGTGGTTGCGCAGGTCCTGATCCTGAAAACTCCGGGTATAGTTACCGGCAGGACTTGGCAGTTGGATGCATGCTCCGAAGCGTGTGTTAACCGATGCTACCGGAAGTACAAGCGATGTGAGTGATCGTAGTGTGTGATGGTTGACCCATTAAAGGTCTTTTGGGTGTTAACCAACAGCACTTATTTGGGTAACTTGTTTTTTGCAAAACTATTTTTAATTAATTATGATCAATCAGCCTCGGGGGGAATTAGTAAATGCGCCGCACCGCCCGCTCGCAAGAAAAATGTTATACATACCTACGCCACGTATATTATTTATAAATGTAGCTTTGTTGATTCAACGAAATTGCAAAGTTCTAACGAAAACAAAGAGCTTTTGTGCGATTTTTCTACGGGATGAAAAATATAAAAGTAACTTGCGCCTAAATAAATAACAATTTAGATGGAATTTTATGGTTAATAATTGACTAGAATTTTTATGTATTACGGTTCTTTAAATGCAGACGCAAATAAAGTTACATTTTGGTAAACTTTCAAACAAAATCCGACCCGTTTCGGTGTAAATGTATTGTTCGCTAAATTTGTTAGGGAAAAATAAAATTTCGATGAGTTCGAAACACAATAAGCACCCTTCAATTCCGAATTTAACTGGCAATTGCGTTTTGAAATTGTTAAATTTTGGGACGGTTCAATGCGATATTGGTTTCGGATATAAGCATTGTTTGAATTTCTCTATGACTATGACGGGTGTTGATGATGCCATTATTAATTCAATTACTTCTATTAATGATGTTATTATTCAATTAGTCGGAATTGTTGGGTAGTCGGAGATTTTTGCAGTTTAGCGCCTAGTTTAAACTGATTTCGCTTCATTAGAAGTGCTTTGAAAATTAGCGTGACGATTTGTTTGTCATTTAAAAAGCACATTTTGAGCTTTGAGGAAAGCTTTCCTTGAGCAACCCACGTATGGGGGCCAACTACTAATGGTTTCCGTGACTTGGATGCCTTATGGTCACAAAAAGTCACCCTCGATTTTTATTTCCATCACAACAAACATTTCACTCAATATTTTATCATACGACTCCTCTAAAACAATAAATGTGAGGCTGATTTATGCGGCTGTTATTTGTATTGTCTCTTGTTTATGTTGCAAACGCTAAAAAGTGGATGCAATAACAATAAATTGTATCATTAATTTTCGAGTTGATTTTTCAAAAAGGCACACGGCAATGATTGAAATTTCACTTCGCATTTCTAAATTCAGGAACGTGATGCCGTTAATCATAGTCGGAAGTGACATAGTGTTTTATTTGCACTGTTTTATGCAACATTGTTGAAATTCACTTTTCGAGCGACAAATAAATTCGCAAAACATTTAGTAAAACGTCTAGAAAAAAATTGAATTAAGTAAATACGAGCAATTCGATTATAATGAGCTAAACTTTATGAAATGTATACTTTTGATTAGTCAAAAGATTTTTGTCCTTTGACTGGCAATTCAGTTAAATGGTTCAATATTTTTCTTGTAAACTAATTCCGCTAAGAGTTTGTCAATTTTATTGGGATGGTCTATATTTGAATAAATTCGAGATGAATGACGAAAACGACAAAATGCTGCTATGCGAAAGATAAAACGGTCGCTGATAAATCTTTTGATTTATCACTTGCTTCTTTCAGCGATTTGTCTAGGACTTTATAGAGTTTAGGATAAATTTTTTTGAGAAATATGTGCATTTAAATATATTATTCGGGTAGCAACAAATCGGACGTATATTTTCTTGGACGAGGGAAAAAAGTTCGCAAAAGTGCAGATGCATTTGACATGAAATGTTTTGAAGGAAAGCGTCGCTTTTATTTGTCCCTTTTGGAATTGTTTTCAAGAGTATTAGATGACCCATTAAAATCGTCGTGTCGTTTTTGCCTATTTTTATGTATATTTGCAGACTGAAAGCATAAATAATTGACCATACCGAAATCGAATACATTTTTTCGCTTTTCTTGTCGTTTTGTGCTTGCGCTTTCAAAGAAAATGTACTTTTCACTTAACGTTTTCCTTTGACTATCCCTGCACTTGACGTGTACAATATTGTCACTGGGGATTTTTCTATAGTCTAGATCGATTTGTTTTCCTTTTTGATCATAGCACTTTTAATTGCTCAAATATTTAGATCGCTTTTTTCCTAATCAGTCTATCTGACGAAAAACCATTAACATATTCATGTTGGTTCCGACATTTTTTGCCACTTTTCGCACAAAAATGATGGGAAAAATATCCCTTGGAACATAAATAGAATTTCACTTTGAAGGGAAAAATTGGATGTAAATTAAACTGAAGCGGCTTCGAAAAAAGCTTAGTGTATGTATGTGAAGGATGATCGAAAGAGTCCTGATCAAATCTTGTAGAATAAATGGCTCTGAAATAAATAATAAGCAGTCGGGCTGGAATCTAACGAAATTACGTTGGCATATATAAAGTATGTTTATTAAAAGTACGTTGGATTGGGAAAATTGGAAGAAAAGTTGCTCATTTCCCAGCGTTAACTTGATATTTTGACAAATTGTGATTGATAATGCAAATACGTTATTCTTTTTGTCGGGGATGAGGAAAATTCCATTTTTCTTTACGAAATTTATATAATAAATTTAATTTGTGATCTTCAACGCAATAAGGTTTAATGTGATGATATTTATTTGT
This sequence comes from Cryptophagus acutangulus, assembly GCA_963556235.1. Classification (NCBI taxonomy): domain Eukaryota; kingdom Metazoa; phylum Arthropoda; class Insecta; order Coleoptera; family Cryptophagidae; genus Cryptophagus; species Cryptophagus acutangulus. The sequence continues at coordinate 6,273,349 of OY744569.1, forward strand.
GTAATTTAAAATATAAATAGGAATTTTTACGTCTGAAAATGATGTAAACTGATGATTATCAATTTTTCTTAAAGAAAACAGTCATTTGTTGGCTTTCCAAAACACTAGCTCGGATTATTTCAAAAGCGAAAAAATGTTATCGGTGTTTTCAGCTAAATTTAACAACAAGAATTTTACAAATTGACTGCATTTTGAAAAAATGCCTTTGCTGCGATATTCTTTAATTAGTGCAAACATTTTAATTATTTTATGTTAGATATTAACCAATTTAAATGCGTTTACAACTGTTGCATAATTTATGTTAATTAATTAGCGTGCAACTAATTGAATTTATCTACGGTCCGAATTCAATCATTTTATAATTAAAGTAATTACTCACACAATAAACGCAATACGTATTAAAAAATATGCCTGAAAACCGAAACGTTTCAGTAATAATTAAAAAAAGAAATAATGGATTGATTGTAATGATTTTTTTTGTGATTTAGCTGTTCTCTTTCATCTGCATGATTTCGAATTAAAATTAATGAATCATTTCATAGAGAATCTCTTTTCCGGCGAAAATCGAAACTTGCATACATCGAATGCAAAATGTGAAATTACAAATATTATTATGGAATTGGAATGTGTTTACTGAAAAGTTGAAACGAAATTTATTGCATTGTGCTGTGATACTAAAACAATTTAATATAATTTCAATTTTTCTGCTGCTTTTAAAAGCTTTTCGTCTTCGTACAACGAAACTAAAAGACAGACGACGGCGACCATTTTAATGAATTTTTTAAATTGGAAATTTTTAAAAGCAAAAACCACTTAGATGCATTTATAAACAATTCATTTGATGTTAAGCTGAATATTGCCATTCAATCCCTCTTTGTATAGAGGAACGACAAACATCTTGTAATGTGATTAGCAGCGCGAGTGAAAAAGTTTGGCCTGAAATTCAAGTGTTGGACAATTTTCCAAGCTTGTTGAGAACAATGGAATTTGATTAAGTGGAAATTCATTTAAAAGCATTTCCTAATAGATTGATTGAGATTATTGGCGACAAAAAACAAATACGTTTAACGCAGTTTGAATTGCGAACGCCTTTAATATTTTGAAAATTCGGGGATTCCCCGATGTTGCTTCATCATTAATTTATTAAGATTGATAGAGTTTGCGCTGTAATTTTTTGCCGTGATAAGAAAATGTCAAAACTTAATGGCTTTTACGCGACAATATACAATGACAATTATTTTCAAATAACTAATGGATGAAATGGCTATACCATAAATATTAAAGCCGAGCTCTTTAGATTTTTCCCTATAAAAGTAAATTTCACTTTATGATCGTAATATGTTTAAACTGCAATCGCTTTGTCTAAGAATCGAATGGGGTTTGCGAGGTAATTTGATTTCATATCTGGTTTATTGATTGTTGCTGCTATTTTACAAGCAATAAACTGAAAACAAATCGAATTAAAGCGGTATCGAGTTAATTGCAGCGAAACTTTTCCGGGTCGAGCTTTTAATGAATTTCCTCTACTTTCGTTGCCAATATTGCCCGCGTTCAATTAACAATTTTTTTTTAAGCGGCCCGCTTTAGACATATTGTAATTGAATGAGAGCAAAAAAATATTTATGCAAATAGACGCTCGAATTAAACTGCAATCAACAAATGTTCGTTCGAGACTTTGGGGAGCTTTTCTTCTGCCAAATGAACCAATTTGGATCGTATTCATACGGGGACGATAGTTTTCTTTGGAAAGCTCTCGAGATTAAGATTAACGAAGCCGGGATTAATTACCACACCGAAATTATCTTTCTCACTAAAATCGAATTAGTTTTCAATTAGGGCCCAATAATCGCATATAGATTCACACGTCGCTAATTAAACGCGTTGCACAACTTAATCCCGTAATTTAAAATTTTATTGGTGCACAAGTTTGGTCAAAGTTTGCTAAACAAAGAGAGCGACGACCCAAAAAAAATAAAATAAAACCATTTGTTGAGTAAATACTTGAAGAAAAACTTTCACTGCAGCACGTTGTTGCTGAAGCTGAAAGTTTTCGGACGCAACAATAACTACACAAAAAAAAACCGTGTTAATTAATGCCTTAATAAGCGTACAAATTTTGCTGATCTATTTTTCTTAATTTGCAAAAGAGGTTTTCTTTAATTTTTGCGGGGTGCTAATCTTTTTCGGTGATGGCACGACCATTAACATGTAATTGGATTTGAGGTTTATGATAATTTTACGCAAATGCAAATTTAAATTTTAAATAAGCTACTGGCGGTGGTTGTGTTGTTAATAAAGAAAAATCCATGTTGAACAATGTTTCGTCGGGGGCCAAAAAAGCGCACACAAGATTTCCCTCGTGCCAAATCAACGAAAACTCGATTAAGACTTTGTTCTAAAGGTTTCAATACTTGGTGAAACGCGACTAATAATTAGCATTAATGCGAACGAGGCGAGGGGGTGGTGCGCTTTTGCTTTAACCCCTTTAATATATTAATTACAAGTCTGAAACTTTCCATTCAGAATGCGAACCGTATTTTTATGATTGCTTTTCAATTAAATGTTTTGCAAAAGTAAAAATCTGCTACTAGTAACTAGTTATTTGCATTTCCTTTATTAATTAACTTGTCGACGGCAGCGGAGGCGGCGAGGTAATTAAAACAGTTGCACTCTTTGAACCCATTTGGTACCTCGTAGTACGTAAAATATAACTTAAAATGTAAACTGTTGTGTCGAAAATGGGTGAAAAGCAAACAAAATTCACAGCCCACTTTTCTCGAACATGGAAATTACTATCAAACATAACGGTTGTAATAATAGTGCGATATTTTGTCAAATAATTAACCATTAAATGCGAGCATTGACGCTTTCAATTAGCCATTGTAACTGCTAAAGCCAACTTTGAGCTTTTGTGACGTAGCTTTCTTGGTTCTATTGCAGGAGCTTTTTAAATTTGCCGCGCCAAATCCCAACCGGTAAATTGGTGCGTAACCATGGATACGGAACTTGCAACTCCGTAACTATGGCAACGCACCGCTTTAACCAATTACAAGGTTGGGATTTGACGCGGCAAATTTAAAAACTCTATTTTAAAATCAAAAACTAATAACTTTTGAGTTTATGCACAACAACAACGTATAAACTAAGACGTGTAATTGATACTAGTGTTCATTAATCCTTTAAAGTCTTGAAAGGAAACCTCCTGAGCTTAGTTTGTATTGATTATAAGGGAGGCTTTAATGCGTATGTCTATAAACTTAATCATAAAGCTTAGAGCCCGAAGGATTGGTTTACACTAGGATGTAATAGAATCGAGTATAGCAGATCAAATTATACAATTTCTTGGATGGTTTAGTAAGAAAAACAGTTTCCATCCACAATTAGAGAACTAGTGATGCTCGATATATATAGTTCGGAAAAGCGCATAATTTATTGAAAACAAAAACAAAACGTCGTGTAGAGTTTTGATACATTACTACACGCTATGGTTGTAATATAAATTGCATGTTATCCCAAAGTTGCTATTAGTAGGGAAATATCCACACAATTAAGCACATTCCATATTGATTTTAACCTTGCAACTTGCTAATCCCTTTTCGTAGCGCATATACGAGTAATAATAATATTAACTTTTGCTAATTGATGATGGAGTCGCATTTTAATTTAATGTCGCGAACCTGTTGATTTCCATCTGGAGTTTGAACAAACAGTGAAAACTTCGTATCAATATGATGATGTTGCATGTTTGCTCTTTTCCTCTTAAATATACAAACTAAGACCGACTTTGGCGAGAGATTAAAGTCAACAAGATGGCTTGGCTTTGCCGAAATCTGGCCTAGCCAACTATAAAGCTCGAGTTTCCACTAAAATTGTTCATTTGTAACCAAGGATTAGGTTTCCGAAATAGAAACTTTGAACAAATATGATGATTTTGATTAGAGATTAGAAATTGGAAGGCAGCGCGCGTGTTTCCGATTTTTGAATTTCGAAATAGACACGCGCTAATTCTCTCTCCCGGCCAAATTAAACTCTTGTACGCGATACGGATTTCGGTTTGGAAATTTATACATGCACGTTTTCCTTTTCCAGGATTAACGTTAAACTATGTTCGCGTACCTTTTGCAAAACTATTTTAACGACATGTGTTAGTGCGAATTAGAATTTAAATTCAGTGCATTTTTCATTCCGGCGCCCGCTAATGTAAAAGTAATAATCAACTGTCACACTAGATGAATAATCATTCGCAATGCATGACATAATAATATAAAAGTTCATAAAAATCTGGCGAAATCCAGAAAGTTTTGCGTCTCGAAGAATTTTCTATGCAACATCAAAAATTGTCAGCAATAAAAACGACAGCGATAATTTGACACGTGAAAAGTAAAATACAAGTTTATTATATATTTCGCAAAGCCAATTCGAAAAGTTTGCTTCAAACGGTCGCTTTTCATTTTCTTTACTATTCAAAATGTTATTATTTTGCAAAAACCTTTGGGGACGTTGACCACTAGCGCCCCCGTTAAGATTTCTCATTTAAGTTTGCATGAATATTAATGGCGCTCTTAAAAAACTTTTAGCCTGCCAACTAATAAATTATGTATCGAACATCCAAAACGGTTTTCTTCCATTTTAATGCACAAAGCTCGTTGAATTTTTCACACCAATTCAATCCCATTTATATAGAAATATCGCATTCGTATAGAACTTGTCCCCGGTTTACCATATTTCAAAAATTTATGAGAAAAAATTGAACTCTGCTAAAGACAAAAGGGCCATACTTTATATTATCGAGAGAACAGTAGCCATATTGAACTGCCAAGTGAAGTGTGAATAATAAATACAATCTCTATTGTGAGAAACACACACGCACCTCTTCGCGAAGGGTTGGGGTTAATTTATGTGCGTGGTTGTCAAAATTGAAATATATTGCGCTAGACGATTTATAACAGAACAATTAAGTGGAGAAGAATTCTTGAGCGGCGTAGATGCGCGCTAATTAGTCAAAGGGTAATTTGTTGGCTGCACCGCCGCATTTTGTGTCAAAATTCGAAAAAGCGGCCGTGGAGATTAATTTTGTTAATCTGCGTTTAGTTAATGTAGAAATGCACTTGAATTCGTGAATGTAAAAATGCTTGTTGAACCATTATGGGATCCTTGTGCGAATATGAATATGCATTAATCTTATGGAGCACCGCACTTTTTATCGTATTTTACAAAGCGATCCATCATTTATTTATTCGTCAAAATTGCGCTTGCTTATCAAACATTCATAAAATAAACGGTTTGTAATCGGATTGTTCAAGTCAATCTTTTGGTTTTTAATTAAAATTTCAATGGCATTGATTGGTTTGTGATAAAATGCACAATTTTGATTAAATTATAGTTTTCTTTATAGGAAATTCTGTGCTGAAAGAAAGTTTCCGTATAGATAAAAGTTTGCGAAAACTAAAATATTAATTTTCTATTTCTCTTCGTTTTTAATAAGGTCCTTTGTTATTTAATTATGTAAGAGCACACAGGACGCAAAAAAATCGCAACTAAGTTTATATAATTAGCGAACGCCTGGATTAGTTTGCGTTAAATTAACCTAATTAGAATATTTCATGTATATTTTAAATATGCGACATTTAATTAATTAATTAATTAAAAATAGTTACGTCGCGCACTCTTCTCGCATACGGAATTTAAATAAATGCACTTTGTGCTTGATAATATCTACTACGATTCGTTTTCGTAATGTCGCGAGAGGAGATATTGCGATTTGCAAAAAGATACGACACAATAGCACCACCACGTTTCTACATTATTAATTACACAATTTTTCAGGTTTTTGTGTAAATAACGCAACACATGCACACGTAGTACAAGAGAGAGCTTCTATACAATAATTCAACAAAAAGCTTTAAAATTTAGAGCAAACTAGTGGAAGTGCATTAGCAAAAACAATACACACACACTACGAAAAATTATGTTGCTTGTATGTTCAGATTTACAATGAGCACAATATACTACGACTTAATTGAAAATTCTCGAAGATTTATGTTACAAATTTAATACTTGTTACTTGAATGGCCGCGCTTGATTCAAGTTCAGCGCTTGCTAGCGCTCGATATTTTATACATTTTTAACACCCTGTGAAGTGTTTTGAATTGCAATGAGCCACACTTTTTACGACTGACTGTTAATTGAAAACGCTAAGATTTATCTCTTTGAATTTAAATGCTATTTTATGTTTATAATTCCGAATGGTGCGGAATAAATTTGAATTGTTTAAACCGACCAATAATAATATTGATTCTCATTTATTTCAGTGACCAAATTCATTCGTATTGGAATCGCCGACAAGAATGATAATCCGCCATATTTTGACAAGGCCCTCTACGAGGCGGAAGTCGACGAAAATGAAGACATTCAACACACCGTTCTTACTGTCACCGCCAAAGATCACGATGAATGTAAGTCGCTTTTATCTGCTTTATATAATGTTAAATATTTATATTTCGTACCAAGTTTCGAAAGTTTCGGGTCTCGTATGTATGTATGATGATGAAAAGCTCCGCATTTTAAATCAAAAGGGAGCGCTCAAGACAAATACGAAACGGTTCGAGTGGACTTTTGTTAATGAGCTGGCTCTCTTTTATTTCAATTCGTATTTATTTCGCTAGTAGTTCGATAGCTGTATTGATAATTTAAGTAGCATTTTCCGTTAGGTAAACAAAAGAGAGTTATGATTGCTTTTCAGCTCTATTTTAATGGAGCTGTTATTAAAAAAGCTCGCGAATAGTAGAAAAATAGCAGTTTACTAGAACAAACCCGAAACTTTGCTTTGCAATATCAACAGTATCATAAAAATTGAATTTATTTATTAATATAATGCGTGGAAAAGGAGATAAATAATTAAATTTCATTGTAAGAAAACACAATAAGTTTCAGGAAAATTGTTTTCGAAAGTTTCAATTCCACTCTTCGACTCTTTTCACTTGTATATTGTTTTCGGTTCATTTGAAATGTGCGGTGTTGAACTTTTACTTTGTGTGCAAAACGCAATTTATATATAAAATAAGTCTAATCTTTTTCTTAAAAACATTTTACGACCCACTTTTAAGATTAATATTGTTTTGAAAGAACGTCGCGCGCGACCCGACGAGAAAAACAATCGCTACGACGACTTTTCCGTCTCTTATTTCCCGAACTGAAAATTTGCAATTTTAATTGAAACAAGTTGAAATTAATATTTCTGCTTGCAGTATTTTTAATAACAACCGTGTAATTAAATTAGCGCATCAAGTACGCTTGAGTCTTGGTTATGAAACACCTCATCAAAAGTCCTGTTTTGATGAGATTTTCGACAATGGATCAAATTTCATTAACATTTAATCTCTTGTTTTGTCCTAATGAAAGCTTAAATATGGCGGAAAAATCAATGATCACGTTGCAGCAGCAGGTTAATTAGGGATGTTATTCAAACACCTCATCAAATCGGATCACCACTAATTGCATTTATTTCGAAATAGCGAAACGCATCTTGCCTTCCGGATCGTTGCAATCATAGCTTATATTCAAAACGAAAGGATAAACGTAGGACCCTCCTGGTCCTTCCAGCAGCACCAGGAAGGCCTCGTATATACATCCGACAGTCCTGATTTATGCTTCGGTGAAGCAGGGTCGAATCGATAGACCTAATAATGCTCTAGTTTTATTGCTTCCACCGGTCTTGGTCTCCCATAACTTTTCAGCTCACACGCATTGCTTTATTTGTGTCTTCTTTATAAGCCCCCTATGGTACGACGCTGGCTCCTTTTCCAGCTCTTGCCAATTGAATCCGTCCAGAGTGACCAGAGGAGTTTTCTGGACACCAATTTAAAGCCTCCAGCAGTTTTATTGTCTTCTTACTTATACCTACAATAAGAGTTTTACCTGCAAAATTTATTATGCTCCTTGGTGCTGATCTAATAAGGATTTGAGGGTTTGATTTTACAGTCGGTAATAAAAGTTTATTGCCGGGGATTTTCAGCAAAACGCCCTTGATTTCTTTTTGAGGATTTTAAAACCCCTTTAGAATTATTTTTTAATTTGAAAAAATGTCTAGGTGTGTCGAGGTTCGAACCCTAGATGCCCCTAGCTAATAGCCTGCGGCCGAGTACTTTCCCGCTTGGCTAATGCCCTCCCCGGCTTTTAACTGCACATATTATTAATTTGAGTAATTGTTTAATTATAGTACTTTTACGGGAAAAGACTCCTTTTTGCATTTAGTCATAATTACCTTGAAAGTGGAATGCAAAGCAGCATTATAATATAATATCATAAAAATGACAATTCTAAAGCAGGTCGTGATTTATTCAGTCATTTGATAAGCTTTAGCCCGAAATTTAGACGGCAATTTGGCTAACTTAGCACATTGATGTAATTACTTACACCGCACCGTGTTCGAGCTTATGCAATGATAATATTACAAAAGTGTTTCCAAGCGTCAACCGCCACCCGATTCCCGAAAGTTTAGTTTCAGTTATGTGCACACTATTAAATTATTTATTCCAATCAACAGTCATTATGTGCATTGCGTATTCAATCATCGCATATAAGAAAAATCAATATCCGTCTGTGAATTGCACGATGATGATGATGATTTGAGTTGCAAAACTTAAATCAGCACATGCACACAACACAACACCACCCCGATTAAATGCAATAATTAATTTACAAGACCAGTTTTGGCGGCTACTAATTAAGTTTGAATAATGCACTTTCATCTATCTCAGAAAATAAATATGGCCGGGGTGGGCTGAGTTATGTGAGTGTGTCTCTGATGGTAAAAATGGGGCCAAAGCCACGAAATGACGCATAATTAATGTCAGCTACACCACCGAAAGTGGTGGTGATGGTGGTGGTGCAAGTCGCTTTCATCCCTCTCTCTCTCTCGATCTCACTAGCATCTATTTATATAACAAAGACTTTTCCAAGTTTCCAAGCAATTAAGTTGGCCGCCAACTTGGGCCCCATATATTACACTGAAATATGTAAAAACAAATACGAATTAAATATTATGTGGATGGCAAAGTTTCGTTTCATCTTAAATGCGCTGCTGCGAGATTTCATTTGAACGCAGGAAGTGCAAAGCGAAATGTAAATAAATAGTTTGCGTAATTAAAAAGTTAAGGCCGACAATTGCACATTATGCAATCAACAACAACGACGACGACGATGGCGAAGAAAGAGCGTTCATTTCGTAATAATAATTAATAAAAAGTTCTTGCAAAGCAAAGTTTCGGGGCTAGTTTACATTGTAAAATATTATTTAATGGCTAAAAGTTGTGCGAAATTGCGCACCGCGGGCCCTTACAAAACTACAACTTTCTTTCACTATGTTGACGAAATTAAATTTAACGTTTTTTGTTTGTTTGTTTATAAATTCAATTGCCGCCACTTGGAACAATAATTTAATAATTAATTCGATTAAAAGAGACGCCGCCGCCGTAGCCGCCCCATTGGGACGTAGTAGAGCATGAACTTGTTTGTTTATGAATTATGAATTTAATTATTATGTAGATGAGAGCAATAGTTTTGAAGGAAAATTCACGAGAACCGGCCTAAATTATCTGGGCATCATCGTGCTCATTATTCCAAAATTAATGACCAGAAAACTTCGGACTGAATCTGATTAATGTGCTGCGTTGTCTCGTTGATTTTGTGGGCAGAACGATGTTTTCTTTTAATATGCGAGAAGCAAATAGTAAAAAATCACTTTATGTGCTCGTGCTGCTTCTTTGTTGATTTAGGTTCGCGTTCAGGTTATAATCGTATTGTTGTTGTAAGTCACAACAGTTATTATATATAGTGTTGTTGACACAATAAAGCTGCAAAACTGTCGTTACCAAACGAAAATATTGTCGGGAAATGTGTCAAAACTGAGATAGGGCAGATTTTTCTAAGCTCTCTACGAACAACAGTTTATTTTCGCGATCTCCGACATCATAAAGATGTTTTCTTGCAAGATGTTAATAGAAAAAAAAATTGAAAGTACAGCAGTTTATTGTTTTGATCACAAAAGGGGGAAAAAATTATTATTTGCCGTAAATTTAAGCAAAACGCCTTTAAATTATTTGCAAATTTATTAAAACCGCCTTTTAAATTAATTTATAAAAGTGCCTTGACTGAGATTCGAACTCCAGGGTCCCCTGACCACTCGCTCTGCAGTGCAGTGCTTTCCCCACCCGGCTATCTGACTCCCCGCTTTTTCATTGTCTAAATCATTAATTCAAATATATCCGTCTAGAATAAATGTTATCAGAACAATGTCGCTTGAAAAATGACGTAATTTAATTCGATATAAAATTGAAATGTCTCTGATTGATGCGTTCGCTTTCTTTTATGATTTTTTTTTTCGTCGTTTTATTAGAAGAAAAGCTAGTCTTGTATGCGAGTATAGATAGCGGAGAGAGGAGAGAGGGCTGTTACGAATTCAAAGGCAGGCCATCAATTACAAGGGTGATCATGCCAACATGCCAGGATACTGAGCAATTATTGAGTTAATTCGTTTTATCTAAAGTCTCCTCCCTCATATATACAAGACCGGAATGCTTTAATAGGTAAACTAAGTTTAGCGCTAGGGAAAGGTTAACTCTAGAACATTTTGACCGAAAGCCTCCTCGACTCTTGTATATTAAGATTACATTGAGAATAGTATTATTGCGGTGGTAGTCTTAATTAACGAAAACTTTTACTATTAGAGTTTCAAAAGTCGGGTGGATGTTTATAACTTTGGGGAATATGGTTCTAGTCTTTTTTTTTTAGTCAAATCCCTTTACAATTCAGTTTTGCTTAGACGACGATCTTTTCGTTTATTTTATTATTTGTTCGTCGTTGCCACAAATATTTACCTCGTTTGTGGCGGCTTTCTTTCTTTCTCTATTAATATTGAATGAGTTTTGGCGTCGCCGGATTATTTTTTGCCATCAGGCGAGAAAATTGATGTTTTAAAGAGCAGGCAAAAATAAAATACATATAATGGTGTAGTTTTGGGTTTCATTTATTTTTCTGCTCGTGCTTTTTGTGCATTCAGTGAAATATATTTGTTTGGCTAGTCAATTGAGAAAAATTCAAACGAGCATGAAAATGATTGAACTAAAAACAAAAAATAACAATGTAGGTCAAATGATTTTAATTTCGGCGTAATTTATGCACCCCTATATTTTCTTTTGTCGTTCTTAACGATCAAGTAATAAACTCTGTACTTTTGTGTTCGGCCTAATTTATCAGCGGCATAATACTAGTGAAAAAGTCTATTGGATTTTCGAGACAAGCTTTAGAGAAGGAAAATATTTATTTCTATAATGAAACAATTAGAATTTCAAATTAGCATCAAGATTATATTTTTATTAATTCCAGAGAGGGCGGAATTAGCATAATAAGTTGATGCTTGGGAAAAATTCCCTTTTGCAGGAAAATAATGTTTTATTTTTGAGGAGGAATTTCATTCTTCCTCTGCAAATGTAAATTGAAAAATTAATTTCGGCGCTAACCTTGTTCGGGCCTCGAAAAACGCACTAGCCGAATTAATTGTCTATTTATGTAAATATTGATCAGTTAACATGCTCAATTAGAACAAACTGCAATTTACATTGACAATTTCAATTCATTGCATACAATTTATTATTGAAAGCCAGCTCGCTGAAAAAAATGGCAATTTATTATTAACGTTTTAATTAAAATTATTACCGATTTTTTTGTGCGACGTGTGTTGAAAAGGCTAACCACATAATTATCCAAATAGAAATTATTTGTAACCCAAACAAATATTAATTGGATAAACGTTGCTTGTTTGAACAAATTTGCTGCAATTATAATCAAATATGTATAGAGTGATGGCCCACAATGAAGCCATCTGCACTGTTTTTACGTTTTGGCGCGATTTCATTAATAAAACATTAAATAGGTTTTTGCAAAAAATGCGGTGCTCTATAAAACCAAAAAGAAAATAGCTTTTATTGTGGCAAGGCAAGCGTTTTTATGTGGTGAAAGGCGTACATTCGCAATGGATTCCCTTCTTATTCGTTTCTCGGGTTAAAATAAAGGCTGCATTTCTATGATAACGACTCACGTAGAATTAATATAAGCAGTGCCATCAGATGTTACATGTGTATCTAAGTTGGAAGCAACGAAGCTTTCATTGTGCTTGCAACCCCTTGCCACATTAATGGGATGATGTTTTGAAGGAATTATATTTCTATACATGGCTGATAATAGGGGGTTGCGTTTGTAACTTAATTAATAATCAAGACAGTTGAAATTGCGATCATATTTTCGGTTTAGTAGAAAGGGATGAAAATTTTTGGCAAAACGGCCTAATTTTATTTAAATATTTTGCAAAACCACTTTAGAAAAGTTGGAAATTATGAATTGCCTCGTCTGAGATTCGAACCGTGAGTCGTTCGCCTGTAAGGTCAGAAAGCTCGAGTGTTTGCCTACTCGGTTACGTAGCCCCCCCAATTTTTCCATGGTCATCTGATTAGCAGTTTGTACCGTCCAACTTTCAAAATTGGATTAATATTTCCGATTTAGCGAAAGAAGCTATATAAATGGGAGCAAATCAACAAGTAGAAATTGCGTTTGGATTTCTAAAGCAATTACCGAATACTGTTAGGTGAAATTAAATCGAAAAAAACTTTTAACTAGTTTTGCTACTACTACTACTAGTCTATGTGTATTATCATTAAATTTTATACCCCGAACACCACACAGAGCGCTCAACCAATTTTAAAGCATATTTTTTGTTTCGTACTTTTTATTTGTTAATTTTGCCGGGGCAAAAAGGTTTTCTCGCTTTTCTTTTCGTACGATATACTACTAGTGCTGCCGTTGCCAAAATCCTTCGACATCTGGCAATTCACGTAGAGTGAACTGATGTAGTTGTGTGTTTCGGTGCTTTTCTAAACCCGCTTTCAATTATTCTTGGGCCTCGGGGGCGGCGAACAGTTCAAGTGTATGGGATGGCTAATTGCACTGTAGGTGTGCACTCAAACTAGCCCCCAAGTTGCTCTCTGTGTGTGTGTTTTTTATTTCAAGATAAACATTAAATTATATTGAGAAATAACATCGAGATCTGACCAAGTGGAATTTAATCGTGACTAGACGGGCGTGCTCGATATTAATTAATCAGAATAGGGTGTGCAATATAATAAATGACGCGAAGGCAAGTGTATATTTGTAGTTCTTTTGGCTTTGTATTCATCAATCACTGAAATTTTCTGTCGCGCAAACTTCTCTAACAAGCTTGTCACGTTTCAAACATTGTACACCGATCGTAAATCAAATTACGGTCTCTTAGCTGATGATGCTTGGAATATAATTGCACAAAAAATTGTTTAGCATCAATCCTGAAGGGGTAGTTTTCAAAAATGACGTCTAGACACTTCCGCGTAGAATTTGTTCGGGTACTCTCTCGACTCTCCTGCTCAGTACTACGCCGACCGCAATTAAAACCGGACGTGTTGTTAGTTAGTTCGGAATTTTTGTGACAATAAACGGCTAGGATTTGTGTCTTGCTTGTAAACCAACCCCTGTAAGTAGACGATTTTTATTATGAAAAGTCAGCGTAAATATTCCGATGTAAAATATGTAGTTCAATCTTTATTATCAGCGAATGCGATCCTGTATAGCAAGTGTTGTCATAAATCAATGTTTTAAACCCGATCAGAGGAGCATTGACAGTAAAGCTATATATGCACAAATACAAGGATTACGATATAAAATATGTATGTTCCATCATTGCATAAATTTTGCGTATCGCATAACTCCTGCTGCGGTAAACAAAATTATACGTATCTCCCGAAACTTTGCTCGACGAAAATGTTATTTATTTTTCAAAATTGTGAATTTGGCAAACAGATAAATAATTAGCGGGTGCACTTTTGGTATTGAAAGCGACAAGGTTTTATCTCTTCTTATGGTAGACGACGGGATTTGCGTGCAGCTTTCATCCGAGGTCTCTGTTTAGCTAAAATGCGGGATAAAGCTCCCATACACATGTTGCTGCTTACACGAAAGCTCTAAAAGCTTCGGCTCTACACTCTTCCGGGACGCACTAATTGGAATTTCACACAACTAACCTAATACTCAAACTCTGTCAGAGGCAGCTTAAAATTGTTTAATTGCTTGCTTGCGTTTATTATGGCCGGATGGATTCGAAAAGATTGTTGCGACCCCCGCCGTAAAAAATAGAGATAAATCAGAAGCCGTTGTGGCATTTATTCGAGTAATATAGGTCGGGTTTTATTTCACGTTTTACACTTTGCGAGTGTATTTATATTCAAAATGCTGCTTGAAAAACAATCCCACACATTTTCGTGTCGCTCGTCCCAAGGGAACAGCAGCGGCGGCGAATATAGCGAATTAAAATGACACCGAAAGGATTCAAAACAGTAGGTCCTACAAATCACTTGTCAAATAGGGAACTTGAACATTTATATAAATCGAATATATATATTTATCTCGAGTACGTTTGAATAATGCATATTATTGAATGTCGAGCAGGCAAACCGACTATCTTGTAAAATTCACTCTTGAGTGCCTGTGAAAAGAAGATTGTTATTGACTTGAAATATGATTCGTTGAATTGTACGATATTAAACAGAATGTAGAAAAGAAGTCTTTTGACTTAATTGGCTTGTTTTTCTGTTGCAGCCTCTCGTATTCGATACGAGATTACAAGCGGTAACATAGGAGGTGCTTTCGCCGTCAAGAATATGACTGGCGCCATTTATGTAGCAGGAGCCTTGGACTATGAGACGCGGAAACGGGTAAGTGCATTCAAATCCCCCCTATAAATTTGTGTTTTCATCAATGCAATTTGAAATGACAACAGAAGAAAAAGAGCGGCAAGCGAACAGATGCGAAGCCATAAAAAAAGTGTAATAATTTTTACGAGTTAAATTTCACGTCTGATGGTCATTTAAGACTTATATGTGGTAGTAAAAAACAAGGCGGGCAAACGTGATATACAGTTGATTTATTTATCGTACGATGTGCCGTCCGTTCTTTTCCTATTTTATTTGCAATATTTAATTACGCACATGTAACTGGATCGAACAAAGCCTGCCTTTGTTCTTCTTGATTTGGATAGATTGTGCCGGTTTTGGTGACCCGCTTGCCTCATATATAGGGACTCCCCACCCGCCCACCTCATATGTTGATGGGAGGGGGAGCTATATAATGCAGTTAGGTCCCGCTCAGGGTCATTCCGCTGTTGCTAGCGGTACAATCAACATCTCGATGTAGATTTGCGGAAATGATAAATATTGTTGCTACTAGCGGCTTAGCGAAATCCATTTTATTATTCCAGGGAAAAAGACAAATAACATACTGGTTTTCCTCATGGAATTATTATCTTTCGCTCTATTACGCGCTGGTTTTAAGTGAAATGAATTACAATCGCTTTGGGGGCTTTTTTCGTTCAAAGCCTTTTTGTATCTATGTTATCGTGTTGTTTGTTTTTTTATGCCACTACACTACTATAAATTGCAGTTTATCCCCCACAATTTTAAAACATAATTTTGAATCAACCGCCATATATTGTTGTCATTTCATTTGCAAATATTTGCGCAATGATGGAAACATTTACTATTTATGTTATGTATGTACGTATATTTCGCAATGAGTGAAAAACAAAAGGGGTTGAAAATAAATTCCATATACATTTAGTACGAACTGCGCTTGGCTGCCTCTGACAATTTGAAGGAAAACTACACCACAGTCGTAATTCATGTAAAAGATGTCAACGACAACCCCCCTGTGTTTGAACGTCCAACTTACAGGACGCAAATTACAGAAGAAGATGACAGGAATTTGCCGAAGAGCGTGCTAAGGGCGAGTTTCGCATGACATTTATTTGTCTATTGTTGTGTGTAGAATAACATTGCGTTATTATTTTATTTTTTAGTGGCGTACACACTGAATTTATTTGTTTATTGTTATGTATTTGCAGCGGCAGTGAAAGCACCAGCAGCAATTTGTTTTTATTTCCATTTTTAGTTGCATGCAATATTATTATAGAGAGGAGTTTCTTTTAATGGACAAAGGAAACTCCATACTCTGATAGGCTAATTGAATTTTATTTTGCTATTTTTTGTTTTGTTTTGTTTTGTTTGTGGCATGAGTAGTACGAGTTGACCCTGGTAGCGTCCGACAGCTTGAATGAGAATTATACGACAATAATCGTCCATGTAAAGGACGTAAACGATTTGCCGCCCAAGTTTAATTCGTCCATCTACTATCGCGATATTGCTGAGGAATTTCCTGCTCCCTATCCATTAGGTCTGATGCAGGTTTGGAACATTTTCTCTCTTTATTTTAACTCGATGGTGTTGGGCAAATTTGAAATTATTATGCAACCGACCACTGAAATGCAAATATTAGCATGTACTTTTACCCCATTTCTCTAGAGACTAATTCCCATTTTAGAAAACTATCATTTTCATTACGTTAATGGGACAGATATCATTTATTTAAATTTAGGATGATTTATTAACTGTAAGGATATTCTTTTTATGCGGTGGTTGAACAGTTTAACAAACTTCTCTCGATTTGGCGGGCCATCAAGTTTGCCGCGAGCCAAAACACCGGAATTATTAAGAGTAGTCGAACATATTTTAATAATTTTTAAAGTTGGTTAAAGTGCTGCGCGTCCGAATGCGCTAAAGACTCATTTTTTTATCTTAATCGTCGCAGGACATTCGGACAAAGTCCATAAGTCGAATCGTTTCGCATGATTGCTACCTATTTCCCAAAGAACACAAACATACTCGAACGTCTATTTAAGTGATAAAAACTAAAAATGCCCGGTTCGTTCCTAATCTTTTACACACTTGAACAAATTCGTTCTTTTGCTCTCCGTTTCGCTTGGCAGCGACGCAAAAAAAGCAAGTTGAGAAGGCAAATTTTACAGACCAACTCGATGGAAAACTTTTCGCAAAACTAGTTTATTTCCGTCCAAGAGAGGAAAGCTGGTTGTCACACATCAATCGTCGCCAGACGATGATGATAAATGTTGTTCGTAGACTAAGAATTGAAAGTTTGTTTGACTAAATGGCAATTTCGCAATTTCGCCAGCTTTTAGCGTAATTAAAAAATATAATCAAAGTGCTCGGCACTAATAATAATCAATAGAGGAAAACTAGAATATGCCGCGTTCGGAATATTAATCAACTACGATGGCAAGTAATTAATGCACATCAATTGCAAAAAAAAATGGGGCCTGCATTGTTGTGATTAAATTTGACGCGTTTTATTTTACATAATAAAATGTGAGCGCTTATCGAGCAAATTTTATTAGGCGGACAATTTATTAATCCGGGAGGCGCCTTCGCCAATTTTCAAATCGCTTATCATCAATTTAATTTCGGGCACAGTTTCATTGATGCCGCGGCCAATTTATATACAAATTGAAGAATAATTTATGGTATTGGTGGCCGGCGCGCTATCAAAAGCAATTTTATGCAAAAGCGTTGCATGCTTTTATAATTCCACTGGTTTAATTTAATTGATTCATTAATCATTATTGCTGATGTTACGTTTTATCGAATTATTAACAATCAGGCCCATATTGCAAACATTAATCGCACATATTACTCGAAGATAGATTTTTCCGCTCCAATTAATTAGGTGTACTATTTATTTCCGCCCAAATGGACTATGACATTTAACGGTCGGCAAATTTATATCGGACGATAATTCGTTTAACACGACAGGCAGGCCCCTTATTTGTGGCCGTTTATTAGAAACGGTGCGAGCCTAAATCATTTTATCGATTGCCAAAAAAGCAATCTGATCGCCAAACGCGATTAGACACAATTTATATCCGGGCGCGGTAATTTTTGGCGCTTAATTAATTTACAAGGAAATGCTGTTCAATTAGATAAGTGCGCGCCGGGAAATTTGTTAATAATCGCCATATATTATTAAGAGGCGAAATTCAATTCGAATTCGGAACATTTAAAACGGGATTAAAGAAGTATATTGCCACTTTAAAATGCACAGAGTCTGTTTGTGCAATTAATCAAATTCCCAAAAAAACAGCACATGAAATGCGCTGATGAATTTTATTAAGTGTAATTATTTTTATTGGTAGAGTGGAGCAGTGGAATTAATACAGTTTTGTTAATGAAGCTAATTGAGAAAGTCCATCGTATTTCTCTGTTTGCTCTCTATAAAAGGCACTTAAATAAATTGGACAGAATGTAATACATAATACAAACAACGGATAAAAAGGGCCATCTGGACTATGTGTTATTATGCCATATGAATTTCTGCTACTACTTCAAACGCAGTTCTTCTTTCATAGCGGAATAATTCAAAGCGATTTTATTACAAACGTATATTGCAATAAATTGAAGATAAAATCTACCTTCAAGCTTCAAATAACATATTCATTTTTATTTGCATTAAATTATTTTTTATTTCAATTTATAATTGCACATATTGCAGACGATAATCAAACTTTGTTAAATATATTTAATGGAAATTTGCATCGCAGGCAAGTTTTGCAGGTCTGTCGCTGACAATTGAACGAATTGTATTTTGTGTAAGAAGTTGGAGTGGCAGCCTTTAAAGTATACACAAAGATATCCACTTTGCGGCACTTTGATTTCCAATCAAAATTTTCCAAACTTGCATTATGTTGATGATGTAAACTAATCCCAGCCACACACGGCACCGGCTTTAGTGTGTGTTCTTAATTGCGAACGACGAGACCAAAAGAAGCACATTTATCGGATAGTTTCCGTAATCCAAAGGATTTCCTGTAAATTGAATCTTAGGATGAAGTTCTTTAGATATGTGTATTAACAAGCATCCTTTCAGGTTGGCGGAGCTGAACAGATTAGATTAATAAACTGGAAAAATTGATTAATTTTCAAGGCAAAATTTCGACCAAATGTTTCGATTTTTCTGAGCTGAAAGCTCTTTATTATTATAGCCTTTAGATGGTGATCTTTTTCAACCGCAAATCGAATCAACTTCTACACACCGTAAAAGTTTCGATAAGTTTATGTTAAATTGTTGAGCGAAACTTTCGAATTCCATTTCGATTTTGCCAATCAAACTTTCAACTTGATGCCAGACGAAATTACGATGACAGAGCGACATGAGAAAAAATTGATTTAATCAAGTTCCACATCAAGAACACTCGCATATAATTGCGATAAAAGCTTTCCGATGATAGAAAATATGAAAAGTTTAATGGTAGCATTTTTTGAGTGGATTCCCTTGAAATCGGATTCAAACTACATATGTAGGTAGATCTTTTGAAATTCGTTGGTGGATAATTTATAAAAGGAACTCGCACGCTCCGGTTCCCAATTTTTTCTCTTGTGCAAAGTGCCAATAAATAAACTTAATCTTATATCTATCTAATGGAGAAGCAATAAGAATTTTATTTTTGAGGGATTCGGATAAATAATCCGTCATCCAGGCTTTATTATTGCTTCGGGTTTTGTTTCGGTTTTCGGCAAACATTTTTATGCGTTTTGTTTTTTGTTTGCTGTGCTATATTTGATTCTTTATCTGGCGAACCGAGAAGCTGAAGGAAAATATTATGCATAAAATCATAAATTGCGTTTCGGTTGCTTTTTATTAATAAAACGAAAAAAGGAGGACGAATGAAGAAGGTGTTGTCTTGTATTGAGCTTCTTAAAAGTGGATATTATGCTAATGGATAAAGTAAATGCTTCTCAGCTCAGTCGCTAATATAAATCTACATTTTAAATTTGCAATATCCGCAATTTTTTGCCATCCTCCATAGGGAATCCATAAATTATAAATTTATTACACGTCTGCTATATTTATTTTGCTGCCAAACACAAGACGCTTATTGCTTTAAATGCTTCCTCGCTTTTGAATTGCACGTTTCCTCTTGCATGCAGCTTAATTAAATCGAATACGAATAAGGAAGCGCGTTTTTTTAATGATGTCCTCTTTGTGTTTGTGCAGGTTACAGCCACAGATGGAGATAAAGATCGTCCACAGAACATCGTCTATTTCCTAACTGGACAAGGAATTGATCCCGACAACCCGGCGAATAGCAAATTCGACATCAACAGAACCACTGGGGAGATTTTTGTGCTCAAGGTAAGCTACCTACATTGTATACTTTCCTTCTTATATATCGAAACACGACTACATGGCCGTATTATGCAAAACTAAAACGGATTCTATTCAAATACTCGTTAAGCACTCGACCGATATTCGCAATACTCTTTGGCTGATGAGTTTTTGCCCGTTGCATTTGCGTATTACGCGAATCATAATTGATGGAAAACGAGCAGATCGACTTTTTGTTATGCCGAGGGAAACAAAAAAATATATTTAACATTCAAATTATAAGGATCGACGTGATTTATTGCAAAAGTTAGAAGCAAACCGGGTTTTACGTTCCTGCCATTGTTTAGTATTTTCGGGATAAAAGTCTTTTATTTATTTTAATGTTTCCCAGTGTGACGGTGTTACGGATATAATACCGGGGGATTAAGTAATTTTCGTCGGCGACAAACCGTTTTTTTTGGGCGCCTTCGCCATTATTTCAACTACTTTGCAATATCTTCTTTGATAAGCCATTTTTCATTAGAGTATTCCCTCGATGCTGAAACACCTTATAGTCTAGGCTATTTAATAAAACATTAAGCCTTCTTAGCTCATTGTACAAAGATATAATTACTTTTCGCCTCTTCAGTTTGAATTGAACGCTTCGCGCACTCTTGCCATTATTTTAACGACGACAAAAGGAATTACTTTATAATAATCCGTGTAATATTCACTAGTTTAGTTTCTATTCAACAATCGTAACGGTGTTTGTTCGCATTAATTGAAAAAGTTTTCGCTACAACGAAAATGAAATGCTCGTTTTCCGAAAAACCGCCAACAATCGTACTAAATTGTGCTGTTCAGGCAAAACAAATCGCCAATTATTTACGACCTTCCGCGTTGCGTTTATCACAATCGGAAAAATCTATATTTGTCACTTTGTTTGCACTTTTTAAAACGTGCGCCCATTCAATTTCCTTGTAGCCTTTGGATCGCGATCAGCCAAACGGCCGACCCCAATGGCGATTCACCGTCTTCGCTCAAGACGAGGGTGGCGAAGGCCTCGTCGGTTATGCTGATGTGCAAGTGAACCTCAAAGACATCAACGACAACGCACCGATATTCCCACAGGGCGTCTATTTCGGCAATGTGACGGAGAACGGCACGGCCGGAATGGTCGTAATGACGATGACCGCCGTGGATTACGATGACCCTTCGGAGGGAACAAACGCTCGTTTAGTGTATTCGATCGAGAAGAATGTGATTGAAGAAGAGACGGGGTCGCCCATTTTCGAAATCGAATCCGAAACGGGCGTCATTAAGACGGCGGTGTGTTGCCTGGACCGGGAACGAACCCCGGACTATTCGATTCAGGTGGTCGCAATGGATGGGGGCGGGTTGAAGGGCACCGGCACGGCATCGATACGTGTCAAAGACATCAACGATATGCCGCCGCAGTTTACGAAAGACGAGTGGTTCACGGAGGTGGATGAGACGGACGGGGCGGCTCTGCCGGAGATGCCCATCCTCACGGTTACCGTGCACGATGAGGACGAAACAAACAAGTTCCAGTACAAAGTCATCGAGAACAGTGGCTACGGTGCTGATAAGTTTACAATGGTGCGGAATAACGACGGCACCGGATCGTTGAAAATTGTACAGCCGCTCGACTATGAGGATTTGTTGCAAAGCAACGGTTTCAGATTCCGCATACAAGTCAATGATAAAGGCGAGGACAATGACAATGATAAGTATCATGTGGCTTATTCGTGGGTGGTGGTGAAACTACGCGACATCAACGATAACAAGCCGCTGTTCGAACGGCCCAACATTGAAGTGTCCGTGTTTGAGAATGCAGAGGTTGGCAAAAGTTTGGAAACGTTCAAAGCCACGGATCCGGACCAGGGTGGCAAAAGTAAAGTGTCGTATGCGATTGATCGCAGTTCGGATCGCAAGCGGCAGTTCTCCATCAATCAGGAGGGAACTGTTAGTATTCAACGGTCGCTGGATCGCGAAGACACTCCAAGGCATCAAGTGAAAATCCTGGCAATTGATGATGGTATTCCGCCGAAGACGGCAACCGCCACGCTTACGGTTATTGTGCAGGACATTAATGATAATGCGCCGACGTTCCTGAAGGATTATCGGCCGGTTGTGCCGGAACATGTCCCGCCGAGGAAAGTTGTCGAACTGTTGGCGACGGATGATGATGACCGGTCGAAGAGTAATGGGCCACCATTCCAATTTCGTTTGGATCCTAGTGCTAGTGATATTGTGAGGGCTTCCTTCAAAGTCGAACAGGATCAAAGTAAGTGGCTTTTTGTTTTTTTGTATTTGTTAGGGATGTTACGCGATAGCGCCTTGTTGCGGTTTCTTGTTTGTCAATTTTTGTATTTAGAGTCTGCGCACAGATAATTTGTTGCCACAAAAGATTTTATTTAGATTTCTATTATCTTACAAAAGTTTTAGCTAAGCAATAGTAAAGAAAATTATCTTCTTGTCGCGTCTAAATGAAATTCGCAGAAGCGCGATTAGAAATAATGAAAGTTCGTTATTAGATTCACGGGCGCCGTCGTTATATTGTCTGTGCACTTTGCTATTGTTTAAACGATCCGAATTTACAAATCGTTGTATTAATTTCTCGCAGAGGGTGCTAATGGAGATGGCATGGCCATTATTACATCGTTGCGCTCCTTTGATCGCGAACAGCAGAAGGAATACTACATTCCGATTGTGATCAAAGATCACGGTAATCCGGCAATGACGGGCACCAGCACCTTGACGGTAATCATCGGCGATGTGAATGATAATAAGATGCAGCCCGGATCGAAAGAGATCTTTGCGTACAATTATCAGGGTCAGGCGCCCGAGACGGAAATCGGACGTGTGTACGTCTACGACTTGGACGATTGGGATTTGCCGGACAAGAAGTTCTACTGGGAAGGCACTGATCACCCCCGGTTCAAATTGAACGAGGATACGGGCATGATTTCGATGAAACACGGCACTCGCGATGGCATCTACCACTTAAAGTTCAAAGTGTACGATCGCAAGCACACGCAAACCGATGTGCCGGCCAACGTGACCGTCACCGTCAAAGAGATTCCGCATGAGGCGGTCGTCAATTCCGGGTCGGTGCGAATCGCCGGCATTACCGACGAGGAATTCATCCGCATCTGGGATTATCGCACACAGAGTCTGTCGAAAAGTATGTCGGAGAAATTCCGCGATAAAATCGCCGATTTGCTGAACATTGACCGCGAGAATGTGGACGTGTTCAGTGTGCAATTGCGGCGGAAACATCCGCCTGTGACGGACGTGCGATTTTCCGCGCACGGCTCCCCGTATTACAAACCGGTGCGTCTCAATGGAATGGTGCTGATGCATCGCGAGGAAATTGAACGAGCCGTCGGCATTAATATCACGATGGTCGGAATCGATGAGTGCTTGTACGAGAATCAAATGTGTGAGGGATCGTGCACGAACACTCTGGATATAAGTGCCTTGCCGTACATGGTGAATGCGAACAAAACGGCGCTGGTCGGCGTCCGAGTCGACGTTCTCGCCGAGTGCACTTGTGGAGCGCGGAACTTTAGCAAAGAGGAGAATTGCCGCAACACCCCCTGTTACAACGGAGGCCGTTGCATCGAGTCGCGTTATTCGTTGAGCTGTTCTTGTCCGGCCGGGTACAATGGGCCGCGATGCCAGCAAACTTCGCGAAGTTTCCGCGGCAATGGATGGGCCTGGTATCCGTCGTTGGAAATGTGCGACACGTCGCACTTGCATTTCGAATTTATTACCCGCAAGCCGGACGGTTTGCTGCTGTACAATGGACCAATTGTGCCCCCGGAGAAAGACGAAATCATGGTGTCGGATTACATTGCCGTGGAATTGGAGCGGGGTTATCCGCGCCTGTTGTTAGACTTCGGGTCGGGCACGTTGGAGTTGCGCGTCAAGACGAAGAAGACGTTGGATGACGGCGAGTGGCATCGCATCGACGTCTTCTGGGACACGGAGAATGTGCGGATGGTGGTGGATTATTGCAAGTCGGCCGATATCTCCGAACTGGAGGATGGCACGCCGCCGGAATTCGATGATAGCAGTTGTCAGGCTCAGGGGACAATTCCGCCGTTCAATGAATATTTGAATGTGAATGCGCCACTTCAATTGGGTGGGCTGTACGTGGAGCAGTTTGATCCCACTCATTACCACTGGCAATATATGCCGGTCGGTAAACCGTTCGACGGTTGCATTCGCAATTTGTTCCATAATTCCAAGCTGTACGATTTGGCGCATCCCGGGTTGTCGCGGCACAGCGTGCCTGGATGTCCGCAAACTGAAGAGATGTGCGGTCGGACGGATGCGACGTCTCGCTGTTGGGAACACGGCACTTGTATTGGCAGTTTTAACGAGGCGAAATGCCAATGTAAACCGGGATGGACGGGACCGGCTTGCACCATCCCCACGAATCCCACGTCCTTCAAGCCGCAGTCGTACGTTAAGTATGCACTCAGTTTCGAGCCGGATCGCTTCTCGACGCAAATCCAATTGCGATTCCGGACACGCGAAGAACATGGCGAATTATTCCGTGTGTCGGATCAGCACAATCGCGAATACGGCATCTTGGAGATTAAGGATTCGCGTTTGTACTTCCGCTATAATTTGAATTCGTTGCGGACGGAGGAGAAGGATATCTGGTTGAGTGCGGTGCCGGTGGATGATGGACAGTGGCATGTGGCGAGGGTGAGTCGTTACGGCTCCGCAGCCACTTTGGAGTTGGATGGCGGTGAAGGACGTCGCTACAATGAAACGTTTGACTTTGTTGGACATCAGTGGTTGTTGGTGGACAAGCAGGAAGGCGTCTATGCTGGCGGAAAGGCTGAATACACTGGCGTGCGGACGTTTGAGGTCTATGCCGACTATCAGAAAGGTAATTTTGTTGCGGTAGCCTTGCATTGGATTTCATTCCGTTTTTAAATAAACAGGTTGTTTGGATGATATTCGACTGGAAGGCAAACATTTGCCATTACCGCCGGCCATGAATGGAACGCAATGGGGCCAAGCGACAATGGCTCGTAATTTGGAGCGGAATTGCCCATCAAATAAACCATGTGCAAATGTTATATGCCCGGAGCCATTCGAATGTGTCGATCTGTGGAATGATTACGAGTGCACGTAAGTTTTTTGTCCTTTATAGATTTCGTTGAGTCAGAGTGGACGTTCCGTATAAATATTTTCCCTTTCAATTATATTAATTTGCCGCCGTGCTCCGGAATTCGCTCAGCGAATTCTCTCTTATTATTTTGTTTATTTGCCTCTTAATTTTATATGGAACAAGTTTTGAACGCAATTCCTTCTATTGCAACGGCACTGAGTTATTTTTATTTGACGACGAACAATTTCTATTTATCTGCTCCTCTTCTTGTAGTCATACTTTTTTAGAGTGAGAGTGTGCATGAGTATCGTTGATTAATCTTGTTCCCTCCGGCGTGTAGTTGCGGCGAAGGCCGCATCATGTCACAGGACGGCAAGGACTGCATGGACAAGGACGAGTGTCTTGATTTGCCGTGTCTGAACGGCGGCACGTGTATTAATTTGGAGCCGCGTTTGCGGTACCGGTGCCAATGTCTGGACGGCTTCTGGGGCGAGAATTGCGAACTGATCCAAGAGGGGCAAACGCTTAAGCTCAGCATGGGTGCACTTGCAGCCATCCTAGTCTGCTTGCTCATCATTCTCAGTGAGCAAATTGTCTCTGTAGGGGAACCCCCTTTCGATGCATGTTTCTTGTTGTTTAGAAAATTGCAATGCAAGTACTAAAGCCTCAATTAATTGCCTTGCCGGTATGCAAACAATATACATTATATATTGATATTCAGCTTAATAAATTTGCACTTTGCAAATCAGCTTAAACTCGCTGTATTATTGTAAACGGTGATTTGTAGGCATGTACATGCACCACTTCAATTAGCATGAATTTATCGATGTAGCATGCTTCGTAAACGGATTAGCATTTAGTAGTAGTAGTAGAATAACCGAAAAAAGACCTCAGTGCCATCGCAAATGTTTTGAGATGTACATAGAGCGCGGTGAGTAGTAATATTCTGTTTGATGTTAGATGTCCGCAAGGGTACAAGTTTTTTGAAAATGGTTGCATTAATGAAAATGAATGTATGTGGCTGCCGTGTGTGAACGGGGGCATTTGTAAAGATTACGAGCCCCCGTTGCGCTACGAATGTCTTTGCCCACCCGGCTACACTGGCGGACATTGCGAGCTCGAACTGGCATCGGCCGGCGCCATTATGCCCTCCAAGGATTTTATACTCGCTGTTATTGTATGTCTATTGGTACTTCTAGGTGCGTATTATTTCTATCTACTTACTACTTAAGATCAACATAAGGTAACCATTCATTAACAGCACTTAATTATGGCTATGTTTAGAAGGCGCACACTTATTACTTGTATTGCATTTTTATTTCGTTTTATTTTAATGTACTCACTAATTGTTCTTTTAATACAGTCTTAGTGTTGGTGTTTGTGGTCTACAATAGACGACGTGAAGCTCATATAAAATATCCGGGACCTGATGACGATGTCCGCGAAAACATTATTAACTACGACGATGAAGGTGGCGGTGAAGACGATATGACCGCTTTCGATATTACACCACTTCAGATACCAATTGGTGGACCTTTACCCGAATTAGCACCGCCGAAACTTGGATGTAAGTACTACTATTCACTTTTAGGTTCACAAGACGTCAAACTTGGCTGGCGGCCATGATGCAACTGGTTGCCATCTTGAAAGATGGCGCTTGGGCGTTTCCTTTCTTGTCAAAAATTCAAAATGGTGTCGTGTTTGTATTTCAGTTTCAATGTTAGGCGTGGGCCAAGAACCAAATGTTGGCGTTTTTATCGAAGAGCATAAAAAACGAGCTGACAGTGATCCAAATGCGCCGCCCTTCGACGATTTGCGAAACTACGCGTATGAAGGTGGTGGCAGTACGGCCGGTTCGCTCAGTTCTCTGGCATCAGGTTTGTTGAGCGTACTGTTTGTCGCGCGAGAAAATGTTTTGATGTTGTTTTTGTGTTGTGTATGCAAGCAGGAACTGACGATGAGGTACAGGACTACGATTACCTGGGCGCTTGGGGTCCACGTTTCGACAAATTGGCCGACATGTACGGCCCCACCGATGAGACTGAACACGAAGAAGAGATTTAAAGTGTTTCGGTCGTTTAATTAGTGAATGAACTTGCATGTACACACTTAAACCGAGAACATTCCGCTAGCATAATGAAGTGAAACTGAAATGCTTGCTTAATATGTCGAATGTGTGATGTGGTACGTAGTAGATGAAGAAGACGACGATGATGAGGAAACAAATATAAGACTGTCACAGTGTTTTTAATGTTTTGGTTGGATGCACTGTAAATTAAAGTAAGCGTATAATTATTAATTAATAGTAAAAGGGAATTTGTAGAGAATTTATATATATATAAAGGCTCATCTGCAGCTGAATATCACATAAACGGATTAAGAACCACTTGCAACGAAAGTCAATTACATTTCAATTTTCGTCTCCCTTGTCGTGCGACTGAATACTAAATAAATAAATTGAATCTATTACTAATTAGGTGAATTACTAATTAATTACGTAACTAATTAAGTAAATGTGTTGTTTTTTTCTCGACTGAAATTGTTCGACTTTAGTTTCAAGTTTGCGTTCTTAATTTTCATCATCGAAATAATATACTAAATAACTACATTCAAGTAAATTTAATACCCACTGCCACTTACTATTTGCATGCGAAATCTCTTTACCAATATACTATATTGTTAAGTATCTCTATTGATAATCCTTGACGCAGGATCAATTTGCTCCTGGAGTTTATGTGGTGTACAGTGAGATGGCGCCATAATGTTAAAACACTACCATGATGATTTTTTGTTTGTAAAGCACACAGTCGAAACATATTTTTGTCTTCGGTATATCGTTAATCTATTGAGCCAGTATTCCTACAGAAAATGTATTTGTAGGCGCAGTCATTATATTCTAGGTCAAATTATTACAGGTTTTAGATTAGTTTTCACGGAGCGAATGCGTGAATGGATGAAATGTGTTAATTGTATATACTATAGAGAAAGGGGCAAGCAATTGAATCACACAATTCACATCATCGTTTTTAAATCGGGGTGGTTCAATTTAGGCGCGGCCGTTTTTGGCGCCAAAATTTTACATCGACTTTTTACAATTTTAGGTGTTTAGATTCATTTCGCGCGATTTAAAAAATTCTATTTTGGATCACCTAAAATACAATGTTTTGCCATATATTTTTTTTTTTTGTTTGGAAGCAGCAGTTTTAAATATCGAGCTCACTAGTGTATTTATTTTTATGTTGTAGGTATGTAAATAGACTTATGTGCTGTTGCGTGCATGGATGGATTGATTGAATGTGTATATTAATTATGTGTGGGGGTGGATGCGAGTGCCAGTGCCAATTAATAAACTTATAAATGTAATAAACAAAAAAAATCTTGAATGCTGTGTAACGATAATTATGTTATGTGTTTGCACTTGTGTATTATTTATAATAATGTATACTTAATATTATATATTCTTATGACATCGCACTATATTCAGACACTCAGCCAGCGATCATCATTTGTCCATAAAAAATCATTATGTTTTCAACAATCTATCGTTCATTCGTTCGGTTCACACATCATTCATTTCATTTTAGTTCTAAGTTGAGTGGATTTCTAGTGATTGATTTATTTTGTTTATTGAGTTCTTTGTCATAAGGAATTCGTAGAAGGAATTATGTGTACCTTTTTTGTACAAGAAAAGAATTTATTTGATATTTTATTTAAATAAAACTTCTAGAGAATTAATATTATAAATAATATCGCAACTTCAAACTTAATTGGGGAGGGGGTTGTACTAGTTGGTCGTGTATTGTTGGTTGCCTAACTCCCATCCACTTCCACACAATTCTTACTACGATTTGAATGAAACGAAATGATTTCCAAAGCATCGGTTAAACAACCCATTTTATTTAAACTAAGTAAAAGTACAATGTGAAAAAAAGCAAATCTATATAATATTGTTAGATTTAAGGAAAGCCATCGTCATCCTCCTCAGCCATTTCCTTAGCGAGCTCCAAATCCTGCTGCTCGCGTTCTCGCCTCTCCTCAGCCGATTCCAATTCCTTTCCGTACGCTTTGGGCGGATAGCGCATCGCTTTCACACTCTGATTGTGCAAGTCCAAGCAAAAGGAGATCCGCTGATGGAACGCCATCTGTGGCTCCTTGGTGCAATAAATATCGGTGCTCTCCTTGCTCCGCATGTAGCCCCCTTGCGGATCCAAAGTCGCCTCGATCACGCCATCGCGAATCGCCTTTGCGACGATGAACTCGGCATCTTCCGCCGAATCCAAGCCCAGCTTCTTCGCGATATCCTGCGGCGAAATTCGAGAGTACGACAAGCCGATTGCGCGGATCGCCGTCTTGATTACGTTATGCCTCAATCGGAGAATTAACGTGAATGTGTGGTCTTGTCGGAATTGCGGCCCGAAGTTCTCAAGCACTTCGCCGAATCGCTGCAAGTTTCCCATTCGCACTGCTTGCGTCAATTGAAAGTAGGGAGCGAGCGCCTTTAGCATGGTCGATTGCCGGAAAATCTGCCGTTCGGGAATATCGCCCAAAAGCAGCTCTACGACGATCAGGAGCTTCTGCACGGTCTGCCGGAAGCCGCCAGCGGCATTTTGCGGCGCTTTTCGCATAGATTGCACCAGATGCTTCTGTGCCACGCTGTATTCGAGTCGGGCGGCCTTAATGCGACCCAGGTAGAAGAGGAATCGGGCCCATTCGTTGTTGCTCGCCGTTTCGGGGTACACGCACTTGCTGACCAGTTTATCGGACTGGTCGTACAGCGAGTAATGCAAGTAGTTTCGCAGCAGGCAGTTGATCAACACGGCTTGGCCTTCGAAGTCGTTTCGCAGCGTGGCCGTACGCAAGCGAGCGTGCAGGAAGCCGCGGATGGTGTCGAGTTTCTGGGTGAGTTCGGCGACTCGTGAGTGGTAGAAGTAGCATTTGGCCGCAATGTGGTCTAGTGAGCGACGGTTTAGCGTTGTAATTTTATTCATTATAGCTTGCGAATGTTTAGCAGCGTCCTCCAATTTGTTGACGTCGATCAAACGCACGAGAATCAGCAAGTGGACGTAGGCATCGACTTCGGGGATCGGTGTTTTCATGGCGGAGCGAGCTCGCGTTTGGGTGGTGTCCACTTCGGGGGCTGTGGGTTCCTCGATGTAGCTCAGCAAGGCTTCGCGTTCGGCCATCGGATACAGTTGGTTAATTAGATTGCGGAGCACTGTGCCGTTTAGTTTGCGACGTGTGTTGGGTAGACAACGTAGGACACGTAGAATGAAGCGGTTTTCTTTGTTGGCGACTGCTTTTTCGATTTGGCGTGCATGTTCGCGGATTTCCAGGGTGTTTTGTTGGTCGGTGTCCTTTTTGGTGTCGCCAGTGGCCGTTGATGTTGTTGGGCTGTCCGCTGGCTTCATTTCGACGTCGGTTTCGGTGGTCACCATTTTCGGTACGGTTTTGTAGCACTAGTTTATTTAAAGTTTGCTTTGTATAGAGTAATAACACTTAACACAGTTTGGATGATGATTACTATTCAATTGAGATTTGTCGAGTAATGTTGATGAATTTAGAAGCAGAACAAATGTCAATTGTCACAGACAATGTAACCAACTACATATTTATAAAATACTGCCCTCTACGTACAAATAGCTCAACTAATTCGATAACAATTACAGAGCTCTGTAAACACACCTGCGCTATCTATTCGGAGTAACACTAACTCGTTATCAACAATTACAGAGCGCTGTAAACACACGCGCGGCATCTACTTTCAAGTGCCACTAACTCGTTACCAACAGCTACAGAGCTCTGTAAATCCACTTGCGCTATCTGTTTCGAGTAGCACTAACTCGTTACCAACAATTACAGACCTCTGTCTGTAACAATATTAATTTTTGTCAATTGACAATTTTTTTTGGATTGAAGACCTTACAAATTAATTAATTCTAAAAAACAAATATTATTTGCTATGATTAAACAGCGTTCTATTTAGTTCTGAATATTTTGTTTTTAAAAGTGTGTATTGCTGGTTGATTTTGTAAATTGTTGAGTAATCGTAAAATGAACAAAGACGTTGTTCATTTTTCGACCAAAAATTAAATTTCTCTGAAATATAGCATGATGATTAAGCATATCAAAATTAAGATATTCAGCAAGTTTCAGGTCAATCGTGTGATTAGTTTTTATGAAAAAAAAATAATTAAGGTAAATTTTTTTAGCACTTTTTGGTTTACCTTAATTATTTAAAAAAAAAAAAAAAAACTAATCACACGATTCACCTGAAACTTGCTGAATATCTTAATTTCGATATGGTGAATCATTATGCCAAGTTTCAGAGAAATCTAATTTTTGGTCGAAAACGAGAAATTAACAAAGACTATAGTCTTTGTTCATTTTTCGCCCAAAAAATCGATTTTTTTCCGATCTTTACGATATTTGGCAGAGTGATTAAGCATATCGAAATTAAGAGATTCAGCAAGTTTCAGGTCAATCGTGTGATTAGTTTTTATTAAAAAAAAATAATTAAGTAAATTTTTAGCATATCAGTTTTGGTTTACCATAATTATTTTTTTTCATAAAAACTAATCACACGATTGACCTGAAACTTGCTGAATCTCTTAATTTCGATATGCTTAATCACCCTGCCAAATATCGTAAAGATCGGAAAAAAATTGATTTTTTGGGCCAAAAATGAACAAAGACTATAGTCTTTGTTAATTTCTCGTTTTCGACCAAAAATTAGATTTCTCTGAAACTTGGCATAATGATTCAGCATATCGAAATTAAGATATTCAGCAAGTTTCAGGTGAATCGTGTGATTAGTTTTTTTTTTTTTTTTAAATAATTAAGTTAAACCAAAACTGCTAAAAAATTTACCTTAATTATTTTTTTTCATAAAAACTAATCCACGATTGACCTGAAACTTGCTGAATATCTTAATTTTGCTTAATGCTTAATCACCCTGCCCAGTTTCATAACAATCTGAGAGATGAAGATTTTTTGGTAAAAAATTAACAAAGACTATAGTCTTTGTTAATTTTTCGTTTCGACCAAAAATTAGATTTCTCTGAAACTTGGCATAGTGATTAAGCATATCAAAATTAAGATATTCAGAAAGTTTCAGGTCAATCGTGTGATTAGTTTTTAATAAAAAAAATAATTAAGGTAAACAAAAAAGTGCTACAAATTTTACATAATTTAAAAACATTGTAATTTAACAATTATGAATATTATTAATTAACTATATGAAATATCATGCTAAAACGAACGATAACGTAATTATTGAATTGTTTATTAGTTAAATTGCCAGTTAAGCATACCTTAGAAGTCTTGGTGAATGTTGCGTTTCGATGTCCATTCTGAAAATTCAATGTTATTGTAAATACGTCTAACTCTCACCGCGCACAGAAATATACTAAACAAGAATTGAGATTGCGTTGTGCTTGCATTATTTCGAAGCGTTAATTGTTTGAGCTTGCGATTGATTAAAATTTGGAATAATTCAAATTTTGCAGTGCTTAAAAATTACAGAGTTCTGTAAACACACCTACGCCCTCTAGTTTCGAGTCGTTCTAACACGCGATCAACAATTACAGAGCACTGTAAACACACCTACGCCATCTGGTTTCGAGCCGTTCTAATTCGTGACCAATAAATTACAGAGCCCTGTAAACACACCTGCGCCATCTAGTTGTAATTAGCAATTATTCGTTACCAACAATACAGCGCTCTGTAAACACACCTTCGCCATCTAGTTTCGAGTAATACTAACTAGTTGTCATCAATTACAGGGTTCTATAACATAATTAGGCAAATCCCACTAAAAATTAGGTTATGTAAAAGAATCTAAACAATAATAAAACATAATTTGCGTCTAAATAAAGAGTATAAGTGAATTGTGTTTATAAAATGGACAGAGATCGGTAAGTTTCCGCAAGTTTGCGAAATGCAATGTAAACTATTAAATTATAATAATCATCAGTTTCTCTCTGCTGCAACTTGATCGCGGAGAAATTTACTTTGAAGGCAAATACAAAATCAAATACAAAAATTCTAAATAAACAACATAATAACATTTACAAGTTTATCACAATTTAACAGAGCCAGATTAACAAAAAGAATACTCTACTCTAACAAAATTAAACATAATAATAATTAAATCTGGCCCTAACCAATAGATTTCCACAATAAAAAAATTAACTAAGACACTTCAAAGTTCGTAGACAATAAGACATTCAAATTAAACAAAGCTAAAGTAAATAGCTTTCGCGTAGCTTCTTCCTCAGTAGGGCCCATCTCCATCAAGGTGAAAGGAGTCTCCAGCTCTACATTCAACAACATGAAACTTGGATTCCTGGTCAATATATTTACATTGAGATTCATTCCCAGGATCTCAAGAAGGCGGCGAACTGACGCTTCGGGATTCGTTATATCGTCCAAATACTGCAAAATAAATCTATAACGCCTACTACAAATTGCTTTAAGATTGCACGTACTATTTTTAAGTCCTCGAAAAGAATCCCTTTGTCTTGCATCCGCTTCCGAAACGTCTCGGTGTAGTCGTCGATTAGAAGTGTTTTATTGGGCATAACTTCCATGA
The DNA here is from genome assembly GCA_963556235.1 of Cryptophagus acutangulus. Classification (NCBI taxonomy): domain Eukaryota; kingdom Metazoa; phylum Arthropoda; class Insecta; order Coleoptera; family Cryptophagidae; genus Cryptophagus; species Cryptophagus acutangulus. The sequence continues at coordinate 6,307,164 of OY744569.1, forward strand.
AGTTTTCCCGATAAAGATCCATCGCTTTCTGACAGTTGTCAACTATAGCATTGTGGTCGAAATCCATGATTAAGTTGGGCAGAATCTCCTTAATCCTATAGAAATCCAAATAATATAATTATAAGGAAACAAACTAAATCGTCGCAATTACTTTTCCGCCATCTCCATTGCAGCGAAATGTTTCGATCGCTTCTTCGTATTCGCCGTTGAAATCGTCTTAATTGAGCCCACATGACACTCGACTGTGAATTCACAACAATGCGGTGGGCCAACAGGCGGAAATTCCCGAAATACCGGAGCGGGCAGCTTATTCTCCGCACACAAGTCAATCAAACTACCTGCGAAACAACAAATTATAAACAAACATAAACAAAGCACACGATAAACTTACTTATAAAATTGAGCGGCTTCGTAAGACTCTCCGCGGTGTCAGTCTTTTGTCGAATGGCAGCATCGAATAAGCCCACTGGATTTTCGGCACTGTTGTACAAACCGTCCTCTTCCAACTGCTGCAACGCATTGTATGCGGCATTGTGCTTGGAGATTTGTTTCGAAGTTCCCGTGCCCCCTGCGAACGTTCCGGCCACTTCTACTTCGTAATCGAATCGATTATCGTGTGTGCCAGTTCGACTGTATGTTAATTTGTACTGCGGCGGCGGAAAGGATCTTTTAACGCACAATTCGTGTAGAACCATCGCAGGTGTTTTGCTGTTCATCGACATGACAGTTGTTTTACAATTAACGCACCTGACAACGAACAATTCACCGTTAAAGGAAATTTAATGCACCACCACGATTTATAGGTTATGTTATTGTCACGAAACGAAACAAGAGGTCAATGTTGCCAACGTGATAGTTGGTAAATAGAATGTTGAGCACACTGAGTAAATATAATGTCGGCGACATTGAGTAAATGTAATGTTGGGAACACTGAGTAAACAGATCTGTCAAACTTTAAATTTGTAAATAAACAATTCTTCATAACAAAAATGAATTTAAACAATAATTTTGACTTAAAACAAACGTGTCGCTTTTGTTTAACGCAAACCGATGAACTGCACTACCTATTTGCGGAGGATTTCCTTAAAATCTTCAAGGAACTATTAATCCCTATTAAGGTAACAATATTATTAACAATTATTGCGTCAATATTAATAACAATTGCAATTCTAGCTAAACGAAACAGATGATTTACCAAATGGCATTTGCACAAGCTGCATAAACCAAACGCACGCATTCTACAACTTCAAACAAACGGTCCTGCAAGCAGACGAAACCCTAACAACGCAAAGCGAAAATCTAGTCAATGAAACCGAAAATCTAGTCGAGGACAACGAAGCCAGTTCAAACGAGTTCGAATGCCCACTATGCAACAAAACCCTGAAAAGCAAACCTTCCCTAAAACGCCACCTGAAAATCCACAGCGGCGACAAGCCGCACTGTTGCTCGATCTGCAACAAAAAGTTCCGCGAAGCGGGCAACTTGACGAAACACCTACGCAACCACAACGACGACAAGAAACACCAATGCAACGAATGCGGACTGCGATTCTACGAACGCAACAAACTAATCGTGCACACTCGCATTCACACCGGCGAGAAACCATACAGCTGCGACAATTGCTCGCGATCGTTCCGCACGCAAACGCAACTACAAATACACAACCGAGTACACACCCGAGAGAAGCCCTACAAATGCGCGACATGCGAGAAAAGCTTCGCGTACAGCGGCTCGTTCGAAATGCACAAACGCACACATACAAACGAACGCTTGTACGCCTGCCTCGAATGCTCAAAAACCTTCTCGCAGAAAGCGAGCCTCGACAACCACATCCGCTGCATCCACACCCACGAATGCCCTTTCATGTGCAACTACTGCGGCCAAGCGTACCCCACACGGGCGCAATTAACCAACCACTTGCGACATCACACTGGCGAAAAGCGCCCGTTGAAATTCGCCTGCAACATCTGCAATAAGCTTTTCTCCAGTCCGGCTGAGCTTAGAGTGCATGTCCGTACGCATACTGAAGAGCGACCATACCAGTGCGACTTGTGCGGGAAAAGTTTCAAGACACATTCGCAGATGACATCGCATCGGCGGATTCACACCGGCGAAAAGCGATACGTTTGCGAGTTTTGCCACAAGGCGTTCAGGGAGTCGTCGATGTTGAAGAACCATGTGCGGATTCATACCGGCGAACGTCCACATCTGTGTGGGACGTGCGGGTTGAAGTTCACGCAAAGCAGCACGTTGCGAACGCATATGAAAACGCATGAATATAATTAATAAGCTAAAATACGTTCGTTACTTTATAAACACATCCTTAAACTAATTTAAAATTTGTTTGACGTTTAGTCCATCAATTGTAAGTTATCAAACTTTTCCGTATCGTAAAAGCCGGCTTTCACTTGCCGCCCGCCAAAAAATCGTCCGTTCAAATCAACCACTGCTTTGATCGCACTCTCAATGCGCAAAAACTCCACAAATATTCGCACAGCTTCTTCGGCGTCATCTGTAGGGATTTCGTGGATAATCACGCTGGCTACTGAGCCGTACTTCGTGTTGCACTCATCCTTGACTTCCGGCTCTAAGTCGTCGTCCACTTCGCCGGGGCCTACCATGTTCTTCAAAAGCACCACCTAAATCCCTCGTTTTAATAACCACACACCTAACAATAAAATATACAAAGCTACCTTGCTGGGACTCTTCATAATCTCCGTAATGTCCTGTTCGGAACTCGGCGGCGAATCGTACTCCGTCAAAATCGGCAGCGGTACTAACGGCACTTCCTTCTCATGTATAATGCGGCCGCAGCGCTTCGAGGTCTTCTCCACTTGCAACGCACTTGACATCCCTTGCTCCGACTTACCCAAACCTTGCCCTTCCTTAAACCCATACTTCGCCATTATCTTAGCGGCAACCGAAGCGCCACCATAGCTATTGATCGGTTGCGGCTTATTCGGAAAAACTGGCAAAATCGCCTGATCTTCCTGCAAGCTAGGCGGCGGTGCGATCGCGGCACCGCCACTCGGCCGCGAACTCAAATTCTTCGACACCACTGGCTCCATTTCCTCGTCGTCTTCCCATCGCCCGGCAAATCCGCTGCTAATCGGTGGTTGCGTCATTTGCGGGGTGGGAATTGCAATTTGGGGCGGTGGCGAGTTCTCTTCGTGGTCGCTGAACCGCGATCGACGGCGTTTCTCACCGCGGCGTTTTTCCTTGATTTCGATGCGAGTTTCATCGCGGTCGCGATTATCGCGTAGTTCTTTCACTACTTTCTCGTACTCGTTGGGCCATAGTGGGTCGTATTCGTCCACTACGTTCCAATCGTACTCGCTGCCATAAGTACCTGTGTTGGTTAGGATGGGCCAAGTGGTGACAGGATCGGTTTTCGGTTTCAAAACAGTACCTTTGGTTGGTAGATAGATTTCTTCGTCTTCGCGTTTGGATTTCAAGTCGATCACTGGTGGTAGTGTGATTTTGCGGAGTAGATCGCGTTTTGGGGTTACAGTTGCTTTTTTGAGTTGCAATTGCGATTGAAGTAGTTTGATGCCGGATGACCAACCTTGCACATTTTCGGTGGCTCTTGTTTTTATGTCGCAATCATCGTAGAGCGACATATTTGCCGCAAATTTGCAGAAACTTTGGAGCACAACACAATTGTTTATTTGTTTGTTTGGATTGCAGTAGTTTAAAAGTCACTCTGATATTATTTTGACAGATGAGACCACGTGGAAGTGACGTTAGCATCAAGCCGACTTTTCCACCATGGAAAATTACAATTACTCAGGCTTTAACCATTGGCGTATCAGAAATTATTATTTCTCATTACATTTTTCTATTATACAATAAAAAAATGTGTCGTTACCTTTTGGATGGCTTTATCAAAGAAAAGATTCGTTCATTTTATGTTTATTACTGACAAATCTAATTATATACATCAAAATGAGAAATAAAATTAAGCGTTGCGAGCCTTGACAGCTTCAACAGCAGCCAAATGTTCAGCTCGGGCCAAAGCCACTTCTGGAGTATCAACTACTGAAGCTGGAGCCAACCAAGGTTGAGCTACAGCATAAGTATTAATAGCTGGTTGGCCAAAAACTCCGTAATTAAGTCCATAGTTCAAACCATATCCGTAACCGAGAACGTTGGAGTTCAAACCGACCAAGTGGGAGTTTAATCCGTAAGCGTAGCTTTGAATCGCTGGAGCGGCTACTACTGGAGCGGAAACTGCAATTGGAGCTGGGGCTACCACTGGAGCGGCAGCTACAACTGGCGCTGTGGCTACAACGGCAGCTGGAGCTACTACTGGAGCGGCAGCTACAACTGGAGCTTCAACAATAGCGGCGCGCGCCTACAAAGTAAAATTCATTGTTAATATCGCATTAAAATAATAAAACCATTAATAATTCATTAATACTTACTTCAGCTTCTTTAAGAGCTACCAAATGCTTAGCTTTAGCTTCAGCTACTTCAACCGTATCTTGTACGGGGAGCGGCTGAGCTAAAACTGGAGCCACTGGCACAGCTGGAGCTACAGGTAAATTAGTGGCAGCTACACGGAATCCGTTAACGCCATCAGCTACGTAATTAACCGACTGCACGATTCCGTTAGCATCCACATAACTGTAAGCTCCAACCGTGGATCCATCAGCAGCTTTAGCTTCGTTCTTCGCGGACAATCCATTGGCGTATCCGTAAGTGTATTGGCCCAGCTCGTCTTGAGCGTGGTACTGGCTGGACACTGGAGCAGCAATTGGAGCAATTGCTGGCACGACGGCAACTCCACTTGGTTTAGCACTGGCCAAAGCCAAAACGGCGGCGGCGAACACAATAATAAATTTCATTTTGAAGATATTGGAAATGTTAAAGCGCTGCTGGTTAATTCCAGTACTCGCAAAACTGATCTGATTTAGTCTGGTGCTAAGTTGGCTTATATAGGTGGACCACACCTCATCATCTACATAAAGGGCTGCTGGTTTTTTGCTTTGGATTCGAATTTCGTGCAAGTTGTTGACTTTGATACGAGAATTTTACGCGACGCAAGGTCGTCTGGATTGGAAGACGCGGATTCAAGTGCGAGTTTATTAGATAGATCCTAATGTTACATCAGATTAATTGATATTAGAGGCAATGTGATCTAGTTTCGGGTGTGGTCCAGTGTGGTCGATGACATTTTGGCGGCAATTAATAAATAATAGCAATAATATTCGGCCTATAAGACAAAACCAGTCCTTTTGCTAAAAATCCGGAATTAATCTTGACCGTGACATTTCCTTTTATAAAACAACTACTGCAATTTCAAATTATTATAGTAGTTGGTGCTCAAAATAAATCGCTGCAAAGAGAATTTTTCGATTTATTTAATGAGAGGAAATAAATTCCTTTCGTGTACCTTGTTCATGTTATTGCTAAATTATTCAAGTAATTAATTATGCATGTACTAAAATTTGTCGTCTTTCCTTTTACGAATGAATAATCAAATTCATGTTTAATAAAAATGTACTACGCTTTTTTTGGTTGACATTTTGGTTTTGAAATATTAATAGAGCGACAAGAAAACATATATACAGCATAAATAATATTAAAAAAATATTATCAATCATTTTTAATGAGCTGTAATTAATATGAATAGTTAATTTATAAGTAATATGTTTTTAAATTCAAATAATTCCGACTTGAGCGCCATCTAGCAACAACCACGCAGATTATATTGTATATCTGGTTGCCTACATACAAATTGATCCCAATTCAAACATTGATCAAAAGCCGAAAAACAAATTTGCATAAATTAGAATACACGCTCAATTACCATAATATTTGTAATAAAAACAACTTTAGCTAGACTCTGTCAACAACCGACTAAGCGCTTTAACAAAACCAATATCAACAAAATGGGCAAATACTAATTTCTCCGAATTGATAAACGAGGTCACTGTGGTCACTTCGTGACGTCAAGACAAGTCCAAAATTCCGCAACCAGTAAAACACGCCGCAAAAATTCAAAAATAAATTCCAAGCTTATCAAAAACGCGACTATGCGTCAAAGCATTTGTTTTAAAAAGTCAAATGTGGTCTAAATTTGAAGTATAAACACGAACATAAAAATAAATAAATTCCCTTTAACATAAAAGTATTTAACAAGCACGAAAACCTGGAGAAAGATAAGTCTGACGACAAAGATGCAGCAATTGCAGGAGGTGCAAATATTATTATATCGCAATATTATATACAAAGCGACAATCATGAATCACACGACATAATCATAAATTCATAATAACTCAACATACATCGCCTTTCAACGAAATCACTGCGTATACGACATCAAACAACTAAATAAAAAAAAAACTGTATAGACTAGTCGTTTTCGTTTTTACTACTATATACCACACGGTTCTCCCCGAGCACGGTTAGTTGCCTCGCGACTCTCCAAAGCCGCGATAAAACCTGCACCTCTAACCATATAACTCTTACTAATCCTAAACAAATTACTAGTGCCTTAATTAATTAATTAATTAATTAATCAGTAGTGCCACATAATTTTAGTGTACCGATAATTAATTAATCAAAAATGACCATAGCAAGTAAAAGCGGTGATAACAATGGTGTGATGGAGTTTCAATTTGAAAAGCACCAACAAAGAACTAAGTGGGAGACCTTCCGAAGGGCCATCTACAACCCAGATACGAAAGAGATTCTAGGCCGCACCGACAAAAGTTGGGGTAAGTCCATCAATTCGAAATCGCGTTTGAATCGAAATAGATTTTTGGCTTTGGCGTAGGATTCACGTTATTGCCACATATCCCGAAAGTCTAAATTTAACTCCAACGACGCGAAATGTATTTTCTTTCATAATATTTAAATCGTGAAAATTATTTGTACGCCCCTGATATTTGTAAAATTAAATAGGGAAACGCCTGATGATAAGGTTTTTTATCATTTGCAAGCCATATGTGGTCGTATAATTAAAAGCATATTTCTCTAATCCCTTAGAAAAATATTATACTAAACTAATCTAGACAAAACCAGCCGAAAGAATAAATAAAGACGCTAATTGTTGAGACATCGTGTGATTCATAAGCGTCTGAAGGTGCCAACTTCGTTTTCGAATTGCATGTTGGCAACAATTTAAATTAATTATTGACTTACCTTTCAATTATTGGCGTCAAGATGGTGAAACATTTATCGATTAGATTAATTATCAAGCACCCTCATTCCAAATTCCGAAAATGAACCTGAAATCAATAATAATTTTGTTTATTTTAGAGGAATAAAAATTACACGTTTTATGTAATCGAGTGCGATTATGTTATCTCGCATCGAAAGTTATCAAAGAGTGCGAAATAGTGTTTAGTATTATTAATTTAAGCTACAATAAATTTGTATTGAATTTGCAACCTTGAATTAAAAAATGCGTTAATATCAAGCTAAAAGGTGATTACAATCAGTCGGATACTTTTGTAGAACATTCGACTTTAATTGACATCCAATCAATATTATATAACAAACACACAAGTCTAAATTTATCTCGGTATCTTGTTTGTGTAGGGAGCAAGAAAAACATGAAGAAATTTTGCCCTAAATGATACGAAATTCTAATTGTTTGTTAACATTACACTCACGTTGTAAAACAATTAATATATATGCATTCGAGACGTGTAAATATAATTGTCATAAAGTTAATTGGCTCTATTAAGTTTCGGCATGATAATTTACTTAACCTTGTGTGGCTGTGCATGTTATATAATTGTGATCTCTTGGTCTTGATTTGAACCACCCGGTATACAAACCAGTTGGATAAATAGAATGCAATTTTATTTGATTTTAAATTGAATTAAATTCATTATTTGCCGATCAAATACCACCAGAGCAGACTAATTGCAAATTCATCAATGAAAAGGCGCAGCAAATTTATGTAGGTCATGTCATTTACATGTTTAGTTAAAATTAATTGCTGTAGCATCCAAAATAGATTTTTTTTTATCACTTTCGCGTAATATGCATTTATTATAATTGTGGATAATTCCAACCATTCCAGTTTCAACTCAACGTGTTAGTTATATAATATTCCAGTTAAATAATTATTAAATGGCCGCAGGAAATAATTTTCAACGTATCAATTATTCGACTTATCCGGTCAACAAACTACACCGAATTAACACTTCCTTTTTTATTATTTATTAAATTGAACTCTGTTTCGTTCAAACCAGATTTTAGTTTTACTTAGTTCAAGGTTGCACTTACATAAACGGCTCTTCTATTTGTAACAAAACTTGTCAGCTGCAACATTATTATTTTTCAATGCGTAGACTTTTTTTACTCATCACTGCACATATTTAATCAACTGGAAAATTGCAACACGAGACTTGCATAAAACAATTCAGGTTTGCTCATTAAATGTAAACAACAATTAACTTAATTTTCTACAAGACATTTTGAAATTAAAGATGGCCGACTACTACTTTTGACAACTAGTGTTGCCACCTGAAAAAATAAAATTCCCTACACAATTCAAATAGGCCGCGGCAAAATATTTGGACGTGGTTTCTGTTTTATTTTCGTCAAAGCGTCATCAAGTTATAAGAGCACTCTTTATGACGAATTTCCTATTAACTTAATGTCTATTTTATTTTTATGTTTGGATCTAAATAAACTAATAAAGGTTTGTCCTGAATTGCAGGCCAACTATTACTTTTCTACGCCCTCTTCTACATAGTTCTAGGGGCCTTATTCGCGATATGTATGCAAGGCCTTTTCGCCACCCTTAATGAAAACGAGCCGAAATGGCAATTAGACAGCAGTTTAATTGGTACCAATCCCGGTCTTGGTTTCCGACCAATTTCACCGCGAACTGAAGAAGGTTCGCTCATCTCGTACAATGTCACCAATGCAACAACGATCCACAAATGGGTGAATCTAATTGATGAGTTCCTTGCCCGTAATATTTCAGCGCACTTTACGCTTTTTTTTGTGTATTAATTCAAACTGTTGCAGCGTACAAAGCGCAACAAGTCGGGGAGAATTACGTGAATTGCGACTTTGATAAGTCGCCAGGGGATGGACAAGTTTGCACCACGAATGTGTCGCAGTTTCAGAATTGCGGGCCGGATGTCGATTATGGGTACAACAGTTCGTCGCTTTGCGTTTTTCTTAAATTGAATCGTGTAAGTTAAATTAATTAGTTGAATATTAGAGGACTTTTTGGATTTTGCAGATTATCGGTTGGGTGCCAGAATATTACACTGAACCCGAAGACGGTATGCCCCCTGAGTTAGCGGAACATATTAAAGGGTTGCCGATGGCTAAACGCGATCAAGTGTGGGTCAGTTGCGATGGTGAGGATAGTGTCGACAAAGAACTGTTGACGAAATTCAACTATTACCCTCACGGGTTTGCTGGGTATTATTACCCGTACAGGAATTACAAAAACTACTTAAGCCCAGTTATTGCTGTTCAAATTCTAAATCCTGGAAGTGAGTATAGAATATTTTTATGAGGGTGATGCATGGGCTATTTTTAAACCAACCGAAATGTATCCGTTTACATTTTGGGCGTACTCGCTAATTATCGAGATTTATTCTCTTAATGGCAAGCCTTTTTTGTCGAATTTGTAGCGTGCTTGATGAGCGAATTCAATTTCTTAAAAAGCACATGAATATTCGTCTCGATTAAGGGTGAAAAAGTGTATCGATTGATATAAAAGAGGGGTGTCATAACTACCAGCTTCAGTTTCGACTGGTTTGCACCGACTGAAACTAGCGGCGCGTTCTTTCAATATGCTTTGCAAAATTGTTTGCTTTAACAATATTATCTATAGCTATTAATTGATTTTGTTTTCTAGCTAATACTGTTATAAGTATAGAATGTCGCGCCTGGGCGAAAAACATCGCGTACAGTGCTAGCACACTAGCACCGGTTGGATCCGTGCGATTTCAAATCATGGTAGATACCGAAAACAATCAGGTTTGATTAGACGATTTAATTATATGTCCAAGTACTTATATGTGTTTGTTGTTATTGTATTTTAATTTTACTTAAAAAGATTTGTTCTTAACTAGGTTGTGCTTTAATTCGATTATTTATTATTGTATGTAAGTATAACACTATCCAACGTGTGATTTTGTAATTTATTTTTTAAATATATAATTAGATCAATTGATATTAAGAGTACTTATGATTATTGTTGCTCGATTCATTAATTGTGTATTAATTATTATGGAAACTGCCGAAAGATTACTAAAATTGGGCCTTAAATTCAGAACTGATATTCAAGTGCTTGAAATCAGTGTTGTCCACTTGAGATAAATCAAAATAGTTTACAAATGACAACACTGCAGATAAATGAAATATATTTTATATCAAATGTTTTTAAAATAATGAGCTTTAAATTTTAAGTTTTAATTGTTTGTTCATTTAGGAGCTAGTGCTGCACTTTTGAATTGTATTTTTTAGACATAGATTTATTATTAGTATAGTAACAATTGTTAGAAACAATTTGCGATTGCTGTATTAATTTCAGCATTAAATGTACAAATATCAGACGAGTTCTTTTCTTTAAGTAACAGCTCCCGAACTTATAATTTCGCACACTTTAGTGCCGCAATACTTGTCCACCAACACCATAATCAAATACATATTCAAACAGAATACACAACCAGTAATGGTTATAAAAACCACAAAATACAGCAATGTTTTCCCTTTTTAAAAGAATAAATCAAAAAAATGCATGCAAAGTCAACAGGAAACACTTACACCAATTCCTCCAAGTTTGGCTGAATAATGTACTAGTTCCTCTATGCCAAAAACGGATTTTTTGATCCATAGCAAACGCTGTTGCCAAAAATTACACTCAAATATTCAATAGCAAAGCCATAAACTCATTAATTAAGCTATTTTAAAGTTTTTGGCAAAGAATGCCTGACAGTTAAACATTTTACGTCAAAATTTAATCAGTACTGCCAATCTGTCAAAAACAAAATCTGTTGGTGTGTTGTATATGCAACCAGTAATACTATGAAGTTTACTTTACTCCCTCTATTATCTCGACTTTAAATTATTCTAACCTTGAATTAAAGCTGTCATTAGAGACAACTGTCAATAAAATTAATTACGTTTCAAAAATAAATAGTCTACATGTAAATAAACAACCGCAATTATTACTCACACGTTAAATTATTCATTTTATCAAGCATTATCTCAAATAATTAGTTCAAACATACTGGTAATAACCCGTGTCATAGTTTCAATGTGTCAACAATACAAAAATAGGTTAAGTGCTATCTCTCCAAGTTGCTTAATCGCAAACCTCTCGAATCAAATTCCTTTACACTAAAACGTCATGAAAATGCCTCAAGAAAACAACGAAAATTGCAAATCAAAATTACTAGAAGCCGAAGGTAACATTGCCCTCTGCAGACTGTTGGGAAATCGGTGTCAATCGCTCGCAACAGCCGTCGTTCAACTCTACATAACCGAGGGCCCCGATCACCAACAATGGATCAAACGACAAACAGGTGTGCTATGTTTCGTAAAAGACAACACCAGAAAGAACTACTTCTTTCGCGTGTTCAACTTAAAGAAGAATTGCATGGATTGGGAACAAGAGATGTACAACAATCTCGAATACACGGAATCCACGTCGTTCCTGCATATCTTCGAGGCGGAAAACTGCCTCGTGGCCTTTAACTTCGCCGATAGTAGCGAAGCACAACAGGTGAAATCGGTAGTCGATTTGAAAATCTCGATGAAGAAGCGAAAGAATGAAAAGAAAGCTTTGCGACATTCACAGCATTTGGAGAACCATCGCGTTATGAAGCCACCGCCCATTGATTACAATAATAAAGGCAAGAAAATGGACGGAATCGGCAAGAATAAAGTTCAGAAGAAACTTACAAAGGCGGATATTAGTACGCCGATGGATTTCAAGCATGTGTCGCATGTGGGCTGGAATCCTTTATCAGGATTCGACATCGATTCGAAAGATGAGGAGCTGAACAAGCTTTTCGTAAAGGTAATTCGACAGTTAATTATTGTTTACAAAGGTACAAATCATAATTTCTAGGCTGGCGTGTCCGAGAAGCAACTCCAAGACAAAGAAACGCGCGAATTCATCTACGATTTCATCAACAAACACGGCGGAAGAGAAGCAGTGACCGAGGAAAACAATTTAACAGGCAAACGAACGGCTCCTTACGTGCCAACCGGAGCACAAGGCCCCCCAATTCCACCGCGAGGCACAATTCAACGGGCACCACACATTCGTGCAGCCCCACCACCACCCCCGAATCAAACCGAACACAAACCGGCGCCCGTTATCAAACCGGCTGTCCCACCACCGCCCGCTGCCGGTTTCAATGCCCCGGCAGCGGCCCCAGCGCCACCTCCACCTCCGCCCCCGATGATGGAGCCTTACGTTGAAGCGGTTAACCCGCTATTGTCAGCAGCGCCACCGCCGCCGCTATTACCGCCCGTTGCGTCCGATAATTCGGCGTTTTTGGATAGCATTCGCAGTGGCACTACTTTGAAACCGGTGGAAGAGCGAAAGATGGCGCCAGCAGTGGTGGAAGATGACGGGCGAAACGATTTGCTCAGCGAGATTCGCAAGGGATTCAAATTGAAACCGGTAGACGAACGCGATATTAAACCAGTCTCGAATGGACCAACCGAGAATAGTTCGAATGACTTAGCTGGCGCTTTAGCACGTGCTTTGGCCGAACGAAGCAAAGCGATTCATTCCGAAGACGATGACGATGATACCGACGAGGATGATAATGACGACGAATGGGATGAGTAGTCACAAATCAGCAATTTACTAATCTTTTTACTACACTAAGCACAATATTAATGGTATCGTTAAGTTTTATCAACGATCAAGAAGCGTCTTGATCTTTGAGGGTGTTTAATAATTATGGGCAATAATTATTGCATTGCAATTAAGCAAGCTGTATATAGACATATATCCGAGCATATATCTAATCTATTATTTTCAATCATGAATGAATAAATTAATTTTATACCAATTTGTGTAACTATGCAACCCTTCCGTCAATCATGTATCCTTCGTTGCCTACCCACAAATTCGACACCCTACAAAAAACCGCGTGACAAGTATCACGTGCAGCCTGTCAAGTGAAGAGAAGAAACAAGTTTCGATTATCTCGGGTACAGACTGAAAGATATATTGGGGAGTGGCTTTTTTCGCGCATACAGATAAACTTTTGGTTGCAGCACGGTCTGTGTCGAGCCAACGATTACATTTCTGTATGCACAGTTATTCGGATACAGCAAGAGAACCTATCGAAAAAAAATACAGTGCAACTTTCAAGTGTCAATAGTAAAATTTGTCCGAAACGAAACCGCATATACGAAACGAGTGGCAAGGCACAGTGCACTCGACGAGCGACATAAACAGTGACTGTCAGAAAATTTGTTTGTATTCTCTCTGCTGATCGTAAATTAAAATTAAGGTGTTTGTCGGTTAAGTACACAGTAAATCGTTGCTCTCGAAAAAGAAAAGTGCTTAGAGTGCAATTGTTTCAGTCGGTCGCGAGTCAATAATAATCGAAAAATTGTGTGCACCAGCCGTATCGATTAGCACCATCCTCTGCATCAATGTCGTCCACTGACTTGGAGGTGGTGCTCTTCTCCGCTCGCAATTAACTCCTTTGAGAAATGTAAGTGGAATTTATTCACCATTAATATCTATTTTATATCTGGCTGGCCCCACACACACAAACAACTTGGGCTCTTATTTAAACCACACATAACTGATTATCTCATTAAAATCAATTTTCGACGACGATGTGAGAGGAGATTGCTGCGGCTGCTGGGAGAGCGATTTCGGTGGAGGTCAGATTTATTATAAGCCACCGCAGTCAGCTGATGCGAAACGAACTCAATTTTACAACCCCATTTATTGCATTTTTATGCGGTGATTATTAATGATTACGTCTCTTTGTTTATGTCAGTCTCTTGTCCTGTTTTATGAAAAGTATGTCTGTAATTTTTGTCAATTCAAAAGGGTTGTTCAAAAATAAAAAGTGAGGTTAGTACCGCTGTCGGCATAATTCGACTGGGTGGGCCATTTTGCGCATAAAAAAGAATTGAATTAACTCACCCCTAATCCAAATGTGTGTAATGCACTGTGTGGATCCGTATTCCGGGATGCAAAATCCAAAAAACGTCCAGCTTTTCAAATTTTGAAGAATTTCACTAACCACCTGACAGTTAACACTTGAACACTGTTGCCACCTGCAAGAAAATTTTGAATCATTAAAATTTGCTAGAAATTATAAATAAAATATTGTTGCAATTTTATAAACATTAATTGTTTCAAAAGACGTCTGAAATACCCTTAAATCTAATGACAAAGTATTAAAAGTTTCTACCATTTTGGTTCAAAAAAACAAAGTTGGCAATACTGTGTAAACATTTGATTTGACATTTACACCACGTGCTTTCTCACTTTCTGTCATAACAATAGACAGACGTACTTTTCTTGTATATGAGCTCATGAAATTTTTCGCTCTTGTTGGGAAATACATTTGCGGTCTATTTATAATCCGAATAGTAGTTCCCCGTCGATAAAATTAAACGAAACGCAATGATTTCCAGATTTGAAGATGTTGCAAGACTTGACATAGTGAGCCAGTCGGTCGGAGGGACTGCAGCTGGACCATCGTCATCATCATCAGCAGGTATGCTAATTATGCCGTCAGTGACAGCAGAGGAATTGGCTGAAAGCAGCAGTTGCACCATCAGCAACGTCTACACACCACTGGTCGACACCAGTGGGATCACCGTTGTCCCGCCCAGTCCCTCTTCGAAACCCCTCAAAACAATCGCGGATGTCAAATCGTTGCTCGCGTTGGGACGCAAGCAGGACTTGAAGCAATTGTTGCGCAACAATGCGTGGCCGGTGAATCATAACATTCGCGGACAATTGTGGTTCCAATTGTGCACACAGCATCAGAATGCCAAATCGAACATGATTGAGGGGTTCTATTGGGACATGGTGAACCAGGTGTTTGGCAGCACCGAGTTGCCGGACAAGCCGATTAATTTGCCGCCGTTTGTTGAACCGACCCACTGCCAGTCGTACTACATGACACATATGGGTCGCAATGTGACGGATCGGGTTGTTTCCGTGTTGGGCTTTGCCTGTCCCGATATTGTCTACAGTCCCACGATTTATCCCATTTGTGCGATGTTGCTGCATTACATGTCAGGTAAGATATAATGTAGGAATTTCGACTAATGATGTAATTATCTACCGCGATGATAAGATAAGTTGTTGAAGAAGATTATATTTATTCTCGAGTGGAATAATATGTGTTGTTGATGAATGGAAATGTAGAGGTGAGAAAAATGTGGTCGGAAAAGAATTTCGCCTAGACGTTTTTTTTTTTTTTTTGGGAATTATTTATAGAAATAATATCTGGGTCACAGATAAAAACAGACGAGGTGCATTTGAAAAACACCTTCTGGGTGGATGATAAGAAGTGCACAATAAAAATCTAAGGCCTTGCCAAGAATGGCTGTTTTTCGATTTAAATTAGATGCAGAGGTGATAATTGTTAATGCTAATAGCAGGTCGGTGTATGTTTGTGTTAAATGTCAAAACGAAATATCGAAATACAAATATTAGCATTACACGATTAGCTAGACTTAAATATACATTTCATTTACTCGACGTTATTCATTCCACGTCTAAAAATAAGTAGAACAGTTTGAATTTTGAAAAACAGTGTTGCCACCTGCAACGAAAAATTCCCCTATACGTTTCCCTAATTTTTCAAAATAGAAGCGGCGCGAATTTCAAACGCGCAACTTTCAAATCCGACATGTAAATAAAATGTGCAATTAATTAATCTTGTCCGAAAATGATTGTTATTAATAATTTGTTTTGTATACAATATAAAGGCGATTGTCGAGTTAAAGTTCAGGCGTGTAGAGAATCACAAACTATCTAATTTAAACTGGTTTTGCGGGCATTTAAATTTAATTTAATTATGGTTTTTATCAAATGTATTGATTTTCGCATCGAAATGGGTCATCTGCTCCCTAAAAATAGTGTGCATGTTTTAAATCCGATGACAACCTCTTTTTTTTCTTCGCTTTTCTAGCAAAAGTGATGTGGTTATATTATTTACATGTGTTTATTCAGCGGCGCATAGCTTGGCAGAATTTCTAAACTTGGCATTCCCTGGCATTATTATTTTTAGGCGGTTTTCAAAATTTTTCTGTATGGTTTTTAATTTAAATTGTTGTCGCTCAAGTGCATAAAATATAATCCGTTAATAGTACGAATAGTTGCGGAGCATCCGATGCGGATGTTGAATTTTAAAAGAGACACTCGTTTTAATTAATAGCCAGCCGTTCTTATTGAAAGTCAACATAATTAGTGTTGTTTTGTATACTATAGAGGAGGCAAGCTTTAGTTGTACACAAACACACACCTGTTTGTTACTTTCATTTTACATAACTGTTTTTACAAAACAATATAATTGGATCAAAATTTCACTATTTTTATTATTGATAAATGTGTTGTTACTTGTTACAATTTTATTGCCAACAATTTCTATCTAATTATTATTAATATTTCGTTTGGCGAGCATATGTTTAAATTGTGTTATCAGAAGCGAAACATTGAGCTGATAAACAACATTTTCGGAATGCACATTTTCAGTCTGTTTAAGTTGAAATTAATTATTCGTTCATTAAATTTCGTTGAGCAGATCAATGAACTAGATAGACAAAATTAAAAAAAAACTACGAATGACTTGTTACCTAATTAAATTAGCGAAAATTTATTTTTATATTCACCGGTACTAATAATATTTTAAATGACATTGTTTCTCATTAGCACTAAGATAATAATGACGTAATAAATTGAGTTGTTATTATGAAGCGCCTTCTTATTCTTAATTTAATGAATTTGGTGCTGCTTTATTATTGTACTTTGGCATAATATATAATAATAAAAAAAGACTAGCAGGATATACCTAGTTGGTGTTAATTGCCTTTTATTCAGTTACACTTGAAACTTTATTTTGTTCAATGCGCTTTTAGATTGTGTCTAAATAGAATCCGTTCATGATTGGAGACCATCACAGATAAAATAACGTAGTTGTCGGAATGGAAAAAGAAAGTTTATGTTGTTGCTACTCACTTATTTCTCACCACATTGTTTGGATTCAATCCAAAAAATGCCTACCAGGAAGTCAGTTACCAATAAAAATAATAATAGTATTCAACAAGCGTGTATTAATGGCTATTACTCATGGGGATGACGAAATTTATTTCCGCGGTGGAAATGTTGACTAACGGACTGACTTCACGCGAGTCCATAAAATTCGGGGGATTCCCCTGGAAATTGTTGAGTAATGAAATATTATGCTGCGCCTGTAAGTAATGAATTGCAATATATATCCAAAAACAAGGTAATGCGTAATAATAATGATATAAATAGCGAATATACTCGAACTGATAATTAATCTTGAGGATTGTTTATAAGATTTTATTTTTTTCTGCTGAGATTATCGAGATTATTCCATCAGATTTCGCATTGACAATGAATCTGAAATTTTGACGATTCTAGAAAATTACCCTCAAAGTAATAGTCATTATTACACGTTCGCTGAAAATGACATAGTATTTTTATGGATGCCAAAGCAAAGCCTTGTGAATAATAAATATCGTTAGTTGAATTACTTTTATATGTAATTAAAAATTATGGTTTACTTTAATAGGATAGCCTTCGCTGACCTGCTTAATAATATAAATGCCACAAAAATAACGCACCTAAACTAATTAATTGAAAGACAGGATAGATGCAATTAGTAATCTTATCGATTGGTTAAAATAGGAAAATGCTTTGAAACTGAATTTACGAGCCACTTTAACATTTTTATTATTGCGGCTGAAACTGATAATAATAATTGTGAAGGAATTTAAAAAGCAATTCTAAAAATACGCGGTTTATTGATATTGTTATGAATTACTTAAGTTAAGCCTACGAACTGTACTCTGCGAATTATAAATATAGATGATGATATGTGTGTGTATGGTTAATTTAAATATATAAAGTTGCAAAAATGTAAACAATTTAATTTTTGCAGAGGAAAACTGCTATCATTGTATGGCGAGTCTTGTTGCGTCCAAAGAGAAAACATTCATTACACAAACAAAACTATTATACGAGGTTACTTGGAAGACGGTCATGCAAATCTGCAAGAAGCACGTGGTGAGTTCATAAATAATTTAAATATTAATTAATTAAGCCAGCCAACCACTAATTATAAATATTGTTTATCGATGATATTTATAAGTGACTGGACTGAGCGCACAGATAATATGTTAAAAGTTGTACTCTTATTATTTATAAAGGAATTGTTGTTTATTATTTATGATAATTGTTTGGCTGATAACGATTGTTCAAAATGTAAATATTGATAAATGATTTGTTTTAATGTGACGTTGTTGATTTGTTTGGTGGAGGAGGAGAGCGAGAGTGCATTAGCCGAGGACAATCATTTTATTATGAATTTTTTATACCAACCGCATGTTTACTCCTGCTGCATGCATTTAATTTTTATTTAACGAGGAAGTTGTAGGAGACGACAAGGATGTCATAAGTCATTTAATTCGTTTCCACTTTTCAGCAGCTTTTCGGCGGCGATTCTAATAAAATAATTGCTAATTAAATATTTAATGAGAGAAATTGTTTATAGAAAGGACCGGCAGTGCATTTGCAACGGCATTGCAATAGTTCGCGAGCCGAACGCATCTACATCGACTGGATCTGGTGGATCTTCCAAGGATTGCCTTTCGAGCATCTAGTCAGAGTTATGGATTGCTTTTTCCATGAAGGCGTAAAGGTAAAGAAATACCTCTGAAAGCTATTTTCGTCGAGCAAAACATGTAAATAGCGCTCAAATCTTGGCTGCGATTTGTGCCAGCATTTTCTACAAAAACTTTTTCTGCGCTCCGCTGCTCATTGTTTTTCAACAACAACTTTATAATAACATTTTAGAAACTATTGAGCATTTAAATCTCTTCCCCCCTATTTTGAACTACGTAGTTAAATATTTCTCCGCGGTGGCGCTGCTTAGAAGGCGCGAAGCGCTAATTTAAATTAAATATTTTGAATTTCGCAGGTTTTTTATCGAATGGCAATGGCAATTTTGATACTGTTCCATAAAAGTACGTCGTCGTCGGCCGAATGGTTGGCCGAAATACAAAAGAACGGCATCGACAGTGCATTGAACAAGTTCTGCAAGGAAATGCCGGCGACGCCGCAGAAATTGCTGAAAGTGGCGTTTGGAATTCGCGGTTTGAGTTCGTCGTACATTTCGCGGGTTTTCGTTAAGACTGAGATGCTGCTGAAGAGCCGGCACGTAATTATTGGATCAAGACAAATGGTAAGATCCAGATCGAATGATACTTTACCTACTAGCCAAAGTCAGAACAATATACAAATGGTCTCGCATACACTCACCATACGAGAGGTGAGTTTATTTTTACTTTATTTCGTCGTTTTGTTTTTATTTTGTACTAATCCAAAAAAATAGAGAAAATTGATTAATTAATATGATAAAGTATTTTTGCATCAATTTTTGTGGTGGTTCTTTTTCCAATTATCTAGTTGATTGAATAAAAAATGTAATCGCGGGTGACTGGTAATTAATTCCAATTATTTGTGTAAATATTTTGTGCATTTTTGTATAGTTTTTTCCCATTTTTGTTTAAGAAATTTCTTTTATTAACAAACCATATGATTGATTTAGTACAAAGTAATTTTTCGTTTTCAATTACGATATTTATTATATACATACATGATTTATTTGGTTTCTATTTTTTATTTTTCGGGGTGGGTAATTTATGTTTGCATATTGTTGGCATGTCGCCCGAATTTCGATGTGTACTTGAGTAGTTTTTGATTAAAAAATGGAAAGCAAAATGATTGTCCTAGTGTTTAATTTAATGTTAAGTTAATTGAAATAATTTGCATACTAGTGTAGAGACATGTTTTCAGAGAATGTCCGAAGAGATGTACAATGAAATGGTATTGTATTAGTTTTTATTACAATGAGTATGCCGAATGTTTGTCCTATGTGTACTATTTTCAAATTTACCAACAAAAAAAAAATAAGATTAAATTCAAACTGAATTCAAAAAAAAATAAAAATCATTGGCTGTTTTTGGCTTGTCAACATTAAAAATCGAATCGAAACTACTTTGAAATAATATTATTATGTGGAAAGCAATGATCTTGGTTTGATTGAACTTTTTATTTAGTTTTAATACACTTGTACAGATACACCACATATTTAGGAGTGTGCAAAGTTATTTTTAAGTGATTCTAAAAATATTTTTCCGTACAAAAACACATCAATAACGCATACTACGAGTAACTCTGCGAGTTCTTATTAAAATTCACCTAATTAAATAATACATTGCGGCCAAGATTATTGTTCTCTCGTAGTATTTCTTTTTTATTTCACTAACAAATTATTAAAAACAAACATTTATCATCGATTAATTTTTTTCAAAACCAAAAAAAAACTCATACTATCATTGTCACATTCAAAAAATCGTTCAAAAAAATTGTATACAAACAAAGGCAACCTTGCGAATTGTTTGCAACATCGTACGACATCTGATGGCAAAACATGACAATAATGCTTGTAGTTTCCTATAATTAACTAATCGATTTAATTGCAGAGGGGGCTTTTGCAAAATTTTAATTACTGGTTGCATATTTAAATTAATTTTGGCACCATTTCAAATTCATTTTAATTAATAGTTCTAATAATAGTAAATTTTCTATCAGTAAATAATTTAGTTCCGGTTTGATGAACGAATTTCGAAACTTGCAATTAATTTCTAAATTTGCTTAATTATTTTTGTTTGTTGTTCCAACGAGGATTGTCAAGGATTTCTTGATTTTTTTCGCGCGCGCCAGCGATGCGTCTAATAATAGCCCGCCGAACTGCAGGTGTTTAATATTAATTAATTTGATAAGATCCAAAACAAGAATATGTAATTAATACGACTGCGAATCTAACACTAACACACGACACACACTTTATTAGTCAAAGCAATTTTTCTATGCTACAAACAACCATCGAAATGAGTCGATTGAATAATTGGCATTGTTAATTAATTGGGTGCTTGGCTGCTGAGTTTTAGTTATCTAATCCATTAATTCGAGTTCGGAAATGAACCTAATGCAAAAGTGATAGTATTTTGTTGTGTTATTTTTGTGTGTTTCGTCATTTTTTCCTGCTGCTAACAAAGGGAGCCCATTCTCCAGGTCCGCGTGCCCTTTCAATGGGTATCTACCCCATACAGAACATCAACTCGTGCATCCTAGACCAACAGGATGTAAGTGGTTCTCGATGTTGTAACCGTGTTTTAAACCCGTACTATTTTAATTATTATTTGCCCGTTTTCTCAATATTAATTCGACTAGGAAATATTTTTTAGACGCCGTCCTATTTGTACCTAGCCCAATGGTTCCCGTTTTTCCATCCCGTTTTCGGCGACCGAGAGATACATTCGAGATCGAGAAGAGCGGTACTACATTTTAACTCATTATTTCCCATCTATCATTTGCTTTTGGCTTTTTATGTTTTTACGATGTGAATATCGCTTTGCATGCTAAATGAAATTTTGACTACTGTCTTTCGGTTGATCATCTGATTTAAATGTCTTTTGGGATATTTCTCTTAGCTTCTGACCCTATGGTCCTGGCTGCCAGTGAGGATCACTATGTACCAGCCGATTTTACTTTATACGACAGAGGAACATGGATGTTCTCTCACTACGTTTTATGTTCGTGTCGAACAACACGAACCCACTTTATTGATGATCAAGACATGCAACAACGAGGTAATTTTTTTTTTCTTTCAAGTAAATTAAATTGAAGGCAAAAATTCGCCAACATAAATATATTAAATATAAACTATGCATTAATTAACGCCGCGCGATTTATTTTACTTGCTAAATTTAGACGTAGAATAAAATTTAAAAATAGTTTTGAATTATTTTTTACATAATGTAAATAAAATTCACATAAATTTTGATAAAATAAATTGATTTTCGCTTCATATCCTTGTACAAGAATATTATTTTTCTTGTTTTTGTATAGTTTGGAATGATAAATGATTTTATAATTTATGTTAGCTATTTTTAGTTGGCTACAAATAGTATTTCAATTTATTACGAAAATGTTTTGAGCATTTATAATGAAAATATATAGTTTATTTTATTGATACGTGAAAGTTCTTTCGAAAAAAGTGCAATAGATTTCGTAAAAATGATTTTAGAAGTTTGCGATATTTTAAATTGTGACGTCACATATAGCCTCTAAGCAAGGTGGGAGTCTATACCACCTCCCCTTTTATCTTGTTAGTTAAACAGAGGCGGGGTGTAAACACGCCTCCTCGCTTGGAGGCTATATGTGACGTCACAATTTAAAATATCACAAACTTCTAAAATTATTATTACAAAATCTACTGCATTTTTTTCAAAAATTCTTTCACACATCAATTAAATAAACTTCATATATCATTTCACAGGTTTTCGGTGCTTATTGTTCATCGCGATGGGCAGAACGAAATCAAAAAGACGACCGAGGCAATCGACAAGCGTATTTCGGAACAGGTGAAACGTTCCTGTTTTCCTTATACCCGGAACGGCAAAAGTACCCATGGGTAGGCATGGAGGTCGACAAAGTTCAGCACGGATCTGAACTATTTATGGCTGCCGATTCGAAGATGATTACAATTGGTGGAGGGTAAGTGTCATTAAAAATTTATAGTAGAACTCGAGAATTGATTGAACTTGTAGAGAGGGTCAAGCGATTTGGATGGACGAAAATATCCGCTTTGGAAAAACCGATCGCTGTGCGACCTTTAACAATCCACCCTTGTGTCCTAGTGGCGATTTCGAGATTCGCGTTTTGGAAGTGTATGGCTTTGCCACCGATCAATTGAGCTAAGATTATTTAGTGAATCCGAAGCAACGATTCTCATCGAACACGATTTTTTAGTTTGGAATGGTTGAATGTATTCATGTTACATTTTATTGATTTGTTTAATTAAGAAGCCCACACGCACACACACACACCATTAAGTACGTACGTACCTGTTTTAACTTTGTATAAGGCAAAGAAAAACAAACGAAAAACGAATAACGAACTCTTTGATCATTCTCTCGTGCATTCCATCCTGTGCTTCATTTAATGTGTGATTTTATTTTTGAGTTAGAAAGATATGAAATATTTTATAACAAATTCTGTTTCCTGGAGAAATGACAAGCAACTCTAGATCTAGTCGATTTATATTATTTAGTTTAGTTTTGAATGGTGCATTTATTTTGTAAATATATATTTATATTTTGTTTTGTTGCGCTTTTAATTACTAATTATTTTAAATAGAAACAAACCACTCTGTGCCAAATTCAAAGAGCATAGCGTCGTATTTATTTTTGTTTTGTGTGGACTTTGATGACTGACAATTAAAATTAAATAGAAAAAACGACAAAATTGTTAACAACAATCAAAAAATAAAAAAAAGTAAATTCTTATGGTAAAAACGTACGTGTTCGATTTAGAATAGAATTGAGAACAAAAATTGGTAGATTGCTCATTCTCATAAGCATATCATTAATATTTTGTCTGTATGAATATTTGTTAAATGAATCGCTTCTGTTTATTTGTTGTTAAGTTTTGCATATTTTAATAAACGTTTTTCCGTTTGAATTACACAAGTACAAAATTCAAACATATTTCAATAATAATAATATTAATAATAAACAAACGGTAGTGAAATATAAGCTGTGCTTTTGTTAATTAATTAATTCATTATTTATTGAGAACAGCACAGATTTATTTTAATTTTTCTAGTCATTTTTTCGGTTAATCAATAATAATTAAAAAGTGCAGGTTGCTTTAATACATTTCGGAAAAGTGAAACTGTGCTGTTCCTCTTCAACTGAGTGCCTTCTTAATGTCTTTATATAATTAAATTGACGACAAATTCATTTGAAGGCGCTCTACTTTTGATTTTTGTTCCTTTGCTCGTGTATTTTTAGCAGAAACAGTGTCTAGATTGTGATGTTATTATAATTAATATATTTTCTAATTATTAGATGTTTATATAAAATATTTAGCCTCTCAATGTTTCACCTGTGAGTGTAAGTTGCCTTTTGTACAACACCTCTATAATTGTTTTCAAACACTTTGAATGATATTTTGAAACCCTTTTTAAACGTATAATTGTTGGTATAAGCAATAACTGATGTGATAATTTTAGCCCAAGGTTTTTATGTACATATTAATGTATATTTTATTATAATTACTCTAAGTTAGCCGTTTTTCATAATTCAAACAAATCTTTTGACCCGAAATTCGCTACATAACAATCTTGGTCTTGTTTTCTTTGTCATTTTTTATTTCACTAATTCTAAGACTAAGAATGAATAATTTAATAATAAAGTGTAGTTGAACGAAGCAAAGAAAAAAATATAAACAAACATTTTATGCTTGTATCCCCCAAGTGTTGAAACATTCTGACTGTTACTTGTAGTTACCAGTCTTATTAATGGTCTTTGTACTGATGTATCTAATGTGTATTATTATTATTATATATTTCACGTTATTTATGTGTTTATCAATCTCATAAATGTCTTCTTGATATTAGAAATCGCCTTTTATTTCAACTGCGCCCGCTAATGACTAATAATTTAAAAATCCTACCTTATTGTTGATGACAACAAGTTCGATATCCGAGTCCATATCCTATGTGATCCATGCACTGTAATCCAAAAATCACTGCGTTAGCACAATTATCATCGCAATAAAATTAATAGTTCGGGCGAAACGCTTTGTTTGAAACTAACGCAGTATTTGCCTGACTGTGATATCAAAAGCATTGAACAGGAATGCGATCGCTTTACTCATACATTTGTCATAAGTTTGATTCGCGATTAATAAATATGGCCGCAAAGAAGTGTAGAGGGTTTGAATAAACTTACCCCGTTTATGGTTTTTATTTCATCTGAAATACTGAATATTTCACTAATATTTAACTTAATACGCATTATAACACTTTAATAACAACAATTTATATAGTTTAAGCGTCTAATTACACAGAATTAACAATAAAACACGAATTGAACTTGATTTCAAATAACGCCATTTTTTGTACTGATAGTTACTGCGAAATGAGGGCGCTGCTTCAAAATAAATCTAGGGAGTTTTATTATTCGATATGGCGCGCTATTTAAATTCAAATATTGCAGTATTTAAATTTAAAAAATAAATAAATAAATGTTTAGACATAAATTAATTCATAAATGCAAATATAAATATGCAAATCGGATATTTGAACAACCTTGCATCACCAAATTGTATTAAATAATATGAATAGATTAATATAATTGCAATATAAAGACAAATTAAAATGCACCTATTAATTAATTATTTTAAAAATTGATTAATAATAATTATTCAATTAGGTAATTTTTTTTTTAAATTAATTAATTAATATTCTCTTCAGGGAATATTAATTATTCTTTGTTGCACTAATAAATTAAAAAAAAATGCAAATAAGATGATCTAAAATAATTTCGTAACATTGTGGTTTATTATAATTTTTAACAAGGACGTCGTGTAAGTCAAGAATTTTAAAATTCCTTTATTATCACTAGTCCATTAAATTATTAATATTTTTGACCGTAAAATAAATTTGCATTATTTTTTATAATGGAAAATTTTGACTATAATTGCGCAATTCTTTAATTAAAATCAAACCATTAATCTATCTAATTATTTACGCGAATGGACAAATATTTATCTATAAATCATCTTCCCGAATAAAAAAAAATCTCGTACATAAGATAAATATCTTATTGTTTAATGTAACAAACAGGATGACCAAAAAATAAAAAACCAACTTAATTATTCGCATTTATGGCATTCAGTTTAGAAAACACTCCCATTTTCGCAAATGTTAATAATCTACATATTAACATTTATAAAAAAAAATGAAGAGGAGCTGCTACACCAGTTTGGACCATCATAAAAATTATAATTTCAAATTCAGTATAAATAGTAGTGTCACCCAAAAGCAAACCATCACTAACAATCCTTCGTTAGATAATCAAACACCCAAATCCAAGATGATGAAACTGGTAAGAAAAATATTGCTTCAATCAATTAATTTCTAATTAATTATTTTCGCAGGTATTTTTGTCTGCTCTTGTGGCTGTCGCCCTCGCTGATGTGTCCCATTTAGTAGGACCACATAAATATGGCTCATCAGTCTTACAAAGGAGCGCCCCCGCATTTGTCCATCAACCCCAGCACGCAGTCGAAGGAGGCATTCTTCGTCAAACTTCCGATATTTCTCCAGACGGCAGCTACCAATACGGGTAAGAAAATTCCTTCTCAATACTTCAAATCAATATATCATCGGGATTTGAATTAGTTACGAAACCGACACCGGAATTTCCGCTGAAGAACAAGGTTCGATCCGCGCTAATGGAGCCGAACTCGAAAAAGTTGCTCAAGGAACATTCTCTTGGATCTCCCCCGAAGGTGAACATGTTCAGATGAGCTATGTAGCTGATGGTAATGGTTATCAACCAACTGGATCCCATGTTCCAACACCTCCACCAGTGCCCGCAGCTATTGCCCGTGCTTTGGATTGGATCGCAGCTCATCCAGCTCCAGCTGAACATGGTGCTAAAGTATTCCCAGGTGCTCACCAGCCCCAAGGTTTCCCACGATTAGGTTAAAATAACCTTGCATTGTATATAACATGGATTTTGACATAATAAATAGTTGTAGAAGCGATAGTTTGCGAGTTTGATTAAAATATTGAAGGGTGGTGAATTCAAATTTAGCGCGCATTTTGCGCCAACAGTATTAACATCAATTAATAATGAACCATTAATTCTATAATACTTACTAATACGTTAACACGTTATCATACACTAATTAAACAATAATTTTAACAAAAGCAATAAAATATAAATATTTGTCCAATTCTATAAAGTTGGCAACACTGCGTTAGTGACCAACAATTTCGCGGTAGTAACAAACAACTTTTTTACCGACTCGGATCTAATGGGGCTATTTTTGATGAAATTATATGGTTTTCCCTCAATTCGCATGGATGATAGGTAATATAAAGCAAACTCACCCGTATAAAGCATAAATGCCTCGATTTCCTTGCATAGAATTCTACTAGTTTGAGTTGCAGAATTCTGCAAACATGTAGAGGTGCCGCACTAAATTTATATTCAATTCACTGCACTAGAGTCTAGTTACGCGATTACACATGTTTTTAAGCTTTGATTATTGCTGATTAACCCGAAAAACTTTAATTATAATTTGCTCGACAACAATGGCCGTTGCTTTTGAACACTACTAAGAAGTTAGGCGTAGATTTTTTAACATGGAAAATTGAGTCGTTTCCAACACGGAAATTATTTATGTATTTATTATTTTAATAACTATTAACTATTATGTTATAACTAGCCTTCAGTTACTTTATTAATTAATTTCAAATCGTCTGCACTTGCATTGATTGCATAATAAAATATATATGATTCTTGAACTTTAACAGACATTTACTAAATTAGCAAGCAATAAATAATTCTTGTTATATAATAGTTATAAACTTTATTATATACTAGATTATTTTACAATCTAGCATATATATTATAAAAACGTTTGTTATTGAGGTTATGTTGCATATTAGAAGTACGATAACCATCATGATTAAAACCAAAAAAATTATATTTACACTAGATATATTTATTTAGGTATCAAAATATACAAAATCGTAATTAACAACAAACTGTAATTATCTTTAAACTGAATATCTGTTTGCATTATGTTCAATAGGCGCTGGATGAGCAGCAATCCATTCCAAAGCTCTCTGGATGGCAACTGGAATTGGTGGTGGGGTTGGTAAGTGTGATCCTTGAGGTTGGTAGCCATTAGCATCAGCCACGTATGTCAATTGAATTTGTTCGCCTTCGGGAGAAGTCCAAGACGCACTTCCTTGAGCTGATTTTTCGGATTGTTCTGGTCCCAATACGCGGATCGAAGCTTGTTCTTGGGCTTGGATGCCATTGTCGGTTTCGTAACTGAAAATGCATTATAAGGTTAGTCAACTATTTGTTTGGTTAGGGTATGATAAATTTACCTCCACTGGTAGCTGCCTTCTGGGCTAATGTCTGAATCTTGACGGAGAATGTTGGCTTGAGCATCACGTAAGCCTGAGCCTGAGTTTCTTGCAAGGTGAGAAACATCGGCCAAAGCGACGGCTACAAGAGCACTTAAGAGCACCTAGTTTAAATTTGACAATTAGAGGTTATGTAATTTAGAGTGATTTTTTTCTGCTTACCAATTTCATCATTTTTGCGGATTGTTCTAGTATTGACGATCGAATCAATATTGATACTAATTTTTTGGATAGGCCGGTATTTATACGAAATGTAGAGGTTGAGCATCTTTTGCTGCGGGCAATCAGGTGCGGCTCGCCAAGTTAACATTTAAAAGCAAGCAAGGATTTACTTTTTTAACATCATTTTATTATTATATACATTTATAATAATATTATTAATTGATAATTATTATAATTGGATGTCTGATAGCGTTTTACATTAATATTTCTGAAAATATCTGTGGCTTTTTAGCACAGGACAGAGCACCCTAGTGGTGTCCATTGAAAAGCGCCCTAAGTTTCGAATTTCCACCCCTAGATGGTAACATTGTAGTACGCGCTTGCAGTATGAAAAATGAAAATGGCCGATCAAGTTGTCAAATGACTGTGTTAATTATTTAATTAAATGTTAATAAGTATTGTACGCCTCTGTTTCGGGACGTTTACTCTCAAATTCATAGTTCAGTGATTTACATACATCTTGACCAACACGTTTTGTTTGAATAGACAATATTTCATAAGAATCTGGTAGATCGCATCTCGGAACCTTCGCGAAGGCCGTTCACTATTATAACATGGTATTTGAATTCATTTAAATTACTATCAAATTTACACCTGCTGTTTTATCATCGCAAATCTGCGATTGTTGGAATTTATTTGACACGCGATACGTTTTTTTAGCAAAAAAATAAAAGTGATTCTCAAAATTTGTAGGTTGCGATGTTTACTTTGCGAACTAAAGCTAATTTGCCAATTTTTCGGGCTATTGCGCCTTTATCGCATTTTATACGGTTAATTTGTTATTAATTTAGTTAAAAAAGTTTACTTTACTTAAATTTAAATTCAAAAGTTTGCGGTAAATTATCCCAAGGGGGCCTAAAGTGGTCTTAGATAATTAAATTAAGTAATTAAATATCGAAACAAGTCTTTTTTGCTATATACATTTATATTAACTTTCAACAATACACTAATACAATTAAATAATTAATTAAAATCGTTGTTGGTCTTGTTGTTCAGGATGAGCGGCGATCCATTCCAAAGCTCTTTGAATAGCAGCTGGAATTGGTGGAGGTGTGGGCAGATGAGCACCTTGTGGTTGATATCCATTTTCATCAGCTACATATTGAACTGAAAATTGTTCTCCTTCGGGAGACGACCAGGAATAAGATCCTTGTGCAGCTGTTGCTTGCTCATTACCAACAGTTTTCACTTGGCCTTGTTCTTGGGCGGAAATCCCATTTTCGGTCTCATATCTGCCCGAAACAAAATAATTAATTAATTAATTGAAGAGGAAGCTCGAAGAAAACTTACGACCAGTTGTAACTGCCATCTGGATTAATTTCGCTCTCTTGACGAAGAATGCGGATTTCTTGTGGGTTGGCGTTACCACGAAGAAGATGCGAGACGTCAGCGAGAACTGTGGCTACCAGAAGAGATGCAACTACCTAATAATGTGAGTGTTTAAAATTTGATTATTTAATTGCGCGACTAGGTACTTACGAATTTAAACATTTTGATTGAAAGTTTAATCAGATGTGATGATGAGGAAAAAAATTCTCTTTATATACTTGCGAGTCTTAAGAGCTAATCTACATAAACATAATTTTGCACAATAGTTTTTGGATAAAAAATTTCCTTTTTTAAGGTCAAATTGAATAATATTGAATAAATAATTTTTCTATATTGATCTTGATGGACAATTGTTGCGCAAGAAAGATTAAAATTTTGATTGTAACCATTAAATTTATTATAATTAGTTGTTTCGGCAAATTTAGAAACGATCAAAACGCAATAATACTCGAATATACTAAGAAATATATTCAATCGCCTCTTTTGTAAATGTCACACATAATAACGAATTCATGATTAACATTTTTTTCTCAATGCGAAGAAGAGTAGATTCCTTCGAAACTGACTGGCCTTGTTATTATTGAAGATGTTACTATTAAGGAAACATTATTTATTAGCATAAATTATTTTAATAAACCAGTCAATAATGTTTATAGCCCGTAGAAAAAAATCAGATGAAATGCTTTATTTAATTTGCTTTGTATTTACAACACAAGACAATCATTTTACATATTTTATGACGGACGTTTCGGTTTTGTAGGTTTTCGATCGGTTGGCCCTCGAGTTTTGCTTTTCAGGACGATTTTCTACATAAAAATTCAATTAATAGTTAATTAAAATTCTCATTCTTCAGAGAACTTACCTCCGACTTAGTAGAATCCTTGTTCAACATTTTATTGTTCATCTCATCTAACTTTATTCTCAATTCCATCTCACTGGTTAAAGTCTTCTCCAACTTCAACCTCATTGCCTATAAAACACCCCTTTATAAAATTAATTTACCAAGTAAATCAAAATTACTTCAATTGTATGGGAATCCCGAGTTTTCATCAAAGCAAACTTTTCCTTTTCGACATTCAAGACATTTTTCAAATGCTGCGTATGGACCTTTTCCTTCTCCAGCGCTTTTTCTAAACGCACCATTCGATGTTTTTCCTCATCCATTGCAGCACTAAAACTCAAAACTAGTAAACACCCCTTAAAAAATTTAATTGTCCTTACAACAAAGGCTCAATCCGCTCCATATGTTTCCTATCCACACCACCACTACTGGTACTTGGATCCCCCATCCTCGACATCTCCTGCGACAAATTCCTCTTCATCTGATCCATCTTATCTTTCTCTAGATCCAAAGCTGCTTGCATTGTCACCAATTTCTGATGTGTGCTTTTATGCTTTTGCAACCCTTCATCGTCCAAATTAGCGACTTTCCTCATCACATTCAGTCGATCGCTATCGCCGACATTTTGACTACTTCTTTGCAAAACTCTAGTAGTGGCATCGCTAATCTTCCGATGCAGAATTTGCAACTCATCAACATCCAACGTCTAAAACCAAAATTGTTAATCTCTCTAATCCCAAGCTAAACGCCATCGAACTCACATGAATCCCTTTCTTCAAAACCTTATGCAACACTTCCTCAAACCCTTGATCGCATCTGCAACTCCTATGCGGCTGCTTCACTTGCATCTCACTCGAAGTCAATGGAGTACTCAAAGCGATCACATCCGGGAACTTGGAAGTTGAACTGGGAGTTATAGCTTGAGCTTGAGCTAAAGCCGTCCTCAACTCACCAGTTTCATCTGTCATTGAGCCTTTATGCTCTTTTGGCTCAATTTTACTAGACTTACTAATTTCCTTCTCCAACATTTTGCTCTTCCTCCTCTCTTTTGCAATAACTTTCTCTACTTGGTCAACTTTACCAGCAATTTCCAAAGTTGCCCGTTTCTGTTGCTCTAAAGTTGCCTTCAAACCATCTCGCTCTTTTTCAGTCAACTCATGAGCTTGCTGAGCTTTTTGCAATTCATTCTTCAGTGCTTCGATTTGAGACTTGTATTGATTTAGATCGCGATCTGAAGGCTTACCTTGATCTTTCTTCATTGCTGCAATCATATCGTTACATTCTTTCTTCTGCTTAGCGATTTCCTTCAAATTGTCTTCTTCAGTTTTCTTGGCATCCGCTAATTGCTTTCTCAACTTGGCCAGTTCTTTTTCCAAATTTTGCACGACGTCCTTATCAGACTTGGGCAAAGCTTTCAATGCTTCTTTCGATATGGTCACCTTATCTAATTGCAGCTTTGCATCATCAACTTCTTTCGTTAATTCCGCAATCTTCTTCTTCAAACTTGCATTTTCATCCCGCAATTTATTCAAATCTTGATCGCCTTTCTTATATTTGTCATCTGCATCTTTAATCTTCTTATTAGCCGCCTCAATTTCTTCTTTCATCTTATTTTTAGTTTCTTCCAACTGCTTAGTCTTCGTCGCCATTTCACCCTTCAACTTGGCCATCTCATTATTCAAGTCAGCAATTTTCTTCTTCAAATTGGCATTTTCATCCCGCAGCTTCTTCAAATCTTCAATTTGCTTGGCGTTTTCTTCCTTCAAAATTGCAATTCCGTCATTTAAATCGGCATTTCTCTTCTTCAAGTTAGCATTTTCATCACGTTGCTTCTTCAAGTCTTCACCTTGCTTAACAGAGTCCAACTTTACCTTACTAGCTTTACCAGTAAGTTCCGCATTTTGCTTCTTCAAATTATTATTGCCATCGCGAAGTTTTGCCACATCACCATCCAAATCCGATAGGTCCTTCTTCAAACTACCATTTTCTTCACGCAGCTTCGTCAATTCTTTATTCTGTTTGGCGAGTTCCTTTTCCAAGTCGCTGATCTTCTTCTTCAAGTTACCGGTTTCTTCACCCAACTTGCTAGAATCTTTATCGATTTGACCTTTCAGTTTAGCAATCTCACCATTTAATTCTGCAATTTTTTTCTTCAAATTGCCAGTCTCATCTTCGCTTTGGCTCAAAGCATTCGCCAAATCTTTGCGCAACTTTGCGTTCTCATTTTCTAACTGCGATAACTTTTCTTTGTTTTTATTTTCGCTTTCTTGAAGCTTCTTCAATGCATTTCCATCTTTTGTCAAACTCTCATTAGCATTGTCCAATTCCTTCTTCAGCTTCAGCGCTTCTCCTTCAAGGGTTGCAATTTTTTGCTTGTACTTTCCAATTTCATTTTGCAACTGGGACAAGTTCGTCGCATTTTTCTTTGCTTCATCTAATGCGGAGTTCAAATCGCTCTTCAACTTTGCATTTTCCGATTCCAGCTTCTTAATTTTATCATGTAGAGTGGAATCGTCGGATTTCAATTCTTTAATTTCGTCCGCAAGTTTCTTCGCATTGTTTAAAGATTTTTCCAAGTCTTTTTGTGCAGTTTTATTGTCATTTTCCAACTGAGCAAGTTTCAGCTTCAACTTTCCTTCTTCATCTTGCATTTTGGATATTTGCATTGCATTGTCTTTTTCTCGATTTAAACTGTTATCCAAATCTTTCTTCAATTTGGCGTTTTCGCTATCAACTGACTCTAATCTCTTAGTCAACTTGTCAATTTCTGCTTGCAACTGATTTTGATCTGCAGATTTTTGCTTAGTGGATTCTGTCGCTTTTTTTAAATCTTCCTTCAACTTAGCCAACTCCTTTTCCAAATCATTAATAGTTTGCTTTTGTTTAGTGCCAGCATCTTTGGCTGCACTTTCATCCTTCATTGCATCTTTAACATTAGTCAAAGCATTATTTAGATCTTTCTTCAAATCTTCATTATCACTCTCAACTTTAGCTAACTTCTGCCGGAGTTTGGCCAATTCCTCCTGCATTTTGCCAGTATCTGTTAGGCCCCGCTTATTATCATCCAAGCTAGTATTCAAATCGGCCTTCAACTTGGCAATCTGCTTCTCTAAATCTTCAATAATTTGCTTTTGATTTTTAGTTTCCTTCTCCAATTCAGCCAACTTATCGTCATTCTTCTTCGAATTATTCAGCGCTTCTTGCAATTCCTTCTTCAACTTGCCAATTTCATTCTCAAGCTGCACTTTACCTTTCTTCAATTCCGCATTTTCACCAAGCACCTCTGCAAGTTTATCCATTTCGGTCTTCAATTTCATCTCGGCATTTTCGAGATCCTTTTTGAAGGTCTCATTTCTACCTTCAGTCGAATCCAATAATTTGGCATTATCACTTTGCAACATAGCAACTTGGTCCGAAAGAAGTTTAGCTCTTGCAGCTTCACTTAAAGCAGCAGCCAACTTTTTATCCAACTCCAATTTTTCCTCGTTGTATTTCTTCATCAACGCTGACTTTTCTTCATTCAATTTGCTATAGTCATCTTCTGCTTTAGCTAGAGCCCGTTTAAGTTTCTCAATTTCATCTTGCAGCATTCGACTTGGATCACTGGCTTTCAGTTTGCGTAAAGCTTCTTCAGCTGCGGCTGCCTTTTTTTCTTCAGCCTCCAAACGAGATGTTAACTCCTTAATCGTATTTCTAAATTCTGAAGATCCACTTTTTAAAATAGGAGGTGGAACACTGAGCTTGCGAATCTGGTCTTCTAAATCACCAACAGTTAGTAAAAGTGCCTCTCGTTCCTTGTCATCTTTTTCCTTATCGAATTTCGGTAAAGATTCCACTTTATCCACTGGTTCTCTCAATTTATCCAACATTTCTTCTTTCATTGACTTCAATTTATTTTCCAACAGCTCTTTTTCTTTTCGTAGATCATCAAATGCTCGACTATCCACTGCAACCTTGTCCATTTCTTTTTGCAACTGGTTAATCTTGTCCTTTAATTTTTTATTTTCATTCTCCAATTCATCATTTTGCTTCAGCAATTTCTCATTCTCCTTTTGAAGAAGATTATTGTCACTCTCCATTTTTGAGGAGCGCTTAGATGAAGTTACCACAGTTGCTTCAATCATTTTCTCCAAGTCCTCATTGGTTTTCTTCAATTGTTCCAATTGATCTTTTAATTTAGCCAATTCATCGGAGTCACCAAAGCCACCTTTTAACTGATCTTCAAGCTCAAGTCTTAAAATCTGCTCTGCTTGCAAGCTGCGCTCCAAATTCGATTTATCTGTTAGACAACTCTCTAAC
Source organism: Cryptophagus acutangulus (assembly GCA_963556235.1). Taxonomy (NCBI): domain Eukaryota; kingdom Metazoa; phylum Arthropoda; class Insecta; order Coleoptera; family Cryptophagidae; genus Cryptophagus; species Cryptophagus acutangulus. The sequence goes on from OY744569.1 coordinate 6,342,117, forward strand.
TCATTCTTAATTCTGGCATATTCCTCCAAATTAACACCATCACCCCGATTATTAAGCTCTTCAAGCAACTTCTTCAGCGTTCCATTCTCCAATTCCAATTCGTCAACTTTATCTTTGGATTTCTTCAATAAGTCAACCAATTCTTCAATCTTTGTCTTAGCTACATCCTGTACTTCTGCAGAATGTCTCCTTAACGCCTGATTTTCACTGCTAATTCTATCATTTGCTGCCAATTGATTTTGCAAATCGGCAATAATATTCCTTGAGTCGCCCAATTGTTTTTCCAACTCAGCAATATGATTTTGCAATTCTCTTATCAACGCATCCTTTTCATCAATGCCATCCCCTTTACTTTTCTTACAATCCCATTTTGACCAGTCCTCAGACTCCTGCAGACAAACGCAAGACCGCAAATCACCAGAGGCAGAAGTATCCTCATCGGAATCTTCCCGGTTGCAACGACATTCTTTGAAATTTTGCACCCTATTCTTCATACAATCCCACTCCTCATATTGCCTACTCAACTCTTCAGCAACTCTTTGCACCGCACATTTGCTTTGCTTCAACATCTCCTGGAAATGTTGGTCACCCGAAATAGCTCCAATATTCTTAGCAATTTCCTCCAGCTTTTCATTTTCCAATCTACTCATCTCCAATTCTTTTTTCACTTGACCATTTTGTGCTTGCTCAAAAACTAAAGCTTGCCGGACTTCAATCAAGTCGCCTTGCATCTTCTGAACCATTTCGTCCTTACATTTCAAACAATCCTCAAGTTGTTGCACCTTCCCAGTCACGAAAGCAACTTCCTTATCAAGCAACTCATTCCGCTTTCGAAGATTATTCGTCTCATTGCTCACACCTTGAATGGAATTCCTCAACTCATGCTGAATGCATTCCAACTTTTGTTCTGAAGATTTAATAATGTAATCCTTGCGTTCCAATTCTGCTCGCATATTGCACAAAATCGTCTTAACTTTCTCCTGCTGAGCATCTCGACCTTTTGCCAAATCATCGATATGACTCACCAGCTTTTTGATTTCATTCTCTTGTCCACACACACAATGCTGCAACTCCTCCACTTGGTGCTCCAAATCGTTCCGCTCCACTTCAACTGCTTTGGCTTTATCCAGTTGAGCTTTCAACATCTGACACTCACCATCACAACCAACCAAGCTTTCATATTTTGCTTTGTACATATCTTTATCAGCCCGTACGCAATTCAAGGCTTTAATTTCCATACGCAAATTATCGTGCTCATCTTGCATCGTGTACAATTGGTCCATACTGCGCTTCATCTGCTCCTTCTCTATATGCAAGATCTCACTCTCCTTGCATCTACATTTGAAAGTCTCCAGTTCGTGTTCCATACATCGCATCTTCGACCTCAACGAGTCTCCTTCTGCTTTGCTATTTTCCAATTCAGTTTCCTGGTTAAAACTATGACTACGCACCATGTCCAATTCCTCGCGAGCGGACTTGGTCTTACTCTTTTGCACCTGGAGCTGCTTCTCCAAATCGTCCACTTTCGAAGACTTCTTCTTCAAAGTCCTGAAGCTATCCTCCACATCTTTCAATTCGCTCATACGCTTTCGCAAACGATCACGATCCTGGACCACTTCATCCAGAATTAACGATCGTTTCTTAAAGATCTCAACCTCTTCTGGCAAATCGTTATAAGACTGAAGTTTATTTTCCAATGTAGAAATCTTTGTTTTGAATTTATCGCGTTCACCCGCGGTTGCTTTACACAAACACTTCAATTGCTCATTTTCTTCTTGGATTACATTCAATTTCTGGCAATGTTTCTTCAAGTCTTGCAACTCTTGCTTGATAACATCCTGGGTGGTACTTGGTGCAGCTGTACCTAATTTTCTTTCAAGCTGCGATATTTTTACGTCTGCACTTTTACCCGGTAATGATTTCTAAACAATTTAAATTAGATGGGAATAGAGGAAACCCTTACAATTTACCTGTAACGATTCATTTTCAAGTTGCGCCAATTCTAGCCGCAATTTAAGATCGTCTCGTTCTTGAACCACATTTTTGATGCCTTCTAATTGAGCAATTGCAGCTGCAGCAGCTCGACGTTGTTCTTCACAAGATGATTGAGATTTCTACAAATTTAAACAAATATACATCTCCCCATTTACCTATTTTGCAATAGCATACATTACAAGGATCAGAATTCGTTGTCATTTTGACACAACTTAAAATAAAAACAAAAGCTATACTCACAAGCAATGCGATTTTCAAATCCAGTACTTCATCGCCCCCCAAATCTTCTTCAATTACAACTTCATCTACTGGCGCCAGATTGTAATTTAAATTCTCATACAGCACATTTGTCTCCTTCTTCAATTTCTTCTCAACTTTGCTCTGCATACATTTGGCCCTACATTCCCTCTGTTCCCTCAAATTTAATTGAACACAAGAAGTGGTCGCATTGCCTCTAGTGGTTTCGCAAACTGGTCGAAATGGTACTACTGGTCGAGGCATTAAACCAGTGCAAGTAACCTCTGGACCAGTTTGACTTTGCTGACAATGCACAATTCGATGTTGAACTTGAACGGGTGGTTGTGGTCCTGGTAGAATACAAGTCACATTTGCTGGTGGTACTATTATGGTTTGCGGTGGTGGTTGTTTGGCGACCACCACTGGTTTCTGAACTTTTGCTCTTGATTTCTTCTTTTTGGGTTTGGCCGCTTGTTCATCATCCGAACTTGCTTCAGGATCTTCATACACTGAAGTGGTCGAATCGAATCTTGGTTGTAGAATACTGACTGATTTCTTATGCAGGTTACTTAAAGATCTGACAAGGCTATCTTTGTACGTTCGCAAAAAGTGCTGTTCTTCCGGTTTTTTTGCAGCACCTTCTTCATCGGTAGCTGCAGCTGTAACATCTGGTTTGGATGAGATCACTTTAACAATTGATGCTTTTAAACTGAAGCTGCCTAATGACTTGAGCAAATTTGAGGAAGGTACTGGTTGATGCTCTAAATCATCTCGAGTATCTTCAAACTTGTCCGAATCGTCAGTAGAGACAACAGTTTCTTTAATCCTACTGAGGGACTCTTTTATATTAAAACTGCCCAATGATTTCTTTATACTAGCTATTGATATGGATGGTTCCTCCATTTCTTCAGTTGAATCCTTAATGTCTGGATAAGTTTTGGTCTTGTCCATCATTTCACTCTCTTGTATTGAAATTGGTTTATCTTCCAACTCTTCAGTAGTTGACGCTTTCACATCAGATTCCGTTTTGGAAACATCAATAATTTTACTAGAATCCTTTAAGCTAACAGTTTCAAATGATTTAGCCAGACTTATTGTTTCTTGGGGTACCACTTCCTCTTTAACGCCCGTCAAAGGTTCACTTACTTTGTCTTCAGTTGTGCTACTTTCCAACGAACTTTTTGCAACCACTTCAGATTTTTCTTCTAATTCTTCACTCAAATCCTGAACTTGTTGACTATCTTCAGATTTCTTACCAGTCACTAATTTACTAAATGAGTCTTTAAAACTACCCAAAGATGATACTGCACCGGCTGTCGTTTTTTCTTCTGACTCTGCACGAGATTGTTCAGAATCCTTTTTATCTAATATAATTTGTGATGCTTCTAAATTAAATTTGACCAAAGATTCATGAACTTTATCCTCTTTAAGTGGCTGCGAAGTATCCGTTTTGGTTACTTCAGTTGATTTAGAAGATCTTCTAATAGTGGTATCAACAGCTATTGGTTCTAAATCCCTCAAGGAATCGTCCTTTTCAGCCAACGATATGGATTCTTCCAACTGATCTGTTTTTATTGCTTCAGTTGGCGGCTTTTTCTCACTTGATACTTGTGATTCGGAAGTCTTGGAAGTATCTTCTTCTTTGGATACTAACTTAGACTCTTCAGATTGATCCAGTTCTTCGGTTTTGATTTCGGCAGTTGATACTTCAGCACTTGACTCAATTGACACTACTGGTTCTAGGTCTTTGGAGGAAACTGGTTCAGGTACTACCAATTCGTCTGATTTAGCCTTTTTAATAATTTCAGTTGCTTCCTCAATAGAAACTGGTTCAACTGGTTCATCCAATTTATCCTGCTTAATAATTTCAGTAGACTCTTTGGATGATTTTGTAACAATTGGTTCTGAAACCTTAACTGGTACTTCATCTTCAGTGATAGACTCCGGTTCAACTGGTTTATCTAATTTATCCGGTTTAATTATTTCAGTAGATTCTTTAGATAATTTTGTCACAGTTGGTTCTGAAACTTTAGCTGGTACTTCGTCTTCAGTGATTGAATCCGGTTCAACTACTTCATCATGCTTAATGATTTCAGTAGATTCTTTAGAGGATTTTGTAACAATTGGCTCTGAAACCTTAACTGGAACTTCATCTTCAGTGATTGAATCATGAGATTTAGTTATATCGGTATATGATGGTTGCTTAGTTAATTCCAATTTACTTTCTTCAATTTTATCAGCCGAATCAGCAGTAGTTGTTTGTTCTGTAATGGATTCACTCTTAATTATCTCCGGTTCACGAAATGTATCAATTTTGACAGCATCATCAGTTGGCAGTGGCTCCAACTTTACCTCTTCATCCTCTAATTCAATTTTGACGTTTTCCTCAAATTTTGGCTCTTCTTGAACCAATTTTGATTTTTCCTTTTCAGGTTTTGCCTCAATATCTTTTTCTTTTTCCTCAAATTTTGGCGGCTCTTCTTGCACCAATTTTGGTTTCTCCCTGTCAGATTTCTTCTCAACCAATTCAATATCTTTTTTTTCAGTAACTTTCTCAGCAGAAACTCTCTTCTTTTTTAACTTTTCTATAAATTGTTTTCGCTCTGCGACAATTTTCTGCTCATCCGCCGAATCACTCAAATTCTCGTCACTTGAATATTGCAGTTTTGTTTTAGCTAAATATATTTCTTCAATTGGAAATGTATCATCCTGTTCTTTACTTTCTTCGGCTTTAGCCACAGAAGTATCTACAATCTCCTTAACAATCTTCTTAGCTATCGGTTCCGCACATTTAGCTTTGCATTCTTTATCCATTTTACTAGAAACACTTGGAACTGCAGGCTTAACCACAGGTTCCTTAGGTGCTAATGATTTGGAAGGTTTACTACATTTTGCTTTACAAATTTTAGAAGTAGTACCTGGTACATAGTATCCTTTTGGTGGCTGCAACGGCTGTTGAATACCTGAAGGACCCCCCTTATCAGATAATTTATCCTGTGAATCTGGAATGATGAAAGGTGTGGACGGAATAAAGTACCCTTTTGGTGGCGAAATTTTTTTTACCAAATCTGTAGTAGAATCCAATTCGGATTCAAATTCCGACAAACTATCCCTCTTCCTGGTATTGCATTTACTTCTACAGTCACGTTTTTTATCCATTATGGTAACAAACTTTCCTAAATTTGGTCTTAATGTTTTATCAAACGGTTTAGCTTTTATCCAACTAGGTACACTTTTGGGTTCGACATTTATAACGTCAGGCAATGCCTGGCCTGACAGATATCCAATAGGCACCTTGATTTTTGAATCTGTTTTCTCAGGTACTGCAACTACACCTCCTAGACCAATTGTAGCGTCCACTGATCGCCTTTGGGCTTGTCGAATGATTGCATCAAATCGATCTTTTTGGTCAATAGGGGTTTTGGTAGCGGCGGCATCGCTTGCAATTGCTTCACTTGTTAAATCAGGTGAAATGTAATCTTGATCTTGTGTGCGACTAGTAATTGTACCATCTTCAAAATCAGTATCATCATAATCGACTAGTTTAATTTTTTTATCTGGACCTGGAATAGTTACTTTAGACGTTACCACTTTCTTGATTTCTTTTTCTTCAATAGACTTTCGTGCTTCGTCTTCTAACTTTCTTCTCTTTAATTCAGATTCCGTGAGGGGAATTTGTAAGTCTTTAGACGGTATTGCACCAGGAACTCCTTCAGCTTCTATTCCACTTAGCCTCTTTTCTGGTTTCTTGAGGTCTTCTTCTTCCCTGGCTTTTCTCGCATCGTCTTCTAACTTTTTTCTTATCAAACCAGATTCTGTGAGGGGCATTTGTAAATCTCCAGACGGTATTGCACCAGGAAAGCTTTCGGTTAATCCTACTCCGCTTAGCTTCTTTTTTGGTTTCTTGAATTCTTCTTCTTCAACGGCCCTTCTCACTTCGTCTTCTAACTTTTTCTCTCTTAAATAAGATTCCGTTCTGGGAAATTGTAAGTCTTTAGACGGTATTGCACCAGGAAATCCTTCAGTTAATCCTATCCCGCTTAGCTTCTTTTCTTCTTCAATGGCCTTTCTTGCTTCGTCTTCTAACTGTTTTCTCCTTAATTCAGATTCTGTGATGGGAATCTGAAAGTCTTTAGACGGTGTTGCACCAGAAATTCTTTCAGTTGATCCTCTTCCGCTAAGTTTTCTTTTTGGCTTCGGTCTAGGCCACTCAGGTTCTTCTTCGCTGGATGGAGGCGCAGCCAGTTTTTGCTCCAGTTCTAATCGTCGCTCTTTTTTGGTTTTCGACTTGATAACATCTGCTTCCAATATATCTTGACTACTACCAAGCTTTTTAAGCTCTTCAGCACTTTCTAGTACTTTCTGCTCTTTTCCTGCTAACGTTGCATCAATAGAGGGTTCTACTGGTACAGATGCCTCTGATGGTACTAGTTCTTGCTCTTTTCTTGCTAACATTGAGTCAATTGGAATAGGTGTGGTAGAAGGTTCTACTGGTACAGATACCTGTGATGGTACTTCTTCGATTGTGCTAAGTTCGGGCTCCCTGAGTCCCGAAGGAACACCTTTAACAGCCTCAGGTATTATTCTAGGAATATCTGCTTTTTTTATTGGTACCTCATCTTTAACTAATGGTATAGTTCTAGTTGTAGCTAATGGTTCTTCAACCTCGTATGGTTTATCCTCTTTTATTAGATCTTCGTCTGACGATGGTAAAAAGTCCAGTCTAAGCTCCATCATTCTATCTGGCTTTTTGGTAGGCATTTTAAAGGGTTTAGCAATTTCTTTGCGAGCCTTCATTTCTTCTAGTGCTTTATCTCGTTTAAATTGTTCTTCATCTTTAATCCTTTGTAACTCTTTTGCTCGATCGGCTGATATTAGAGGCTCACTTACTTCTTTACCAGGCTTAGTAATATCTTCACCAATTGGTAAACCTTTTTTTCGATCTGCCAATTCTTTTTCTTTCATTGCATCAATTGCTTTTTTATCTTCAACTTCTTCTAAAAGTTTATCAGCATCCACTGCAGGTACCTTAGCAGGCTTAATTAATGCTTCATCTTTAGTTGCTGCTAAAGCCATTTCTCTCTTGGCTTGTTCTAAAGATTCAAGATCCTTCTTACTAATTTCTGTAGGTATTTTATCTCTATCAAGTTTTAAAAGAGCTTCAGCTTCCTCTCGTTCCTTGTCATGTTTAAGCATTGCTTCATCCGGAGTTGATGGTTCACTTCTGTCTGCCTCAGTTGTTAGTAAAGGTTTTTTAATGGGTTCAATGAGTTTTTCTTCTTTAGCTAGTGGTAAAACTTTTCCTGCATCTTCTAGTTCTAAAGCCTCCCTTTCTTCCTTAGTAAGTTCTATTGGTTTTTCCTTTTTCATCTCTAAATCATCTTCAACCCCACTTATTAATGCTTCATCGCCTTCTTTTTTTTTAAGCTTTGCCTTGCGTTCTTTTTCCTCTTGATCCATTCGTAACTTATCTTCTACGCTAGTAGATAATAAAGGTTCTTCAATGAACTGAGGAGGTAAGATTGATGGTTCGTCTTCAAGAGCTTTCTTGATGGCTAGTTGGCCATCTTTTATATCAATAGGTTTACTCGGTCTATCTTTGTCCACTGGTAAACCTTCTTGTTCGTCTGCTTCTCCCGTCTTCTTACCAAGATCAATTAGTTTTTTATCTTCAACCACAGGCAAAGCTTCTTCTTTTTGGCTAGGCTCAGGTGGTTTAATTTTACCGATGACAGGTTCAACTGGTTCCTCGCCAATCAATTCTGGTTTCTTATCTTCATCTGATGGTAAATCTTTTCTCACACCAGGTTTGCTTAAGAAAGGTTCCATTTTTTTGGTCGTAAATATTGGTTCATCCACAGTTAATCGTTTTTTGGCCTCACTAGCTGCTAATGGTACTACTTTTTTACTGGGCTCAATTTCTTCTACAATTTCTAATGGTTCTTGTAATACTTCTTCTCCGCCTGGAATTTTATCATCTTTCTTGAGAAGTTGAAGTAATGCCTGGTCTTCGTCTGATGGTAATTTTGCTTCTGTTATTGGTGTATCTTCAATTTTACCAGGTATAATTAGTTTTTGGTCTTTAGTAGCTTGCAAAAGTGCGTCAGCGTCAGCTTTATCTTTTTCTTTTTCAATTAATGATTTATCTTTTTCTGATGGTAAACCTTCTTTACTGCTAGCTTTTACTGCTAGTTTACTATCCAGTTTACGAGCTTCTTGAGCTTTAGCTGCTTGCAAAAGTGCCTCTGCATCAGGTTCAACTAAAAGTATTTCTTTTTTCTTCATTGTTCCATCATCAAGTAAACCATCTTTTTCCTCCAACGCTTCATCTTTTTTAGGTTTAATTAATTTATCGCCTTCTTTTTGCAATAATTTATCTTTGTCCACTAGTAATGGTTGTTCATCTAACTTCTTAACAGATGGTAAACCTTCTTCAGTTCCAGTTGGTGTTACAGGTTCACCTTTTTTCTTACTAAGCAATATAGACTTTTCTTCTTCGTCTGGTGTTGCCAATAATTTGCGTTTCCTTTTTCTGGATTCTTCATCATCATCTTCTCTTTTATCTTTAGCTGGTTTGCCTTTTCTTTCAGAAGGTTTAATCATTGTGCCATCTTTGACAGATAGTAAATCTTGATCAGTTTCATCTTTTCCTAATGGTTTACCTTTTTTCTTAGCAAGTTCACTAGGTGTTTTATGGATTCCCACTTCATCTACTGGTTTGCTTAGATCAGTTGGTTTTTCACGCTTACCATCTTCTAATTTGCCTGGTTCTACTGCATCTGTTAATAATGGTTTTCCTTTTAGTTGATCATCAGGTAATAATTCCTCAGTAGGAAAACTTTCTTCACTGTCAGGTTTTTCTTCTTTAACAGGTTTCATTTTGTCTTCTTTTTCCTCAACTTGCAATCCATCTTCTCTTATCTTGTCAGGCTTAGTTAATAATTTATCTTTATCCAACATATCCTCTTCTGTACCAGGCTTCAGTGGCTTTTCTTTAATATCACCAGTTTCCATATCTTCTTCTGGTAGCAAATCTTCTTCAGCATCAACTCCATCCGATGGTTTATCTTTCTTCTTGCTTGGTTTAATAAGTGCTTTCGTCTTTTTTAAAGCTTCTTTAACTTTGTCTTTCTTTTTAGTTGGTTCTTTTCGTTTTCCTTCTTCATCCATTTCCAATAGTTCATCTTCATCAGCTTCTAATAACTGTTTGTCTAAATCTTCTGCTGCATCTAAAGGCTTTCCTTTTTTCTTGCTAGGTTTTATCCCTTTTTTATCCATTGCTGCAGTTAAACTGTCTGTTGCTTTAGTAATTGAGGAAGCTTCACCATCTGCCTTATCAGGTTTACCTTTAGGTAAACCTAAAAGTTTATCTGCATCATCTGAGGGTTTATCTTTTTTCTTGCTGGGTTTAACAGTAGGTTCACCTTTAGTTGATGGCAAATCTGCTTCGGCACCAGTTGGTTCCATGGGTTTACCTTTTTTCTTAGCCATGTCTTTTTGCAAATCTTCTTCTGCCTTTGGTACTTTACCAACTTTATCCAGTGCTGAGTCAGCTTCTGCTTTATCATCTTTTTTCTTGCGCTTAGCTGGTGTGGCAGCTTCAGATGCTTGAGAAGCACCGTCAGCTTCTTTCGATCCTGTTGGTTTTATTTTTCGCTTACCAAGCTTAAATGCTCTATCATCTTTGCTTAACATTGAAGCGTCATCTGCCTGTTTTTTCTTAATAGGTATTTTACTCGGTTTACCTGAAGGTTTTGCTTGGGCCGAAGACCAAGTACTACTCACCGCTGTTGATGCTAGAGACTCTGCCTGGTCCTTACTTGGCTTGATTGCTGCTTTTACCTTAAACAATGATACCTCATCTTCTGTATCTGCTACATCGCCTTTCTTTTTCTTTTTTTTGCCTTTCCGGGATTGCAGCATTGCAACCAATTCAGGTGTTACCAAAGGTAAAATTTTCTTCTTTTTACCACCTGGCATTGTTTCCTGATCTACTGCGGTACTTGTTATTGAAGTTTTCGGTTTTTTCTTACGGCCAGCAACTGAAACGTTATCCCTTATCGATATTTCATCTTCTTGCGGTTTTTTCTTTTTTTTCTTAGGCGGCTCAACAGGTGTTGCAGCAATTTTTGGTCTTTTCTTGGCTTTAATTGGTGTTTCCTCAACTTCTTCCTCCTTCATAGCACTAACTGTTGATTCTACATCGCTAAGTGTTGTAGATACTGTTGCTGGAGTGACTTCTTCCTCTTCGTCTTTATCCGATTTCTTTTGAAGTGATTCCAATGCAATATTTTTAATAGTCATTTCAGATCGTTTAACATATGATGGCACTTCCTCCTCAACTTCCTCTTCTTTCTTTGGTGGCTCTTTAGGCTTTCTCCTAAACCAACCTGAAGTTTCCGGTTTAGATGATTCGCGTGGACATACTCCATCAATAGAAACCGTAACTGGATCTGACAGTCTTACCACACTTGGATGTGCGGCTTTAGTTAAATTAAAAAAATCATCTACGACCTCCAGCATTCTTCTTATACTGAACGTTTCATGTCTAGGACCGCAGGTTTTAGTTTCTTTAACAGACTCAGTTTCTACAACGGTTGCCTGCGCTTCTTTTTCTTGAGGCCCCCGAGTATCAATCATATGTGCTGCACGAGAATAGAGCAGAAAGTCGTCTATTGCCTGAAATACTTTATAGAAATAGAATCCTTGACCAACAGGTGGTTCATTTTCTGAATCTGTTGGAGTTTCTTCTCCAGAGGAGCCTTTATCTTTTTTTGATTTGTCATCTTTACGTTCTTTATCTTTATCATCATCCTTATCTTTATCACCAGAGCTTTTGCCCGGAAGTGATTCGTCTTGTTTTGAAGGTTGACCCTCGCTTGAAGGTTTATCATCTTTATCCGATTTTTTATCCCGTTTTTTATCTTGTGATCCCGATGTCTTTGAAGATGTACTTTCATCCGCTGCCTTACGTACTGATTCTTTTTGGTATTCGTTTAGATCAAGTAAATCTGATATTTCAAAATCAGATGGCGTCAGTGAAGACTCTTGAGATTCTTCTTTTTCTTTATGTGTCTCGGGTGGGATTTTATCTTTAATTAGTGGTTGCCTATCTTGTTCTAATTGTGGTACTTCTTTTTTCTCAAGAGTGCTAACTGGAACTTCAGCTTTATGAAAAGGGGCTTTTTCTATTAAAACTTTGTCTTTTTGGGCTTTATCTGGAATATTATCCAATGTCTCAGTTGGTACTTTCTCTAAAACCTTTTCCATATGTAGTTTAACTGGAGTTTCAACGGGTACTTCTTCTTTAACCTTTTTCTTGCGTGATTCATCTGGAATTTCAGGTATGGTGTCTATTGGTTTTTTTTGTGAAACCTTTTCTGTTGGTACTTTCACAGGTGTTTTATCAGGAACTTCTCCTTCAACCTTCTTCTTGCGGTGAGCTTTATCTGGAATATCTTCCTTAGATTCCGTTGGTTCTTCCTGGAAAACCCTGTCTTCAAGTACGTTAACTGGGGATTCAACAGGTGGTTCTTTTTCAGCCTTTTTCTTGCGTGATTCATCTGGAATTTCAGGTATGGTGTCTATTGGTTCTTTTTGTGAAAACTTTTCTGTTAGTACTTTTATAGGGCTTTTATCAGGAACTTCTCCTTCAACCCTCTTCTTGCGCCGAGCTTTATCTGGAATATCTTCCTTAGACTCGGTCGGTTTTTCCTGTAAAACCTTTCCATCAAGTACTTTAACTTGGGACTCAACAGGCAGTTTTTTTTCAACCCTTCTTTTGAGTGATTCATCTGGAATTTCCTGCAGGATTTCTATGGGTTCTTTTTGCGAAACTTTTTCTGTTGGTACTTTCATAGGGGTTTTATCAGGAATTTCTCCCTCAATCTTTTTTTTGCGTTGGGTTTTATCTGGAGTATCTTCTTTAGCCTCTGGTGGTTCTTCCTGTAAAACCTTTTCTGCAAGTACTTTAAGTTGGGATTCAACAGGTGGTTCTTTTTCAACCTTTCTCTTGCGTGATTGATCTGGAATTTCCTGCATGGTCTCTATTGGTACTTCCTGTAAAACCGTTTCTTTTGGTACTTTAACTGGAGTTATATCAAAAACTTCTTCCTCAACCTTTTTCATGCGGCGGCCTTTATCTGCAGTATCTTCCTTAATTTCTGATGGTTCTTCCTGTGAAACCTTTTCTTTTTGTACTTTAATTGGGGTTTTATCCGGAACTTCACCTTCAACCTTTTTCTTGCGGCGGGTTTTATCTGGAGTATCTTCCTTAGTCTCGGTTGGTTTTTCTTGTAAAACCTTTTTTTCAAGTACATTAATAGGGGATTCAACAGGTACTTCGCTTTCAAGCTTTCTCTTGTGTGATTCATCTGGAATTTTTTGCATGATTTCTATTAGTTCTTTTTGTGAAACCTTTTCTGTTGGTACTTTCATAGGGGTTTCATCAGGAACTTCTCCTTCAACTTTTTTGCGGCGGGCTTTATCTGGAGTACCTTCCTTAATTTCCGAGGGTTCTTTCTGTAAAACCCTTTCATCAAGTACTTTAACTTGGGATTCAACAGGTAGTTCTTTTTCAACCGGTCTCTTGCGTGATTGATCTGGTGTGTCCTGCATGATCTCTGTTGGTTTTTCCCATGAAACTTTTTCTGTTAATACTTTCATAGGGGTTTTATCAGAAACTTCTTTTTCAACCTTTTTCTTGCGGTGGGCTATATCTGGAGTATCGTTCTTGGTCTCGGTTGGATCTTGCTGTAAAACCTTTTCTTCGAGTTCTTTAACATGGGATTCAACAGGTAATTGTTTCTCAATCATTTCCTTGCGTGATTGATCCGGAATTTTCTGCATGATTTTTATTGGTTCTTCCTGGGAAACCTTTTCTTTTTGAACTTTAATAAGAGGTTCATCAGGAACTTCTCCTTCAATCTTTTCTTTGCGGCGGGCTTTATCTGGAGTATCTGTTTTAGTTTCTGTGGGTTCAGCTACTACCTTTCCTTCAAGTACTTTAACATGGGATTCAAGAGGTAGTTCTTTTTCAACCCCTTTCTTGTGCAATTGATCTGGAGTTTCCTGCATGGTCTCTATCGGTTTTTCCTGTGAAACCTTGTCTTTTTGTACTTTAACTGGGGTTTTATCAAGAACTTCTTCTTGGATTTTTTTCTTAGGCCGGGCTATATCTTGAGTACCTTCCTTAGCAGCTGTTGGTTCTTCCTGTAAAACTTTTTCTTCAAGTACTTTAACATGGAATTTAATAGGTGGTTCTTTTTCAACTTTTCTCTTTGGTGATTGATCTGGAACTTCCTGCATGGTCTTTATTGGTTTTTCCCGTGAAACCATTTCGTTCGGTACTATAATTTGGGTTTTATCAGGAACTTCTTGAACTAGTTTCTTGTGGTGCGTTTTATCTGGAGTTTCTACCCGAGTCTCTGTTGGTTCTTCGTGCAAAATCGTCTCCTTCTGTACTTTAACAGGAGTTTCAACTGGTACTTCTGCTCCAACTATTTGCCGTGCTTTGTCTGGAATTTTATCCCTAGTAGTCTCTAGTGGTTTTTCCTCCAAAACCCGTTTATGTACTTTAACAGGAGTTTCTACAGGTGCTTCTCCTTCCATATCTTTCTTGCGTCGCGCTTTATCTGCAGTTTCTTTCTTAGCCTCTGTTGGTTCTTCTTGTAAAACCTTTACTTTATGTACTTTAACAGGGTCTTCAAGAGGTACTTCTCCTGCACTCTTTTTCTTAAGACGCGCTTTATCTGGAGGTTCTTCTCTAGGTTCTATTGGTTCATCCGGCAAATGCAAAACTGTGTCTTTATGTATTTTAACAGGAGTTTCAACCGGTAGTTTATCTTTATCAACCATTTTTGTGCCGCGTGCTTCTTCAGGAGTATCTTTTCTAGTCTCTAATGGTTTCTCCTGTAAAATCTTTTGCTTATGTGCTTTAACAGGATCTTCAAGAGGTACTTCTCCTTCAATCTTCTTTTTACGACGCACTTGATCTAAAGTTTCTTCCCTAGTTTCTACAGGTTTTTCATGTAAAGCCTTTTCTTTATGTTCTTTAACGGGGGTTTCAGGAATCAATTGGCCTTCAATCATTTTATTGCGGCGCGGTTTATCTGGAGTTTCTTCCGTAGTATCTATTGGTACTTCTTGCAAAACCGTTTCTTTATGTACTTTAGCAGGAGTTTCAATAGGTAGTTCCCCCTCAACCATTTTCTTGTCGCGTGCTTTTTGTGGAGTTTCTTCCCTGGTCTTTGGTGGTTCGTCCTGTAATACCTTTTGCTTATATACTTTAACAGGAGTTTCAACAGGTACTTCTTCCCCAACGTGTTTCTTGCGGCGCTCTTTATCTAGAGGGTCTTCCCTGGTTTCTATAGGTTCTTCATGTAAAACCTTTTCTTTATGTTCTTTAATAGGGCTTTCAGGAATTACTTCACCTTCAATCAATCTCTTGCGGCGCACTTTATCTGGAGTTTCTTCCGTAGTGACTGGTGATTCTTCTTGTAAAACTTTTTCCTTATGGGCTTTAACAGGAGTTTCAACAACAGGTACTTCTTCTTCAATCTTTTCTTTTTTGCGACGCGCTTTATCTAGACTTTCCCTAGCCTCTACAGGTTTTTCCTGTAAAACCTTTTCTTTATGTTCTTTAACGGGTAGTTCTTTTTCAACTTTTCCCTTGTGTACTTGATCTGGAGTTTCCTGCTCAGTCTCTGTTGGTTCGTCCTGTAAATCCTTTTCCTTTTGTACTTTAACAGGGATTTCAACAGGAGGTTCTCCGTCAGTTTTTTTCTTGCGATGGGCTTTATCTAAAGTTTCTTGCCTAGCTTCTGTTGGTTCTTCTTCTAGAAGCTTTTCTTTTTGTTCTTCAACAGGTACCTTAAGGGGTAGTTCTTTCTTGCGGCCTATTTTATGTGCAACTTCATCGCTAGTCCCTGGTTCCTGCAAAAGCTTTGCCTGAACTACTTTCACAGGGGATTCAACAGGTAGTTCTTTTTCAACTTTTCTCTTATGTACTTGATCTGGAGTTTCCTGCTTAGTCTCTGTTGGTTCTTCTTGTACTATTTTTTCCTTTTGTACTTTAACAGGAATTTCAACAGGAAGTTCTCCTTCAATCTTTTTCTTATGGTGGGCTTTATCTAAAGTTTCATCCGTAGCTTTTTTTAGTCCTTCCTCCAGAAGCCTTTTCTTTTGAATTTTAACAGGTACATCAAAACGTAGTTCTTCTTCATGCTGTTTCCTGTGGCGCGCTTTATCTGGAGTTTTTTCCCTGGTGTCTGGTGGGCTTTCTTGTAAATCTATTTTCTTATGTGCTTTGGGTGGAGTTTCTTCTCTAGACTCTGTTGGTACTGCATGTAAAACTTTTTCCTTGTGTACTTTGACAACAGGTACTTCTACAACTTTTTTTGCTTGTTCATCTGGAATGTTTTCTGTTGGTTGTTCTTTTAAATCTATTTTCTTATACATTTTAGCAGGAGTTTCAACAGGTAGTACTTTTTCAACTCCTTTCTTGTGTGCCGTGTCTGGAGTTTTCTCAATAGTTTCGATTGGTTCTTTTCGTACATCCTTTTTCTCGGGCATTTTAACAGGAGATTCAACAACTAATTCATCAACAAGTTTTTTCTCCTGTGCTTCATCTGGAGTTCCTTCTTTGTCCATAGCTGGTTCTTCCTGTAAAACGTACTTCTTGTGTACTTTAGCTGGCGTTTCATTTGAAGGTTTAGTTGATAATTCTTCCACTGCTTTTCTTTTACGTGCTTTGTCTAAGGTTTTCTCTTCAGCTTCAGTTGGTTTTTCTATGAAAGTTTTTTCCTTGCGGAGTTTCACTGGGGTTTCATCTACAGGTATAGATACATCTTCTAAAATCTTTCTTTTATGTGCTTTTTCAGGAGCTTCCTCCCCAGTCTTAGTTGGTTCTTCTTCCAAACTCTTCTGCTTTTGTAATTTAAGTACTGTCTCAATATCTACATCTTCTATAGTCCTTTTCTTATGTACTGTATCTGGAGTTGTTTCCTTAGCCACAGTTGGTGCTTCCTGTAAGACCTTTTCTGTATGTAGGATTTCAGCCTTTATCTCAGCTGGTTTATTTTCCACAGCCGTTTCTTTATGTAGTTTGGTGGCAATTTCTTCTGGAGCTGCTGTTGCAACCGCATCCCTTTCTAATACCAGCAGAGATTTCTTTTTTACCGGTGTACCTTTTTTGCTAATTGTTACTTCAGATGTTCGAGAAAATTCAATAGGGGTCGATTCTTTTAACATATCTTGTTCAACGGACGTTTGAGGTGTAGGTACAGGTACAGGTACTATGGTTGGTATCTTATCTTCTGGAGCACTCTTTTCGGAAAATATAATTTTTTCAACTGTTCTTTCCACACTTACTGATTGGCTAAGTTGATTAAACGCATCAGTTATTTTTAATTCTTCAGAACGTGAGATATCAAGAGCATGAACACTATCCATAGGCAATGGTACTCGATTTCTAAGTCGCTCAACACTTGGATGCGCGGGTCTAGTTAATAATACAAAATCATCCAATATTTCCAGCAATCTTTTTGATCTGGCATAGGGACCTTCTGCATTATCCCATACAGTAGTAGGTAGTTGATCTAATTCTCTAAAAGGCATTGCTGAGGATGCTTCCGCATTTATTCGGTCTAATAGTACCGGCCTATTTCTGTCATGAATAATACTTGGATGTGCAGCATGGGTATAAAATAAATAATCATCCATTGATTTAAAAAATTCAATAAAACGAGCATGATCAATATGTGGAAAGTTTGCTGTTTCACTAGCTGTTGAAAGCAAATTTTCTAGGCTACTGGATCGAGCGGAATAATATTCATCTTCAGAGAGAGAAAGCAGTACTTTTTCTAATGATGTATCAGATTTTTTTAAAGAGTCATCAGGTTCCTTCCGTAGAGATGTTTCCAATTCAGGGGTTTGCTTTTCTATTTCAAACGGTGTTTCAGGTTTTGTTGATATAGAAGGGCGTTCTTTACTAGCATCTTCGGGTGATTTCAATTCATGACCCATTACTTCTACTTTAGATGGTTCCTCCACCTTTGAGGGTTTGGAAGTACGCTTCTTAGCGCCATCTAATAAAGGTGCTTCCTGTTCAACACTAGGTACTTCCCTATCAAAAGATTTTTCGGGTTTTCTTGGAACAGGTGGTTCTTTCTTACTAATATCGAGAGGTCTTTTTAATTCTTCTTCAGGTACTTCTTTTTTAATTGATTTCTCAGTTTTTGTAGGTAATTCTATAGGTTTCTTACCAACAGCACTAGGTGTTTCCAATTTAAGACCCGGTACTTCTTTTTCAATTTTTGATGGCTTGGGAGTAGGTTTTTTACCATCATCTAATAAAATGGAATCCAATTCAACGCCAGGTACTTCCCTTTCAATTGATTCCTCTGCCTTTCTTGGTGATTGCACTCGTTCCTTTTCATCAGCAATAGGTTTTTCCAATTCAAGGCTTGGTACTACTTTTTCAGGCATCTTTTCGACTTTTGTTGGTTTGGAAGTACGTTTCTTAACATCATCTAATAAAGGTGCCTTCAATTTAACATCAGACTCTTCTTTATCAATGAATTTCTTGGGCTTTCTTGGTATTGGTTTTTTACCAACATCTATAGGTGTTTCCATTTCAAAACTTGGCAAATCTTTTTCAGTTGGTGTTTCAATTTTTAATGGTTGGGAAATTGGTTTTTTACCACTATCTAATAAAGGTGATTCCAATTTAATACCAGGTACTTCTCTATCAGTTGATTCATCGGGCTTTTTTGGCATTTGTGCACCTTTCGTACCATCATCAACAGGTCTGTTCAATTCAAATCCAGGTATTTTCTTTTCAATTGATTCCTCAGCTTTTCTTGGTGATTGCGCTGGTTTCTTTTCAGCAGCAATAGGTGTTTTCAATTCAAGTGCTGGTACTTCTTTTTCGGGCATCTTTTCGACTTTTGATGGTTTGGGAGTACGTTTCTTAACACCATCTAATAAAGGAGCTTTATCAATTGATTTCTCGGGCTTTCTTGGTGTTTCTGTGCGTTTTCTACCAACATCAAAAGGTGTTTCCAAATCAAAACTTAGTAATTCTATTTCAGACGATTTTTCAACTTTGGATGGTTTGGAAATTAATTTTTGACTACCAGGTGCTTCTATTTTGATTGCTTTTTCAGCTTTTCTGGGAATTTGATCTCTTTTCTTATCAACAGGAACTGATGTATCCAGTTCAAGACTTGGTACTTCTGTTTTAGCTTGTTTTTCAACTTTGGATGGTTTGGAAACAGGTTTTTTACCTTCATCTAATAAAGGTGCTTCGAGCTTTTTCGCTTTTCTTGGTGTTTGATCACGTTTTTTATCAACAGTAACCGATATATCCAGTTCAAGACTTGGTACTGGACTAGTTTCCTGCTTGCTCTCTTTTGGTACTATTATTCTGCTTGGTACTTTTGTTTTGGCTGGTTTTTCAATCTGTGACGGTTTGGAAGTAGATGTTTTGTCATCATCTAATAAAGGTACTTTCTGTTGAATACTAGACACCTTCCTTTCAATTGATTTCTCTAGTTTTCTTGGTGTTTCCAAAGATTTTTCACCAATATCACTTGGTGTTTTTAATTCATGGCCTGGAATACCTTTTTCGGGATGCTTTTCAACTTTTGGTGGTTTGGAAGTTGGTTTCTTTCCATCATGTAAAGAAGGCGTTTCCAATTGAGTAGTAGGCACTTCCTTTTCAATTTTTTTATTAGACTTTTTCGGTGTTTTTAAACGTTCCTTAGTCGGTGAATCCAAGTCATGACCTGGTACTTCTTTTATAAGAGGTTTTTCCAGCTTTAGTGATTTGGGAGTAATTTTCTTACCACCATCTACTAAAGGAGCTTTTAAGTCAATAGCAGGCTCTTTGCTATCAACTGATTTCACGGGCTCTCTTGGTGTTTGCGAACGTTTCGGACCAATAGCGACAGGTGCTTCAAATTGTAGTCCAGGTACTTTCATTTCAACTGGTATTGTAGGCTTTGTTAATATTTGTGCAGGTTTTTTATCATCATCCCCTGGTGCTTTCAATTCAATATCTGGTACTGCTTTTTCAGTTGGTTTTTCAACTACTGTTGGTTTGGAAGATGGTTTTTTACCACCATCTACTAAAAGTGCTTCTAAGTGAGTACTAGGCACTTCCTCTTCAATTAATTTCTCAGCCTTTCTTTGTGCTTGTATCTTACCAACATCAACCGGTGTAAGCAGTTCAGGACTTGGTACTTCTTTTTCAGGTGGTTTCTGCAGCTTTGATACTTTGGTTGTACGTTTTTTACTAACATCTGCTAAAGGTTTTTCCAATGGGATTTCCATTTCAATTGGTTTATCAAACTTTTTTAGTGTTGCTGCCTGTTTTTTTCCAACATCCACTGGTGTTTCCAATGGTACTTTTTTAGGTGGTTTGGATGTGGATGTTTTACCACTATCTAATACAGGTACTTGCAATTCAGTACCAGGCTCTTCCCTATCAGTTGATTTCTCAGCCTTTCTTGGAGTTTGCGTTGGTTTCTTACCAAAATCTTCAGATGTTTTTAATTCAGGGCTCGGTACTTCCTTTTCAATAAATTTGTCAGGCTTTCTTGGTGTTTGTACACGTTTTTTAGTAATAGCAACGGGTGCTTCTAACTCATTAGGACCTGGTACTTCCTTTTCAGGCGGTTTTTCATCCTTTGTGGGTTTGTAAGTACGTTCCTTTCCACCATCTAATAAAGCTGCTTCCAATTTCATATCAGGAACTTCCTTTTCAGTTGATTTATCAATCTTTCTTGGTGTTTGCACTCGTTTTTTATCAATTTCCACAGGTGTTTCCAATTCTAGTCTCGGTACTTCCTCTTTAATAAATTTGTCAGGTTTTCTTAGTGTTTCTACATGTTTTTTAACGGGCGCAAGAGGTGCTTTCAACTCATCAGGACCTAGTACTACCTTTTCAGGCCATTTTTCATCTTTAGTTGGTTTGTAAGTACGTTTCGTTCCATCATCTAATAAAAGTTTTTGTAATTCCATGTCAGGCAGATCCTTTTCAGTTGATTTCTCAACCTTTCTTGGTGTTTGCACTCGTTTCTTACCAATATCCGCAGGTTTTTCCAATTCTAGTCTCGGTACTTCTTCTTCAATCAATTTATCAGGCTTTCTTGGTGCTTGTTCACGTTTTTTAGTAACAGCAACGGGTGTTTCTGACTCACCAGGACCTGGTACTCCCTTTTCAGGCGGTTGTTCATCTTTAGTTGGTTTGTAAGTACGTTTCTTTCCATCATCTAATAATGATGCTTCCAATTTCATATCAGGTACTTCCCTTTCAGTTGATTTCTCAGCCTTTCTTGGTGTTTTTGCTCGTTTCTTACCAATATCCACAGGTGTTTCTAATTCAAGCCTCGGTACTTCCTCTTCAATAACTTCCTCTTTGTCAGGCTTTCTTGGTGTTTGTTCAATTTTTTTAGTAACAGCAAGAGGTGGTTTTAATTCCTCATGACTTGGTACTCCCCTTTCAGGCGGTTTTTCATCTTTAGTTGGTTTGTAAGTACGTTTCTTTCCATCATCTAATAAAGGTCCTTTCAATTCCATGTCAGGCTGATCCTTTTCAGTTAATTTCTCATCCTTTCTTGGTGTTTGCGCTCGTTTCTTACCAACGTCAACCGGACTATCCAATTTGATTTCTTCTGCTTTTTCGGGAAGTTTTTCAACCTTTGATGGTTTGTAAGTTTGCTTCTTACTATCATCTAATAGAGGTGCTATTAATTCAATATCAGGCACTTCCCTTTCAGTTGATTTCCGTGCTTTTCTTGGTGTTTGTTTCTTACCAACATCCACAGCTGCTTCCAATTCAAGTCCAGGTACTTCCTTTTCAACAGATTTCTCAGGCTTTCTTGGTGATTGCTCATGTCTCTTCTTAACATCCACAGGTGCTTCTATTTTAAGACCTGGTACTTCTGTTTCAGGTAATTTTTCACCCATCAATGCTTTGGAAATAGGTTTTTCGTCACCATCTAATAAAGGACCTTTTAATTTACTACCAGACTCTTCCTGATCAGTTGATTTCTCAGCTTTTCTTGGAGTTTTTACTCGTTTCGTACCTTTATCCACGGGTGTTTCAAGTTCAGGTCCAGGTACTTTCTTTTCAATTAATTTTACAGGCTCTGGAGGTACTTGCGCTCGTTTATTATCAACATCACCTGGTGATTTCAATTTTTCAAGTCCTGGCACTCCTTTTTTAGATGGTTTTTCAATTGTTGATGGCTTTGAAGTACCTGTCTTACCAGTCTGTAATAAAGGCTCTTCTAGTTCACCAGGTGCTTCCTTTTCAATAAATTTTTCAGGCTGTTTTGGTATTTGCAAACTTTCTTTACCAACATCCCCAGGTGTTTCAAATTTAAGTTCAGACACTTTTCGTTCAACTGATTTTTCAGGCTTTTTTGGTACTTCAGCTTGTTTCTTGTCAACATCAGTAGGTGTTTCCAATTCAGTGGCAGGCAATTTCTTTTCAATTGTTTTTACAGGCTTTGTTGGGATTTGTGCAGGTTTTTTCTCAACATCAATAGGTGCTATTATTTCAGGACCTGGTACTCTTTTTTCAGGTGGTTTTTCTAACTTTGATAGTTTGGAAGTAGGTTTCTTACCATCATCCAATGAAAATGCTTCCAGTTCAACACCAGGCACCTTCTTTTCAACTGATTTTTCTATCTCTCTTGGTGTTTCTGCTTTTTTCTTATCAACATCAACAGATTTTTCTGATTCAGGTCCAGGCAGTTGCGTTTTAATGGGTTTATCAGGCTTTCTTGTAGGTTGTACATGTTTTATACCAACATCATCAGCTGGTGTTTCCAATTGAGTTTCAGGCATTTCCTTTTTGGCTGACTTTTCCAACTTCTTTGGTGCTTTGGTTTGTTTGCTTTCTGATTTTGTTTCCAATTCAGGTTCAGGCAGTTTTCTTTCGGTAGATTTTTCAGCTTTTCTTGGTGTTTTTGCACGTTTCTTAACAACAACACCAGATGTTTCCAATTCAACAGCAGGAACTCCCCTATCAATTGATTTTTCAGGCCTTATTGGTGATTGTGCCCTTTTCGTACCAACATCAAGTAATGTGTCTAATGGAACTCCGGGTTTTTCTCTTTCGACTGATTGAACAGGTTTTGTAGGTTTTTCTGAAGAAGTTTTACCAACATCACCAGGTTTTTTCATTTCAAGACCTGGTACTTCCTTTTCAGGTAATTTTTCAACCTTTGATGGCTTGGAAGTAGGTTTTTTAGCATCATCTAATAAAGGTTCTTCCAATTGAATAGCAGGAGCTTCCTCTTCAATTAATTTCTCAGGCTTTTGTGGTGTTCGTGGGCGTTTCTTAATACCATCAACAGGTTTATCAAATTTAGTTGGTATTTCTTTGGTTTCAAGTAGTTTCTCAACCTTTGAAGGTTTGGAAGTACGTTTTTTCTCAGCATCTATTAAAGATCGATCTAATTTGGTGGCAGGTACTTCATCTTCAATTAATTTCTCAGGCTTTCTGGGTGTGCGTGCAGATACTCTTTTTTTATCGGCATCAGAAAGTGTGTCCAGTGGAAGTCCAGGGATTTCCTTTTGGGTGGGTTTATAGGTGGTTTTTGTAGTGGTACGTTCAGGTTTTTTCTCTACAGATGCAGCCGCTTCAGTTGGAACTTCTTTTCCTAGTGCACCGTCTTCTGATTTTTTCAACAATTTTGCTGCATGCTTTTCAGCAAATTCTTTCTGTTTAGCTCTTTGATCCGCCTCGTGCTGTTTCTTTATATCTTGTAATCTTGTTAATTCTTTTAAGATTTCTTCATCACTTTTCTTATTTATACCTCCCTGATCTGTAGATCTTTCATACTTTTCACTCAACGTCTTATTTCTCCTAGTTTTATGTTTTTCCTTCTTTGGGCGAATGGGTAATTTCTCTTCTACAACGGCCAATCCATCTTCGCCATGCTTTCTACTTAATTTGATTTCTTCACTTTCATCCCTTTTAGTTGCTGGTTGCTGATCACCGATATCTCGACTATCCTGCGAGAAATCACTTACATCTCTACTTGTTCCTTCAGAAATCGAATCCGCCCCTTTAACACGCTCAAAATTCGGCTCGGATTTTTGTTTCTTCACTCGTGCACCTTTAGACCTATGCGACTTCTTAGATTTAGAGTCCTCCTTTAAGTGGTACCTGCCCGAAGGACCTGCTTCCTCAGCCTGCGCTTTATCACTTGACGAGCTACTCATCCGAATTGAATACGAATCGTAGCTCAACTCCTCGATACCATAATCACTACGAGTGATATCTTCAAGTTGCCTTTGAGCTAACTTTAGATTCCTCCTCTAGATATAAAAACAAAGTCAGTTACAAAATGTTTATTGCCGAAAACGTTACAATTTCTGATTCTTTACCAGTTCATCAAGTTGCTTCTTCTGCTCCGCAGTTAACTCAATCTGTCGATACAAATTCAAAATACGCTGAAGATATTCGATTCGCTTCTTCAGCTTGTCAATTTCGGCGTTTTTATTGGCCACCAATGCGTCAAACATAACGCCCATGGGGATTATTTGGCCGGGGCAATATTTCTAGAGCAAAATAATTATATATGGAAGAAAATTAGTTGAGTCTTTGGTACCTCTTTATTTTTAGCCTCATGCTCCAACATATGCTTCCTCCGCTCTTCAATATCATCGCACCAAGCTCGATTATCCGACTCCGACAAATAATTCTTCATTCTAGCTTCCGATCTGATTCGCAAAACGCGATTACGAGGGCCATTATGAAACACCCTCAACTTATGATTAACATACGACATGTTGCTCTTATTTTAAATTTTTTTGGTGTATTCTAAATCGGAAATTGCAACATTTTCGCAAAACGACACTGACATTCAACAAAAAAATAAAAACAAATGAAAAGAAAACTGGCAAGACATGATCTAAATATTTATTTATTTATATTTATCGCTTCTTTAATTTAGCTTCTAAAGCTTGTCGAGTTTTGGTCTCCTTCTTCATCTTCTCCTGCAACTCATTATGAGCCAGCTTCAACTCAAACAACTCCTTTGCAGAGCAATCGCCGCTTTTATCACTCTTCTCACTTAACTCATTTTGGAAGTCCTTCAATTGCTTCTGCAACTTTTCATTCTCATACTTGTACTCCTCCAATTGCTCCTTCAGCAACTCAACACTGTTAGTCTCAGCAATGATCTTCAACCCCTTATGCTTCTTACGATTCTTCACCTTGTCCCATTCGCGGTACTGCTTAGTCAACTCCTCAAACACTCTCTTCACCGCACACTCCGACTGCTTGATCATGTTCTGCACATGTTCATCCCCAGTCAAACTCATCATCTTATTAGCGATCTCTTGCAACTTGCGGTTCTCTTCACGAGCATTTTCTAACTCCCGCCTCATAATCTCAACAGACTCCAACTCGTTCTTATTAATCCGCTTGTTCCATTTCTTATTCTGGTCCAAATCGCAGATGCAATTATCCTTCTCCTGCAACAGCGAATTTTTGCTAGCAATTATAGCTTCAGCTTGCTTCAGATCGCGTTGCAATTGATCACATTGACTCTTCAGCAAACCAGTCTCACACGTGACATTCTTAATCGAGTTCTTCAGCTGCGCTTGGACGGCTGCAAGCTTCTGCTCCGACTCCGCAATCAAATGATCCTTTCGCTCCACTTCCGCGCGCAGTACATCCAAAGCATCTTGCATCCTATCTTGCTTCCCATCTCGGCTCTTCGACATATCATCCACCTTAGAGATCATGCATCGAATCTCTTCCTCTTGGTCGCAAATGCAGCCTTCCAATGAATGCACTTTCATCAAAAGCTGGTCGCGTTCACTGTACACTTTGTTCGTATTATGCAACTGCTCTTTCAGATAATTGCACTCGCACTCAACCGAAGATATTTCCTCAAACTTCTTCTTGTACATGTCCTTCTCGCATCGGATTTGATCCAGATGGTTCAACTGCGAAAGTACTTCTTCGTGCATCTGCTGCGTCTCATTCAACCGAATCTGCAGTCGATCCCGTTCCAACTTCAACATTTCGTATTCTCTGGCTCGCGACTTCAATTGGTCATTTTCCTGCTTCATGCAGCAAATTCGTTTATTCATCGCTTCGTTTTCCGCAACGACGTTATGCAACTCGCGCTCCAAATTGCAGCATTTCGACTTGGACCGTCGCACTTCCATGTCAGTTTCTTTACCACTTTGCTCGAACAACTCTAGCTCTTTCTCCAACTCGTCAACTCGCTCAGCTTTCGCTCGCAAGTCGTATAATTCCTCTTCGGCATCCGCCAGCTCTTCCAAGCGTTTCGCCAGAAGGTTTCGCTCTTCAATCAAACTTTCCACACTGGCGGAAATGGGATTGGTACCTGAAGTACCACCAAGCGAATATTGCAGCAATTCGAGACCCATTTTTTCGACTTGCTCTTTGAGGATGTTGCGTTCGTTTACCAGCTGATCGTAGTCAAGCAATTTGTCTTTAAGCTCAATCATCTCAACGTTCGGGATGTTATCTATTTTATCGACATCGAATTTCTCGATGGTCGCGTTCAATTCATCGCGATGTCGCTTTAGGCGTTCGTTTTCGATTTCGATGCCGGATAGTTTGGTGCAATATTTCTTCAGCATGTTGACTTCTTTCTGTATCATTGCTGCTTCTTCTTCGGGTGACGGATTTCCGTTGCGCATTATTTCGATTTCGGCCTCCAAAGCGCGAACTTCGTCCGAGCAGGAGGATTGGAGGTGTAGGGGGATGCCTTGGTCGCCTTTTTCCTGGGGGAGGAAGAAAGGAAGTGTAGGAAGGGTTGGATAAATTTTGATTAAATCTTTAGATTTCTCAGACTTTAAAAATACTGACCTTGTATCGTTGCAACTCCTCCAGGCAACCGGCAAGTTTCTTCTGCAATTGATCGCGCTCTTTCAGTAGACACTTGCAATTCGCTTGCAAATCCTTGCACAAGCACTCATTAGCCTGGAAATTAAAGGACAATATTTAAAAAATACAACTTCTTGCGATGATTACCGATAGTTGCTCCTGTAGGCTTTTAGTTTTATCTGGTACACTATCAAGCTTCTTTTGAAGATCATCGGCAAAAGTAAGGGTGGTATCCTTAATTGGTAGTTTCCCTTTCGTGGTAATACGCGAAGGTCCTTGCTCTTTGTTCCTCCAGGATGTTGGTTGCATGGAGTCCACATCGATTCCTCCATCTCGCAGCTCTTTTAGATTGAGCTTTTGCTTGATGGAGGTTTTCTGTGGGATTCTGGATGAGGGGGATTTGTCAAGGCCCTGTTTGCTTGAAGCGGCGCCTTTTTGTGAGGTTTTTGCTGAAGGAATATTTTTTTGCGAGGTTTTCGCTGAAAGGGACCCTGGCGAGGTCGGTAGTTTTCTTGGCGATATGCCCTCGTGAGGACTTCTTGTAGGGCTTTTTGCAGATTTATAGCGCTAAAGAAAATTCACTAATAAAGTTACCAATTTTTTGGGGTACGATTTATAATTACCAGTGCGTTGACTCTTTGCTTGTCTTCATCGGATAAATCCAAGTTGTCGATTAATTTCCATAGTTTTGCAAGCATTTCCTCGCATTGGGAAAGGCCAGCATTTTTATTCGAACAAACTGCATCGATTATGGCTTCTAAAGGGATCAACTTACCAAAACACTAAGAGGAATTTTTTAATTTAATTGAGAGGTTAAATTAATCGGTATTAAATACTAACGTGAGCTTTTCCTTTGGTGATTAATTCGAGTATATGTTGTCTGCGGTCTTCAACCACACCACACCAAGCCCTAACATCCACCGCCGAAGAATAGGTCTTCAATCTTGCTTCGGAGCGTCTGGATTCCAAAACTTGATCGCTACTTGTTTTGAATAGACGTAGTTTTTTAGTTACATAGGACATATTTTCTTTTTGCTGCACGCAATGGCAAAAAAAAATAATAGAAATGTCAAGCGCTTTGACAGGCGCCACTTTTTTGAAAAAAAAATCATAGTAGCCATGAAAAATTTTATTTACAAACGAAATTTAGGTCATTTGCATTAGAAAATAATTATAAATGGTATGGTTTATCAAAATACGCATTTTTTGGTGTGGAATGCAATTTTTGATAAAGTTTTTCTAATATTTTTAAATATATTTGAATTTGGTGTATTGCTGGTTGCATTTGCTTAGTGCAAAATTATTAATTTAAATGATTACAATTTTAACTAACCGAATTTGTTATTAATATTGCTGTAATATATGTATATGTAATTTGTTGATCTAATTAATTTGATAATCAATTAATTAATTTAATTTTTAACAATAACATGAACTTTGGTGGAATACACTTGTTGCTACTTTGACGTTTCAAGCTTCATAGTAGTAAATGTAAGTTCGCCGCATGTGATTGTTGTTGTTGTAAACAGTGCTAGTTTGTTAGTTTTATACATTTGCAGGCACAGTGCATTATTCCAATTGCAAGACGAGCAGCTTATCTAATCAATGGTATGTAACATTTATGTCACAACATTGGTAGTTTGTATTTAGTATTTGAAAACCGAAAGTGAGGTTAAGAAATTTGTTTTAAGCATACTAGAATCAACTTTGCAATTTGTTCGATCAATTCCTTATACAATGATTACCAGGAAATTGTAGACAAACCAATTACATTTAGTTAGTTAGGCTATAACCGTTTAGACGTATTTTTAATTCGCGATGTCCGACACTGTTGCGGTAGGTTATGTCCAACTGAACGGTCATAAAATGTAGGATTTATTTGTAACTCTAGGCTGAATCGGCTAATACATTGCCAATTATGGAAACCAGAGTGCCTGCATGTATGCAGCGATATATACAACGACTAGTCATTTCGTATAATAAGGAGGGCCTTTTGTGCTCTAAACTTGCCGTTGCGTTTCAGTAAATATTCCAATACTAGCAATTACTTGTCAAACTTATTGTGTAATATTGTAGGCGAAAATACCGCTTCGATTTAAAATACGAAGTGTGGGGCTTTAAAAATAATGTAGAACTTTGCCAATCGTTGCCAAATTTAATACAATGTGTGCCTTGTGGGGCCGATTTCAAATTATTTAAACTGGGCTTACCTGTCGAATCCACATTGCCTTTACCCAAAGAAATATTCCCGTTTAAAGCAATAATTTCACAAGTATGCTTGCCGCACGACGTAGAGGAAACAGACGATATCGCAATAGTCGTCGCGGAAATTTACAATCCGTCGATATTTTGGTTCAATTTGTACCAGAACTATGAGATGTTGGAAAAACTTATGTTTGACATGCAGTAATTAATTTATAACGCATTTATTGTGACGTATTTAAATAATCTGTTTGCAGATTGTTTTATAAAGAACAACACAGCAAATATTTGATTCCCGCGAATCTAATTCAAGCAGGCTGGTATTGCGTTAATATTATTTGCGATGAATACCAAAGGGCCCTCATTGTGAACACGCATTTCGATGAGGGGAATATTACAGTAATTTAGTTACGATTTATTTATTGTGTGATTAATTGTTTATTGTAGCTGTTTTACATTGATTTCGGTACGACTAGCACGGTGGCTATGAACACAGTGTGCTACTTAGCGAAAGAATTCGCTCAGTTGCCGGCACAGGCTTTGCGGGGGCGCATGGCGAATATTTGCCCAGTTAGATACGGACATCCGTGGCCGATGGAAGCTACGTACAGTTTTGAGCGACTTATTACGAATCGGCGACATTCGGCGAAAATATTTAAAATTGATCTCACTCAAGATGTAATCATATAATTATTTACTTTGCTTTATGTTGTTTTAAATTATTTTAGAAAGAATGCATTGAAATGTATTTGGCTGATGTATCCGACGAGGTGGTCGTTTATTTGAATGAGAAGTTGATAGAGGATGGCATCGCGCAATGCGCTTTAGAAGTAAGTATTAAATTAATTAGTTACGATTTTAATTTATTTTTTTAGCGAAACAAAAACGAACAAACGAATGGAATCTGCGGCGCTTTAGTAACAGAAATCCATTTATTCCCCACATTCATCGAGCTAGAGAATGGCCTAGCACCAGACGCGGCCCAAATGAAGCAATTTGACCGCAACAACATACCAATCTGCTTCGCAATTCCGCAATATTTTACCCAAGAAATGATCTCCGCCGAAGAAATAGACAAACTCGTAGAATTCTACGAACAAGAAGACAAATTCGAGCCGTATCCCTGGGATATCGACGAATTGGAGTTCTACAATACCCAACAAGTTGATTTGTCAATTTTTGGGGCACTGGAGGGCGAAATAAGACTGTTTAAGATTGATAGTGAAGAATATGCGGATTTGGAGGAAGTCGCGAAACTCATAGATTTAGCACCAAGTGATAATAATATTAAAGGCGACGAATCCTTCGATGCAGCTGCAGCTGATTTCTTGAAGAACGCGGTTAAGGCACCAGTCGTGAAATGCACCAATCCGTTTATGCCCGATTATCAAGCGCCGGATCCAAATTTGGCTCAAACGTACTGAAGCTGAGTTCCTATAGATTTATATTTTATAACAGGTTAGTTGACTTGTTGACTGTTTCATTTACTAATTAATTTTATTCAAAGTTTAATAATATATGTTTATTTAAATTGAATAGTTTATCACAGGTTTAATTAAATTATACTTAATTATAAAGGGGCATATTCGACGGTCGCTTGGAATCCAATGTGGGGCCCTGCAGTGTATCGCACGATTCGAACCACCCCGTCGGCTTGCAACACGCGATATTCCCCATGCACTGCATCCCCTTCTCGCGATTCGTGGTGCGTCTGCGAGTTTCCGTTCGCTTCGTCTTGCACGCCGTAAGAAAATGCGTAATCTGGTTTCGCCTAACGTTAATTAATTAATTTACTATAATACAGATTTGTAAATATTTATTACCACATAATCGACTTGTGATTGATGGCCGTTTTGAGGGTGGTAGCCCGGGACTGCCACTTCGCGCACTTCTCCACTAACAGGTCCGCTGAACTTGGAGAAGGAGTAGCTTTCGTCTTCGGCGTCCACTTGCAGCAAAATGCACTGAAAGAGGATTTTAATTAGTCGGGTGAGTGTTGATTATTAATTTACTCACAATGCAATTAATGGCGATGAATGAGAGACGCATGTTGGAGCACTGATGGCTCAAATGTTGGGTCGCGAATTTATATAGAAGTAGAACTTATGCAAGATATTCACATATCCGGAAATAATTAGTAATTAATCGGTTCTATCGGTATTGTTTTGGTTTTGCGTTTTTGCGAAATGCCTTTCAGGAAAAGCTGAAAATGTTATCTAAGCGATAGTAGAAATCACTAATAGATTATTTAAATAGCTTCAATGGGTCAATTTAAAGACCGCAAGCAGACGTGATCAAGCATTTCGCTTTATTTGATTATACGTTGTGTTAAATAATGCCAATTATGCGGTTTTTTATTCTAGTCTGTTTAGAAAAACGAGTTTCTCACTTATTTGCTCAATTATCTGGTCTGATTATCATCGTGTAGTTGAGTGGAAACATTTTGATTAGTTTTTCTGCGCTTCTTGCTTTCGACCCATTTATTTGAATTCAAATTTTACGCGCGTTTGCTTAGCTACAGAAACCTACTTTAACATTGTCGAGAAAATAACTTTAGCCCTTCACTCGTAGATGGCGCTAACAACATAAAAATTATGGGTAAAGTCCCTACCTTCTTCGTTCTTTTAAAAAGTAGTTCTAACGCATGGCATATCATATTCTTTTCTTTAAGAATAACAAAGTCAACATTTTTCGTTCTTAAATCATCATGTCTTTGCCGCGTGCCAACCGTGCCCAATCTTCTAGCAAAAGTAAGCAACACTAAACATTTAGCAAGCAACTAAACCATAAACTTTACAGGCGGCGACAGTCCTTCCACCGCCAAAGCTAACCTCAAAACTTACTCAAAGTCGCCGGAACTATCCAATATACCCGGTAAGTGCCTCCAATCTACCTAAAATACTAAACTAACAGGTCCCTTAACGCAGAAAACAAATCGTCGCCTACTAAAACTGAGCTAGTAGTGGCTCTCAATCGCGAAAAATTAGCCACCAGCCCTAAACAACCCACCCCAACCCCAAAAATGATCACCTCAGCTATGGAAATCGTTTCAAGCTCCGACGATGACGATCGCAACGCCAACCAACCGCCGGACCCGAACCAAGTCGACGCAAAGCTCTGGTCCAACTTCACAGACTCCTGGGAGACAAATAAAATCGTCTCAGCAGTTAATGTGAAGGAATACATCGTGTTCCTAATCGACGCGGGGCAAGATACGGATTTCACCCCGTTTCGTCTAGGGGATGACACCTTGGAGCCGCTGGAAATGCTAAAGCGGGGCGTGCATACATTTCTCAACGTTAAAGCCTTGCTCCCGGGACATGAGTTTGCCCTTGCCGTGCTCGAGGAAAACGACGTAAGATTCTTGCACAATTTTACTAATGATACTCAAAGTCTGAAAAGGACTTTATCAAAAATCAATCCGTGCCCAACTAAAAACGCGCTTAATTTGAATCAAGTATTTGATGATTTGTTCGATTTTCTGCCGATAGGGCAGAGCGGTAATAGTTTGACTCGAGTTATTATGATGTACTCGCGATCGTACGATATGCCCTCTTACACAGAGTCGTTGAAGATGAAGGAGGTCTTTGAAAGCCCTCGCTTTATATTAGATATTTTAATGACTCATGAACCGGTGGGTCCTGCTAATAATTGCGATAAAATATTCAAAAAGCTTTGTTCCCTTGATCAGAAAGGGCTTTCCTATTTTTTGCCTGTAACCCGCAATGCCATGCGATTTCATTTAGCTATAGGTAGATTAATTGGGCACCCGTATCAGCGCCCTCTACAGTGCCCTGCCCAAGAAACGTAAAATATGTTTGTTTATCCTTCTAAATTTTTTTTGTATATTTATTTTTGTTAATTAAAGAAAGTATTTTTATTTTTCCGTTTTTATTTTATAGAAAAAAATTAAAAAATTTACATATAAAACATTTTACATTGAATTGTTCGTTCGGTTTTACTAAAAGCGCCATCTATCATTTTCTGATTGGACGAAAGTTCCTTTATTAATTGACAGTTTTATAAAGGTAGATTTCTGTTTTTTTTTTGAGCGACTCTTTTAGTAAGCTACAATAAATAAAGTTATAAGAATATAATTTCAAATTTCAGTCGAAAGCGTACATTATACTTAACATTTAGATTTTTAATTATCGATATGTACAAGTATTTACATAATTATAGTACAATTTTTATTTAACAATAAAAATCACAAAAGTGTGCGCTTTTATAAAGTTAATAGAAGTTCATTAATTATATGGCAATAATATTATTATATATAGTTTATACAATATAAAATTACATTTTTGGTTATTTAGAAAATAAAAATAACTAAAATACATTGGATTTTCAAAAAAATATTAAACAATTTCATTGCAGTAATCATAATTTATCGAGGTAGATTATTATTACTAAAATTACTCATCAAAAATTACGAAATTGGACCATTAATCAATCATTCAATAATATAATTAATTGCACATTGATATAAAAGCGAAACTGCATCGCAATAATAGCTATTTATGCAACCAGTTAGGAAATGCATTTTTTTGTGTAACGAGCGGATTTCTGCGGGACGAGCGCAGCGAGTTCTGCAAAATAACGCGAGTTACACAAAATAGCATTTCCTAACATGTTGCATACAAGATTTTTTCTAATTTTTACAAGAACCTTCTCAAAAAAGAGTTTTTTAAACTTATGATATTAATAATTTAGTGAATTTTATCAAAACAAGTAGGCTTTATTCGGAACTTTTCATCACCAGTTGTGAAATATTTTTCATTACATCACCAGTTGCGTAAAATGTGCCGTTTGCCAACTACAATCGATTTTGAAAAGTCACATTTTACATGCCAAAATTAGAAAAAATAATTTTCAAACCAATCTGTCAAATCTGACAGCCAAATGTATTACTGGTTGCCATACGTCACATATGCACGTTTACTTCCATCTTGCAGTATCAACCAACTCTCGCGCACAAAATGGTACTAAACGTAGGCTTCAACATGCCGGCCTTTCAATCGATTGAAGAAAACCTTCCAACTATGCACCGTTTTGCCCGACCAAATCCAAACGCTGGATGTAATACCGACAATCATCGTCATCAGATACTTGATCATAAACACCTCGAAGCGAGGATGCGTTTTTGCCGGCACGCCGCGCGGACACGGCACCGCATACTTGGTTATCGAGCACATATCACTCGTCCACGTCAGCATCCAATCATCAAAGTACAAATGCTCGTAGATCAGGCACGAAATCACCACTAATGCGGGGAAAATGTACAGAACGGAAAAGATGCCGATGCGAATCATCAGTTTTTCGAGCTTGTCCGTTTTGGTGCCATCGTGTTTCATCACGGTGCGAATGCGGAACAGCGAAACGAAGCCGGATGTCAAGAAAATGGTGCCGAAGACTAAGTAGACGCATAAGGGGATCAGGACGAAATTACGCATTGGTTCCATGTTCCAGATGCCGACGTAGCAGACTCCGCTCAGAATATCGCCTGAAAAGGTAAGAAAAACATGATTTAATTAATTAGTGAGGTTAAGTTTGTCGCAAACGTCAAAAACGGGTAGAAAGAAAGTTGAAATGTCAAACATAAATATATTTATGTTTATTGGTTGGTACTACTGCAAAAGCAGAAGTTCTGTGTAATGGCGCTTATATGTTTGTTTTTGTTTGAAAAGTTGTTTTTAGTGCAAGAACTAAAGGTAAAGGCGTTTTCTAGCTACAAGAACTGGCTTATCTCTATGCTAGTTTATTAGCAGGTTTATAGCAGACGAAGATGGTGCAGTGCGCTTTGAAAATAACTCAATTTGTTAATGCATCTATGATTACATGTTTGTGGCTAGCCCATTTTCAATCTGGTTTAATTATATTGTAAACGGGATGTTCTTAGGCGTTTTTACTTTCAAGTAAGTTAAGTATCGCATCGACTTGCCTTTTTTGACATAAATAATTTGACGTTTCGTATGAGCGCCATCTTTTCGCGGGACAAATTCGATCGAGTTAACTTATAGCCGCAATTATAGTAGTACATGTCTTTTAATGGTAATTAGAAAACGAGTTCGATTTAATTAGCAACAATCACACACTAATTGCAGTTGCGAGAATCGCGAAGTGATATTTGATTCGAATTTAAATCGTAATAATGAAATTGAACGAAACAGTTAGTTTTAGGTTAAATAGAAGAGAACCGCAAGATTGTATGAATTGAATATGAAATCTCATACATGAATGAATACAGAAGTAATTATTCGAGACTTTTGTAAAGAATTTTTTCTCTTCAAAAATCCATAATAAATCACTTGCCATCAATAACAAATAAAACTGTATTAACGAAATGATAAATGGAACTCAAGTCATTTCCTCATCCATTTCAAATGCTGCACTAATGAACGAATTGTATTGCTTATTTCTACGCTAATGACTTATTTCTCAAAAAACCACCTTTAATTAGCAGCTAACTTCACTACAAATATGACGTCAAAATTAAAAAAGATGGCCGGTCTCTAAATTCCGCTCAAGTTTCTTGCGAGATTGTAAATACAGATTGCACGTATTTATGCGAGACTAATAAATTATCTAATTAAGTAGCTGTTCTTCACCGTGTAATGAATGATATCAACAGTTTGCAACTTGCAAATAGCCTTTCTCATCCGTTTTGCAGCGTTCATCTTGTTTACGATCAAGATGGCACTTTGCCTAACCTCAAATCTAAACAAAGCCAACTTTGATTCGTGTTTGTAAGTCGTTGATCATCTGAATTTTTCCCACCTGTTGGTATGCATGTCAGCAACGGTGAGCACGATCAATATAAACCCTCTTTGTATGTGCTCCGACATTCCAAACATAACAATTTATGCAAATTTGGTTACAGCAGGCCGAATTTCGGTTTTCGAAGAACGGTCCGCTAGACGGCGCTGCTGGATGTTGTGTCACATGGATTTTTCCGTCGATAAATCAGCATTTTACAGCGCAATATGTTTTTAATTGCGGTAAGTAAGTTAATTAACAAATACCTCGAGTAGGGAAAAAATGCTTTAGCAAACAATTTTAATTAAAAGCAAAGCAAAAGTGTACTTGGCTGATGTATTACTTTTGCATTGTACCTGTAGTTGGTAGAAAAAGAAACAGACAAGACGACTGGATCTATTAAAAACCGAGAACAAGACTAGAGGAGGAAAATAATAAAAACGACTGCATTGCTATTTAGCCTGGCCTTTTTACAAAACTAATCAACTTTTTGCCTTTTATAGTTTAGCAGCATATATGCTAAGCTTAATAACCTAACACATGAGCGCTTTTTTCTATCAACTACTGTACAATAAACAATCTAATGGATACATTAACACAAAACATTTGAAATAAGTTTGTTGTAATCAAGTAGCAACTTCATTGTTGTTAATAGTCCTATAGGCCGAATATAGATGGCACTTAACAACTGCAATTTTTAATGATTTTGTACATAATTTTAATTAATAGTCCCGCAATTGACATTTATTGTTAAAATGTACTAATTTGTATTACAGAAACTATTTGTCAACCCTTATGGCAAATTCGGCACACTAGAGACAATTCGGCCATATTGGTTGGCATCACTTTCCCGGCCGCCATGATTGGATTGCAAGTTTTGGGTTCGAGATTAACCTAGTGTAATTTCACGGTAAGTTTGTTTGAAGAAAATATGAAAGAATAATTAATTTGATTATGAAAACGTTAAGGTGCGGCATAGACTGATAAATAAATAGTACCAGCGGTAACAGTAATCGAAGAGCGAGGCCTCAGCTTGTCTCATTAAATCAGCAGAAATGGGTTTTGGAAAAAAAAAGACGAACAACGACGATATCACGATTTTCCTGACTATATACTAATGAAATCACAAAAATCGTAAGTATTTTTTACCTACTTTAACACGATTACAATCTTCATAATTACAAGTTGGGCTCGACTAATACTAATTTCTCAATATGTATTGATTTTGAGTCCGATATGAAATTAATCGATTCGAGATGAAAAATTTCGATGAAATTGCATGTTAATTAGATTGTAAATAATACCCACTATAATCATGGGTTGTAATACACCAACTTTTAATTTATTTTTTATGTGTGATCGAAAACCAGTTCGATTGTGAATAAGCTATATGTAAATTTCCGCCAGCTGACTGCTGCGCTTATTTTCGCATTTGCTATTTTAAGTACGAAATATTCGTTACAACTTACAAGCCAGCCTCTTTTAATTAAAACATCAGATTCCGTCCGTGCACCTAACGGTGTTTAGCACTATGCAAAATGCAAATTTAATAACATATTGTGTTGTTCTGGTTAATAAATTATATTTGTCGCCAGATCAAAATGCCATTTCGCGCTACATAAACTAAAGAAAATATCGCTAGATCGAAAGAATGATTTATTTATTAATCTTTTTCCGTATTTATCACTTATACGCAATTAACCAACGGAACAACCGGGTAAACTGTCGCGCGAAATCTCCTAATTCGTTAGTGGCATTTAGGTTTTTCTGTTGGCGCAACTGCT
Organism: Cryptophagus acutangulus; assembly: GCA_963556235.1. Classification (NCBI taxonomy): domain Eukaryota; kingdom Metazoa; phylum Arthropoda; class Insecta; order Coleoptera; family Cryptophagidae; genus Cryptophagus; species Cryptophagus acutangulus. The sequence goes on from OY744569.1 coordinate 6,378,978, forward strand.
TAGTAACTTTTCATTTCCACGCCATTTTAATTGTCAAGCAACATATAAAAATGTAAAATACAAGTAAAACAATGAAATAGAATGGAAAAATCGTTAACTTTCATAAAAGTAGATAGGTAACGTTGAATGAATTGCATAAAAACCATGTTTCAGTTTTAATATTTTGCAATTTCCCTTTCGCAGGCATCCTGTTGTGTTGTCATGAATGCACACCTCATAATTAAATCGTCATGCAGGAGGCTCTTATAATTAATTCCACATTCAAGTTTTGCTCTCATTTTAAATGAAAAATGCGTCTTTCATCCATATTCTATTGGATTGCAATCGATCAAAGCTGAACCACACACACGAGGAGGAGGAAAATTCGCGCGGTGAGTTGAAAAATGTTTATTTCTTTTGAAAAAGTCGTGAGGTTAGTGGAGGTTAACCATCAAAATGATGTTGACTTGTATATATGGATGTAGTCGCGGTATGTCTATAAACCGAAAGGTTTACTATTTGTTGACCTTACGGCACACAAGTAATTGCAAAGTCTTTTTGCAATAACCATTCAATTTAAGCGAAACGCAAAAAATCGCCGAACCCTGCGCTCAGCTAAGAAGGCTAAGCCAACCAGATTAAATAATGATTTGCAATTTTGGAATTACAAAGTTAACTGTGTTAATTACTTATTTGAGTTGCGTTTTGCTTCGTAAGAAGACGCAATAATTAAGCAAGCATTTTTATAAAAACTGGCTATAATTAACTAATTGTATAATAACGCCGTGTTTTAATTACTTTCGAAAAGAACAATTATGCTCGAAATTTATGTCCGTAATTAAACAATCTACAATGCAATATGAATTTATTGCAAATTAGTTACAATAATGCTTTATGGACGACGCATTTTGAGTAGCGTTCAATTAAATTGTCGTCTAATTAACGCGTTATAATTTTTTTGTGGGTTATATACAAAAGTTTTAAGGTGCGGTTGTAAAAAAAATCGTGCTATCTAGTTAACACAAACTAATTATCATAAAAATAACATAATAAAAGTGTTGGATTTATATAGGAAGAACTATAATCCATTCTGAGTGTAATGTCGAGGGTATTATCGCGTTAATTGGACGACTTGTCATTTGGAATGAAGTATATTGTATATTTCACACATTTTATTGCCAACCCAAAGTAAACAAAAATTTATTTCCTGGGGGATTTAATGATGTAAACAGTGCTTCGATTTTTTCGTTGTTGATGATGATGGTTGTGCAAAAAAATGTGGCATAAACACATCCACATCATTCACACATACATGCACATGAATAATAACGATTATGGCTGTAAACTTAAAGCAAAATCGCATTAATCTCGCGATAAATACCAATATAACTTTCTATGCATGCATTTTACGGTTTAAAGTCACGTCAACTTTAAGTTTGGAATGACATTAGCGCCTTATAGTGCGTTTCGACTTTCGAATAACGCATCCTAACCGTAAAAGTGATCCATAATAATGATAAGGAAATAAAATTTGCTTAGTATATTAAAGTTCACATAATTAGAAACAATTTGTTACGCAAAATTGTTTATTGTTTCTTCGTGGCTGGTCTGACGATTAAAAAGAAAAAATAAATTAATAATAATAAAGCTGGCTAACAGGAATTCTTTCGCCATAAATAAAACATGAAACTGTACATATAAGATAAAAGTGTACAAGATGAGAGGATTTATCGCGCCCACATAATTACACAAGCCTCCTCCAAGAATGTTATTAGACCCTTTTCAGTTTAGTGGTGGTTGTCCCACATATTTTGTCACAAATAGTACACTGAATTGCATTTACAGGCCTTATTAAGCAAGTTGATGGCGGTGATAATTTTATTATTTCTCGGAAATGTTCAAAGTCTATCAATTTCTATTTATTATTGATCTTTTGCTTGTTAGGAGGCTTTTTTTCTTCTTGTTCGTCTTCCTTTAGTCGATGAGCAATAGCGTTTAATCGATACGGGGAATTCATTGATTGTAATCGAGCGGAACATTATTCGTATTTCGTTTAAATGGAATTGTAGCACATTTGCTTTTTGTTTCACGTAATTTTTTTTTCGAAATCAAATTATAGTCACTTTGACCAATTTTTATTCGTATTCACTGATTGTCTCGCTTTGTGCTTGTGCATCTCATGCACCATTAAATATGAATGGAATCGATAGAAAGCGCATTCGCCTAAAAGCCAACCCTCTTGGGTAATTAAGGGTTGAAAAAATATGTCTGGAATTTTTTAGAGCAAAAAGACATCATGCATATTATATTGCATAATGATTGAATTAATTTTCTCGGTAGTGCAGTTAAAAAGAGAAAAGAAAAGTGAAAAAGTAATTATCGCATTGCATAGTTATCTAAAATTATTATCACACTGCAATTCCATATAAAAACAAAAAGAATTCGAGTTAATAAATTAAATTTATACGACACTGATAATTACAGCAATTAAACTAAATAAATTTATTATTAATTTATCTCGTATATTACAAGCAATTATATAGACATATTTCAATAACAACCAGCACCGAATTGAAACAACTTGTTATACTATTTAATTATTTTTCCGTCTTCTCGCTGTAAAGTATAAGTTCATTATATTTTCCTAGTCGATAGTCAACAAATTGATCGTGTAGTGTGTTTATATTGTTCGGTTAAACAAGTCGCGTTCATTTCCACAAAGTTGTAAACTTTGCAGACACAAGAATGTGTTAAAAAGTGTCTCTTTATTGAAAATCGTTTAACTGGAAACTGTTTGTTTAGACGCATTCGCTGCTTCAATTGGCGCTTTTAATTGATTGTTTGAATTATTTATCGGCGAACGATTTTTTCTACAATTAGTCATTGTTTAATATCTGCCTTGCAGCGATAATGAAATGACACATTGGACGATACATGTGATATGACAATATGGCGACCATAACCCTAGTTTTCTACAGTATCTGTCACTAGCTATAAGGGTGCGTTCACACTTAACGCATAAATATTTATCGACAGAGTGACTAATATTATTTTATCAAAGAAAAACAATATGTTTGTTGATATAATTTAAGTTTTATTTATTTTGTGCAATAATTATAGCGCGTCAAATTGCACAATAAAATTCAAAGCTATCATTTATAAAACGAGATTTATAAGACCCAGTTTGAAATAAACAGTTAGCTTGTAGGAGGAAACGATAGGAATAAAACATAAAGCCTCCGACAAGTGACATTCGTTATTTATTTAGTCGTCGTCGATAATCCTTAAGGACGACATCTGTATAATTGAATATTTGGATGTGCGTTTGTCTACCTGAAGGTGTTAAGATCATCTTATATAAGAGACATGTTAATAGATTTTTTTTAGCCTAGACAAACAACACAAATACGTTAAACCTGTCTTGTTCATATAATCTAGAATTTTATCACACTTGTCGAGAGATATTTGTGCTGTAGCGAGATGCTTTTAGGGAGGGTGCTTTAAATGCAATTTTCGCAAAGACGAAATAGCAACAAACTAGTAGGGGGTTAAATCCTATTTGCTTTGAGGAAATGAAACTTTTTGTATTTGTTAGATCGATAGAATTTGGTCCATTCAAACAGTTTTCAGTATCGATATTACGCAATTAACCAACGGAACAACCGGGTAGTAAACTGTCACGCAAAAACTCCTATATTAGTTAGTCATATTTAGGTTTTTTAGTTGGCGACGCTGCTTAGTAACTTCACCTCATTACGCCATTTCAAGTGTCAAGCTGCATATTTTGGTCCATTCAGACAAAAACCTTTCTTTAATCTGCATGTTTTTTGTGCTAAATATACACGCATTGAATCCATAATAAAAATAAACAATTTACAGCTTTGTTTGCTATTGTTGTAGTACTACATATCTTGTATAAAATTAGAAAGTCGAATTTATTGTATGTTCATTTACATACATCGTATCGTATTGTAGCGAGATAAGTCTAGAGCAAGGAGAAAAAACATCAACTTGAGTGTTTATTGATCTATTGTTACACTAAATGCTTGCAGAAAAAACATGTATAAGGTTCTAAATTATAAAATCAATTAATAATCGAATGATTCAACTTGTTCTCGTTCCGATTTACTGTTTGATCTGCTCGTAATAATAATAATTATTATTAATAATAATAGGTTGAGATACAAATCAATTTAACATTACCTTGTAAAAGGCGTAATGGTTTTATTAAATAAGATTTTCGTTTTGCTTTAAAGCTCACCAACAAGCTGCAGAAATATGCATCTACACGTTCAACGTGTTACATGATCTTAAAATTTATAACTGTTTATGTTTCCATATCGCGGAAGGCATTTTGCATATTGGTACAAGATTCATCTTACCTAGCGTCCCAAACATGGACGTTTAGTTTTGATTTAACTCACCTGAAACAAAAACTAGGAATTAATTACCGCGAATTACAATAAATAAATAAATATCAGTCTATTTGTTTCGCTTGACTAAGCAGGAAATTCAAATTTATACATTTAATCGAAGCAATAATACAATTGATGTATCAATTAAAAACAATTCAGTTGAAAGAGCGAGCGAATCTTTACAGTTTCCTGTCTTATCTAAACCACAACAAATTAATTTACGATGCGGATTTTTTACCTTTAATTATTACATTCACGTATTATTATATGAAATGTATATATTTACTTTGTGCGGATTTTAATGACGGTCGCATGTGATGCTGCAAACCAGATAAAACAAGTTTTTCTCTTCGATTGAATTAAAGTGTTCAATAAAAAACGGTTTTTATGCAAATATCTCCAATTAGAAGTTTACCTCATCGCGAAATAAATTTTTCTCGCAGGGAAATCTGGCGGAAAATTAATTATGCACCCCATATTTGTGACGAGATGCAAATAATAATTTATTATAATTTCCAACCAACCATGTACCGTTTAGAATTTCCACTTCCTGATGGCGAATAAATTTCGTGTTATTTTCTGAAAAGCCTTTAAGCGATCTTTGCTCGTAAATCAATGGCTGTCAAAAAACTATGAAAATGTCAATCGCATTCAACAGGAAGTGGAAATAGGAAATGCTGATTGGTTTAGACGGGCTAAAGGGGGATGCGAATTATGTGTGGAAATCGAAAAGGGGCTAATACGTTTCCTGCATCTTAAACTAAATTGCTAAAATTACAGACGGGGAAGATTTTGTTTTAATTTTATTGATCCTTTAGTTGGAAATAGATGCAGTAAAGGAAAACGACTTTTAACTGTTTTTAAATTGCTTTGTTAGAATGGCCTGTAGGTTCAAAATGTGTGTAGTGCATGATTAGAAAGAAATTTAAATAGCCAAGCACCAGATATTTACATGACATTTATATTGAAAGCATTAAACGCGCAAATGTGTAATTTTCATTTTCATGTGCTGCTATTAAAGTTAAATTAACGCAAAAAATTATATAATATTATAATTTCGTTCCACTTATTGCAATATTTTTAATATAAACTATATAATTGCCAATAAATTACAATAATCATTTGCCCGCCTCTATAGTAACAATAAATTACTAATTCAAAGTAAAGTTATCAAAGTCTAGTAATAAAATTCGACTTATAATTAATAAGCTACAACTTTTTTTTACTACCACGAAATAATTGCATACTAATATCTTTATTAAATGTATCGATAGAAGATTGGTCGGTGTATATAGTCCCGTAAAAAAACTATGAATATAAATTGCCTGTATGTTATAGCTTTTCTTCTCTTATCCAACATATGTTGCAGACCGTCTGCTGTGCCTTTTAATTCAAACTCAATTTTATTCATTAAGCTTTTGCGATAGCAAACATATTTTTGGGTTAAAATTTTGATTTATCAATATGGCGGCGGAGTTGTAGCGTGTGAAACCGGCTTTACGCAACCAATTGCGTGAGTTTAAGTTTAGGGGGCGTTTTTGCCCTACGCCAAATGTAGGCAACCCTACATACATTAACTAGTGACATATAGTTAGCGCCATATTGGATTTCAGTCGAAATCAAAATTTAATTGCGAAAATTTGTTGTGTTTTGGGATTAATGTTTCCGCTTTAACATCAAAGATATTTCGAACTAGGCGACAGAAAGCATCTGCATAGGATAAATATACATAGTGGAGTTATCCTAAACATTTGACGCGACATCAAACGAAACAGATTTATTTTTCATAAGGTATTTTTATCCGTCCTTGATATAGATCGTGCTAAAGAGTATTAAATTTTGCAATATATAGGTGTTTGTAAAGAGAGAAGATGTGCATTAAAGCGTGTCCTTTCTCATGGTCATCGCATGTATTTCATTCCTTGTCGAATAGTAATTTTTTTGTGTGTGACATTCGAAATGCAAAATTAAACGACGAACGTGTTTTTCCTCTGAAGAGAGTCGTCGGTATAATTTATCTTTATGAATTATTGCGATATTCAATTACGACGGCGCTGTTTCAGGAAGAAGCTGTTAAATAACTTAAGTTTGTTGTCACATCGTCATATGGCAGATAAATGACTTTAATTCAAAATGCCGATTGAAAATTCAATTAGAATTGATACACTATTAAATAGCACTCCTTTATCTAGTCAGATGATAGATTTCATTTCGATGCACTGCGTGCGACTTTTTGTCAGGCAAATTAATTTATACGAACTATTTTTTATTGCAGAATTGGAATGAGTGATGAAGACTTCCCAAGCATTGAGATTCTCTTCCTTGTTGGTGAGTTTTTTTTGAACTATTTTATTTTTTGAACTACCCTCGAGCGCAAAGTAGGCAACTTGCACCTCTAAATAGCGCTAAATGCCAAAATGGCGACCGATTTGCATAAATACAAGCCCATAACTATAAATGTCACATCGGTAACATCAGTTAACACTTTGCAATGAGCATTTCTAGCATTCTAAATGCGTGTCGCAGAAAAGAGCGACCAGCATCCTTATAAGTGCCATCATATTCTATCGCGTTCGCTCTGCGAAGAAAATAATATCGAAAACGTTTCCAGCTTGAATTATATGCGACAAAATGCAAAGGAAGTATTAAAACTATAAATAGTGTGTAATTCTATGCATTTAACGAGTTTGTATTTATAAAATGCATTCCGCGCGTTTCGTTTTTATTTATTTTTCGAGTCGCTTTATTAATTTTCGAATTCGAAGCTCGCCCGCTGATTTTATTTTTGATTTTAGTTTGTAGTAGTAAAATTAATTTCACCATATAACAGCATGTTATTAAAATAATTATCGATAAATTATAGAGCTGCGATAAGCTTGTCTTCGTTAAGAGATGTAAAGTATGCATACAGTAGTAAAATCGGTTTTATTTTTATTTGAATCTAGTAGTATGGAACACTTATATACGAAAAAAATAAAAGAGACTCGAATCGGAGCCGTTACATTATAATAAAATGATAATTAATTATTAATTGGTTGCGTTTTCAACGCCTTGCCTATAATTTATATCGCGTGCATTGATCGGCGTTATGTAATCGCAGATGAATTAGTTTAATTTATTGGTATTATCGATTATATATTGGGAGTCAAAATTTGAGACGAAAATATAATATAAAGGAAGTTGAACCATAATTACGATAGGATGGCAAATTTGCAAAATCGTGACTGTCTATTCTATAATAATGCCAAGAACGGTACATTAAATTACATTTACAATTATTAATAGTAATAATAATAATAATATTCTCATAATTTTTCTACTTTAACTATACTTAATTAAATAAATGATGCATTTTCGTTGCGATCGATAGAAATGTCTCCATTTTGCCGTAGTATGCATCGCTAAAAATACAAAATGCACGAATCCCCATGGCGCAAGTATTATAATATCACCTGGTTGTCGCAGGTGCAACTTTTTGCAAACCAGTCTTCCTTCTTAATTGCCTTTATTTATTTATTTGTACCAATGCAATGGCAAAACATTCGTACCAATGCAAGTACTATTTAAATAAATTGGCCCAAATGTCAAATGGAAATGAGTGACATTTTTTGTAGATGGCGTGCACGCGGTAATTTTAAATTGTCAAAATGATGTGCACGCTTTTCAATTCTTGACTATAATTGCCGGTTCTTGTACACATCCATCAAATATGCTAGAAAAACGTAAATAGGGTACATTAAGCGACAAATAATTAGAAATTCTTTCGACCTAAATTATATGGTGGATGTGCCCGTCATAATTTAAGTTCAAATTGATTGACTTTAATTTTCAAACTAGTTTCGACTCTAAACTTCGACCAATTAAATAATACGAATAATTCTCACATGGGAAAAATATAAAAAAGCCCCCGACGAGTTTTATGAATTTAATGGGTGTAATATTTACGTCTCCTGCAGTTTTTCGAGCCATAAATAACATCTTTAGCGGATAAAATATTTTATAGGTTTAGATTTCGTGACTAATAAATGTCGCGCTTTTATAAATAATTCACACACAAATGAATCAAATGTTGAATTGAATTTTTAAGGTAATAATGATGCAGATCGATTAGATAAAAATACTGTTGTAATGTATCGCGTATTTTGATGATGGAAAATTATACCCTTTACCAGCAGCTATTTATATGGTAATGTGTGGTTTATAATTGATCATCATAAGTTTCAACAGACCATCATGAATAATAATTTTGCAACTTTTTCACCGTGCTTTTGTAATAATGACCATCATGATTTGATGTTCGTACATCTACAATTATCGTCCATTTTCAATTCAACTTGAAGTTGAACTTGTCCATCCACCAAGGAAAATAGAAAAAGCACTTAATAAATTAGAAAGCATCTTGGGCTTTAAAAATTGACACCCACACACACATTATCATCTTCAAAATTTAAATGCGGGTTAAATTTATCGTATCGTATCAAAAAAAGAAACGAAATCCTTTTGTATCATTTGTTATTGTCACGATCTGGTATTTTAAATCCGAATTAATGATTGTTTGTTTGTTAAAATCCAACTGGCATGTATAAATAATCCATTAAACTTGTCAGAAATAAAATAAGACTCCGAAATAATTAAAACGCGGATTGTTGAAATATGAAATTCTTTGTTAGAAAATTTTTATGATAAGAATCGGAGCCCATTTGAATTTCAAATCGTAATGTATCGATTTAAAATGTGTCGTGTGCAATGAAAATGAATAGTCCAAGATAAAATATATATATATTTTATAATAAAATAAATACAATCTCTAATCACCTTGTTTCCACCGTGTATAACCAGACTAGTCGAGATTTTTTCAATTTTATTAGAGTCACGTTTAAACCGCAAGAGTGCATTATTTTGTGGCTGACCACGAGTAGTATTCTTTATTTTTTATATTGGTTCGAGATGATGATGATGATGATGCTGGTCGGTTGGTAAAGTATCGGCATTTTTAGCCAACACATACTTTCCGCACCAACCATTAAATCCAATTAAATCACAAAGCTGTAATTAGTAATTACATGCATAATTCTTCTCTTCCAGCTAGACTAGAGAGATAATTTTGCCATCTCTTTATATGCGGATTGAATATTACATAACGAACCAAGATAATGATAATATTGACTACTGAACAACATGCTGTTTTGCGTTTTGAAATGATACAATAATTCCTTCTTCTTTAACTCTAATCATATAGTACATTAACGACCTCCCGTGCTACCAACAAATTAACACTTGCAATAAAACTAGTCAGAAAAAAGATGCTATTTTGTTAAAAGTGCATTTTTCGACGATATATATTTCCCTTGGTGCAAATGTCGACCATTAAAAAATTAATGACTTCGTGTCAACTTCACGCCAGTCGATGATCTGACATTTGGTGAAAACATGGCGAACTATTAACACTATTTTGCATTTCTCACACGATACAATCGAAATATCGACCAATTTTCCAGTCGATGCCCAATATAAACATCTATTTATTCATCAAAAAAAATATTCTAAATCAAATAGCTCATAAAAACGAAATCCACCTTATGATTATAAGCGTTCGATCCGATATTATAAACATTAGTATTGTTGATTTTCGAATTCGATCGGCTTTCCGCTTCGATGATGCATTTTATTCATCATTATTATTATTGATCGGTCTGAAAAATCCTCTTCAGGTACGTACTACACGTAAAAGTCGACCCTTCGCTTCGTTTTCAGCTCGTTTATCTCTTTTGGGATGAGGAGGGCAAAAAATAATTGGATTTCGACTTTGTTTTTCGATGATGGGTCGCTCTTGTTCCATCTGGTCTGCTTGACCATCATTAAAACTTGTGCGCTCGGTTTTGTTTTCAAAATGTGTTATTATAACAACTTTCCTGCACTTTATTTCGATGACTAGGCTGCTTTCATTCCGCTCTGCTGGATTTTAATGAATATGCAAGCGGATTTAAATGAGCAAATACGTTTTTCTCACGTAATTAAGTTGTATTTTTGGGAATCTTTTTGAGAAATGCCATTCCGTTCAGATAAATTACAATAGCGATCAAATTTCGAACAGAAGTAACTAGATAGTTTGCAATTTTATGGTTTGTTAAATACGGCTTGGCACAGTTTTATTATAACCTGCAGGTATGTGTGGCTTTTGGTAAGCTGAGGTGATAAATTAGCAAAACTATCTTAAATTACATTGTGAATAACGACAGATCGGTTTCACTTTCTAATTTATTTGCAGATTTTATAAACTCGCTTAAAATATTTACATGCTAAGCATAAATCACCGGCTAAGTGGTTGACCTCGTCGAAAAAAATTCTAATTAGTGTAAAGTTTTGATTAATTCGTCGAATAATTAATTGGATTGTTTTCGAAATGAAATCGAACTAATTTTGTGGCATAACTCAATAATTGTCGCAAGTCTTATTAGAACAAGCGATTAATGCGATAATTTTTATGTTATTCCGTTCGATTGATCGCGTCCGAAAGGTGCCCATTTAAAATACACGAATTCAAACATAAATTATAACATTAAGAACCAGTTTGTATGGGGCCGCAAATGCATCTGCATTAAATATTGAAACATTCAAATAAGCTGCATTTTTCCGTGTCTCGTATAAAATAACTTTCTTCTGGTTAATGCAACCCACACATATAAAAGGAAACAAGTACATTTATATTAAGATGTAAAAATGAGCATCAGCAGCCGCAAAGAATTTCCAACTTATCTTTACTTTGGTATTAAAGCGGTTAAAAGGGGGCCCCTGTCGCATCTATTTATTGCACAGAACAACCAACGACTTTGTTAACCACTTACGACGACAATCGAGTGGTTTGTATTTGAATATTTACAATTATCTCTTTCTTTTCTATACAACTAATTAAGTTTGTTCGACTATGTTTAAAAATACAATTAATTTTGAGCAGCTGAAAAGCCGTCTTTTCGGGCTCAAGTGGGACTACCTGCTATTTAAAAATAATTATTACCTTCGAAAATGTTTCTCCACAGAACAGAAACGAACGCAAAATTGTACGCGAGGAATTTATTTATGCACAATATAATAGCTACTAGTATAATAATAATATTAAATTCTATTTCCTGTAATTATTCATTACACCGCAGCCTTTTCAACATTTTAATATCTTTTTAATTAAAGGAGCGAAGCAAAAAAACGAAGAGAGCGAATTAGTATTAATGAGACGCCGCCCCATTTTTGACATGAAACACATGTAGCTGCAATGAATGCAGCATCGAAGTTTCTCCTCGGCTTTGTATAAGAAGAAGAAGAAGAAGAAATGGTTCCGTCCTTGGGCGTACCATCGACCCTATTTATACCGTGGAGTACTAGCCGACCTGCAAACGTACGCCGATAGAGCACCTGTCATACACCCATCAATCCTCCTCGTTAACGATGCCACGTCGAGAGATGGCGGGGTGAGTACAAATTTTCAGTCATTATATCCGGTGCACATTTGAACTACTAGCGCCATTTTCGAAGCGCGCTTTTTATCTTTTGCTTGTATGCATAAACCCCCCATGTTACTAAACTGGTACAACAAAGAAATATCTGTGGATTCGAATTTTATAATTTATGCGATCTGTCCGAATGATTTGTGAATGCGCGCCGCAGCCAAAACATTCTTTTTTCGTTTAAACGTAGTGCTTTTTTATTAAAAAAACGAGATTCTTTTGAGTTAAAACATCAGCGACAATTTTTCAATTTTCTTTCCTCATTCTCCATTTGCACAGCGAATTCTAATATAATGAGAGGAAAAAGCGTTGGAATGATATAAATTTGTATCAGAATAGTTTGAATTGTCACTATGATACGATAATAAATAATTTAGAGCTATTTAACAGGCGATGCAATTACTCTGTTTCCGTTTTTACATTTCTTTGTAAATATAAGTACGATCTATTGGCGTCAACTTTCACATACGCGATTTATTATGCCATTCTCGTTTTTCTAATAGCAAAGCATCTGCGTATAATGTTACCATTAATTGCCTCAATTACTTTTCTATATCAGACGACGGACAAAAAAAATTATATTTGGTAAAAGATTATTGCCTTCTAATTATGGACGCTATCATTAATTATTTATTAGTACATTCTTTGCATGAATTGCAGAATTTAAACGATGAGAAAATTAAATAGCGTGATTGGGATAAAACAACAAATTTAAATTCTGTTGAATTAACAATTTTCCGGGGAATCACCGAATTTTAGGTCATTTACCGACTGGCGTGAAGTTAGTGAGACATTTTTAATTTTTATTAGTCGAAATTTCCACCGCGGAAATATTTATTATTAATTTCGTCAAAATTTTTCATTATTATTGATTAAAAATTACCCATTATGTAATGATTAATTGACCTGACAATAACTAAATAGAAACAACGTGTATGTCATTTGATATGCACATGAATAGAAAAGGAATAAATATGAAACGGATATGGCATGTTCTCCGATTTGAATTGAATATTCAAACATGGATCGGGAATGCATGTCGACAGTTGACAAAAGAAATAATGTCGACTAGAATCGAATGAAATAAAAATACACGGCGGTGGTTTAATGTGAAAAGAAGTGAAGTGTGTGTTGCTTTGTTTTCTAATTAAATAAAGTGAACCCACATCGACGTCGTCACCGCGCGTTTATTTAAATGCGACGACGAGTGCTGTTTTCTTAATTAAACAGGCGAATGAAAGTGTTGAAATTAAAATAACAACGATTGGTAGTACTAATTCTGGAAAACGTGAAGACGATTATTATCGTTGTGTGGGTATGAAACATATCAACTTACACGAGGACAATGGTACATCTCGAAACGGATCAGTTTTCATCGTTTTGAGGTCGCAATAAAATTGTGGGTGGATGAAACTTAAGAGGAATGGTAAAAAACCCTAAAATACCCCAATTTTCGAAGTAGTACCAACCAAAAGTTACTAGAATTTGTCGCCATATTGTTTTCGCGCGAAATTCAAATAAATTTCTATGGAAGCCGAATTTGGTCGTAGAGGGAGCTGCAAGGCGGACATCTTGTATCATATCCAATAGAGGCAATAATTTTTGTGCATCATACCATGTATGCAAGTACATACTACACACACTATAATTATTTACCATACAAACATTTAAGAATATGAAATTATTAACGTTTATTGTTCGAAGCTGACACACCCGCTGTGCCTTTGTACGAGGAAAAAGAAGAGGAGGAAACGTGGTGTGGAGGTTCATGACCATGCTTGTTGCTTGTTGCAGTCGCAGAAGACTACTGCATTTGAACAACAACAGAGGAATATTTTTAATTTTTGCTTTGCTTGTTGTATGGCGACCAAATCGAGCAAGCATTCAAATAAAAACGGTTCGTCTTTTGCCAATAATATAAGTTATATCGATGGATGGAATGCCACAATGTTATAGCAAGCGTACAAACCAGTTTGAAATTTATACAGCAGCTACTGGATCACTTGGCTCCGCTTTTTTTTTAATCCCTTTTCGCTCGATGTGAATCATATCATACGGCAGCTTTTCTAATATAGATTGGAAAATGTACTAGAGGTTATGTGAGGTTAGATGAGGCTAAATGTCAATGGATGACACGCGTAATCAAGACAGATAAGAAGGAAGTGTACAATAATCAACGAATATTGTCTATTTAATTTAGTTGTCTTATAACAATGATGAATACGTGCATAAATACCTCGATAAATGCATTGGGGGAACTCAAGTCGAGTCAATTCCAACCCCTAAGTATTATGATTGTCACGATTTTGACATGAGTCAGACGAGAGGGCGCTTTTTGTGGTTGGAATGCAGGAAACTCAAAATATGACAGTTGATCCTAACCTCAAATACGTAAAATCTAATTAACTATTATTAGATGTGGGCTAAAACGCAGAATGTGTTTGGAATTAATTTATCGCCTAGGCGCCACGTGGTTGTCGTAAACAACCCCCTTTGAATTGGCAGTAAACTATACAACTGTGAATAAAGATAATCGAATTCGATGGGGAGTATCTCGCAACGGGGTGGTAAAAATACTTGCTGCATTGTTGGGGTGTTTTTGTTATGGGAAAGTGTTTGCGTATTGTGAAAATATTTAATCAAGCAATAATAGAAAGTAGTAAGTTGGCAACACTGCTGGAGTTCCAGAACCGGCCATCTTGGATACTTTGACAGTTCGACATTAACCTACAAAAGTGATTATAAAAGCGTGCATTTCGAACGGTTCAAAAGAAAACGATGATAATCATCTTCCTTTAGAAAATTTACCTGCAAAGGAAGACCTTTGAGAGGCCAGAGGGCGAATTATAATACCGAAAAAGCGAAGAACTCGTCGATACACGTATTGTTTGATAAAAATCTACAAGTTTGACCTTAAAAGTGAGTCTGCGAGACAATATAAAGTATATTTGAAATGGAAATAAATTCCGCTTTTTTGCGGGGAATTCAGTTTGTTTAACAATCAAATAGAAACTTGTTTAGCCAACAAGAATTTCGGAATAAATCAATGAAACAGCGATCAATAAACGCCGAATCTATTTGATGTTTCCTTATCAAGCGAAATCAACAACAAACCATAAATGAATGTCAGCATCAGGTAAAAAATAAAAATTCATATTTAATTAAAAGCCACATTTTTCCCAACCAATTTCGTTGCGATAGTTTTAATTAAATTACAATTGGAATCAAGATTGTTTGTTTTCTAATTGAAAAGACTGTCGTCGACTGTATTTCAACGATTTTGATGTAGTAGTTATGCGATTTGAATCGACGTATTCAAATTGGGCAACTAATTCACTGTATGATTAATGTTATTATCATTTCTGGTAGTTTTCGGCGGATTAGTTTGGAATTTTTCCAAGGCGGACATTTTGACAAGCGGTTTGACAAGCGCATGGCGGCCGAGCATAAAGGCGCATTCACAAAAAGCGGAATTATTAAGTATCGCAACGGGATGCAAAAGGAGGGTCCCAGAAATATCATGGGAATTGAAATAAAGCGATAAATAAGTTTATAGTCGTCGACAGAATGGTCATAAAAATGTAAAAGTCATCCGGGGATTCCTCCCATTGTCGACCCTTATTCGAATAAGAGATTTATATAGTTTTATGTTAATGCACCTTATAATCTTCTCATCTAGCATTGAGGGACTTTAATTATACTGTTGGTGCGCTCTTTTATTGACGATGACATAAACAAAGAAAATCGTGAGCGTTATTTATTTATCGAACGTCGTGATGGAAATTTATTTTAGTTTATTGAACTGTTCGGAGACGAAAAAACTTACTTGGCAATTAATCGCAATACTTTGGTAAATAATTAGATGCGGATAAGATTCATCAATTTCAAATGTATTTATTTACATTTACGATACGAATCTCACTCTTTATTATTGTATGTAAGTTGGTTGCTGCTGTTGTATAAAATATGGACAACTACACGATGTTTACCGTTCAAGACTATTATAAAGATCGTGTTAATATATCACTAAGACACTCTTATAGTCCCTCAGATTTTATTTATTAGACTTTTACCTGGACTTATTATACTTATTTAAATATGACTATGTTTAGGTTTATCTCGAGCTAAGCATCTTAATTTATTTCCAGCTTATATTTACTGTTAGGGGCTAATTTATGGGGAAAGACTTTTAATGCCTTTCCCCACCCTTTGTTTTATGTAAAAAAAAGATCAACTAACCGTCTACTTTGCCCATAGCCAAAATCGTGATGGTCTTGACCGCCGGCACCGCCCAAGCAGCCAAATGAAAATACTGCGAATTCGCCTCAATCGCCTCATGGCCCCACTTTAATCCAGCGGCTAAGAACCACGTCAATGTCAACACCACCCACCAAATACTCGACGACATACTAAAAAAGTACAACACCATAAACAAGATCGTGCACAACTCATGTTTGGTCCCTTGAGTGATGGTATTCACCGTGATGGTGCCATGCTTCGATGGATAGGGTTCCCGGCAAGAGATCGAGTCGCCCGCTAGGAACCCGATCACATAAGCCAAGGCGACCATCATATAGCACACCGATAGGAAGATGATCGGCCGTTCCGGATACCGAAAGCGATCAGTGTCAATTAAAAACGTGCACACGGTGAAGAGGCAACTGGCCAGACAGAGCATGGCCCACGTGCCGATCCACACTTTGCTGAACTGTCGCTTGTTCTCGTTGAAGAACATCAGATGGCACGGGGCCCCGCAGTTTTTCTCGACTTTTTCGCCCACTCGGAACGCGTACTCCAGCACTTCCGGCACCTTGAATTGTTCCGGACAGACGAAGCCGATGTCGCGACCGTGGTAAGGCGATTTGTATTTGTTGTTCGAATGGCTATGTAAATTCAAATCGGTGCTTCTAGGTGTCGATGGCGACATGGCCGATTTGTTCTGGCCGACGCACAATTGGTCCTTGGTGGAGTCGTCCGGGTATTGCTCGCAATTGAGGTAATCCGGCCATTTGAAGCCGAATTTCACCATGATGCCTTCACAGCCCGATTTGGCCGATAGGCACAGCGAGCGGCACGGTTTCAACGGGTAGTCGAGGACGGTGCAGACGGGGGCGAAAACGCTGCACAGGAAGAATTGCATGTCGACCGAGCAGTTGATTTTGACGAGGGGGAAGTATTGATGGACCTCGAGGCCCGCATCTTCTTGCGTTTGATGGTCGAGCAAGTTCGGCATGATTGTGGAGTTGTATTGGAGGCCGGTGCACACGGGGATGGTGATGTATTGGCATTTTCCGTGATGCGGTAGCGGATCGTCGTTGTTGGCGTCGTGGTGGAAGTTGACTCGGAGGCCTGTGTGACCGGCGAAGATGACAGGGGTGAGTAGCAGGATTAGATAAGGGATTGTACGCCACATTTTTCAAAACGGAACGAACTTGCACGTGTTTTTAATTGGGCATTGTTTGATTTTGGGGGTTGTTTATGTGCGCGATGCCGTTGATGATGCGATTTTGAGCGAACGCGACATTAGTTTGCGGAGGTTCGAATGGTACTAAAGTTTTGTTGGTGGTGGTAATGGTTTAGTGGTCGGGTTTGTTCGGAAATGGGGTGGGCGGGGATAAGTTTGCTAGAATTGGCTAGGCAACCAGTAATACATGCGATTCAATATGGCCGCTATAAGAAGTATACTTTCAAATCGTTATTAAACGTTTTATTTAATACTTTGCAATATAAATATACTTACATTTCAATTCTCAACGCAAAAGCGTAAATCGGCAATTAATGCAACGTGGTCGGAAGGTGCCACCACGCTTGGGAAGGCAGTATGTTGCGTAAATTCCTCGAAAGTGGGCAGAGGAACCATTTGTTCAACTTTAAAGCTATTTTGTTCGTAGAAAATATAATCCAAGCAATCTGCGAATAAGGCAGTGTAGTTCGTGTATTTCGGGGTGCCACAAGCACTTTGTAATTTAAACGGTTGCTTTAGCTCCACATTTTTGACCGCCTCATCCAAATCTAGCAGACAATCAAAGATGTAATTATTATTAAATTAAATTGAGGGAAATATTACTGCTTCGGAAGTCAATGTAGTCTTCCGGTACTTGACCAGTGGTAAATAATTTATAAATGCCACAATTGGGCACGCTATTGAAATCGCCGCAGAAAACGAGCGATATTTGCTTATCCTTAAGTTTATCTTTTAAAGTTTGAATGTAGCCTTCAATATACTTCATAATAAATCCAGCTTGCAATAGGCGAATGTGATCAGCATCGGGGTGGAAATATAAATGCGTGTTGGCCACCACTAACACTTCTTTGGTATTATCCAGCGATTCGACGACGTTCACTTGCAAAGTGGTCGCCAAATCCATGACGCGCTTAATAAGTGGCTCATTGTCCGCGATTTTAGCCCAAATTTCCGCGAATTGCGGCTCTTTATTAATTACTTCAGCCAAAACTAGGCGCTCGTTTGCCAGCAATTTAAAGCGCTTGGCGTTGTAGAAGAAGCCGAGGCCTTCAGCCACTTGGCCACCTTTCAGCGAGAATTCGCTCTGGTAGTTTAGGAGGTGCAGAATGGGTTCTAGGTCGTGTTTGTAGACTTTACGATCTAGTTCTTGCAGGCAAATTAGGTCTGCGTTGTAGCCTAAAGGGAAAATAATTTTATGTTGAGGATTTGAGGGTTCTAGAGGAAATGCAACCAAACATACACGAATATATCTCACTCGTGTATGTTTGGTTGCATATGCAAGCACGTGTTTTTTATTTTCAAGGTCGTGGCGTAAGCGCCGCCCACTTTTAACCTCAAAAAATGTATTTCATTCGATACTTACCTACTATTTCTTTAAGTATTAACTGCTTGCGATAATCAATATTTAAAGCATACGCAGGACAATACGGATGTAATTCCGTTCGGGTGAAATCCATATCGCAGTACAAATCCGCCAGAATATTGTATGTGACGATTCTGAAACTATTCATCTTGTAAATAGCTTGATGATCAAACTTGTTAATTAATTACCAATCGTTTTGCAATTTTTCTTTGGTAAATTTATGGCGACGCTCGAAAGGACACTCGCCAGGACTAGCTTCCACTTTACACGACGAAATTGTCTCGGCTAACGGTCCTTCATCGCCTTCCGAATTTTTGGGAATGCACGCGAGTTTTATGTGCGAATTCAAGTCGGAGTTCGAAGGGGTGTAAATAAAACCGCGGCTCACTTCAGTCCAGTTTTGTTGGTCACTTGATTTGGACCAGATGAATTCCGAGGCACTTTTGTCCGTGAAGACCGCTTCGAATTTTGATGGGTAGACGGGGAATGTGGCCAACATTGAATTGGGTAAGTCTAAACTGTCTATCCAAGGGGAATTAATCATAACGGTGTATTTCTTATCGAGGATGTTTAAAATGACACTATTGCCCGGTTGGAATACCGCCCCACATAATAAACTTTTATCGACTTCACTATTGTTCAAATTCAGCGTGATTTGTACATTTTCTAGGTTTTCCGCGTTTTTCTTTTTGTTTTTCTTGTTGATTACCTTGCTCATGTTGGTGCCAACGCGTGTTGTGAAACACTCCACTGTTTCACCGAATTGTCTGCAGAAATTAAATTGCCGATTGATTCGCATTTCCGGATTTGAATAGTGAAAGGATATTTCAAACTTTTCCGTATCGGTTAAATGCCGCAGATAGGCCTTATCCATTTTGTAGATATTTCGGTGGATGTTTCGCAATGACACGTATTTTACATTGAGAAAATTGAATAATTTTGACAACATAATTATTTGAGGTTATATCACATGTTTTTGAATGTATTACAGAGCACTATTTTTTAAATGGTGTTTAGTACGGTGACTCTTGTATAGATCCCGCTTTTAAATCGTTACTAACAATTACAGAGCTCTGTAAACACACCTGCGCCATCTGATACGAGTAGCACTAACTCGTTACCAACAATTACAGAGTTCTGTAAACACACCTGCGCTATCTGTTTCGAGTAGCACTAACTCAATACCAACAATTACAGAGCTCTGTAAATACACCTGCGGCATCTACATTTGAATAACACTAACTCGATACCAACAATTACAGAGCTCTCTAAACACACCTGCGGCCTCTACTTTCGAGTAACAGTAACTCGTGATCAACAATTACAGAGTTACACACAAAATTTGTATTGCTGGTTGCATTTGAGAATTATTATTAAGTTTAATTAATTTTTAACGTAATTAAACACAAATTGTTTATTTTGATTAACTATACAGATACATTATACTTTCACAAACTCAAAAATGCAGTCGGTTTTGCTTATTATACTTTTTGAAATATAAAAAAAAAAGGTAAAAAAATTATCTTAATTATTTTTTTTATTAAAAACTAATCACACGATTGACCTGAAACTTTCTAAATATGTTAATTTTGAGATGCTTAATCACCATGCCAAGTTTCAGAGAAATCTAATTTTTGGTCGAAAACGAAAAATTAACAAAGACTATAGTCTTTGTTAATTTTTGCTCAAAAAATCGATTTTCATCTGATCTTTACGATATTTGGCATGGTGATTAAGCATATCGAAATTAAGATATTCAGAAAGTTTCAAGTCAATCGTGTGATTAGTTTTTAATAAAAAAAATAATTAAGGTAAACCAAAACTGATATGCTAAAAATTTACTTAATTATTTTTTTTTAATAAAAACTAATCACACGATTGACCTGAAACTTTCCGAATATCTTAATTTCGATATGCTTAATCACCATGCCAAATATGGTAAAGATCGGAACAAAATCGATTTTTTGGGCCAAAAATTAACAAAGACTATAGTCTTTGTTAATTTCTCGTTTTTGACCAAAAATTAGATTTCGCTGAAACTTGGCAGGGTGATTAGGCAGGTCGAAAATAAGATATTCAGCAAGTTTCAGGTGAATCGTATGATTAGTTTTCAATAAAAAAAATAATTAAGGTTAACCAAAAAGTGCTAAAAATTGACCATAATTATTAGTTTTCAATAGACCATTTTAATTAGTTTTTTGGTTTGTTTCAGAAGTCATAGGAATTTTGCATCGGCACCAATTGAACTACTTATGGAAAAGAAGACGAGAAGGGCAGATGCTACGTATTTATTTATAAGTTTCTTTCAAAAAATCGCCTTACAACTAATACCACCCGGTATAATTAGCATGAAACGACAGGCCATTTTGCACTGATTTTAAAAATGTATAACACTCTGTATAAAAATGTTCCTAAACCTTGTAATTAATTATTTAAGATATTTTTTAAATGTGTCAATATCTTCTGTAACACTCTGTATAATTGTATAAATTTAGCATTAATATGTTGGCTTTTTTGCGCTGCATCCAAAATGGGGCAACACTCTGTATAAATGTCTGTATATAGCTTTTAATTAATTATTTAAAAATATTTGTAAAAATGTGATTGTCATTACACATAGAACACCCTGTATAATTGTACATTTTATTGCTGATTCATGAATAAAGAATTTTTACTGAATTTTCTGCGTCTTTTTTTTCTTTTAAACACCCTGTATAATTCGATTTTTCACGTTAAATAGAGCGAAAAGTATCAGGAGTACACATCTCTTCGCGTTTCTGTGATCCTGCTAGAAAATCCGATATTTGCATCTTTTTTCCCGAAAAATTTAAACAAAAATCGAACAAATAAAAAATTTTGAGAAAATGTCCTCTTGATCCACCCCGTAATTTTTGTCCTCTTGATACACCCCGTATAAGTATCAGGCGCATACCTCCTCGCCTTTCTGCGATCCTGATAGCCCATCCCAGATTTTCGTCGATTTCAGCGTTTTTCGTTCTTTTTGAAGCTCGAAACTTCGAAAAACAACGAAAAACGCTGAAAATCACGAAAATCTGGGATGGGCTATCAGGATCGCAGAAAGGCGAGGAGGTATGCGCCTGATACTTATACGGGGTGTATCAAGAGGACAAAAATTACGGGGTGTATCAAGAGGACATTTTCTTGAAAATTTTTATTTGTTCGATTTTTGTTTAAATTTTTCGGGAAAAAAGATGCAAATATCGGATTTTCTAGCAGGATCACCGAAAGGCGAGGAGGTGCCGCGCATGCGCAGATTCGACTTGCTCCTGATACAAAATATACAGGCGATGTAGAGAGAAGGGATTTTAGCCTTTCTACTATTAAACAGAAATTTTGGCGGGAAAATTAGACTCTATTGGTGTAATTTAGACGTTTATACAGGGTGTTTTAAAGAAAACAAAGACGCAGAAAATTCAGTAAAAATTCTTTATTCATGAATCAGCAGTAAAAAGTACAATTATACAGGGTGTTCTATGCGTAATGACAATCACATTTTTACAAATATCTTTAAATAATTAATTACAAGCTATATACAGACATTTATACAGAGTGTTGCACCATTTTGGATGCAGCGCAAAAAAGCCAACATATTAATGCTAAATTTATACAATTATACAGAGTGTTACAAAAGATATTGACACATTTAAAAAATATATTAAATAATTAATTACAAGCTTGATGAGCATTTTTATACAGAGTGTTGCACATTTTTAAAATCAGTGCAAAATGGCCTGTCGTTTCATGCTAACTATACCGGGTGGTATTAGTTGTAAGGCGACTTTTTGAAAGAAACTTATAAATAAATACGTAGCATCTGCGCTGCCCTAATAAGAGTTGCACAAGCACGTAACACGAACACATTTTACTTCTCGTCTTCTTTTCCATAAGTAGTAGTTCAATTGCAGCCGATGCAAAATTCCTATGACTTCTGAAACAAACCAAAAACTAATTAAAATGGTTTAATGAAAACTAATAATTAAGGTCAATTTTTAGCACTTTTTGGTTTACCTCAATTATTTTTTTACTTAAAAACTAATCACACGATTCGTCTGAAACTTGCTAATTATCTTAATTTTGACATGCTTAATCACCCTGCCAAGTTTCAGAGAAATCTAATTTTTGGTCGAAAACAAAAAATTAACAAAGACTATAGTCTTTGTTCATTTTTGGCCCAAAAAATCGATTTATTTCCAATCTTTACGATATTTGGCATGGTGATTAAGCATATCGAAATTAAGATATTCAGAGAGTTTCAGGTCAATCGTATGATTAGTTTTTTATTAAAAAAAAATAATTAAGTAAATTTTCAGCATCAGTTTTGGTTTACCTTAATTATTTTTTTTCATAAAAACTAATCACACGATTGACCTGAAACTTGCAGAATATCTTAATTTTGATATGCTTTATCACCATGCCAAATATCGTAAAGATCGGACAAAAATCGATTTTTTGGGCCAAAAATGAACAAAGACTATAGTCTTTGTTAATTTTTCGTTTTCGACCAAAAATTAGATTTCTCTGAAACTTGGCATGGTGATTAAGCATCTCAAAATTAACATATTCAGAAAGTTTCAGACGAATCGTGTGATTAGTTTTTTTTTTTTTAATAATTAGGGTAAACCAAAAAGTGCTAAAAAAATTTTCCTTCATTATTTTTTTTCATAAAAACTAATGCCAAAAATGAACAAAGACTATATAGTCTTTGTTAATTTTTCGTTTTCGACCAAAAATTAGATTTCTCTGAAACTTGGCATGATGATTAAGCATCTCAAAATTAACATATTCAGAAAGTTTCAGGTCAATCGTGTGATTAGTTTTTTTTTTTTAAATAATTAAGCAAAACCAAAACCAATTAATAAGTTAAAAACGATTAAAGCACTATCTATAAGAAATTGTTCAAACTAGTAAAGTAATAAAAGAAAGACGTAGTTAGAACTCTACTATACCGACCCAAATTATTGTTTAGTTGAGCTACTTGCGCATAGGTGTCAATTTGATACATTTGATTAGTTGAGCTACTTGCACATAGATGGCAATGTGATTCATTTGACTAGTTAAGCTTCTTGCATAAAGATAGCAATGTGATACCTATGCTTAGTTGAACTACTTGCTCAATTTTGACTTTATTTATTAACAAAATTAGAATTTAATATATTCCAAAGTAGTATCAGGCGTTTCTTTCTCAACTATCAACCCTTTGCCAAGATGCTTAAAATTCTCCCAACCCATTCGGGCGGCAATTTCAAATCCCAACTGACGTCCAATTTTCTGTGATATAAAACTAGTAAAAATCGCACTTACAATTTTCGGGCGCGGTTCTAAAGCCATTTCACTTCCATCAATGCTTTGTTTAACATTCTCTCCATTGGCCACCCTTCTAGCCACCGCGATTGAAGTTTCGCATAATTGCTTGCCGATTCCCTTACCTCGATATTCGGGCAACGTTGTCACAAACATCAGCTCAATGAGACAGTCCACGTTGCAATGTTCGAACAGATCATAACAGCTATCTGCATCGATCATGAATTGGACAACGCCACGCGATTCGTCGTATTTGCAAGCCCTGGCAAAGTCTTCGAAGAAGGAATCGCCGGCGTTTGCTTTTTGCTGAAAGATGTCCAAATAAATATTAACCTCAATAATAATAATAATAGACAAATATTACTTGCAATTTGTTGAACGAGACTCCAGCCACCTTGTTCTTCAGTTTGTCCACCGCGATGATTGAAAGCCCATCGCGCGCCGCCCGCAAAGTCAATTCTTCCAATTCCAAGATTGCCTTCTTATTTTCGGGCAGCTTAACAGCTTTGCACACATTTTCGTGCAAATAGAACGAATTGTTCATCACATGCAAGGCATCTTTTAGGTATTCCGCTGTTAGCGAGCGATATTCGATGGTGCCTGCAATTAAATAACGATTATTAATTAATTGATAGCGTAATTAATCGAAATACCATCGGCGCTTGTTCCCCACACTGTACTCGTCATCGTAAACAAATTACAATAATTAATTGTAAGATTACAAAGCGCACGTTTCAAATAACGCGTCATCGTTTGCGCAGCACGAGTAAAATTTGAACTACCACGTGTTTGAACTACTCTTTGTTCCTGTCAGTGTCAAAAAAATTGTTTTAAAATGGATTTGTGCCGCGCGTGTTTAACGAGTTCAATGTATCTAAACAATCTATTCGAGAACCTAAATGATCAATTAATATGCCCGGCTATAATGCTCAACACATTCCTACCGTACAGTGTAAGTACCTCGATAAATATAGCTACTACTAATATTCCTAACCTCAAATGCTGCACTCAGATTTCGGAGGACGATGGATTGCCTGCGACGATTTGCTCAGCATGCGTTGCCAAGCTGCAAATCGCCTACACATTCTTGATCGACTTCGCCAAATCGCAGCAGGCTTTGATCGACGACACCATCGCCACTTCAAACGAAGAAATGGGAGAACGCATTATCATTGAAACCGAATATGACGAAGAGGACGAGGGAGAAGACGAGAAAATCATAATCGAAACACACCTGGACGACGACGAGTACGGTTACGAAGAGAACGGATGCGTCCAGGAGGAAATCATCATCGAAACGGACGATGTAAAGGAAGAATTGGCAATGTTCGCAAAGCAAGACTTGATACTGAACGAAATGGTCGAGGATAGTGTCGCTGAAACGCCAATAATCAAAACGGAAATAGAACCCGAAACACCGCCAAGCGTTGGCAAAGAAGGAATCCCTCAAATAATCCGCGAATCTGAACGCTACTTTTGCCCAGTGTGCGAATACATCACCGACCGCTATCGCGACTTCTCCACACACATTCGCAACCACGACGACACATCAATCGAAACAATCGAATGCAACTACTGCGCGAAGATATTCCTGAAAGACGGCTTCGCCGTGCACAGCAAAATGCATCGCTATCCGTGCAACGCGTGCGATCGCACATTCAAAACGCCCTACGGCAACTGGTACCATCGCGCCACCTCCCACAACGAATTCAAAAAGGAATTCAAATGCACGTACGCGGACTGCAATCAAACGTTCTTGTGGGACACGCATCGATTGAAGCACGAACAAGTGCATTCACTGACTAAGCAGTATTTGTGCGAGGAATGCGGCGCATCGTTCAAAACGTACGACATGCATCGCTTTCACACGACACGGGTACATCAACATCGGAATTTGACAGTTTGCGATTTGTGTGGGAAGAAATTCGTGCAGCGGTCGCATTATTTGGATCACATGTGGGTGCACACTGGCAAGAAACGACATCAATGCAAATATTGCGGCGTGAGGGTTAGCAAGTATGGCGGGCTTAGGAAACATGTGGCGCGATGTCCGAAGAAGATTGTGAAGTGAAAAGTTATTAATTGTGTCGAGTTGATTTTCTATTGTAATTAAATAAAGATTGGTATACTTTTGATTGACACTACCGTTAATTAACGAAAATAATTTACCTGACATCCTTTAAAAGCCCTCCTCCTCGTCGTGGTAGATGCAAACGCGCTTGTGCTTCTTCAACGAACTGCCGCGCGTGTAGCGAATCCCGCAGTGTTGGCACTGATGCCTCTTCAACCCGTTATGAATCCACATATGGTCCAAATAATGCGAGCGCTGCACGAACTGCTTGCCGCAAACCGAGCAAATGGTGATATGTCGCCCTTCGTGCACTCTCGTCGTGTGAAATCGGTACATATCGTACGACTTGAACGAAGAGCCGCATTCGCTGCACTCGAAATTCGCCGTCTCCGAATGGATCTGCTCGTGCTTCCGCAGATGGTTCTTCCAGAGAAACATCTGCTTGCAATTCGGATACGTGCATTTGAATTGCTTGGCGAATTCGCCGTGTGCGATCGATCGGTGGTACCAAGCGCCGTGCGATGATTTGAACGTTTTCGGGCATTGGTTGCATTGGTAGCGATGCACTTGGCGGAAATGCGGCGGGAATTCTTTGCGGTTAAAGATGTTGCCGCAGAACTGACATTTGACGGCCGGTTCGGTGTGTTTTAGTGTCACGTGGTTGGTGAAGGTTTTGTAAAGGCGCGATTTGAAGTCGCATAAAGGGCATGCGAAAACGGTCTTCGATTTCAGAATGACGTCTGGAATTTTCAAGTTTTCTTCTTTGGTAGTGTCGCTCTTTTCTTCGGCTTGTGGGGGCTCGTCCGAGTCTTCGAAGTAGATTATATGCGAAGCTTCTTCGTTTTCGAACTCTAATGGCTCTGTAATGTACACTAACTTATCGTCTGGCGTTTCTTCTTCTGCCTTTACGTCTTCTTCTTTATCTGTCGTGTCTTTCACGACTTCTACTTTGATTTGCTCTTCCGCCGAGCGGCTCAACAGAAGTTCTTGTGATTTATAAGCGCGGTTGAAGAAATTATACGACATTCGCAGTAGTTTAAAGCAGGTTTCACAGACGTTTGATGAGTAATCATCGCCTTCTATTATCTGTAAAGTTATTCAAATATTTAGTAGATTGTTTGGTTAATTTTGAGGTTAAGTACTTACTTCGTACGGCAGATAAGCGTTCAGCATGCTGGCTAACGTGTACTCTACATTCAGGATAGGCTGGAATAGCGGATATGATTTTTCTTGGCCGTAATCTTCTAAGCAAGTTCGGCAAAAACTCATTTCGCTTGATTTTTTAAAAACAGTTGTTGTTTGTTGCTGACAATTGACATTTGGATTAGTTCAAAGTCCACCACGTGCGCCAACTTTGACAGTAGTTCAAATAAACGTCGGGAAAGTTCCAGGTATACCAACTTTGACAGTAGTTCAAATGTACTGCATTTTTAAAGATAAAAAATATCTTTGTGCATTTAAAATTAATCTATACCAATTAAAAGCAGTATGTGTACTGTTACATATTATGATAACACTTTAATGTGGGTTAATTGATGCGCTAACTTTGAACCTTGGTGTGCTGCTCGTTTTTTTGTTTACCTTTGTTAAATTAATTATTTAAAGTTAATTAGCAGCAGTTTATACTAATAATTATATTGATTAATGTTCCCTACTTTATCTACCGTCATTGAAACTTGTAGGTTATGTTTTTTGTTTTGATAACTAATAGTTTGGTAATAAATCAACTAAAATGCATAGAATATGGTAAGTACTTACCTGTCAATTAAACTCCAAACCACTAGCAATTAATCCCTCGTTCCAGCATGGTCTCGGACTTTTTCTTCCCGAACATGGGCGGCGTAGAAGAACACATCTACAACCTCGCCCAATGCCTCATCCAAAAAGGCCACAAAGTGATCATAATGACACACAGCTACGAAGACCGCATCGGCATCCGCTACATGACAAACGGCCTGAAAGTCTACTACATGCCTATCAAAGTATTCTACAATCAATGCGTCCTGCCCACAATGATTTGCAACATTCCGCTCCTTCGCTACATTTTCCTCCGCGAACGTATCGAAATAATCCACGGCCATTCGGCCTTTTCCGCTTTGGCGCACGAAGCCATCTTGGTAGGCAATATAATGGGCTTAAAGGTAGGCAACCACCAATACACCTTAATCGGTCTAATTTAAATTTCCCGGCAATCAGTCCGTTTTTACAGATCACAGCTTATTCGGCTTTGCGGATGCAAGTGCAGTGATCACGAATAAGTTGCTGCAGATGTCGCTAGCTGGCTGCAATCATGCCATTTGCGTGTCGCACATCGGCAAGGAAAATACGGTGCTACGAGCGCGAGTCGACAGCAAACGAGTGTCAGTCATTCCGAATGCAGTCGACACGTATTCGTTTACTCCCGATCCTAGTCAACGGACCAAAGGGCAAAGTAAGTTTACCATTTTTGACAGCTGTCAATTTTTTGACGTTCGATTTCAGTAACGATCGTGGTAGTTTCGCGCCTCGTATATCGGAAAGGTGTCGATTTGACCGCGCAAATAATCGCGGAAATTTGCGAGCAATACGAAGAAGTAAATTTCCTAATTGCCGGCGACGGGCCAAAAAGATGGCTGCTGGAGGAGATCCGCGAGAGAGGCAGCTTGCAGGATCGCGTCAGCCTTTTGGGCAGCTTGGAACACTCCCAAGTGCGGAACGTTCTCGTGAAAGGCGATATTTTCTTGAACACTTCCTTGACTGAAGCGTATTGCATGGCTATCGTGGAAGCGGCATCTTGCGGGTAGGTAAATAAATTGCAATCGCGAACAATGCCCCTAAAAATATAACTTTTTCAATTAGTTTGAAAGTAGTTTCGACTCGAGTGGGTGGCATTCCCGAAGTGCTGCCGGAGGATTTGATTTATTTGACCGAGCCGAATGTGCCGGCGTTGGTAGACGCTTTGAAACGGGCAATTGCGGATAGTCGCAGTGATAAAGTGGTGTGTCCGTTTGAATGTAACAAACGGATCCGGAAGTATTATAATTGGGAGAATGTTTCGACGAGGACTGAAGTTGTTTATCACAAAATCGCGCTGGAAAGTGGTAAAACTTTGGCGCAGTTGTTGAAGAGGTAGTTTTTGCAAATCGGGAAATTAGATGGCTGGTAATACTGTTTGGGTTTCAGTTATTTATCGAGTGGAGTGTGGCCTTACCTGCTGGTCGTTTCGCTAGTGTATTTGATACTGAGTTTCTACGAGTATTTCGTACCCCGTGCAGAAATCGATTTGGCGAAAGATTACAATTCCGGCAGGTTACTGAAAAAACAGAAATGATAAAGAATTTATTACATATCCTTATATAAGTAATAAATAATTAACAAAGACAAAATTATGCTTATAGAACAACATAATTCAGAAAATAAATATAGCACTCTTATTTAAATAAAAAATAAATATGTTTGTATTTACCAAAAAATATAAAATTCATTGTACTGATTCGTTACGAATAAAAGTAGTTATTTATTTAATGTTATGCGTTTAACGTTTGTTTTTTTTTAAAGCCTCAGACCACGCGCGAGTCGGCCTGAAAATAACTCCAAAAAAGACACATTGTTATTCTCTCAGACCTACTGCGCGCGTCGCCTAACATTTTCTTAAGCCATCTAAAGATTTCCACTAAGAATAAATCGTCTAAATACTTTATATAAAAAAATTCAAATTTAGGCCTGTAGATTCAATGTCTCATTATGTTTCATAATAAGGTACAAGTATCTGTTAGTTAGTGTATCGCTTTACCGTGGAATGTACAATGGAATGTTTCCTTAAGCAAAACGTTCACCATTTCATTTTCCCTGGTAAATATTTTTTGATAAGTGTTTTTTTGGTCCTAGTATCAAAACAATCCTTGCTTGCAAACCCTAAAGTTCTAGTCGAAAAGTCCTTGCAGAACATAAACTACAAGATAGAAGATCACTATACAAGACACAAAGGGGTTTATTATTATTGTATGCTAGGTTTGTTCCTCGTTGGGCGGTCGTGGCGCTTGACTAGTACAGTTCCAAGATAAGCGCTTGTGGATGCTGGCATCTCTACTGTCGTTTTTCTAAACATATTCAAATAGTAGAGCATTCTTAAATCTTAAATCAATTAAATAGCCATCACATACTTTAATGTCATCCACAATTCCCGCAGTATGATATCGATAACTCCTTTTCATAGCCTGGCGATGATGGCCGCGACTAAAGGATTCAAAATGATCCTCCTGGTTGGAGACACCTGCCAATTCACCAACGTCTAATTTACTCGCATAAAATACTAAAGAAATTCTAAAGAAATAAATCTGCGCATTGATGCAGTTTTTTTTTTTGTATAAAAGCCCAATATAAGTGCTATGCACTAAACTACACTAATTTCAGTGGTACTAGTGCTTGAAAATTTCAAATGTTTCCACAATTAGAAATGACAAACTTTGGATCAAACATTTAAATTTCAAAAGACACTCACACAAAATGAACTCACAATAGAAATGTATGAAATTACGTTGGCTCAGTGTGTTCTTCTTCTAGCGTGAAATCGTGAACGAAAAGAAAATGAGAAATCATAATCAGATTTAGTCATAATTTCGTCAAATAATAATAAAACTGCGATACAACTCACAGCCTTATTACTCAATTAAATAAGCAATGAAATGAACGTCTATTACCTGCAATGACTGGCACATCAAAATCAAAACTAGTCGGTATCTGCTGACTAACACAGGACGTTGAATTAACTTGCCTAGTTTTAATAAGTGGCGGATTCTTGCTCTGCGAAATCGCTAAGCTGCGACGTAGATTGCCCCGCGTGGGCGATGGAGGCGGATACGAGATGCCGCGATGCGTTGGACTGAGCAAATGACCGCTATTCTTACTGCTCGGCACCGACAACGTGTTCTGATTCAGCGTCAAGCTCATACTGCCCACATTCGGCGAACCGAGCGTCAAATTCGGCAAACTCTGACCCAAACTGCCGTACGGCTGAACCGACAACGTGTTCGGCGTCTTATTAAACAGGCGATTTTTGAAGGAATTCTTCTGCGAAACGGGACTTTTATCGGGCGGTAGCGGTTGGACACCTTCATCGCTCGATATCGAACCTGTTCGATTGTCGTTCTCCATTGAAACGCCACGCGATTGGTCTTTTATCGATCCCACCGATGATTGGTCGTTCATTTCGACCGATCCACTAAAGCGCCATTTAATTAGTTACAGTTGCTGTAACTTGCGATTTGACTTACCTGTGACTGTGCGCAAGACTAGAAACGCGACTAGCGCGCGAGGACGTGGCCAATGGCGATTTGGGCGCCAATTGCAAACTGTGGTACTCCATCTCGAAATAGTCCAAGCCGCAATCCGTATCGAGACTTTCGTCAGCCATGTAGCTCATTTGCTTGGCTTGTGCGTAAAGTGTTTGCGCTTTGGCGATACCGTCCTTCCAGCCCTAAATTACATAAAAAGTTAAAGGAAATTTTGAGGATTGATGGGAAAATACTTTTAGCTTTTTCGCATCGTTGTTCTGTAGGATAAAAGCGGCCACAGCCATATCGAATTCGTTCTTGTAGATAACAGCCAAACTGGGAGTCTCCCTGTGGAGCTCCGAAACGACCATTCGGTCCACAAGGTACGGCTGCCGGATCACACGCATTGTAGCGCCACCCTTCTTTGTTGAGGGCTTGCATATTAACAGCATGTCTGTCAAGAGGAAGCAATGCACTTCCATCTGCGAACGAACACATTTTGCATGTCAAACAGAAAATTTAATAAAAGATTTGCTAAGAAACTGCCATGTTGGTCGCCATATTGTATTTTTGAGTGTTGACAGTTCGCGTCATCTACCTAACCTAAAATATTCTAGCCACCATTGTAATAACTTACCTTGGAAGCACCGCTGTCCTTGAGTTTGAGGTCGCCTTCAAGGAGAAGGTGTCGTTTTCGTTCGGGTGGACAGTTTAACATGGGTCTTGTTAAATCAAGTTGCGTTAACGCTCTCTCCTTTTTCAGTATTCGCTCAATATCATCATCCTTTGATTCCTATCAAAATTTACAAATCGATATTTTCCTGTCACATAATCTTTTTCAATAATACATTACCACGATATCGTAGCTTTCGATTCTCGCTATTATTCCCTTCAGTCGTTCTTTGTCCTGGCGATCTTTCAAACTTGAATTCACGCCGTTCACGAAATCGTCAACCACTTTCAACTACGAACATTAATAATAATTGTTTAAAACGTCATTAGATTGACGCCATATTGCTTTTTGAATTATTCGACACGGCCATTTTGAAAACACGAAAAGTCCCTAAATTTGACGCGCCAAATACAAATATACTAATAAAATGCTCACCATTGATTGCAGACTTTCCCGTTCGACATCTTCATCGGTATTTTTTAATATCGCCTTCAATAAAAGTCCATATTTAGTCAGTCTTTGCATCGGCTGCACCAGAATGTCCATTAGTCGTAATCTGGCAAAAGCGGAAAGTCATTAATGCAAGTGTTCATTAAATTTTTACGAACGAAAACCAACCTGTTGCAGTCCTTCTGGCTCTCGCACCACGTTAAATAAGTGGCAAAAACTTCACTATCGAGATTCTCTCGGCAGTAATGTTGACATCGCGACTGTTCCGCGCAATATTTGTAATAGGGCTGAAAAATCTCGTGGATCTTCGAAAAGCCCTCTAGCATATTTTCGATGCACGTGGTACGTTTGTAATTTCGCATATCGCGCACTAACGGGAACAGAGTGTTCCGCCAAAAGATAACATTCGCGCCGAGTATCTCGGTGATGTTGGAGAACAGTTTTTCTGTATCAATTTCCTTCAAATGGTTCTTCGATTGCAGATCTTTTAAGCAAGCAAGAAACAGCTGCAAAATGCGTGTTGTTCCATTAATTATTCAACTGGGAATAACAATACTTACATCAGTTACTACTTTTAACGTTTTTATGTACGCCACTTCGGTTTTGATTAATTCCCATAGCGCCGTTTGCTGCTGTTGTTGTTTCTCCGTCAATTCTGCAGAGGAAATAAATCCGGTTAGAAAAATAGCCAGCGATATTTCAAATATAAATCGTACCACTTGAATCGACAATGTCCTTCCAATCGTCCTCGAGCTTATAGAGCGCATCAGCCGACTCGCATTGCCCCTGACAGTAATTCAAATTACTCGGAATGCCCTGCTTCGAATATTTATCCAACTGCTCGATCAACGCTTCATACTTTGCATCCTTGCTATTGCCGAAAAACGCAGTCAATCGCTGCTTGATTTGCTTCTTGCTCTGATCGACATCGTGCAGCGACAGCGTCGAACTCGCCACCGCCGACGTCTCTTCAGTGCTCGAGCTGAAGAAGCTGCTAGTCCTCGGGCGATAGCTCTGCGAAAATCACACTTAGTGGAACATATTAATTGGGAGATTAAATTCTTACTCCGGAAGGCTTTCGCGAATGGTTCCCGTAGAAGGAGCCGGATAATTTTTTATTGCCCGGCGTTTCCTTCGCTGAAAATTAATCGTCATTAGAAGGGGGAAATTGCGTGACGTTAAGGAGATGTACTTGTCGTAAGCAGAGCCAGTAAAAAACGTCTGCTGTCAGCGACAATAAGATAATTGTGTATAACCATGTAGCTCTTTTATACGCAGCACACGATGAAGATTAAAATGTAATCGACTTGAAATTCAGCGCACATTTTCGTTCGTTGTTCATTATTCGAACGAAAAAGTAGCTCCATCAAAATATAAAATTTCTGCTTAATTCAATTTCGCGGTCAAACGCTAAATATTTACAGGGAAACGTTCCAAAAATATCGCATATCGCATTTGAAACAATAAATCTGCGAAAGATGAATGTTTCGACTAAACTGATTAATTACTCGAACGATAGTCGAACCATTATGATGATGCTGGTTCGCACAAAACTTTCTTCGAATGATTAAGATTGATTGCTCGCTAAATTCCCGAGAAATAAATTAAGAATAGCCACCAACATTTATAATAATCAATTAGTCGGGTAAACATTTATTTTTGAAATTCCCGCCAAAATCGTAGAGCGCTCTAGATTATTTATTTTTAGTAAATTTATCAAGTCTCAACTTGTAAGAAGAAACAAGCAACAACATAGTTGGCTGTGATCGTAAAAACAAAGACTGCAGGGAATTAATATCAACCCTTAACGATCTAAGATGCTGTCTCTGCTGGAACTCCATATAAAGTTCGTTCCCTATTTATATATTTATTTATGGGGACCAATTTAGCAGATAGTACAACTGACCTGTAATCCGCACATGTCGCCCAACTAGACTGGCGGTGTCCTGTGTAAAAAGCAAAAAAGTTTCAGTATTGCTTTCCTTGTCCTGAAGTCGGGCATCACAAGCCGACAAATCGATACTTCGAATTTCGCACAATTTCGCCAGCGAATCACTACAACAAAAAATAAAAAGAAAACATCATTAATTAATTTGCATCATCAAAAAGATAAAACAACAATAAACAACAATAACAACGCGGACGGCGAGCGCTATTTGAAACCAGAAGAATGCTTATGCTTTTGATGGATTGGTTTACATCGTCATTATTATTGGCATTATCCACCATCCTCCACAACATTGTTGCAACGAAAAAATCATCATCCAGACCAAAACTCGGTTTCTAAGACAACGGCACAAACTGCTGTTTTTCTCTGCTTAAATATATTCGAGCGCTGTGTTCGGGATCATATTAAATTTAATTACTTAATTAACACACTTGACAGAGCTTTTCAACAAAAGCGATGAAAAGGATTATAAGGTCGTTAGCTAATTGCGCTCGAATAGATTAATGAGTGAAGAAAAATTTCAATACAACTGCAGATTTTAATTATCGAATCGAATGTGTTATTGTATTAATTAGGAAACAATACGTGCAAGCAACTTTAATTAGAATCTATCTAGCTCGGTCTAATTTAATTCAAACTACATGTTCATTAAATAGAACAATAGCGCAAAGTCGGCGAATTAATTTTTGAACGGATTATTGTGTCGCATAATTTTTTCCTAAATAAGCCACATACACGTGTACGCATTTTTTTCGAAGGGAAATAATCTATTTAATGGCATCTCGTTGCATTGAAATATTAAAATGAATGCAAAGCTGTTGAAAAATAATCGTTTTGCGCGAGATAAGGAAATAATGGACGAAATATTTCACAACGATAAATATTAGATTTTTTTAATCATGCTAATGCATCTTTATGACGGTTTTATTCGAATCGCTGACGACGTCCACTTTGACGTAATCATATCGCGACTAAGTATGTTTGATAGAAGTGTATTAGTTTTAATGTAGCCATCATAACAAGATCAATAAAATCGTGTTATGTCTGTCAATATCATAATAACCGCATTCTTGTGCGCCACATCAATGCACTTTTCGAAAAAGAATGACAAAATTACTTACTGCAAGGAAATTCCTCGTTGGGCTGGAAAAAACAATTCATTGTCCCACGTTGCTTCTTCGCCCACTTCGAAATTGACGCTGAAACATTCGCTACTCGATTTCTGAAACCAAAACCAATTGATTTACACACCGCACACACTTGAAAAAGTCGGAAAGTATTTATTTAACTTTATAAATCGCGTTTTGGGGAGCATTAATAATAATATACCGACTGACAGATGCAAAGCGACTGACAGATGCAAATTTCATGCGGGTGAGTGAGATAGAGCATGTGCGAAAGAGACAGAGCGCTCCGGTTTTGGTGGAGGAGCCGGGAAGTAGCGCTGTCTCTTTCTGACAGCAGGGATAAGCATGCTCTCTCTGTCACACCTGCTAATTCAAAAAGAGCTCTAAAAGCGTTAAATAATATTCAAAGTTGATCCTTTTTTGATCGACTAAAGCTCTATTTTGATGAATGAATAAATATCCTTTCTAGGGTACATCCTGCTGGCGCTAATGCAAAAACCCTCAAGCTGATATTTTATACAGTCATTTTAAATGGCACACCCTGTATGCATGACTAGCTTTGGTCATCCTATTTCCGGTTGCACTAATTTCGCACAACTGAAAGGATTTGCCTGGTGCATAATATTCAGTTTGCCAGTTCAGTCTTTTGATTGATGACAATCACTACATAATTATTAAACAAACACCATTAGTCATATATTAATAAATTCCTGTGGCGCAATTTATTTATAGCAACGGAAGGTCGCTTGCTTATCTTTTTTTAAACCCGGAATGCCAATCTTGGTTTTTGCATTGCACATTTATATTCGCAAGGGTCGATTTTCCGTAAGTGGTCCACTTATTTATGAATGGCAACCGTTTTTAGTGCGATATGTTAAGGACATGTTTTATTAAAATCAATTCTATAAATGGTAATTCGGTTTTTTTGCCCCATCAAGCTGAACCATTATTATCACAAACCGCAGCAGACAATGATGGATTTATTTTCATAGCATACATCAACTCGGTCGGACTTTATCAATTTTCATTTGAACTGCGGTTGTTGCTTTTCATTAACTTTACCCGCAAAATATTATTTTTTGTGTAAACTTTCTTAATTAAAACTTAAAAAATAGTTGTTTTCCACTAACCTGCGATCGACTGAGCATATGTTTCCTGGCCGGGGTAGTTTCAGGCGGCTCCTTGTTCTGATTCGGCGGCGCCAGCAGAGGACGAGTGCAGTCAGGCTCAGATCTGGAATCCTTAAGAGCGGTATCGGTCGTTGATACAACTCCTTGTCGCATTTCTAACGTGTCCAAATGATTCAAACTTCGCGATCGAACCTGCAACCGAAATAAATACAAACTTTTATTAACGTTCTTGGCGAAACAACGTCGATTAAGCGGATTATCTTCTTGTCTTTCAGCAGGTGGATTACGAGCTTTATTATTAACGAAAAAGCTATAAAGCTTTTGAAATATATCAGTTTTGTAATAAAAATTATATTTTTAGCTCAAATCAAGATTAGAATGGTAAATATTTTACAAGATCGCGTTTCGTTTTGCCCCGTTTTCATAATAAACTTGAGAAAATATTTGAGTGATTTCAATTTAATGGACACTAATCTAAACATTCGTGTTATCGCACACAAAGAAATGTTGCCTTAGTTTCAGTCAAATGCATTAAATGTAAAAATAGTTTCGTGCCTACACGTTTCCTTTTTTCGCAATAGTAATGCTTTCATTAAACTTTATGGACGATAAGTCTGATGTAGTAAATTCGTCTGGGAAAAAAAAGCTGTTAGGGGAAGGTTTTTTTCGACTAGTGGATGAAATCCTGAGAGGGTCTACATTTATGTTCAACCACTGAAAAGGGGTCCTTATACCATGCATAGAAAATATTTCCCGATACTTGGAAAACTATACAAAAATTATTATAATCCGCTCAAGTCTTTTTGGGGGCTTAAAAAAATTATTAGACGTTCTAAATAAATAAATCCTTCTGTCTCAAAATAATTAACAAAGTCGCAGTTTAATAATTAAATCAAAGAAAATTCGTCAACCCTAATCAAAAATAATTCTGCCATCTAATTCAATTTAGACAAAAATCTCCTCACAAGAAAAGCCAAAGTACAAATATTTGCTTTCAGCAGCAACAGCAACACTTAATTAATAATTAATGAGAAGAGTTTTCCACGCAGTGGAAAAAGTGTCGCTAAAAAGCGCTTTTCATTATTCGTGCGGATCGCGTTTTTGTTCATGAACGATTAAGTCGAAAATGATTTTGCGTTTGGAAATAAATTTCGATAGCCCCTTTGCCGTTTCAACGTCATTAGCTTTAAAGCACACACATATTAAGTCATGCTGAAAGATTGAAAGATAAAATGTATTAGATATTGATTCGATGACTTTGTGGTGGCTTGAAAATGAAACGCGCGCTTGTTAGACATCGAATGTAATTATTAGTAATTAATTCGCTCAATTTGTTGTTGTCGTTGGATGACACTGGAACTTTTACGTTGTCATTCAACAATCTGGCAAAATAAAATACAACAAAGTTGGGACAAAAATGATAAATAATGAAAGCACAGGAGCTTTTAAAGGCGAGCTTTGAGGAAGTAAAGCAATTCATGTAAGATCAAAAACATAATAAAATTTAACTGCATTGTGCTTCAGGAATTTCTTCAGCAAAATTATATTCTATGCGTTTATTTTTGAAATGACGGTATTTATACTAAATAATTCTATTGTTGTTGAGGCATTAATAAATTATTTATTTGCAAACTTTCGACGAGAGCATAAATTTTAAGATCAAAATATTTCATAAATTGTCTGGAGAACAATAATTAATTTATAGCAACATTGATTGATGCTGGATTTATTTTTTCCGTCACTTCAAAGATAAAGGGATTACTCGCAAAATAAACGAATTTTAAAAATAGCGCAATTCTAATAAAATATCGCAACTAAAATCGATCGAACACATTAACCAGCATCTCTCAGGAATGTTACAAATTATTTCAATATACTTTATGGTCGCAATAAAAAAATGTGTATTTATATCTTGGTCGGACATGCTATTTGAAAATCTGGCAAGGAATTTTCGGTCTACTATGACATTTTAAAATTAAAATGTAATTTCGTACTACCTACGCGTCAAACTTCAACTTGAACTTACGAAATTACGACTTCATGCTGAAAATTTGAGTGTGCCAAATAATTACCGTTGTTTTTCGCCATCGTCTTGAAAAACAAAATCCGCGCGATCATTATTATACAAATCGTTCGAAAAGTTTGCACATTACTTACGCCAGCCTCCCATAAATTAGAAATACAAGTAAAAGGTACATTTATAATAAACATG
This sequence comes from Cryptophagus acutangulus, assembly GCA_963556235.1. NCBI lineage: Eukaryota > Metazoa > Arthropoda > Insecta > Coleoptera > Cryptophagidae > Cryptophagus > Cryptophagus acutangulus. The sequence continues at coordinate 6,417,883 of OY744569.1, forward strand.
TTCAATTTTTTTTGCGCTACTCTCGCAAACGTGGCAGCTTTCATTTATTATATCGCAACTATGCGTTCCTGAAACTGAAATAATGATGGCGCTTAGTTAGAAAAGTTCCGCGAAGAATGCAATGCAATCGAGCTTTATTTTTGTGTGTGTATGTAAGTAAGCCGATTTCGAAAATAAAACCAGATTGTATCTGAAATCGATCAAAGTTTCATACACCACTGACTGACTCTTTTTTCCAATTACATTCACAAAAATTCCTATTATCCCGAAAACGCTTTTGTGTCACTCTATTACTATCTGAATCCGATTTAACTTGTCAACCAGCTCGGATATTTATCTACTTAGCGAATATATTGAATATCAAACTGATTCCAATTTGAAAGTAAAGACAGTCTCAAATATAAATGTTGCGTGGGATTCAAATACGGCTAATTGTACATCAAATTCCGAGAATTCTGTTGATTTATATGGATTTTATTCATTTATTATCAAAATAAATGTACTATGTCAGAGTCGGATGGGTCAATGATTAATGCATTGCGAAAATATCGCTCTATTTTAAGTATACCCGAAAATAGAATGATTCCCCCACGAATTTTAAAAATGGCGCCTTTAGTTATCTTTTGGTTGGTACGGTTACTATGATGGTTGCTCCATCTATGGTAGCTATGGACGCTTAATCAAGTGACGTATTTTGAATTAACTGCATCTGATTGGTTACAAATTTAAACTCAAATAAAATAAGCAAAATGGCGATGTAAACATGTAGAAAAAAATTGGGTTAGATTGTTATTTGCTCTTGAATCGAAGCCATTATCCATGTATGTCATTAATATGATGTATTGGACACTATTCAATATGAAAGTATAAAGTTGAGCGGTTTGGATTTCATATATAGCCGCTTTTCTTTCTATTCGCGATTTGCTTTTTGGTAAAATAAAAGAGGCTTTGGCCCGGATCCAAACTGCACCGTCACCATCAGCACATCATTCACATAATATACTTTCCATGCTGCCTTTTTATTTAATATTGAAAAGTTGCTATACGATACAAAATCCTGCCAATCCAACTTACAAACAGTGGAAATCCTGGCAGCTTTGCAAATCAAATATGAAATGAATATTCGGCTTTCATCCGACACATCGCAAGATCATGGAAATTATTTTATTGCGTCCCGGAAATATTTACTATATTGTTCGAAAATAAAAGTTTCGATATCGTATCAAGTTGGTCCAATTCTCTCGCTTTTATTATAAAAGCAAACAGCGATGATCGCGGGCGAAACATTTTTCAATGCACAATTTTTTTATTAAAAGGGAAATATTGTGTTTCCTGCTTTTATATGGTACCATTAACTTTATAGTATTTTTTACGAGTGCCTAAATTTACGACCATCGATACCCACTGGAAAAATTACGATGCAATAAATGTAAGCGACGAATAATTAAATTATTGCGAACGGACTTTTAATCCAGATGGAAAAGTTAATCATGAATTTTTACGATCGGTTTCAAAAAGATTTCTTCACTTTTCCTCAAAGCAATGCAATTTTCTGTTACGGTAGATAATGATTAGATTATTCAGTCAACGCAGTACATGTTTCTTTTTTCCACTCGATTATTTACCGCGCCATTTCTTATTGACTTGCGGTGTTAATTGAACTGGTGCAATTAAATATCAAATACAATAATAATAACGATTTGTTTTGCATGCGATATAAATAGAATGCAATTTCGAAAGCAGGAAGTCGTATTTGATGTCGTCGTCGGCGGGGTCCTGTTTAAAGCAATAAGAATCTTTTTCATTTAGGACCAAAACACTTGAGGATCACATGCGTAGTACATAACGATTTAATTAAATTGCAAATAAAGGAAATTGTTTTTTAATTTTCGCCCTATTTGTTGCTATGGACGCTAACGGTTGCTAGGGATGCTTAATCGAGTTGAATTTCAATTTGTAACCAATGAGATTGATCTGTTTGGAATCAAGCGTGTTTGATTGGATTGCAGTTTCATTAAAATTTAAAAAAAATATATTTAAGTCGACGAATAAGCCAAGTTAAATCCCATCTTAAGTGTATTGTCAAAGCATATTGGAAATAAAAGCGAGCGATCGATTAATGGAGTTTTTCCAATGAAAAATAATCTCATTATTTGCGGAAAGTGGGCGGAAAATTAATACCTGAACAAAACATGTTTGTTTAATTTATTTTTCTCTATCTAACCCGTCTAATAAATATATTAAAGAAATTAGCGTAAATTAATTAAAAATTACCAATCAAATTAGAACGAAAAAATATTACCCTCAGTTTGAGTTTAATTAAATAACTTCATTATATTATGCAAAGTACGATAAATATTTAATTAATCATAATAAATAATAGTTAATTAATTAGCGCTCGTGTGTGTGTGTGGTAAAAAAGTGATGTTATGTTATCGGAAAAGCAATTTGAGCCTATACATACAATATGGGGGTAGGTACTATATTAAGCACTAAAAAGCTGGGCACTAAATTTTCTTTAAGCACCCGACAGTTTCGATAAATCACTATCACTGCGCCGCTCACTACACGATATTATACGCGAAGAACGAAAAAAGGACCTGATAAATCTTTTTAATTACTTATAAAGGTTTCATTTCCCATCAAAATGAAAATACTATTTATTTAAATGGTTTGCTTGTGCTACTAGTCCCTAAGGACTCAGCTTTTGAGAATTCCGACTGAAAGTTTCGACTGGCGATTTTTGAATTGTGCCTTATTTATAGTGATTTATATGGAATTTATTCATTTATCTCGAAAGCAAACACAAAATGTCAAAGCGGAATGGGTCAGTGATTAATGGATTTCTAAACGCGCGAAAAATTCGCTCTATTTTTCATATTCCTAATTAATAGATGAATTTTTATAATAAATTTGAGCCTAGCTCCACTCGAGTCAATTAAATTTCGACTGAAATAATAGTGCTTTGATATAAGATACTTCGTAAAGTTAGCTTGCAATTAAAAGCATCACACATGTTTCGGAATGTGTGTAAGAAAGTTGTTTATAAGGAGCAATTAATAATGCGAGCAACGGCGGAAACCTGGTTATAAATGGGGATGTTAGGGTAAAATAGGAAATTGAATATGTTTCCTGAAAACTGATATACGCGATTTAGTTTTTTCGTTAAAAATATTCGACTCAGACTAATTAATGACTGTGTTTAGGAATGATGATGATACCGGTTGCTCAAGTAATTTGTGTGTAGCCTAGCATGTACTCTAAAACGTGCTCAATTAGCTCTAAGTGAAACTACTATGGTATAGTCTGACAGAAATGAAGATTTCTCGATGCTTGTCAATTAATTTAAGAGCAAATCCGACACACACGCGCTCGCATTCTGCTCAAAGAACATTCGGAATATTCAACTAATATTTACGGTTTTTCTAAATATTAATTTAACTCCCACACGATTTAATTAAGCGATTATTTCCCTCAGCTTACGGTCAACTTAAATAGAACAATTTTGTTGTCATAACAAAATCTAGCTACATTATTACAATAGATGGTAAGCTTTGGCTTTATGGAGGTCGTAGTTAAATCAAATAACGTATAATTAATCCATTCGTCAATCTAAATGTGGGAAAATTACCTGAATTTTTCCAACCGGAGGCGAGACAACGAGAAAAATTCGCATAGTCGCTTTGAGGAAATCATCCTGCTTCAACCTCTCTTTAGTCTTCTGCGGACTGGTGCCACTACTTTTACTCCGACAAAAACTAATACTAGGTTTCAGTGTCTTGTCACTACTATTCTTGTCACTCTTTCGAACACCTTTTTGAACTACATCGCCCAATTTCGGGGCGGCTAAAGTATCTACATGTTTCACCGAAACACTTTTGCATTTGTCCTTAAAATTTAGCCCTTTAAAATAATCCCCTTTGCTCGATGAACAGCTACAACCCTCCAAGCCCACCGACTTTTGTTTCGACAATGGCTGATGCTGCTTGCCATTGTCCTCCAAGCTTTTGTCTTTTTTCAACGTGGATTGTTGCGTTAAGGAATTCTTGCGAGAGAGCGATTCGTTCTTGGCTTGCAAATGAGCCGGATCGGAAGATGTTGAGGTCGCATGTCGCTGGACTTTTCTGCGGATCGAACCGACGAATTTGCGCCACTCCTGTTGCCCTTCAGGCGCTTGATTTGATTCTCTCTCGATGTTTAGGCTTTCGCGGGCAATTTTTATGGGTTTGCTCGAGAAGATTTTGACGATGTTGAACAGGGTCGTCGATTTGCGTCGTCGATCAAACTGATCGCCACACGGCGGCTTGTTGTTGCATTTTCTTATATCCAGCAGGATTAATTAGGCTAATTTAATATACACATCTACGGTTTTTATGTACAATTTAAGCGCTTTTAGCTTTTCTTCTTGGAAAATGTTTGAACTGGAATTTTTGGGGTGACGAATTTTTTTAGGCTTTACTAATATTTTGGGGGAAAAGGCGTTTGCTGGGGGGCTAACATGCAAGTTTCTAGAATCTAAGGCAATTTTTTTAAATGTAAATCTAATTTTCTTAACCATAAACCCCAAACTATTTCGAAATCTAAAGCTGAATTTATTTTTAGAGCCCTAAATGAATTTCCTACGTAATGTGTCTTAAATAATGCTCATCTTTCAGTATAAAATTATATTCTAACTGAAATTTAGTTCAACCACAAATTAATGATACGCTACGTTACATTTAATTAAATCGCGAGACATGTTTCACTAATTTCATACATAGTTTCCATTTCCAAACTAGTTTTGCTACAAATTTTTCAGGCACTTTGCAATAATTAGTTCAACATTTTTTACTCACAATGAAATTTAACCTGGAACGATGTAAAATTAGATGTTCAGGCGATTGATTTACGATTGGGCATCTTGAGTTTTATGAAAAATAAACTATCAGAAAGTGTCAGAGTGCATTTATCTTCTCTCGAATCGATTCACGAACTAGTCGACTGTAATTCGCGCTGGCAATTTTGTCAATTTTTCAAATACCTATATGAATAACAATTTACATTTCGTATACACAATCGTTGCGCAATAAAAGTCGAAATTAATTTGCTTTGGCAGGGAAATTTTTTAATTTATTTTACTGGAATTACAGCCGACCACAAATCAAAAAGAAAAATTATATAAATCCTGAGGGTTGAAATTTCGTTTAACTTTATATCAGGCGCTTTTAATTTGATTTTTTTCCACTAAAGAAAAATTATTTTCGGTACCAGGCAAATGTAGAAAATTTGCTAGCAACTATTTGTAGTCGTTAATCAATTCGCTCATTTAAAATTTATTGATATCGATTTTCATTCACATAGAACAAGATAAAACACAAATAAATGCAATTTGATTTTTTAAATTTGTCTATAAAATTAATTTCATTCAATTAAAATGTTATTAACTCGTCAATTAACATAGTATTACGTTTCCGTTAGAGAAAATAATGCGCTTTTAATTAGAACAAATAAAAATAACAATAAAAGTTTTAGCAAAGTCATTTTGATAAAGCCATCAATCAATACCCCAGTAAATATAGAAAATAAATTTGTGACATTTAAACAACGTTATTAACCAGTTAAAATTAAAGGCCAAGTATTAAAGTTCAACGGCGAGATCAGCTTGATAATTAAAAAAATATTTATGCCGCTCGGAAAATGATTCTAATTTTCTTTGTGACGAAAATAATTATTTTCAAAGAAACTGATTGGAAGTGCACTTCTTTAATTAAAACGAATTTTCCTGCGAAAAATAAATAATGCAGCGTTTCGGATTTTCAAATTGAATAGGTGCCAGTGATGATAGATTCTGTATATTTTTAGCAAAAACTTTTGGCATTGTATAGGGCAGACGAATTTTGCCCCGAGTGTGACGAAAATTCCCCAGGGAAGGAATTTGTCAAATTTAAGAAATTAATTAAGCCCCAAAAAAATTCCGTCACCGCAATAATTCTTACATTAAATTACACTCGAAAAAACTCAACTATATTTACACAACAATTAATATTATTTGAAAAAATTATTATTAAACCACTTTCGACCGAAATTCAAAATTTTTTTAAAGTATGGCGCGCTTTCTCGTATTATTTTCGGGGTGGGGAAAAAGTGGTGTGACTTATGCGACGCTTGCTGCGAGACTGAGACCGTTCCGACGCCTCAGCCAAGCGTCCCGACGACCATTCACCCTTATAGGCGCCGCAGGGATGCGTAAAATCTTTCCCCCATCATATCGTCGTGCGGCTTTTGTAACTGATTCTAATAAATAATGTAAATAATAAAACGCTGCTTAAACATTATGTCGACACACACTCTTGATGGAATTGTTTTGCAGCTTAAGAAAAGCTTTTACATTCGAGTTTTCCATATGGCGAAGATAAATCCATTGTTTGGAATAGTTTCCGTCCTTTTACATCCGGCCGACTTCAAAGTCGGATGCAACCTCGTTCAAAGGATTTAGATTGCGATGGACTAGCTTTTGCGTTCATTTATATTACTATATTTTCGGCTCAACTTTTGATTATTAACCTTTTAGGGGACTTTTAAAATATTTAAAGGCCAATTTTGATGACCTAATAAACGGGTTAAGAATGTTTGTTGTCTTGTCGCCAAGTGTTGGAGCGAAAATATTTGTGTATTAGTAGTAAAATGGAATGGAATATATTCCATTAAGCCAGTTTAGTTGGAGTATTGCCAATATTATGTGTTTTGTATCATCTTGTACCACAAATACCACACTCCCAGCACTATTCTACTGATTTATCTCATCAACACTCAATGGAAATCAACATCATCATTTTTCATTTGCATTTCCATTGTCTTTAAATTATTATTAAGAATAAAATTGGCGAAGGCGCCAGGTTGCCACAAAATTATTATTTTAAATAACAAAGCAACCGAGTTTTTTTCGAAATTAATGCCCGCAATAAAATCTCATTTATATCCGAGGATAAACGAGATCGAAAATAAACCGTTAACGCAATTTATTTCCTATAAAGATATATTATTCTTTCAAAATGAAATTTTTATTAAGTATAATAAATTTAGCTGAGCTAAGATCTTTTTCGAAATGAAATTTCCGACTCAATTTTAATTATTGTTAACAATTCGGAAACTATACGCAGTTTCTTTGTCCCCTCAAAAAGTTTCGCAACTTTGGCAGCAGTAATAAGCATAGTTTCGAGTAACTTTCGTAAATGTAGCAGAGGGAAATAATCATCATTAATTTCACCGTGGAAAATAAATGTTTATATAAAAAGGATTAATATTTGAATCTAAGTATCTTTAGTTAAGTTAATTTAATTAAATTAAATTAATGAAGATAATAATCGTTCATATACCAGTATCATTACAAAAGCAAACTTTATGATTACCAATTGAAAATTAGAGATTGAAACTGCAATCCAATTAAGTTTTGTTACATATAATGTGTACTAAACCAAATAAGTTCGTTATATTATATTGTTCGATTAATTTAAATTGCACCATAAGAAACTCAATAGATTATCTATTATCTATAGAAATTATAGCAGCCTAGTAGTTAGATAATTCACGCAAATTAAACCGCGATAAACGATCATAATTAAAAATGGGGAGACAAATGCGAATATTCTGGATAGCGTTTTGGTTTTGCAGGAATTTTAATAACAAGAACATGTTCAAACTAGCGAACTAAATCAATATAGCTGAAACTGGATTATTGTGGTGATACTAATTCGTCAATGAACTCAATTTAATTTAATAGAAATTATTAGACAGAATAATGCACAAGCAAATTAAAAAAAGGCGCGAAATAATTTTAATTTGAATATTTGCTGCAAAATAATAAATAATATTTCTGGAATCGTCATTTTACCCAGAAATAATCATTTCCAAACGATCAATGGGATTAAAATGTATGAACGAACGCATATAATATTGAACTTTTTTGGTTCATTGTTTGAGTTTAGTCTATTTCAATTTCGAAATGATATTTTAATACCATAAACATGTTTGGTTTCAAACAAAATAAATCAATAAAACATGAGCTTGTGGTAATACTAATCGCTAAACAAACTAAATGCGTTAATTCATATATTTTACAGGCAGCGCATCAGAAATCCTCATTCCATGTTTGCATTTATGTTATTCTGTCCGCAAATTTAACATAAATCCAACTACCCCACATTGACATGTTTATTTTCAATTCCTGATATCCTGCATACATAAATACAAAAGAAATTCCCTTATACATGCAGGATTTCTCAGATACACCGCATTATTCCGATATATGCGCAAAATATTCCGCTGCCGCACCTGAACCGCAAAAATCCTCTTTTCAGGACGACGAAAAAATAAATTTAAAAATGAAATTCACTTACCGCAGAATTCTCCGTCGATTGATGATGATGATTGTGTCTGTTTTCGATGACGAGATTGGGATCGCGCGTTTTGAGTCTGGTGGCGTTGTGTCTTTTCAACTTGGCACAACCACTTCCGGCAGACCGAAAACTTCCATTACTTCGAGGTCCTGTCCGGCCCCCATCTTCCGAACTGATGCTCTGAGGTCGTCGTCGACTGTAATAAAGTGCACTCCTATTAGGCTATAATGCAAAAAAGGAACAAGACACGTGAGAAGGAAATTGCATTTCGCAAAGCTCATTTTCTTTTTACTTTACTCGAAAGGTGCAAAACAAATTTCAAATTAATTCGCCGTTTCCGCTTTTATTCAAGTAGTGGTAGTATAGTTACGGCATGCGAAAAAATTTCCAAGTAGATCTACCGATATTAAGAGCGACATGATATATTTTGCAATACTTTGAAGTGAAACATTGAAGTTGAATTCAATGATCTTTGACTTCAACTCTGGCATAACAAACTGGCAACTCAATAAATGCAGGTTCAATGTGCATTCAAACAGAAGTTTCTAGGTATTTGTTTGCTTCCGAAATATCGAAACAATTTTGAGGTTAGAGTACAAAAAAATACTACTGCGATAAATTATTCAGTTGGAGTATTGTACAAATAGATTTCAGAGAGTTAATTACCAATTTGTGAAGATATCCTGGTATTCTTAGCATAATATTCGTCAAAAAGCACAAAAAACACACAACGCATTTTAAATTCTACTTGTCGCCATTTTGGATCGACAGTCGACTGAATTCGGCTCATGTCGAGCGCGCGCCATTTAAATTTTAAACAAAGGCGGGTAATTTGAATTGTTTTACAAACATTTTAGTTTAATTACATTTTAACGACAAAGTAATTAAACGCAGCTGCTTCCACGGTCAACCCTTTGCGGATAGTCTTTAAAAATATTCAATTTAATAAAGAAATATGTCGCAGCCGGAAATAAAAATTAATTTCGGGGAAGTTTCGTTCCCTTTTACCGTAATTACTCAAGGAATGTGTATTTTAAGTTAAGTGCAACATGCTGATCTTTGTTTTAGCATCTTTTGCATTATGAATATTGCAATTTCCGTAATGTTCTTTAAATCAGTGCCAAATTTACGTCCACACATCGTATTGAGCTTTGTTCATTATTTAGAATACGGATTTGTTTTGGGAAGTACAAACTACTTTAGGTAGCGCTCAAAGTTTTCCGCCTTAAGAAGACGAAATTTCCTTTCTCACACATCTACTTGTACATACTTATTTAAGTAACATTTCGTGTTTTGGGCGACTTAATTCTTCGAGCACTTTGCATCGCAAATAAATTAAGCATATTGCCGAACTTTATCTATGTGTAATAAATAATATACTGATGGTTGAGAAGAATTTGTTAGCATATTCGAAGCACGTATTGGATAAATTCCTTCAGCTATTTAGCAAGCAGCTTCCTCTCATGCATATATCTACTCAAGCTTTCACGATGATATTACTACAGCAAGCAAGCAGAAACATAACAAAAGTGTATGTCTGTCATAAACCGATTTTAATAGGCAATTTAAAATGTACCAATGTAGTGCGAGAGCTAGAGGAAATTGCATACTTCCATTACAGCAGATAAACTTTGTTTTAACGCCCATAAAAACTATACCTACACTTAATTTTCCTTCACTGCTTTGCGCTTTTATGGAGCTTTCTTATTGGGGACTGATTTTGCAAGTAAAGTCAAAAAAGAAAATTTCCAAAATTATAAGTAACTGTTAAAAAGCTCCCAAAAAATTCCCAAGTGTTGCAACAATTTTTTCGCTACAAGAAAATTGCATAACAGATAAACTTTGTTGTACATACCCATAAAAACTATACACACTTAATTTTCTTGTTCTTTTTCTCTGGCGCTTTTTATATATTTTTTACGAGCTTTCTTTTCTTAATTACAGCGTGGGCGTTAGATAAAATTAGTCCCATCCATTCTCTGAATTATTTAACCAATGCACTTTGAAAATAAATGAATTTTGAAAAGAATGTTATTGACTAATAAAAGAGCGTTAAAGTTTCGCAAAACTTTAACTTACTGAAACTAATTTCCTTGAGAAAGAACTAATTGGCTTATATTTACAGGATTTTTCGCTACTAATGAAATGCAAAAACTTAAATCCTACGCTTATTTTCCTCATAAAAATTATATCGTTTTTTGTGTGCAAATAACCGTTTTTTTTTATTAGTTTCAGTCTGCAAATATTAGCATTACCACACACAATCGTAAAATAAAATGTAATGCAAAATCGTGCCTGAAGTTTCACAGTCATAACATCAAACTACAAGCTTTTAAAAAAATTGTATTTTCAGGACATTCGCTTCAAAAAACTTATGATAACACAGACAGTTTAAGTTATTATCTCAAGAAATTAATTCAATTATTTGCAAAGGAAACGCAATTAAAAGATTTTAGAGACGAAAACCTTTAGGAATAACGACTTTATGGATATTAGACTATAATTTGGCTGTAATTTGCTGAAAATGTAATTAAATGCGACCGGTACAAATGTATATTACGATGTTATCATGAAAGTGAAGCAATTACTTTAACATAATAATTTTTTTGATAACGTTTTTATAGCGTGTAATAAAAACATTTAATTTTCGTATCCTAAAAGAAAAACGGTGCTAACACGAAGACTCGTCGTTTTAATAAAATTTTTACCTAAATGTATATGCAAATCAGCTCAATTTGTTTCAATTTCCCGACGATGTAAAATTAAAACAAAACAATTTTCGATTTCTAAAAAAAATATTCGCCGCCCTAATCCCGAAATAAATCCCCTTTTTAATAGAACCAGAAAGGATAATTCCTCGGTCTGTGCAAACGAGATAATTTCGCCACATTTGCATCATCGTCAAAAATGAGTTTTGCGTCATAATTAACATCTTGTAGAATTTTTGCACGAACACGAAAATTAAGCAATTTGTTACTTGCACCCACTAAATAATGATGCCGGCCTACGAAAAAATTCGCCCCCGACAAACTGAAATTAATTTCCAACCCCCCGCAACGCGAACGATATCATTTTTCATTTAAAGTGGGCCCCATTAAGCAAATTACCTGAGTATAAAATTAACAACAAGATTCGCGAAACGAAATTTAAATTCGCTCGTCGCCAAATCGCGGCGAAATTAGCGATTTTTCTTTCTTAGTCTTGATGGAAAGTCAACTAGGAAGTGAAATTAATTTTCTATAGTGAATATTTAACTATTAAAAAATAATCTTGATAAAACTTCGAGTAGATTTGATTGAGCGCAAATAAATCCGCCCTGAGTTTTAAACTTGAGAAAATAAATCTCAGTATGCCATCCTCAAATTAAGCGGAAGAAAAATTCAAGAACCTGCCCTTTGTCAAGTAAAATAGAATTGAAATTGTGGTTTTTCCGGATCGCTTGATTTATGCCTGAAAATATGATTTTGTAAACAGTTTGAGAAAAGAAAGCTCGATATGAAGATGAGTAGCGCAAAACACAGCATGTTGCCTTTGGAATTAAATTACATAAAAATTGCGGTCGACCGGAATATTAAAAAAAGACGAAAAAAGAAACTTACTAGCGATGTGTTGCATTAGAATTTTCCAGCGAGGCATCCCCATTTTCCTGATGATTCAGATGGTGCAAAGAGGGAAGCGATAAGGCACCCGATTGATCCGGTAAGCCTGCAAAATAATTACAAATGAATTAGTTTCGCCGAAAACACGCGAATTAAAAGGGATTTTTCACTTACACGTGTTGGAATCGTAGCCTTGTTCACTCTCGATCGCAGATACCACCCTTTGATACGTCGGTTTTCGGAATTCGGGTGATCTCTAGATTAGAAAACAACAAAAAAAAGTAAATTCTTTAGTGTGTTTTGCTTAATAAAGGTAAATGGATTGTGAAAGGTTCGATAAGAATGCGAAATGAAGGCGTCTTATTGGATTAAAGGGATGGGTATGAAAAATGCATCAATCCAAAGAAGGAGCGATGCATCTATTATTGCAAGGACGAGATTCAATCGAATTTTGTATCGAAATGCATTCAGGACATGCAACTTTAATGAAATTGCTGTTTTACATTCGGAAAATAAATTAATTATTTATACAAATTATAATTTACCTATTTCTAGTAGATTTTTGAAATGTATTCTAACTGCAATTGACAGATATTCTAAAATAATGACAGTGCTGTCAAAACAAAATGGCGGTGTAATGTTGGTTGCCTACATACAACTCTACCCTTATTAATTGACAAGAGGCGCATTTTTAAAGGTTAGAAATAAAAAATTCTAAATGTCAACAATTTTAGCGAATGACTTACTTTTTCCGACATACTTTGCGTCCGGCCAATATATCCGCTATCCCCATTACTGCTCGCCGTATCCTCATTCACATAGGAAATGTCATTCATCACATCGTAATTAACAAAACTAAAATCATTAGAACTAAGACTTGGATCCGTTTCCACTAAAGATTGCAACGATTGTCGCCACTCTTGCTTCTTGATTTCCGCTAATTTTTCACGCGATGGCTCCCGTTTTACAACATTAACCCTCCGACTAGAGTCGCGCACACTAAAGGACCTCTTTAGGAACGTGGTGGACTCCTCGCCGAAATTCATCATCTTCTTAATGAAGGACGGAGTGCGTTGCAAAGGACTCAACTCGACAGCTGACGCGTATTTCTTCAAATGCACGCTGCGATCGCTCGATATGCTCGTGCGATAAGTCGACACGTTTTCCTGCGGGTCGAAATTATCGTACGTCTCCAATTCCTCGTCATTCTTATGCTCCTTTGACTTCTTATCTTTTTTGCCGAACAGCGAGTTAAAGGAAATCTTCTTTTTCTTCTTCGCTTCTTTGGCGACAGCTTCCTTGACGATCCTTCGTGGCACACTATTCTCATTCTCGTCGATGAACGGCTTATTCATCACACTCATACTAACACTTCGTCGCCGCAGATTAATATAATTATTGCGACATTCTGCCGTTTCGTTTTCGATCAGATTTGTCGTGCGATTCACGTTTTTCCGCAGCCGTTCCTGTGTGGTGAACATTTTATCGCGTCGCACTATTGAGGTTCCTTCGGTTACTTCGAATACTTTATCACAGATTTCGGCGAGGATGCGACCGACTATTTCGCTGGGATCTTCATCGATAGTGAGATCGGATTTGTAATTCGTAATTCGATTGCTTATTGTTTTCGAGTGGGATAGCAACGAATCATCCGATGAAGATAACCAGTCGTTGATTTTATTGGTTTCCTTGATGGATCGGCGGTTGATTTGGTATTCTTCAGGATGCATTATTATTTGAATTAGGTATAGCGAGCTGAAGAGAATTTCAGGTAGTTGCGGAATATTTTTAATATTTAGGGCAATAAAATTCGAATCGGCCTTCAAAATTAAATTAATCCCGAATTAAATGATTAATTTTATTACTATTTTTGATAAAAAATATGCCAACGTTCGCATAAAAAAAGAGTTAATTAATTTGGATGGAGCACTAGAGTAGATTTTGAATCCTGACCATGCTTATTAAGTAGCCCCTCAAACTTCCTGCTTTTGCAAACTAATTTAGTCTGGGGAATTATTTTTCTAAATTGCACAAATAATTAATCAAACTTGGACTTTGCCTATCGCACGAATAATTTATTGTTGTAAATATAATTTTTATCGTGGCAATTTATCAAGGCACCATAAATTCGAAACATATGTTTGAAAATTTAAATTTCCAAAAGTAAATAATTTATTCGTTTCAATTAAATATCGCGTTTAATTACTGTTCAATTAAATGGCGACAAAATTTGAAAATACTATACGCTAAGCCGAATAATTTTAATGGCAACCTTTCTTTTTAATCGCGCCATCTTTTATTTACAATAGTGCGTAACCATGGTAGTATTTAAATTTACAACGCCATCTTTTAATTGTCCTTGATTCGATTGTGGATTAATTACTTTTAATAAAAAATATTAATTGACAATCTAAATAAAAAGCAATCTAATAATTGTTATTTATAAATAATATTCACTTTCTTTTATCGTTTATATTTGAGCGCGAAATAAACGGTTGCGGTTTCGCGCTCAAAAATTCGGTTTTCCAACAATAAATTTTTCTCGAAAGAGGTATTTTAGAAAGGTTGCCATTAAAAGCGTAAAATTAAGCAGAAATGTTCGAGGAACTGATTTAGAACGACAATTATGTAATGTTTCGTCTGATATGCTTCAATGGAATATAAATACTCTAATAATATGTTTCCAGAATGCAATTACACACCGGATAATTAACAATGTTGAATGTTAAATGCTAAAATTCACATTTCCAATTTCTAAATTTATTTTGCAATTTTATTTCGAAAAAGAAAAATATGTTGACATTTTTTTTCGAGTAAATATTTCATCTTTTGCGTTTCGGACAATCTGTTCGAGGTGTTATATTAATATAAAAGAAATAATTTTCGACAAGGCGCCGATAATTAAATGAAAAAAGCCATAGATTGTCGCGCCGCTCGTAAAATTCGATACAAAAATACACGCAAGTTTTAAAAATAAAATCGTCAGGAAACCTGCGGTCACTTTTGTGTCATCTTTGTTTATAAATTGGATGTGATCATGTTTATATTGCGAATTTACGTAACATCGAACACAATAACGGCCGCCTTGATTTAATTATTAAGCAGTGGCGAAAAAAACGGCCACCTGGATTTTAAATAGTAAGCAGTGGCGAAAAAAACGGCCACCTGGATTTTAAATATTATGCAGTTGAGAAAAAATTTGCAATTTATTTACCGACTGAGATAGAGTTTGCGGTTTTCTATTGGCAGAAACAAATAACATATCGATATCGCAAATATAATATTTACAAGGAAGAGAAAATATTAATAGAAAGTTGGGGATGTAAAGTAGAGATAGATTTTCCTATCAACCGCAAATTATTTATAATTATTGTCTTGATTGCAAAATTCACATAAAAATTCCAGCAAATCGCATTTTTGTAAACAATGTAGAAATTTTCCAAAACAATAAATATTTTTTAATCTGACTGGATGCTACACATTCGAGATAATAATTGTATTGTTTGATTTTCGCGTCATTGTATAAATGTTAAATTGATAACGAAAAGCTACGAAAATGATAAGCAGAAAAATACTTGTGAAAGCAAATTGGATTAAGTTATTACGCCTGGTTGATAATTGATTTTCCAATTAAACTTGCAATAAATGATGAAAAGTACGCGCGAATTCGAAATTTTATTGCCCTATAAAACCGAATTATCTACCTGATAAGAAACCAAATTTGAGCTACATTATTTCAAGTCGAAATCCACATGTTTGCGATCCAGATCCGTTCGCAAATCTACGAATCGTCACATACGCACAAAAAACACATCACTTTTTTCACAAAACACTAAATTACGCACAAACTTTCACTGATTATTATTTATGCATCACAGTTTATCTCATCATTTTTTTACATATCCTTTTAATCTATTTATTCACTCGCGAACGTGCAGTTTGCCAAATCCGCGTTTTATTCGCGTCTGAACATTCGCCATGTGACAGGTAAAAAAAGTGCTCATTCACAAACCATGTGATTGTACAGTTTATAGTAGGATAAGCCAGAGAAGGGATATAAATTGGATTCAATTGAATTGAAAGTATCGGACGTGCAAAAATATGATCAGTTTACAAAGGAATTTACAGTCGACTGCGGGCGAAAGCGAAACAGCCCAGTATTTCGGACATCTAATAGGAAAATCAAATAATTTATAATCAAATATTGTAAGAGTGCTTCGCTTTGACCCTCCTAGACCCTCATAATTGTGCTAAGAGGAAATTAATGCGAAATTATTATAAGATTAAGGTATGGTATCAGAATTTGCTGCGAGATTTAATGAATCATTTTAGAGCGTCGTAAATATTTATCTTAATTGATGTAAAGTATTAATTTAGTCAAATATAAAAGATAAAATAGCAATAATACCTTATCGGGATTATTTTAGTAATATCTGTCAAATCGTTTGCACTGGATATAATTGTTAATTCATCGAAAAATTATTTAATCGCGCCATCTTTTATTTACAATAGTGCGTAACCATGGTAGTATTTAAATTTGCAACGCCATCTTTTAATTAGAATAGTGCGTAACCAAGCTAATATTTAAATTTGCAACGCCATCTTTGCTAATCGAGTTAACCAATTACAAGTTGGAATTTGGCGCGGTAAATTTAAAATATAGACTAATTAATTAGATTTTAATTATTTAAAGGCCCATTTAAATTTCGTGAGAGCGATATTGCTATTAAATGCACTATCCTCGACCTCGTCGATCATGATTGAGTTGGTTAAAGTTTACATAAACCGCATCAAGTTTGATAAAGTATAGCAATTAAAAGTCTAATAATAATTATTAAATCAATAGCTAAATGAGTTTTCGCTGATTTATCCGAATGCGAAACGAAACGCGAATGTGACCGCAACTCGCAAGTAAATAATCACTTCCAAGTTACTGCAATAATTCAACTTTCAGTATGACTTCAGCGGCTCATCCTTATTGACTTTATTATTAAATTTTAACATATAAATTAAGAAAGTTTGCCACTTGCATCAAACTAAATTAGAATAATACAATTTCGCCAGCATGCATTGCAAGTTTCAATTTCATTCCACGTTTTAATTGTAATGTTATTTACATTATTGCATTTAATTGCCATACCACTCTTTTTCGAGCCTTCCGATCCCACACACCAAAGTTAATTAACAGTCGGCGTTAATGAGACTCGCGCTATTTTTCGCGCTCGCATCGATTCAAATTGCGCCCCAAAAAAGGGGAGCATTCATCGATCTAATATCATAGTGTGCTCTTGTTTTGGATACCGACCGACACAATTAGTGCCCATTCGATTCGGAATTCCCCTGATAGCAAAAGTGTGTGTGTTAAAAGCTCTCTTGTACTTGTTGGTGCTGTTAATCGACTTACTGTCCATCGATTTGCTTTCGTTTGAATAAATTATCATCACCCTGTGTTAGGCAATTAATTAATTTAACTAGCAAAATAACTATTTTGTAAATTTCTTTGCTTAAGAAGCCTTCTGATTGCTATAAATAAATTGCTTGTTGATATTTTGAATTATAAATCAGTTTGTTGATCAATATTTTTTTTCGAAAAAAAAAAATTTGCACGGCAATGCGAATTATATGAAATGCAAATTATATGAAATGCAAAATTATATGACATGACACTATGCTCTTGTGTCATTATCATATTGATCGAAAATTAAAAATAATAAAAGAATGGCGAGTTGTTTGTAGTCGAGAACAAGCACAAGAACAATTCATCGGTGACACTAATTATATATTGTGGTCTTTGTGCGATCGAAGTATGATTATGTATTTCTCAGTTGCATGTCTGAATGGCGAAAATTTTGTTTGCTTTGATATTATTTTATGAGGGTGATATATCAAACCGCACTTACTCGCCCTCACCATTAAAGCCCAAACTATGTATTTAACTATTTAGCCGTATTATTATACGAAACACGTAAAGAACAAAAAAAAAAAGTAAATAATCTCTTACCTTGATTGAAGAAGTTTTCCGAATCGACAACTCCGCCAAACTCAATTTCTTTTCTGCAATTAAAACGACAAAATTAAAATGTTGAATTATGCAAAAGTTGGTCGAAACTAATGTAATCCATTATCATTTGCGGTTTGTTTATACGATTTTAATTAATGGCCATATTTAACTCGAAATTTAAATGATGAAGGGGTATAATTTAGACTGATGATTATTTCCCTGCTAAATAGTAAATAAGGTTAAATATATTTGAATTTGCCGCGCCATCTTTGAATTATAATAGTGCGCAACCATAGTAACGCACCGGTTGCGCGTAGGATGGCGCAACCGGTGCGTGCAATGGCGGGCGGCAAATTTAAAATGCTCCTTTCTAGACTGAAATTGTAGAGAATTTAATTATTTAAAATAATTTTTATTAAATTTCCCAGAAAAATAATTCTATCGCGTTTCCAAACCAAGTGGGATTGAATCGAATAATTGTTTATTTCCCACTGCTGTAATTTGTAAAGAAACTTTTCAATTTAATATATTTTCCTATTAATTGAATCATAAAAATACGTGAATAGTCGATGATACCAATCAAATAGCTGCATAATAGTAGATAAAAAAGTTTCGTGTATAAAATGAAATTATTATAAATCATCAATACTGAATAATTAATTATCCCTTTTATTATTGAATTATAATCGAATTGATTTATTCCGCATACGGAAAATATATGTTCGAAAAATTTAAAATGAATACGAACAAATTTATTACATTTCGCATAAATGTAGTTAACTGCAATAATTAATTAACTCCTACTATATGGCGCAATAAATAATATTGCAGTAGAAAATTTTTAATTATTCACTTTACATCAACTTCACGTTCTCGACCAGTTTTTTAATTAATTCCGTTTCTTTATGATTTGTGCAGATAGAAATTAATTAATACGAACCATCATTTAAATTTTTCCGCCACACATATTAAACGCGCGAAAATTTAATTTAACGTAAACCACCCTGATCGTGTTCATAGGTTCTACTAGACCAAGAACCAGGTTCCAGGTAGCACACAATCAAAATACACACTACTGTGTCTATAAAAAGGATTTATTCCATTCCATGGAAAGTTGCTGGCACGTCACACTTTTCCTTAATGACGACCAGGATAATGGAAAATGCGCGAAGGACAAGGACCACAAGCGGCACGATATATTTATAGATTTCGCCTCTTCCACATTTCTTATCAAAAGTATTTTCGAATGCAATGCAAAATGCTTTAAGGGGGAAATTTATGTTTCCTTTAACGTATGGAAAAACATCTTTATTTGCCTTCTTTGTTGTTGTAAAGGAAAATTAATGCGCTACTGACCTAATTCCACAAAAGATTATCTAACCATCGCGTTACAAGCCAAAATTTAATGAAATTCTAGACAAACACTGTCCACATATCGATTATTTCCCTTCACTCAATTGGAAAATTTAATTTTCATTGCGTAATGCCAGAAATTTTATCCCACCGATTATTTCCCCGATTATTTCCCTCAATATGTCAAAAACTTGCGATTATTTCCCGGTTAAACGGCGATTATATCCCTCAACTTGCCGATTATTTCCCGCAAATTTTAAAAATTTGTCTAAAGTTTAACTGAATCAAAATTTGTACTAGTCGATGTTTTAGTTTGCAATAAATACGTGTGTTTCCATAGGGTGACATTCGGTGCAGTTAAACTCCATTAAGGGTAGGTCCTCGATCATTACACAAACACCAGGTTTGTTATTTACCAAACTAGTTACACATAGAATATATCAACCACACTCCACTGGGTGCAACTTTATACTACCCCTCTGCTCCCTCTGCTCCCTCTAGAGACACATATTTATTGCCCACTTCAGATTTTAATTGCCATTTTCGAAAAATATTCATCATATTGTGAAAAGTTGAAAAATAGATTCATTTTGTACGTTATTGCTATGCTACTTTGTGAAGGGTACATCATCTGAGAGTGCTGCACTACATTTACCAACGAAGTGTTTTGCGATAATTAACAGCTAGAGCAATATGAAAGTGGAAGAAGAGGAGACAAGTGCTTTGTGCTGTTCAAAGAGAAATAGAGACGTAACATGGATATGAGTTCTTGACGATGCTAACAAAACTATAAGGCCAATTAGATGTTTCCATTTTGCTATATGAAAACGAAAGTGCTACAGAGAAATAAACTCTTCTGTTGCACGAAAATGTTCCAACATTTAATTGTTTAATTAATTCAAGTCTCTTTCTTTTGTGCAAATTAAATTTATATTGCGATATAACACCCCTAATTCAAATCTAGCGCCATTAAATGGCAAGCTTCCCATAGATGGCGTCTAATTTAAGATGGCGTCTAATGCCCATAGATAGCGTCTAATGCTCCCAATTTCCCATAGATGGCGCCTTCGCCGTTATGTTGCTGCTGTTTCGCTAAACACTACTATAAAGCTCGCTTCATCCTTTAAGTCGTCAGCTTTGCGCAGTGGCATTATCGTAACCAATGAGGTCTATCCGAGGTGCGATTATTGCTAGTTGAAAACTTTAACCAATACCCCGCCATGTGTACATGAAATACTGTGCGCTAAGGCAATTTTTGGAGGCCTAACGGCCCTTTTAATTCAAAAATACAAAATATTGCAACGAAAAAAATGCGATTTGCTTTTTTAAAGTTAATGCACGTCCTTCTTTTTTCGTTGTGTTGACAATGAGTAGAATGGATGCGAACGAAACACAGAGGGAATGGTAAAAGTCCTGAGAGACATTACAAAATAAGTATAAAATATCACCAATTGTGAATTTTTCTGGTGAGAAATGCTACTACATTTGTTGCTACATTAAATAGTTGTGACTGAACGGTCGCCTTTTCAGGGCAGGAAGTGTAGGCCCCAATGGGGGCGGCCTAGTCAGCTAAAATAATGATCTATTGTGTCGGCTTTAAGGCCTCTGATTTGAATCTAATTAGTATTGGATGCGTTCGTGGTCAGGATCTAAATAGATAATGCACACTAGCGCAATTTGACAAACGAGCATAATTAGTCAAGATCTGGTTCTAACAATGACTAATCAAGATTAGCATAATTATAGTTGATGCGAATATTAATTGATTAACGTACCAGCCAAAAAATATCTCGTGAACTGTGGCCTTGAGCTGCGTAAAGCGGGCAATTAAAATTAGGCCGCAGCAATTATTTCTCGCATTTTAAATCAATAGATGAAGGCAAAAGGGGTAGTTTTGTCTTTATTCCCCTTCATCCATTATTATTATTCCAACATCGAGCAAGCTCAATGACTTTGTTTGCGAAAATGCTTTTATGGCTTTCTACCTGGTGTGTGCGTGCACTGATATTTGCTCTTTGTTTTCGTTCCGATTTATTTTTAGACTACTAAAAGGTGGAAAATATAACACTTGATGGCTGAGCCATTGAACAAGCGTGCAGTCGATTGCTTTTCCCATTTCCATTTCTGCTAATACGCAGTTTATGATTATACCAATTACATTAACGATGTTGCGGCGCCAATTTTTTTATTATTCATCTAACTAAAACCCCAGAAATTGATTTAGTAGGGTCCACGAGCTTTCATGCAAACCGCACAACGAAACCGCAGCAACATATAGGCCAAAGCGCCATCTATAGAACCGTTTGTGCATCGGGTTGGAAAAGCATTTGAGCTAATGATTAGTAAATTGATAATATCTATTAAAATATCGTGACAGTGTTTTGAGCGATCGCGCTTTGCGATAAGTTTCTTCGTGACCGTATGTTAAGTTATTTTTCTTTTATCTAAAAAATCTGATCATATTTTTAGACCACCCCGATCGATTCTGTCCTTTATATAACCTTTTCCAATTTCACTCCTCCACAATATGCACTCAATTCACATCCTATACTTTTTTATCAATTAGTATTTCGTTCAAATGCAATTCGTTTTCGAAATTTTCGGTCAATATTTGTTTTGCAATCAATATTATTAAATTTTTATCGGGCAATATTTTTACACAAATATTGAACTAAGCAATTCTTTAGATATAAATTGCAATTTATTTATTCGCGCGTGTTTGTTTAAATATATTGCGCTTTTTGTGTATCACTGGTTGCATATGCATTAAATTATTATTTAAATTAATTGTGCGGCAAGTGGCGCCATCTACTAAATACTACGTAAATCAAATTTAAAATTACCTACCTTCAGTGTAAATAAGTGCATCTAATCTTTGTATGGATAAGGAATGCAAACCGCTTTCCAAATCTTCGGAATGGCTGAGGAATCTTCCAGCTCCGATGCACCACAAATCACGATCTCGATCTCGCATTGTAAAACTGCAAGAAAAATTTTGTACAATTAGAGACAAAATTTCGGGGACCAATGTGAAGTTGGCTACAGATAAAATTAGAAATTAATTGCGTGAGAAATGCGTTATTGTTAATTGAGCGATTATTTATTAAAAAGTGAAACCGTCTTTGTATTTGTTTAATATATAAGTTACTATAATAGAAACGCAACTTTCATGCGTCTGTATACTTGTTCGGATTAATTTGTTGCCATTTACAAATGAAGTAATGTATTATTTAATTGTACGATAAATATAAATTCGCTGCATTCAATGCTGATTTATTTATTGTTCACGTTTAATTAACTTTCTAATTATTCATTGATCATTCCTGGCGACAATCAAAACTGATTTAAATATTATTTTTTCCCTCAAAATAATATAATTGGCTTCCATTGCCACATATTTGTGTGAGAATTGTGTCTAAAAACACAATTTGTTAAATTTAAATAATAAACCTTGGCCAACAATAAATAAATATAATGACTAAAAAACAGAACAGGTCGCACATAATTTTGGGAACTGCAATACTACAACGCGATGTCCTTTTTCCGCAACTTGTTTTCATTATAAAACCGTTATTCTCGTTTGTTTCTCATCAGAACTTATGGCTAGTTAATTAGTATTCTAGTTTGTACACTGAAAAATTGATAAAAGTGATAGTTGTAATGCAGTTTATTAATTTATGCATGCAATAACATTTTGCGCTCTAATATTAATGGTGCTTGTTAAACTAATAAATGAGCTGGATTAAAAAATTGAATTTTAAACTAGGCTATAAATTAGTCGTATGGATGAATTGTTTGAGTGAAATTGCTAATAAATTAATTACCTATATGCATTATTTTATAAAAATTTCTCTGCACATAGATCCGAGTATAATAAAATAAAAATTCGATTATTTATTGGGTTACAAGTTCTGTAAATAAACGAAAATGCCTGCAGAAATGGGTCAGTCAACTAAAAGTTTCAAACAACTATGATATAATGTATTATAAGTTAAATCTAATGATAATAAATCGTCTTTAATGATTTTAAGGTCATTGTTTGTATTATTTATTTGCTAAAATATTTAAATAAATTAATTTAGCGCTTTTGCGGACATTTTTTGGAAATTTTTGAATCGACAAATTCAAAATAAAATAAATTCAGATCACAAATTAAATTAATTTAAAAAATTTGACATGAATTTCAATTTTTTGAGTTTCCGAAAATTTAATATTTTTAAAAACTGACACTTTTTTGAGTTTTTTAGCTTCACTAAAAAAACATCTAGCAATCGTCCTAAATTCACAAATAATAATCTCGAAAAGTGCCATAAAAACACTAAATTGCATAAATTCATTAAAAATAAATATAATCGTCAATCAAAAGAGTGCATTTCGCTTGAGGGCCTAGATGGCCTCCTCTCTTTGACTGGTGACCTCCATTCCTGCTGGTCTCTTCTCCTGCAAGCATTGTTCAACCTACTACATAACCCGTTACGTTATTTCATTTTATTTCGATCACAAATAATTTTATTTGAAATTTTACGATTCGAGTATTAAATTTGTACCACCAGAAAAAACTGTTCCTTTGATCTTTCTAAATAAATATCTATTTTATGCAAGTGTTATTATTAGACGCATGAACTAGTATTTCGACTTGGACATCCATAAAAATACTTCAATAGTGAATCAATAATTTGGGAAAATTATTATTACTAATTAATTTTGATGATCGATTATTTGGTTTCGCGTGGAACAGGTTTTTTCGAATAAGCTTAACCCGTAACACATACCTACATATTTTAAAAAATTGTTACAAAATTCTACTTACACGACTAAAAGTGCGCCAGCCGAAAATTAAATCCAAAAACATCAAGCCAAATAAATCACTCCTAATTGATATAAATTGAACTGCGCTCGCCAATTAATTAATTCCGCTAATTGCGATTAACAAATAGCCACTTTGAATGTTGATCGAGTGTGTTTCGCGTTGCTAAACTAACTAAAAATTATAAACATAAAGAGTGGACATGACTTTGCCAACCGCAACATTATACTTCGTGTGAAAGGAGAAAGCCGAAAGAACTTATGAAAGAAATGGACAAGGATGGTTGCGATTGTGTGTTTTAAGTGATGTTTAAACATGAAGACCCCGAAAAATTGAACTGGTTATGTCATTTTTCGCTTCCTCCTTCTTCTTCTTCACTCATTTCTGTCACAATGCAACAACACCTGCCATTGCGATACCAGAACAATGAACAGGAATTCATTTTCATGTTTACAATCCAAGATAATAATGCTAAATTCTATAGTGGTACTAATTGCATTCGTAATTGTTAACTGGCACTTGTATTTTTCAATTGTATTGTTTTGTAATCGCAAATTACGCACTTTTAAAAATTCAAAATGGCTACTTTTACTTTTGAAGTGTCAAAAGTATGGTTACCAATCTCCGGCGTAAAAAGCGCCAAATTCAAATTTATCGATTTAAATGCGTCAATTCGAAAAATATTCGATAAATGCCTATTTTTATCGTGACTAATTTGAAAAAAATTGTGTAAATACCTGCAATATTTTGATAATTTGTCAGAATTTATGCAGTTGTAGAAAAGATAATTTGATCAACATTCATGTGTGTTTATAATTGAATTGGGCCGCTGCTACATATACGAATTTAGAATCACATAAACACTACATAATTGGGCTGTTTGTGTGTCAAAGCAGACATTTACGGGTTTGCTTTGACAATCGGCTCAAAATATACTTGTCGTCTTCCTTACTTTATTGGTGGCGTGTACATCGTTTCCTAATCCTAATTAATTACCGCATAATCTATAGCCACCTCTTAAGTATTTTTGTCCAGCTTGCAAGCGGAATTAACAGTTCAATTTGTGCCAGAATTAATTTGCATTATTCCTTGAATTAATTCTAATTAATTAATAAGTGCGAATAATTAATTACAAATTAATAAAAAAATTAAAAATGTTTTCTTATAATAAATTAACAAATAAATCGATTTTTAGTTAATTTAAATTTTAAATAAATAATTAACGTGCCTAGCGCCATCTGTCCACCAGTAGCTAAAGCTCCCTTCAAACCCAAATGGGGGGAAATTCAAAACGTGCATTACGACAATTATTTTTCACTTTCGCTCAGTTTAAATTAATTATATTAATTAATATGACGTTCAAAAGTTGAAGACAAAAGACAGGAATATTTTTTAAGCAGCTGCCAAGAAAGCGTAGATAAATATAAAATATCTCACAATTTTTATTAACTCTGATTTGACAAGACAGCGAAAGGATACACTTATTATAAAATGGATAATAATAGGTTGAATCTATTTCTGTTTGGCTTTAAAAAATAAAAATAAAAACCAAAATATCCAGCAATATTTCCCAAATCAAATGCGATTTATTATCAACAGTCACAGCCAATTTATCAACGGACTGCGCTCATTTATATTAGAATAATTAATTTTGCCATCCGATAATTTTAGATATAAAAATAACAGGAAGAAATAAATAAAATCCCTAAACGGAAACGCACTCAAATCGGGTCAATATAGATGACTAATATAATTTTCTGTAAATGCATCATCAGGGTTGAGCAAACACAGTTTCTACACGAAGAAGCTTCCTCTGTTTGAAGTTGTTGAGGATGGATAATGAAGTCTATGTCTGTGCTCATAAAGTTACGGAGACACGAGGAAGATATAAATCGACCCAGTGACTTTAACAGTTCTCCAACTTTACAACTAATAGTGTTATATAGGCAATAAAATATATAAAGCTCTGTAGGAGCTTTATTGTCAAAAATATTGATCGAAATTGACGAAATTATTTATTTGCGTTGTTGAAAGCAAAAGTGTCATGTTACACATACTAGTACTATTTGTTTATTTATATTCGGTAGCGTCAGTTAATTTATATGATGCATCAAGATAAAAATGTGCGAGAGAAAAACACGAATTTTTGTTTATTTGTCTTGAAATTCTGACATGTCTTTTGGATGTCGCTTGGTAATGGTGAAATGTTTACAAAGCATAATGCATCTCGGCATTTTTCATCTTATTTTTTACTTAGCGGTTATTTGGAGTGAAGTATTTGGCTTGATTTGAATTTGGCGCGCATTTTTAATCGGCCGCCTTCGATAATTTTTGCTATTTTAATTTTCTAGACTGTTTTGTCGCTTTTTTGGCCATGCATGCCTTCACCTATAAATCAACCTTAATTTATTTAAGTGTTTTGCTAGTATAAAAGCACATTTAACTTTATGGAATAATAAATTTTGACGAAAGTCTTAAATCAGTTGTACATTAAATGTTTTTTTTTCCGTTTTTATTATTAAATGAATGAAAATGGAGCGAGATGGAATATTTAGCAATTTCAAAGTGCTACTTAAAAAAGCCATTATTATAAACAAATTAAATTTGATTGATTCTTTTATTTTTATTGGAATTAGAAATTGGTTGGCAACAAATTATGCAAATTTCGAATTTTCCCCGGCGGGTTTTCATCGAACTATTATTGCACCGAAAGCTACTACTGTCAAACCACTACTGTCAAACATTAGAAAATGTGTAAACAAACAGGTATAGTTAATAATATTAGAGCTAATCTCGATAATATCCTACCGGATTTTCCAAATCCAAATTAAACCAGGTAAATTTAAGAAAAATAATTTTATTCAACAAAAATAAATACATCTATCTAAAATATAATCGTATATAAAAATGCATTGCATACATATGTATAATATTTACACCTAATTAAAAAAATGCCTAAAAAACTAAAACATTTAATTTGAAATGTTTAAACTGGAATAGAGCGAAAGAGAAACATAAAAAATCGAAAAATAATGACTTGAAACGGTAGAAGATCTCATTTTTTTTTATTCATCGTCATCTTCAACAGCTGCACCGAACACACAAATCGTCATCTTCTCAACGTATCAAATTTACCACTCAATTTTTTTCATTCGTAATTAAAACAGTTTTTTGCCTCCTCGAATTTTCAGTAACCCCCACAACGTATTAATTAATTTGTACATAAAAACAATCCATATCACAATAAAGTTACTGCGTATTCCAATCGCCTTCCATCCGCCACATACTGAACGCTCGCGACAACTTCTCATGAGCCGTATACGAACAAACGTTCCCCAAAACGTCACTATCTCCCGGATTCTCCGGACTGGAAGTCGACAAAACTTGGTACAGAAAGTCGATGTACCTCGCCGCCAACTTCAACGTCTGAATCTTCGACAACTTGTCCGACGGCAAAGTCGGAATACTCTTCCGCAAACTGGCAAACGCCTCGTTCAAGCTCTGCGTTCGCTGCCGTTCACGCACATTCGCCATGATTCGCTGGTTCTGAATGTCCTCGAAACTCTGCGGCGGCGACTTGCGCCGCAACTTCGCGGCTTTCGAACTGAAGTTCGAGTTCTCGTCGTCCGAATCCAACGTTTTGCGTTTCCGTCCCACGCGGGGCTTCAAGGAAGGCTCTTCTTCGGCCTCCACTTTGATGTAGGTGTCCACGAAGTCGTAGCTTTGACTACGCGAGTCGGGGGTGTATTGCGGGGATGCTAATCGGCGATCGTTGATGTAAAGGTCTTCGTAGTAGTTCTGCTGGTGCTGGTAGGGTTGCAACGATTGTTCCTTGTTGTAGTAGACGTTGAAGGCACTTTGCTGGTTGTTGTTGTGATGATGCGGAATCGTCGTCGGTAAGTATTTATCACTGGAATTGGTGAGATCCATCAGTTTGGTTGGCGCGTATTCTTCGTAAGTCGAAGTTGGCGATAATTGGCGATAAACGGGCGACGAAGAATCACTGCGAGTGTCGTACATTTTAGCGTCGACTGTTAGACAAGAAGATGAGTAACTGTCTGGATGCCAAATCCAAGTTTTGTCCCAAAATCTTTAAGGCGACTTAGAATTTATTCTTAGCCAATCGTCGGAGCTGGTCGCATCCCCTCCGCCATTCGCCTCCTCGCTGAGGCTCATCCCATTTTATCTCGTCTCTCCGTTTAATTCATTGATGCTTTTCAAAGTCTAGACGTCTTTGTTCCATTTAGTTTGCAGATTCCATCATCGAATAACTTTTTTTTTCGATGCAAATTGCCTCTAGGACAAATTACTGGAGATTAATTTTAAAATTAGAATTTGCTTGAAGTTTGGATTAATTTTTCCTTCGCAGAAAAACGATGATACATTAAATTGTCGCTTGGATAAATAAATATGGTTGTTTCTGGATATACTTTGACGTCAACGGCCGTCCGGAAACGCACTGATCTCCCGCGGGATCTTTCTTTCAGCTGTCTTCACTTCTTGGCGCCGATACCTTGGCTTTTATCTCACAATCACTTATTCACTGCACTTTCAAAACTTCCCGGCAAATAATCGACACATTATTTCCCAAGGGAAGTTCATCAGCTATATTTCATAACTATTATTGCACTAATCCTCGAATCGGAAGTGATTATCGCCCGGGCGGAAATTTTGCGCTTACGAGGAGGATAATCTACTTAGATTAATTTTAAGTAGCACTGACCGACTCGAATAAGGAAATTCCCAAAGGTCCGACAATTATTTTATTGCATTAAAGGGACTTTCCAAATTTCGAAATTATAATGCACGGGAAAAAATTAAGTGAAATAATAAATTAAACTCCCCCAGAGCTGTCAGGTCCCCTAGACTGGGAATATTATCTGTCTTTACGCACTTAATAAAAAATATTATCTCGGAGAGGGTGTTTTCGACAAAAACAAAAATGTCATATAATATGTGTTACATATAATATACATTACATATAATATATAATTATATGTAATATATATAACATATAATATATAATTATATGTAATATAAATTATATGTAATAAATTATATGTCAAATATATGAAGGTTAGAGATAGATATTAGATAGATCCCTTTCTAACCTTCATAGTCAAATAATACCTTGACTTTTGACATATAATTAATTATTTGACATTACAAAAAAATATCGTTATAAAATCGCTTAAATCGTTAATTTAAAAATAGAAACTTAATTGTGTGGTTGCGTTAGGTTAGTTTTAGGGGCTTTTCCGCAGGATCACAAAGTATTTATGAATATTAAAGCAAGTTTTGAAATTAAATTCAAAAAATAACCAAACAAAATTAATTTTTGCTCACCGATCAATTTTTCTTTCAGCCGAAGTGGTTTTGCACTAATGAATGAAATTCCATCGTAGCATGGTTAACATCATCAATAGCCAAAAGGTTCAATGCCAACTGTCACATCATTTAAGCCGCCAAACCTTAAAAGATGAATTTTGCGACAACTTTTGGTACGGCAGCTGAAAGATTTTACCCCACATCCTGTGTGGGTCTCTGAAAATTGTTCGACCAGCCCCCTTAACACTTGCTCTTCATTTCATATCTACTTTTAATTATTTATAAAAATAATGAGAGATTACAAAGGGATAAACACATGTTTAGCACCCTGGGTACTTGCAAAATTTCCCTGGCACGTTTCGATGTGTAATAATATTTAAATAAAATTGCAATTCCTCTTTGGATGGACAACATCTGTGTAGCATGCAAGAACACCTTTGATAGGATTCGGAATGAGTGGCCTACATCTGGATTCCTCACTTTGAGTAATTATTATTATGGGTAAGTCCTAATGTTTTATTACACGATGTCGGTATTGCCAAAAATTTGGAAAAGCTCAATGGAGATGACGAACAGTTGGTCTGCACACTGTGGGAATATTTTCTGTTTATTTTACAAAATCAATATTATTGATGAGCGCACTTTTTCTTATTCGATTAATTGAGCTTAAGTAATTTATGTAAAGTAATCCGGTGCTAAGCTTAATTGCATTAGTGGATTATGCGATTTTTATTTGGAGCAGGCGGTTTTTTCTAATTATTTGTTTGACAATTTGGGTTATTTTATCTTGTCGGTAATAAATTTACACGGTATTTTGAGTGTAAATTTAATAATAATCTTGCTTAATTCGTGTTATAAACACATTATAAAGTTTGCCTGGTTTTGCCCGAATTGGTGTATTTTCCCCAAATGTAAATCCCTTTAGCCCTACACCAGAGAAATTGAGCCGACTATTTTGCAAATTTATAATCACGCTGCGATTGGGCGGGCTACTCGTTAGGATTTCCCAAATTTACAATCAATAATCCCCCAACCAAAAAATAAAAACAAAACAAAATAAAATAAAAAAATTAAAAGTAGTACTTTCAAATAATTCCTAAAACAGGCACAAAAAAAATCTCAAGGGTTGCCCATCCCTAAAGCCTGTATTTCTCATTATTCTACTCTAAACAAAAATCGTTTTGTTAACACTGCCCTAAAAATGGACCTTTATTGAATGGATCCACACATAAATTTCCAATTTTGACGACTTATTTACGACCTAACAAAATAAAAAGCTTTTAGAATTTTTTTTCGGTGAAGGAACGGCCATTCAAGAATTTTCCGTCCATTTGATTGGACCCAGCATCACTAAGTGCATCAAAATAAATTACATAAATGCATTTAAGTCATCGTAAAGAATTTAATCCAGCGATATTTAAGTTTTTGGCAAAGGCAATGAGCTGATTAAGTAAATTTCTAGTTTGATTTATCTGTTGGCAGCCAAAAGTGCTAAAAAATTAATAAAATTTTGAGTTGGTAGTCATGGCAACCGCTACAAAAATTATTAAAAATGTTCGGAAGCTAAACGTCAAAGTGACATTAATGTCATATTATAAAAATTGTATTTATTAAGATAAAAAAATTAAAAGTTATTTAATATGTTGGTGAAAAAAAGTGTTCTCATAATCGTCGATGTGAACTTTTCCAATGTGTTTACATTTAGAGACATGATTTTTACGCTTCAGTTTATAAATATTTGCTTGACTTGTATACATCTCATAATGAAGTTAAAACATAATATAATTAGTAGTTTACATTAAATGTTCATGAGCCGTTGTCTTTGTTCAACTTACTGGCTGCTGCAATTTATCTCAAACCCAAACAAAAATAATGGACTCATTATAAAGAATTACTCCGCTTTAATTAAATTTCAATCTCATCTCGACGCATTGATTGTTTATAGAATTCCGTCTCTTTCAAGAATTGTGCAATTAAATCCAAACTGCCCCCAAAAAAATAAAAAATCCTCACTGGTTCAAATTTCATAGTCTCTTTTATATTTCCGGTTATTACGGACGATTATTAATATGCCGACTTGAAAGAAAATCAACAAAGTTACAAACTTAATAACTCGGTGGCCATAAAAGATTTTTTTTTCGGAGACAGGGGCTTCTGGTTTTCGGTCGGTATCCTTTACAGCGTCCATCCTGTAATTCTACCTGCCCCTAAACCAACCAATGAGAAAATTCTCATCTACCTGGATCATTGTATTTACCTGTTCCAATCAAACGAACAGAATGGCCGAATTTCGAGTCGAAGAGCAAATTTCGAAATATAATTATAATTAAAAATGATCTCATTATGCTGAGAATAATAAGATGAGCATGGACGTCAAGGACAAGCCCGACAAAGAGCCCCAGAATTATTCATTATATCGTTTGGATGCTGGGGAGGGCCGCCCGCTTCGAATCGCTCTGAAAGGCGTATCGCCATAACTCAAAATACTGGCATCAATGCATAAGGGACTCTTTTAATTATCAGTTTGAAATTTCAAAATGGGATTTATTTGCCTGTACAGGGTGTCTTTATTCATTTTCGAACAAACGTTCGAGCGATATATTTTTAGAAAAATAATTCTAAATGCATTTTAAAATCTTCCCGCAGCATCAAGAAGAGAATCCCTAATTAAACTCAACATCGACTTCCTGTTCGAGTTCATTAAAAAGCCGAAATGGCGTGTATCCCTTATTAACAGTGAAACGAACTTACAAAAGGGGCTCCAAAAAACATAACCATAAAATAAAAATTAACATACATGCAAAACGATGATTTATTTCTCAACGGGAGGATAGCGATCAATGTGCTCCAGATCCAGCAAGCATCGCGGCTGCGATTCATCATTTGCGATCAAATTCCGTTTGATCCGCAAATCGGGCGGCGAGGCAAAGTCCATCACGCAATAGTACTTTTGCCTGTAGTGATTTCGCGGATAGTACGCTGCATGCGGAACGCCATCGACGTGGTAGATTTTCACGTCGATGTATTCCTGTTCCAATACACCAGAATGCACCATTCGATCAATAATCTGCGATTAATAAAACGCAATTAATCGCAGTTTGAAAAATGGAGGCCGTGTGCAAAGTTCGCGGCTAGAAAATGGCGGACTTGTTGCTTACCGTATTTACGATGGCTCCAAACTTATTGCCCCATATAAAAAACATGCGAATCATATGCGGTTTTTTAAGGGTGTGCAATAAATGCTCCATTCCGATATCCTCAATTACATTATCGCTGATATCCAAGTAACGAATCTTCGAACAAGGCAAGCCATAACTCAACGACCTGTTCATCATGAAATAATTAGACACTTTTAAAACGAGTTTGCGCAGTAGCAAATTATGACGTCATTAATGATGGTTTCCGGCGGCGCCATCATTAATGTCGTTATAGTTCAAACCTTGCTCCTTTGTCGTTAATGTTGTTTGCTGCTACATTCAGACCGCGTAAATTCGGCCGAGTTTTCAGCCAAAGTGATAGTTCAGAAAGGCCCATATCGCCAATACGATTGCAAGCCAAATCCAGCATCAATAAGCTAGTGTTCTTCTCCAAACCGGACATCAATAGCTGCATATCGTGTCCATCGAATTCGCACTTCTGCATATGCAACTGAGTGAGGTTAGAATTCAACTACAATCGGCGTCTCAAGGTTAGTGGACTTATTTATTAATTTGCGCTTACGCGAATCATTATCGCCAAATCGTTTGCCAAATCCGACGTGTTGTATTTACTGTAATAAGAATTCGGGATAATTCGCGATACGTTCAGTTTTTTGAGTGACGAATTTTCGATCACAATCAATATCGAATCGATACTCTCTTGTGTTTGATCGGTTTCGGCTATGTCTAACGATTCCAAGCTCGCGCAATGGAATATCAACGAGGCAATGTATCTGCTCCCCTGAAATTTGTTTTGATTAGGATTCATAACCTCAAAATTTTCAAAAATTGGGGCTCACAGCGGTGCCGAGCTTGTTCCCATTAATTCTGCAGGTTTTCAAACTCAAATGCTCGCTAGACGAAAAGGCCTTCATGCCCGCCTCCTTAATATCGCAATGCATTAGATTGATTTTCAACAAGCCGTTTGGCTCGTTGAAGTATTCGTTTGATAAGTTTTCCAAGCCCTGATCGCCGATGTTGTTGTAGCACAAGTCGAGGCTTGTAATGTTGGGGTTGCTTTTCAGGAACTTGGCTAGTTTGAACATGTCATTTTCGTCCAGTCTTTTCCTGATTAGATTGTTAATTAGTTGAGTGGGAAATTAAGTTTCGTAGATTACCCGATGCGTTTGTATAGTTCTTGTCCCTGCAATCGCAAGTGCAAAGTGCCATCCGAATTCTTCTCGCAGAATAAGCGGAAGAAAATATCAGTCAATCTCTCGCCCATTTCGATTGACGTGAATTAAATCTCGAAATAAAATAGAATCGTTTATTTATCGAATCAAAACAATCGCCAATCACTTGATATTTCATAAGCGTGGTATTTACAGATCCAAGTGAATTTTTGCCAAGAATAATAACACAGTCTTAGTAGTCGCAATTTTTCTAAAGAACAAATTGACCCTGACACTTTTAAAAACTAAACGAAATCAAATCAAAGTAAATTCTAATGCAATAAGGATAATTATAAGTAAACATAAACATTTATTAATAGATCTCATAGACTTCGTTGTGAATCCAAGAAAGCGCTGCTCTAATGTTGCAGATTTTCGCGCGACATAGGAAACTAGAAATCAGCAAATATTCTGGATAGGTCCTTCGTCCAGGTTTATGCAATGCATTTTCCCCAAATACGACCTTCTTCAACCCAGCATTGCCAATTAATTTGCCTTCACACAGAATTTTCGTAGTCAAACTCAGCAACCATTGCAATATTTCCGCACTGCTTGGTAGTTTCACATTGCCTTTCTGAATCCATGCACTTGGGGCCCATAGAAACAGCTGGCATACATTCGCAGCCACTTCGGCATCCAGACGCTGTAATTAAAAGCAATTAATTCCAAAATCTCCCGAATGTATGCAACCAACAATACCTTGTTCGGATTGCGCTTCAGGAGATTCTTGACCAAAGATCTCACAATAACAGGCACTTCGTTGGGTAGTTTCTTCAAATCTTCTTCCTTATAACTTGCAGCCTTCAATTTCTCCTGGTTGGCGCTCCCATAGAACGGATTAACTAATCCAAATAATTCATAGGCGATTGCACCTGCTGCCCATAAATCCGACTTATTATAATTAAGTACACTAAAAGTGCCCGGCTTCTGATTAATTATTTCAGGCGCCATCAGCGCAGTATTGCCCCCTTTATCCACATCGTAACTCGTATACGGCAACATCAGCCCGTTTGCTTTATCAGCCAGGCAGCAACCGAAATCGCTGATCACCAGCACAGGCACATCGATTTCGGTTGTATCGAGCAGAAGATTATCGCTTTTCAAGTCTCGATGCGCTATTCCATGTGCGTTTAAATGAGCAATCCCCTCTAGCAATTGAGCTAGAAGTAAAATAGCCTGTCGAGTCGATAGCCCCGATTTTAAATAATCCTGCAAGCTGCTGTTGTATCTAAAATAAGACAGTATTGCTTAACATGTATTGTTGGTTGCCTACCGCACTAACCTTTTCATTAGCAAAAAGAGGGACATATTGCGCCCCTCGCCTTCAGAATAAATTCTCCGCGGTAGTGCAGCCGGATACAAGCCCCGACAATCCTCAAGTTCCGGAATATAATCCGTGAAGACAGAGAAAATCGCCACAATGTTCGGATGTGGCGGCAGATGTCGCTTTCGTGTAGACAAACTGCAATCACAAATTTGTATTCCAAGTTGCATAAATCTGGCGACTTACTCAAGTTCCCAATCAGTAACCCCAATATTACTGTAGTAAACCCTGGCAGGCACTGTTTCTCTGTACATAGCCTTCAAGATTGCCATCGAACTCGATTGGATATCGTAGTTGAACATCATTTTCAACGCGAGTGGGAATTTAATGATGTTGTCATCGTCCTCGGTTTTGATTTTCTTGTCTACTTTCACGACCGCAGTATTTGCCGGCTCGACTTTGTTCATTTTCGCTGCGTAAACAACAGCGTTCGACCCTTTTGCAATCGGCTTGCCGAATGACAAGTCGGTTAAGTTAATCGGAGTGCTTTCGAACGGGGTTTCGTCGATATCCACGTCTTGGTGGAACCATTCGATCTTCGAAATGGCTTCCTATAAACCAAATTTTAAATTAAAACTCCAACTAAACATGTATTGCGGGGTACATACTCGTATCTCCCAACACACCCCTTCAAGCTCATCTTCTTTCGTTAGAATGCCCGTTCCAGAGGCCAAACTCACTCCAACCAATGCGAAAAACGGCCCGGAATCGCCGTACAGAATCCGTTTGGCCGCGCGTTTCCTCAAATCCGCTGCCAAACTATTTGTCACTCGATTCAAAACATTATCGATCAAGATTCGTCGGGCTTGTAAGCCAATTTGCAGCCCGACATTGCGAAACACAAAGTTCCTCGGTACTATTTGGGTGGTGTTCGCTACAACCCGTGTCGGGTTTGTTGGGGCTGGGATTTTCTTGGATGCATGAATTTTGTCGCCAATGTTGGTTGTGTTGATGTCTCGCTTGCAGATTTGCCGTACAAATGATGTACCATGTTTGAATAAACGAGTGCCTAACGCTCTTACAGACATTTTGCACCGTTAATTATATGCACTTACCCCCGTGGGGCCAATTGTTGATTATTTATCGCACTGCCCTTTGTTTTGCGGCCACAACTTGACATTTACTTGACACCTGTCAAATTTACGTAACACGTGCGACGCGGTTTTGACAGCTATGTCACTCTAATTGTGTGTGTTAGAAAGTGATGCTAAATTGTGTAAAGGAATACTACCGGTTGTGTAATAAATTATTTGCGCACTTGTTTTCGAAAATAAGTGGATGGATAATTATAATTAGTACGTTCGTTTATCTTTAGACCGTGATTTGAGTGTTGTTATTAATAAATAGTGCTAATACAGTGAACTACTTGACAACAAACAGCTGATGATGACGTCACAAATGTCACGTTTGACAGTTCTGCAATAAGGTGTAAATTATTATTGTTAATTTATCATATTTGTGCTTTAAAACAACCCTTAAACTACTAAATTTGTGGTGTGATTATCAAATATGCGTAATTAAGTTGCCAAGGAGATATTTAATTGGCACGGATGTCACTTAACCTTATTTCGAAGGCTACTGAATTGTAACATGTTCTCCGCTAAAAACTAACCAAAAGAGTGTTAAAAAAGTGTTTATAATGTCGAATCGAAAGGCAAAGAGTAATAATAGTGCTACATCCAGATTGAAGCAGGATTATTTGCGTTTGAAACGCGATCCAGTTCCCTACATTACCGCTGAACCTTTACCAACAAACATTCTCGAATGGTAAGAAAGTCCGACGAGTTGTAGCAATTTGCAAATGTATTTTGAATATAGGCACTATGTGGTGCGCGGCCCCGAGAAATCGCAATACGAAGGCGGATTCTACCACGGCAAGTTGGTGTTTCCCAGCGAATTCCCGTTCAAGCCGCCGTCGATTTACATGATTACCCCGAATGGTCGATTCAAGACCAACAAAAAGCTGTGTCTGAGCATATCAGACTTTCATCCAGACACTTGGAACCCGGCTTGGAGTGTGTCGACCATTCTGACGGGATTGCTGAGCTTCATGATGGAGAAAAGCCCCACTTTGGGCAGCATTGAAACGAGCGATTTCGATAAACGCCAATTCGCGTTCCAATCGCTGGAATATAATCTGCGAAATAACCAGTTTGTTGAGCTGTTCCCCGAAACCGTTGAAATAATACAGGTTCGTTAAAGGAGTGGCGCCCGAAATAGGCAACCAGGAATACACGAATTTGAATTATTTTCAGGAAGAGCTGACGAAACGCAGTTTGATCCAGACCACGATCACCGAGAGAGAAAAGTCTGCAAGGTCAGTACCAGAGCCAAGTAGTTTTCAGTCTTGCATAACAAATTTAGTGGTCATTATCGGAGTTGCTGCATTTGCCTTTACCGTGAAATACGTGATGAAAACGACAGCATCCGAAACCGATTAGATTATTTTTTGTTAACTATGAGACATTCTATATATATTTTATTTTATTTTTTCTGTGCGCAGATAAATTCTATTGAACGTGTAAACATATTTTATTACAACATTATACAAAAAAATTGAAACAATTTGGTAGTTTAACTAACTAAATTTGCGTATGTTGTAAATTACCTTCAATTATTAGGTACAATAAACCTTGTTTTATATTAATGCGAAGTGGTTTGTTCAACCTGCTCCTCTTTAATTTTAACGGAGCTAATATTCAAATAATATTCGTCTACGAGCTGCTTATAAATTGCTGGATTTGTCTTCAGCAATTCAATGCAATCGGCACACAATTTGCGGGAACAGGAAGGCTGCAATAAATAAATTCCATTCAGCTAAATAATATATTCTTAATTGAACGATATCACTTTGATATGGATTTAATAACATTGAAATAATAAAATGTTTTCTTCTGTTCCTGTTTAAAATTCTATACAGATGATTTCTTCTTCTAAATACAACATACAATATAATATTTATTTTAATATATATATGGGTATATCTTAAATAACTTTATCATATATTTTATGTACAATATAATCTGGTGTTGTTTTGTATTTTTAGCCTATCTTTGGTTTTTCTTATTAATTTAAATTCTAACTAGATCACGATCACAATTATATAATAAATAGATATAAATTATGGACCACATTAATCGCTATTATAGTAGTTTGACTAGAAAATCTTGTTGGTTTGATTTTAATCGAAAGTTTGATGCTGTAATATTGGTCAGTAGTTGAAAATTCAAATTAATTTCGTTAATTGTTCTGAAGACTAAAGGAAGATTTAGAATTTTTCGCTATTCAATTTGGGAAGCCTCATAATTTTCTTAATATATTTACAGACAGTTCTCCCAATAAAGAAAACCAAAAAAAAATCCGGTGGGAAGCTCTCTAATTCATAGTGTTAATAATTTTGTTGTAGTTTTGGTGATAAATTTCGAATTATCTACTAAGGCACAACCTTATCTCATAATAAAATAACACGAATAGTAATTAGATCGAATTTCCTGGTAACTGATATGGCATTCTTCACACAATCCTAAATTTGATGCAATGCCCCTTTCATTTAAATAATTCGCTAATCTAATTCATAACAATATTATAGTACAAATTTGGCTAAAATTTGAATGAATAAAATCGCTCCTAACATTAGTACTTACAATTAAATTATTATATACATTTACACAATTTCTAACTAGCATTATAGAATGTATGAGCCCTGACAAGACGAAAAATCCAACCAAAAAAATTAAACACAAACTTGGTCCCCAAAAATCATATGCCTAAAGAGGAAACTGTTTCATTTCAATCAAAAACGAAATCAAACAAAGCAAAAAACAGTCCTTATTAAAGGCACAATTTCCAAAAATTTTGATAACAAAATCAGGGATCTCCCTGAACAATATAATTAACATCATCATATTTGAGCTAAATCAAAAACAATTAGGAATTTAAATTTGATAATCATCAAATTTTATCGAATCACTATTATCGAAAAAATAGTCAATGCTTGGAGCCAATCGTGGATCCGGTGGACTTTGAAAGCGGCCCCGTTCAGTCGATCCGAAAGCCTCGTTGAAATCTGGCAGTGGCTTGGTCGACGGACTCTTCTTGCGATTTTGTGTTGTTGTTGCAACCCCCTAGTAGCAAAACCGCAATCAATCCCTCATCTAGTATCAAACCTACCAATCAATACCTTTTTACTTTTCGCGCTAAACTCCACATTCGAATGATAAGCACTATAGCTGGATGATTCGCTATGCTGTGGGCTGTTGCTTTCCATCAAAGGCTCAATAATATGCTTGCTTTCAAACGCCTCCGCTTGCAGAAGCGGTGGCGGTGGCGGCGCTAATTCATCGGGCGGCACATTTTCATTGGTGTGAGGCGGTGTCATCGACATTGTCGAACTGCTAACCGAATGGCTTTGTCTTATGTGGACGTTCGACATGTCGATGGCTTGTTGCTGGTGGTGGTGTGGGTGGTGGTAGCCCACCTCTTGCATCATGTACGAATTGCCTAAGAAGTTTCAATTGTAGAAAAAAATAATTGAGGCCAAAAAAAAAATTGAAAAAGGGGTTTAAAAATTCAAATCGGATCCAAAAACGCTTTTATAACCAAAAATCAACCAAAATTGTCTCAAAAAACTCTTTAAAAAATTAAAACAAATCAAAAAAACGTCTCAAAAATCTCTTTAAAAATTATAAGAAAACCAAAAATCATCAAAATGGGGCATGCCACCACTCTACAAGCAAATCCTTACCAGTGGACCGCGATCGCATCGAGTCCTGGTGATAATTATGCCACATTTCAGTTTGATGTTGCAACTGAGCCAATGGATTTGGCTGTAATTAATTCAAAAGACCGTCAAAAAAAAGTCGCAGCATAAACAATAGCATATCATCCACCCCCACAAGTACAAGAAAGTGAAATACTACCCCTACCATTAATAATACAATTTAATTGGCATTACAAATTCCAACCACTTGTTGCTTGATCCTCACAAATACCGTCGTGTCCCTATAATAATGATGTTGAATACATCAAAAGCCGCGTCAACATAACTTTTCAATGAATGGCTAATGAATGACTCAATATTTCCATGCAGAAAAAAAAATACAATATTTCCAAAGAAACATCCCCTAATTAATAGCTCAAAAAAGTTCAATGCGCCCCAATGGCGCAAAATCAATAACAATAATAATTTTTGCAACAAAAACCGCACATCACCTGCATATAGTTGGAATGCAGCGA
The DNA here is from genome assembly GCA_963556235.1 of Cryptophagus acutangulus. Classification (NCBI taxonomy): domain Eukaryota; kingdom Metazoa; phylum Arthropoda; class Insecta; order Coleoptera; family Cryptophagidae; genus Cryptophagus; species Cryptophagus acutangulus. Next base: position 6,458,274 of record OY744569.1, read on the forward strand.
ATTTGCAGCTGCAGCTGGCATAGACGCATCCAGTTTGCTGTAGCCGTTGTTCATCGGAGGCATAAATTGGCTGCTTCCGGTTCCGTTTGATATCGGAAAACACACGGGGGATTCCAGGCCGCCACGCATGCCTCCTCCTGCTGATGCTAATGGGGTTGGCTGCAACCACAACACAGACAAATTGCATTTTTCATCCCTTATTGCAACAATTTTGAATTTTCCCGCCACTTATTTGGCGCGCATAACTTGAATTCAAATTAATGCATTTATTTTCGAAAATAAAATATTGCACCCCGTATAACATAGAGCAGCTTAACTATATTTAACGTTATCGATTCCGCTAATACTATCAGTCAGCGCTATGTCTGGATTTAGCCCCGTAACAACTCACACATCTAATCCCCAGTCAATACATATTTCTCATCGTCGGGCGCGAGCGGGCCCCCCTATCTGAAAAGTCAAGGCAATTATCGACCCCAAGCGAGCGAAAAACCACCACACATCACCAAATCCATTCCGATGCGATATGTTGATGGAATTTCGTACTTGGCGGCCAAAACTATTGACATACACAAGTGTGTGGTAGCGGCGGCGGCAGCGGCGGTGGGCAAAATCGACGCGGTTACGCAATACGGGCGCCACGACGGTCTCGTGGGTTGCCACGGCAACCCGCACTCGCTGTGCTATTTTGTAGGCGTCGCCTACAAAATCTCTCTCGGCGGCAGCAGCAGCAGCGGCCCATCGATGGCATTATTATGTTGCCATAGCGACGCATCACTCATCTATACTTTACTCTTGCACAATTCGATGATGCCGCCACCGCCGCCGCCGACGCATACATGCATGCACCCCACCGGAAACCCAGTTTCTTATAGAAGGGAAGCTTTTAAGAAGGGTTTCTTTTTTAAATCGGTCGAATGCGACTTTTCACGAAAAATTCAAATTTATTTTTTGTGACGATAAATTTTTGTATTGTGCGTGTCATTTTTGTTCTAAATTGTACTATTAATTATTGCGCACAATAATTAATAACAGCATTGAGTTAAATTTTGTCAATAATAGGGGTATTTTCAAAAAAGAGCGAAAATTGTATTACTGGTTGCCTAAATTCGTCCGCGACAATTTTGCGCCAAACGCTATATTTCCCCGCAAAAAATACAAAACATATTTAAATCGAAAAAAGCGCTCAATGCATTGATACTTTACTTCGTATCATATATGAATGGATGGTGTTTTGAATGAAAACACATTCAACTAGTGTTTTCATTCAAGTAAACAAAGTTAAGAAGTTTTCAAACTCGATTATATATATTTTGACAACACCCCCGCCTACAAAACACACACATATCACCCCCATTCGCTCAAACGATCGGCAAAAGCAATCGCTCTTACTTTAAATAAAATCCACACATACAAATTCCCCTTGAAATATTCCACCGAAAAAAATCCCTCAACCAAAAAATAAATAAACCGCGCCGCTCGCCCTCGATGTCGTCGTCGCCGTCGTATTGTGTGGCCGAACAATCAATATGCAGGCAGGCTTTTCTGAATAAAGCCCAGCACACCAGATCTGGTGTCTGACAGTCGATAGTTACGACGGCGACGATCTTGGCGCTCTATTTCTTCCACCCCCGCCGCCACCGCTGCCACTTTCAAGGAGCGCTCTCACACCAGCTCACAAAATTTCCTCTTCTCTTCTTCGGGTTTTCGTACAAACGCCAACACGGCGCACTAGATCACATCACACAGAGGACCCAGGGACGGGCCCCATCGGAATCGATACCGGGCTCTGGGGGAAAGCTAAAGCTGCACAGCCTCTGCTCTATATCTCTTCTACATCATTCATGAATTTCGCGTTGTTCGAAATATGTTTTACTATTTTTATCCGAAACAAAATTATGGCCCGCATAAATTCGCGCGAAATGTTAACACATGTTTTATGCGTAAATAAATCGCACTGAATTAATCTGCGACTATTATAACTAATCCGGCGATTAACTCGCATCCTTTTTAATTAAAAATAATCACAATTATCCGAAAATAGCATACAATTTGCAGCTTCAAATTGGAATAATTAAATTAAATGCAAAGCTAACAAATTAATTTCGAAATATAATTACAAGCTTGCAGATTTTTCAAATTAAATTCCTAATTGAATAGCTCACAAAAAAATTCGCGAAAAGTTTAATGCAATAACTCGAATGCTCCCCCAACTAATAAAAGCGTAACCTATCCTAACTTTTATAGTATAACAGTTTCTATTTTCGTTCAACAGGTTTGAAAGACTGGCAATACAATTTACAAATCCATATTTGAATATAATACACACGAATACGCACTAAATTCCATGCATTGACGCGAAAAAAAAATTAATATTCCCGCAATTAATTTAATCTACCCCCATTTTTCTCTCATAAATTAATCAATAATCCATTTAGATTACATCTATCCGATAAAACGCAATAGGTTATTTTTTTATAAACATCGACAGCCAATTTTCAAAAAAATTGCTGGTCGCCCGAAATTAAATAATTAAAAAATATTAATTAGGGTTGTTGGGTACATACCATCATCATGTGCTCCTCATGGGTTCCTGCCCAGCCATGAGCGACCCTGCGCGCACTTGGTCTAGGAAGCATGGGTGAAACCCCTATTGAGCGATCCCTCGTGGCCTCGCGCATTGCCTTCCGTATCCTCGCCTCTTTTGGATTGTACACATAATCTGCAAAAACAATAACAAATGTTACCGAAAAATTGCGAGCAATCACTAAAAATGCGGAAGTATCAAAGGGGGCGGCTGAGGCGGCGACGATATTAATTAACACACATCAGAGTAGAAAAATCAATCAGTAGAAGGTCGATAAGTGTTGGATTTAGTGCAGGGGAAATTTATGCAAATTTATTAATGAGATTATATCGTGGATAAAAATTCGGTTGGCACCTCAATTTTTTTTACGAAAAAATAATTACTGAAAAGTGGTGGGAGTTAGAGTAAATTTTTTTAGACAAAAATGACTCAAAATTAGAGAATCTATCTAAAAATGCCTAATATACCGGGTGTCCCAGTGAAAATAGAAAAGTTATAGTCGACAAACTTTATTTTTTTCGAGGTTGTTATATAATTTTTCTCAATTTTTTTACAAAAAAAATTATATCTCAAAAATGGTGGGAGTTAGATTAAAATTTTTTAGACAAAAATGACTCAAAATTAAAGGACCTATTCAAAAATGCTTAATATACTGGGTGTCCCAGTGAAAATAGCAAAGTTATAGTCGACGAACTTTATTTTTTTCGAGGTAGTTATATAATTTTTCTCAATTTTTTTACAAAAAAAATTATTTCTCAAAAATGGTGGGAGTTAGGGCAAAACTTTTTAGACAAAAATGACTCAAAATTAAAGGACCTATTCAAAAATGCCTAATATACCGGGTGTCGCAGTAAAAATAGCAAAGTTATAGTCGACGAACTTTATTTTTTTCAAGATAGTTATATAATTTTTCTCAATTTTTTTACAAAAAAAATTATTTCTCAAAAATGGTGGGAGTTAGAGCAAAACTTTTAAGACAAAAATGACTCAAAATGAAAGGACCTATTCAAAAATGCCTAATATACCGGGTGTCCCAGTAAAAATAGCAAAGTTATAGTCGACAAACTTTATTTTTTTCGAGATAGTTATATAATTTTTCTCCATTTTTTTATAAAATAATTATTTTTCAAAAATGGTGGAAGTTAGAGCAAAACTTTTTAGACAAAAATGACTCAAAATGAAAGGATCTATTCAAAAATGCTTAATATACCGGGTGTCCCAGTAAAAATAGCAAAGTTATAGTCGACGAACTTTATTTTTAGCGAAATATTTATATAATTTTGGATGCAACTCTACTATTTTACAAAAAAAATAATTACTAAAAAATGGTACCAAATACAGCAAAACTATTTAGACAAAAATAACTCAAAATCAAACAATCTACCCAAAAATGCCAAATATACAGGGTGTCCCAATTAAAATAACAAAGTTATAGTCAAACAAATCAAATATTTCAGCTAAAGTGGTCCATAATTTATGATCGAATTTAAAAAAGCTGACACTTCGTTAAGCTAAATTAATTAATCCCCACATATGCACCCAAAATCGATCAGCAGAAGGTCGATAAAATATTGTTTCTGATGCAGGTAGCATAAATTCATGCAAATTTATTAAGCACACGCAGCCAATAATGAAATTGTACCCACACATCACGCAATTCAATTGCCAAATTAACCGTTCTCAAATTCAAAAATAAAAAAGCGCCAAAAATGTGCGGGGGAGGATACCGTACCTGGAAAAGAAACAGCACATTGCCAGTGTTGCGGATAGTAGGGATTATTGCCATAATAATCTGGATACATCTGCTGTCCATAATACTCTCCGGGATGATAAACGGGATCATAATACTGGGACCCATAATAAGGCTGATGGTGCCTGTACTGCATATAATTGCAACAATCCATCACGCCAATGAATTCGAAATCTTCGCAAATATTTTTTGGCACTCAATTTTAATCGGATAAATTATTACATCAGCATTTTACGGAAGTAGCAAACTAGGAATCGGAATCGGTTTCATAATGATTCGAACAGAAATCGCAAAATCGAGCGCGCGACAACAGTTCGCGCCAAAAACGAACGAACGAATTCTCGACCGATCGGATGATCTGTTTGTGTGCAAGGCCCAAACCGAAGTGAGGTTGATGGGCCGAGGAGCGGACGCGAAATGCAAAGACGCGCACAGTTGGCGACGCCGGACGCCGTCGCCGACTGAACACTACAATCAATACGGGCAACGCGACGCCTCACCTATGGGGCGCGCCTTAGACTGCAGTGCCAATGTTTTCTGCTGCTGCTGTCCCAACTGGGTCATTCGCCCCCCATCACACGCATTTATTATTTTACCATTAATATTAAGAGGTGTTGGATGAGATCCGGCTGATTAACTATTTTCCCGCCAAAACTGCAAATAAATAAATCGCCTAAAAATAGCGACTTATTTGTTTGCAAACTACACCCCCATTAAATTGATTTTAACATCAGTCGGCGTGTTAGGGTAGGTAATGTAAACAAGTATAAGTTTTCGGATTACACAACTTTCAAAGAATTGATCAATTTTAGTTGCAAAACTTCCACCCCTATTAAAGGAAGCTTAACTTACAAACACCTACACAATTTAGCTACACATAATATTGATTTAAAAGTTAAGCCAGGTTTTTCACTTAAACTAGGCCATCAAATGAAACTTTCTTCACGTAATTTATTCGAGCAAGGATTAGACGAAAAAATTCCTGCAACGAAAAATGGGCCCCGCAATCAATAAATAAATAATCGCCAACCCAAAAGGCAACATGTTGCATCCGCAAACTGCGCATCAAATCTATGAATGAATGAAACATACCCGAAAAGCGCAAAAATCCAATATAAACATTACTATTGATTTTGCGCTTCAACAATATTTCATAAAGTCTCGAAAGTCGGGCCCCGTTCTGAGCTCGAGGGTATTTTACAAAGCCAAAGAGCTGCCTGGATGTCAAGGATTACAGCGAAGGATTGTTTCGCATGTCCTGCGCTGAACTTTGACCTTCCGCGAAATTATTAAGCGTCTTAATTTGTGGGTTTTTTCGGGGAGAAAAATATTATCGATTTCGAAGTGCATTATTGCCACCTCGATTCGGTGTAGCTGGTCGATCCACACATGCCCCGTAAAAGTGGAACACGATGGTCGTCGACAAGCGGCGATTTTTAGAAAAATATGAAAATCGTCCCCTCGAAAGAACCCTTAGGATCGCTATAAATTTAGCTCATTAAGATGTTTAATCATGTTTCAATTTCCGCGAGTGTGTCCCCCAAAGAGGCGCACTTGTATGGCATGGAACATTTTTCCGATAATCAAACCGGCCGATAGTTATTCGAAAACAGGCGACGTGACGCTGAATAAAACATGGTTGCAATTAGTGGCGCGCAACCTCTGGCATTGAAAATGCAAATCGCAGCACAAAAGGAGCGCTAAAAGTGGATCCGTAAGTGTACCGCAACTTGGGACCGGATTCTAATGGAAACGCTTATCCGGACGTGTTCATTTGAATAACTCGATGATGCAAATCAATTGAAGCCCAAGAAAAGGCATATTTCGAGCGCATAATTTAGCGCACTGGAAGCAAAAATCGAACTTACTCGGATACTTCGCCTTGTGCTCCACGTCGGCTTGATGAGCGAGCTGGAAATATTTCGACTTCTCCTCCGGTACCAGTGCTTGCCAATTAGCGCCTAAGCGGCTGCTAATTTCCTTATTCGAGTCGGTCGGGAATTTTTGCGCAACAGTTTTCCGGTTCTGCTGCGAGTACAGCATGAATGCATTCATCGGTCTTGGAATTCGGCCGCACTTTTCTGCTGCGATTGGAAAGTTAACGTAATTTGAATTATTGAACGCAATACTGTACCTTTTCCCATTATACAATATCGACACACTTTTGTCACAATTTTGACAGGAAATGTTTGCAAGGAAATTAAACAAAATCATTTTTATTAATTATTTAATAATTAACCAAACCAATGACTGCCCATACATTCGCGAGTCCACGCCGTTTGGCAGACCCAGCACCAATGGAATTCACATCCCGCTCTTGTGCACACCATATGCATGCAACCCCCTAAGTAAAAATGCAAAAACAATCACAAAAAATCAACTAAAACTAAACATTTACATCAAATCACAACAAACTTTGACAATCACTTTGACAACTCTGACACTCATAACCTCAATCTCACATGACAGTTATTCTTTGTAAACAATAAGCTCAAACTTACCATCGCGCTCCGTAGGCGTCCGACATTTCGGACAAGGCTTCGTTAAAACTTTAATCGCCACTTTCGAGGCTTCATCCCATCGCGCTCCAGCCGCCCGCGCTGGATCCACGTTATACGAGCAATTCCCTTCAGTTCTATCGCTTTCATTGTCGGGATTCTCGCATTCGCCGATGTGAAAGCCTTGCAAACAAAGCCGGCAAAATACGTACTACAAAAGAATAAATTATCGGATCCGTCACACATTTCGATTGCCTGCTTACCCCACAGCCATTTATGCAGGTGATTTTCACGCAATCTGGATCCACCAGGATCCCCATTCCGCACCCCGGTTGTGGACACAACACGCCGCCAGAGCGCAGCACGTATTCTTCCGTGGCGAATCTTTGATATTGCGCGTACTGGAAGTAAAGTGTGATGTATGCAACCAGCAATACATTATAGTGTAATTACCTGTATTTCAGTGAGTAGACGAAAGTGGTGTATTTCCTTGATGAACGAATCCGGACATCCGGTAGGACAAGCTAAAGTGTAGCCGAATTCCGGATGTTGCCAGAATTGACGGTCGCTTAGTCGCGTTGTGCAATATTGACGGAAACAATCCAGGCAAGTTACGTGGCCCTCCGCGCAAGGGAATACGAAGACGGGATTGCTTAAAGTGAGTCATATTACAATTATTCGATTAGTTAAAAAATAGCTACCTAATATCGGCGCAGGCAAGACAAGGCACTTCTCGTAAATTCGGTCTAATTAAATATAACGGCACCGCTTCGTCCTCTTCGCCGAGCGATGTGTGCTCGGAACATTTAAAGTAGAACTCGGCGAATGTGGGCTCGCGATTGTTTAATACCTACAAACAAAATTTAATACTACGCGTTAATTAACTAGTTTATTAATTACATTGGCGCATAAATCGTCGTTGTTCTCACATAACCCCGTGATTTGTTTGCCTTCCAACACATCGCTCCAATTCTGCGGATCGGCGTGCACCGTAAACGCCCCACTTTTGCAAAAATGGCATCGTACGCGAATTTTGCCCGATTTTAATGCCTTGCAAGTGGGGCAAAACACATAGAAATGTACTTTGTTCGGTTTGGGGTTAATTGATTGCTCGCTTTCGGCCGATGAAGTCGCTTGTTCCTCTTGTGAGTCATCATTAGAGAACATGGTATCGTTGAGAGTCTCGCAAAGAGGTTTCGACGAGTTTTCTTCATTTTCCTCGATTAAATTGCCGCCAGTTAAATTAAAATTGCGTTTGCTTCGGATTCGAACGGCGTGCAGAATACTTTGCTGTCCTAGATCACATTCCTGGCGTACAAATAAACGATAAACAGCTTCGTCGCAATAAATTCAAAGTACGTACCGCTATTGTGATAGTATCGCCAAGTTCTTTGCCCGCGAATATAATTTTTACCTCACCCGGTTCGAGGCCCAATTGTGGGGCCACTATTTCTTTAACATTCTTGATATCCCATTTGGGATCCAAGTCTACCGACAATGTGCTGCCTGTGCTTGTTTTAATGTAGATGTTTAAATTGTTGGTTATTGTTTTGCTGCCAAATGAGAATAATTGCAACATCCTATGTAAAATAGATTTTAATGAATTTAGAAACGAACTCATTATTATTAATTGACCCTCGGTCCATTTGCACTAATTTTAATTATTAATTGAGAAATTCATGAATTATTAATAACTATTTATAGGTTATGTAGTTGTTTTGACAATCAGCTGATCGATGATCAGCTGATACTGACGTTTAGCTAGGGAAATTTTACTTTACAGGTTAGGGAAATTAGTCATTCTGAAAATTTGACAGTCTCTTTGTCAAAACAATAATAAACCAAGAATGGCTGAGGCTGAAGACGATCCGTACGATTTACCTTCGAATTCGAAAGGCAAATTAAAGCTGAAAAGTGATTCTGGAATAAAAAAGAAGAAGAAAAAGAAGAAGGATAAAAAGCTGGTGGAACAAGTACGTAAATCTATGGACCCTCCAGCTACTTCTGAATCGCCTACTAAACCAAGGGAAACGAAAACTAAGGCTGAATTGGCCTTTCTACAACAACAAGAGAAGATGAAAACCAAAAGGATTTTGGAAAAAGCGGCAATGACGCATAAAGAACGTGTAGAAAAGTTCAATCAACATTTAGACAGTCTTACGGAACACTTTGACATTCCGAAAGTTTCTTGGACGAAATAAATTAGTTATTATTCATTTACATTACGCAAATACATTAAATTAATTAAATGTAAACAATATTTTAATTATTGTAGGGTTAGAAATAATATTTGACAGAATCAGTGTCACCATAATTACAAAAACAAAAACTCCAATGACTGACAGCAAAAGTATCAGGAGTATTTTACAATATTTATTATTAAAATTATAATACTTGTAAATAGTTATAACTAAACTAATAAACAATTGGATGAAATGGCTTTAAGCCGCATGGTAAAATTTGCAGAACTATGGTAAGTTGTACAAAAATGTCAACATAACCTAAAAATATGCAACAATTTTATTTCCAGCCCTAGAAATGGACTACTTCTTTCAAAACACGAGTTTAGAATACCAAGGAATGCTCGACAATTTAGAAAAGGCCGCAATGAGTCGACTAAACCGAACCCCGAAAGTGTAGCCACTCCGTTCACAAGTGTGTCAGTTGAAACTGCGAACTTACATATTAGCAGACTGTGGAAGCCTTTAGGATTTACAATTGGGGTAATTATATTAAAATACAATTGTTTATTTAATTAATAGTGTGTATAGTTTACAGCATTGAGTTTCGGCGGCGCCGCAATATGGGAATACGAAAATATGCGGTCACATGCTATCAACATGTTGAAGAAGCCAGTCAAGTTCTTTCGAAGGAAATCGGAATTTGTTAACGATAGATCTGTATTAATTGGTGAGTGCTTAGTAGAATATTTAATTCTAATGTGTTGCATTGCAGAATTTCGTCGTAAAGGAAGTGCGAACGTGGTGGAACAATTTAACACCGGGCGAGCGAGTTTTCGTACCAATCTGCATATTAAACGTCATAGTATTTATCGGCTGGCGTATTCCACGAATGCAACCGTTCATGCTGCGCTATTTCTGCTCGAACCCTGCAAGTAAAAGCGTTTGTTTACCAATGCTGCTTTCTACATTCAGTCATTATTCCGGGCTACATTTATTAGCGAACATGTATGTTTTGCATAGTTTCAGCTCAAGTACGCTATTTTAGACTGCGTTTAATTAATTTTAATTGTTGTTATTTGGGATTTCAGGTGCGGTGCATGGTTTGGGTAAAGAACAATTTCTAGGCTTGTATTTAAGTGCCGGCGTTATTTCCAGTTTTACCAGCTACCTCTATAAAATTGTTATGAAGCAGCCGGGCCTTTCTTTAGGAGCTGTAAGTATTTATTTCAATTAAAAAGTTAATAGAATAGGGGCGTGTATTGTGAGTTGCCTACATTTACCGATGTATTGATGGTTGCATCCGTTGGTAAGTTTTCTTCGGCTGATATTGGCTATGTAGGCAACTTACAAATCATTGTGTATTTATGGTTGCATCATAATTTGATTTAAACTTTAGTCCGGCGCAATTATGGCCCTTTTAGGATATGTTTGTACAGAATACCCTGATACTCGACTGGGAATTATACTTTTACCAATTTTTACATTCTCAGCTGGTGCAGTAAGTAATTTTTAATTAAAATGGGCAATTTGTACGAATTTTATTCTAGGCCATTAAATTTATTATCGGTCTTGATACTGCGGGTGTATTAATGGGTTGGAAATTTTTCGATCATGCCGCACATCTAGGGGGCGCTGTTAGCGGCATGTACGTATAACTATTTTTAAATTTAGTTTGTTAATTAATAATTAATTTTGAAGTGCGTGGGCGGCATATGGCAGTCAGTACATTTGGCAGAAAAGAGAGCCAGTTTTGCAATACTGGCACGAAATTCGAGGCTCAATTAAATAACCAAAATTTATTTACCCCAACATGTAAGATTGTTTTACTTTTACATTTCGTCACAACAATACATTGTTATTAATTTATTTAATTCAAATGTTTAGCGTGATAGGCAATATGCTCGCCGATAAACGAGGCAATGTAAAAATAGCTGTGATTATAACCAGGCCGTTTATGCAAAATCGCTGGCATTTCACTCGCGATGCAAGCCTTGATCAAATTCTCAGGCAGTAGTTGTTCCTCTAGGAAGTTGTCGGCGGTTCCGTGTTCGATGAACAGCTCCAAAGGGGGCCCGTTATACTTTTTAACCAATTCAGTTGCATCCCAGTCATTCCAACTGGACTCATCAGTGCCCAAATACCCGGTGAACGCTTTTTTTCCCCACGGGCATTTAGTTGGGTTGCAAATCGGCGCGAAAGCGGACACGGATTTATACATTCCGGGATTCTTTAGAGCGCAAATTAAAGCGCCATGCCCACCCATGCTGTGCCCCATTATGGACTGACGGCTCTCATCGACGGGTAAATTCGAATTGACCAAACTGGGCAGCTCTTTGGTAATATAATCATACATTCTGTAGTTTTTCTTCCATGGTTCTTTGGTGGCATTTAGATAAAACCCAGCGCCTACTCCAAAGTCCCACGATTCAGAATCGCCTGCAATGTTCAACCCCCTTGGTGATGTGTCAGGATTGATTAGAATGACACCATGTTCTGCTGCGTAACTAAATCAGCCAATTGAGTAATATGAATGGGCATTAAAGAGTGCTTACCGCTGAGCGCTTGCTTTTTCAATAAAATTCGCTTCGCTGCAAGTCAAACCTGACAACCAGTAAATCACAGGGAGCTTCGTGTCTTCCGCTTTGGTTGGTAAGTATACTCCGAATTTCATAAGACATCCTAGTTCTTTTGATTCATGCGAAAACACCTTTTGAATGCCTCCGAATATGCGGTTTGCTGACACTTCGATTAAAACCATTTTAGAAATATTTGTGAGGTTAAGTTTGGAAGCACATTCTTTTTATAAGCATATTCATTTGCCAAGCATTATTTAATCTAATTAATCGTACATAATTACTAATATAATTAATAAAGATAATAATAATTCTGCACAAGCAACCCGCAATACGACTTAAAAAAATTACAGAGCTCTGCAAACACACCTGCGCTATCTGTTTTGAATAATACTAACTCTTTACTAACAATTACAGAGCTCTGCAAACACACCTGCGCTATCTGTTTCGAGTAAGACGAACTCGTTACCAACAATTACAGAGCTCTGTAAACACAATTACAGAGATCTGCAAACACACCTGCGCTATCTGTTTCGAGTAGCACGAACTCGTTACCAACAATTACAGAGCTCTGTAAACACACCTGCGCCATCTGATTCGAGTAGCACTAACTCGTTACCAACAATTACAGACCTCTGTCTCCAACAATAATTATTATTGACAATTAACATTTTTTTTTGGATTGAGGACCTTTACAATTTAATTACTTGTAATAAACAAATACTATTTGCCTTGATTAAACAGCGTTCTATTTAGTTCTGAATATTTTTATCAAAAAAGGGTATTGCTGGTTGCATTTGAGAATTATTATTAAATTTCATTAATTATTAACTTAATTAAACACTAATTGTTTATTTTGACTAACTATATAGATACATTATACTCCCAGAAACTCAAAAATGCAGTCGGTTTTGCTGTAAGTATTATACTTTTTGAAATATAAAAACAAACTGCAAAAAATGTATCTTATTTATTTTTTTTAAAAAAAAAACTAAGCACTCGATTGACCTGAAACTTTCTAAATATGTTAATTTTGAGATGCTTAATCACCATGCCAAGTTTCAGAGAAATTTAATTTTTGGTCGAAAACGAAAAATTAACAAAGACTATAGTCTTTGTTAATTTTTGGCCCAAAAAATCGATTTTTTCCCGATCTTTACGATATTTGGCATGGTGATAAAGCATATCAAAATTAAGATATTCAGAAAGTTTCAGGTCAATCGAGTGCTTAGTTTTTTTTTAAAAAAATAATTAAAGTCGTCAATTTTTAGCACCTTTTGGTTTACCTTAATTATTTTTTTTTATTGAAAACTAATCATACGATTCACCTGAAACTTTCTGAATATCTTCATTTCGATATGCTTAATCACCATACCAAATATCGTAAAGATCGGGAAAAAATCGATTTTTTGGGCCAAAAATTAACAAGGACTATAGTCTTTGTTAATTTTTCGTTTTCGACCAAAAATTAGATTTCTCTGAAACTAGGCATGGTGATTAAGCATCTCAAAATTAACATATTTAGAAAGTTTCAGGTCAATCGTGTGATTAGTTTTTTTTTAAAAAAATAAGCAAAACCAAAACCAATTAATAAGTTAAAAACGATTAAAGCACTATCTATAAGAAATTGTTCAAACTAGAAAAGTAATAAAAGAAAGACGTAGTTAGAACGCTACTATACCGACCAAAAGTTTTGTTTAGTTGAGCTACTTGCGCAAAGATGTCACGTTGATAAATTTGATTCGTGAAGCTACTTGCACATAGATGGCTATGTTATACATTTCTTTAGTTAAGCTATTGGTGCATAGATGGACATTGTCATATTATTTATAATTATAAAGTTGGCAACACTTATAATCATAACCTCAGAAATTGCACATGTTTGATATCCTTTTGTCAACATGCAGGTCTCGGACCCAAATAATGTGAAAATATACAATTTAAGTGCAGGAAAATCGTTACCAGAAGTAAGTAAACACCTTAAACTACAATCCAACATCTAATCAATCTACTTTAGTGGCTAACCGAACGCAAACGCAGAGCACTCCTAAAGAAAAACGTCGACATCCGACGGCGAATCGAATTAATCCAAGACTTCGACATGCCTGGACTAAGCACGACTGTAAAAGTATCCCGCGACGGCCAATATATCCTTGCGTCCGGCATTTACAAGCCACGGATCAAATGCTTCGACGTTAACAACTTATCGCAAAAGTTTGAACGATGCTTCGATTCTGAAGCTGTAACTTTCGAAATCTTAAGCGACGACTACAGCAAAATTGTAATTTTGCAATGCGATAGATACATAGAATTCCACGCGGCTCACGGCCGCTATTATCGCCTTCGAATACCGAAATTCGGCCGCGACATGCAATACCATTATCCAAGCTGCGATTTAATGGTAGTCGGTGCATCGCCCGATATTTACCGATTAAATCTTGAACGGGGACAATTCATGACCCCATTCACAAGTGCAACAGCTTCGGCCTTCAATAAGTGCACCATTAACCCAGTGCACAATTTATTCCTATGTGGGACGGAAGAAGGGCGCGTTGAAGCTTGGGATCCAAGAAGTAAAACGGTGGTCGGCTCTTTGGATTGCGCATTTAATTGCGTCACCGAAAACAAAGAATTGGGAGGATTTCCGTCAGTCACAGCTTTGAAATGTAACGGGGGCTTGCATATGGCCGTGGGTACAGCAACGGGGCACATTTTACTGTACGATATACGTTCGAACAAGCCTTTTTACATAAAGGATCACATGTATGGTCTACCAATTAAAGACGTCGAGTTTCACTATCAGCAAGATTTGATTTACTCGCTCGATAGTTCTGTATTGAAAATATGGGACAAAAATGACGTAAGTACTGAGTTTTAGTTGGTTAGGCAACCCACAATACACTACCATGTAGTGTAAGTTGCAAGCAACCGGCACTGCACTGCAGTGTATTGCGAGGTGCCTAAATTCACACATAACACTGAATTACTTTCAGGGCAAACTCTTCACATCAATCGAAGCCTCAACCGAATTCAACAGCCTATGCACCCTACCCAACACCGGCCTACTATTTCTAGCAAACGAAAACACCAAAATCCAAACCTATTACATCCCCAGCTTGGGCCCAGCACCGCGTTGGGCCAGTTTCCTCGACTCCCTAACCGAAGAACTGGAGGAATCGAACGCGGAAGTCGTATACGACGATTATAAATTCGTTACCAAAGCTGAACTAGAAAATCTCGGCCTGGAACATCTAATTGGCACCAAACTACTGCGCGCTTACATGCACGGGTACTTTATGGACGTGCGACTGTACAAAAAGGCGAAAACTGTGGCGAATCCGTTCGAGTTTGATGAATATCGCAAGAAGAAAATCCGCGAGACTATTGAGAAGGATCGCGTCAATCGTGTACAAGTTAATAAACTGCCGAAGGTCAATAAGGATCTGGCTTTGAAGTTGATGGACAACCAAACGGCGAAGAATAAGAAGAAAGTTACTGAAGCTACGACTTTGCTTAAGGACGACCGCTTTAAGGCGCTCTTTGAAAACCCTGATTTCGAAGTGGATAAAAACACAGACGAATTTAGATTGTTAAATCCGGTTTTATCGCGCTTGGACACCAGTAGGAAAAACGAGCTCAAACGGAAACTAGTAAAATCACAAGAGTTCGAGGCATTGGACGACGAATTGGAGGGCAAAAACAGCTCGGAAGAATCGTCGGCTGACGAGGAAAGCTCGGACGATGAGCATTGTTGGAGCAAAGAGGTGAAACATCAACATAAAGTCATTAAACGAGAGGCGTGGCTGAAGGAGCGGCAGGAAGCTCGGGAAGAAGAGGAACGTTTGGCCAAACAGCCGCAAATGTTTGAGCTGCGACAAGGCGAGGAGTTCAAAGGGGTGAATAGTTTGAGGCGGAGGGTAAATAAGGCGAGTTTGGGCGAGAGGTTGGAAGGGGAGGACTCGAGTGTGCGGTTTGTGGGCTCGGTTGGGAATCGGGAGATGTCGTTTTCGACGGCGAAGAAGCAGAGTAGAGGGATGGACGATAGGAATAGGAAGCATAGGGAGGAGCGGAAGAAGATAGTGCGGTCGACGCATGGGATTAAGTCGGGGAGGGGTAGTTTTAGAGGGAAACGACGATGATTGTTTCATTAATTATGTAAATTAATTATTTTGTAAATAATAATTAAATGTTAATTTTATATAAGCTTGGAAGTTTGATTTTTAATGATTAATTGACTTATAACCGCGACTTTTTGAAAATTGGCGGCTTTGGGTAGGCAACCAGCAATACACAATTTTACCACTTCTTATGGCCGCCAAATTTAAATTAGCGCAGCCTAAATTGATAATACCAACGAAATCGCATTAATAATTCGATTAAGTTCAATTATTTCGTTTATATAATTCAATAAAATTATGCACTCGCATTTAATTAACTAATTAACATAACAGCAAAAGGTTATCGCAATTGAAATAAATTGCAACAATCAATTGCTGTCCTCTTGTTTACTGTGATTTATTTTTATGGCCGAGAAACGAAGAGTGCGATTAATATGTTGTAAAAGAATGCAATGTTTTTGCACGGCTTTTTTGTAAGTAGCAATTTTTTTTGTGTCTCGGCAGTCGCGCTGAGAAAATGGTGAAATACGCCAAATTTACTAACAATCATGTCGTAGGACTAGGACCAAACCACACCAAAATGGCCAGACACCCCTCAAGAAATCATCAACTAATCTCATCCACGAGTTTAACGGTACGCAAACATATTTAAATTAATATATAGCGCTTTCCATAGCCCCCGAATTTCCGCGATGGAAAGCGCTTTAACCAAAATGTAGCTAACTTCACACTAACCTGTCAAAATATTCCGGATGCAGGAAATCCGCGATGAAACCGAAATCTACATGCAGGAGAACAATTCCACCCATCTAAGCGTCACGACCGTGCTAAACTACTGCAAACGCAAAATCCTGAACCCGTATTTGCGTCTGCTTAGCGTAATGGGACTCCGTCCACTAATCTGCGACCAGCAAGAGCCGAGCTTATGCTTCGATCTGCTCAGCCTCGCCTACATATTCCTCGTGATCGTTTTCATACTGATCGGCTACTTTCTGCAATATATGGCTTGCTTTCGGCGCGATCGCGGCTTCTGCCAGAAAAGCACCAACGAAAACGTTTACCTGCGAAATGAGTCAAACGCTGTTTACGAGCAAACGTGCAACGGTTCTCTTACTTACAGCTTTATAATCCCGAGTTGTTTGCATTTGATCGGCTATTTACACGCTGTTGTTATATTTCGCAGCTCCGACGACGATCAATTGCCCGTTTTAATGGAGCGAGTACGTCATTCACTAATCTAGTTTGACAGTTTGAGGTTATGTATTGCTTTGTTGATTTATAGGTGTTTCTGTCACTTACGAATTTGTCCACGGGTTTTCTCAGCCAGAAGAAGCTTGTTAAAACATTATGGCTATTTGTTTTAATAAGTATTCTGTGGATGATGATGTCACTTGGCTCCGTGATCTTCATGATGGCGTCGAAGAACGTCACTTTCAAATGGATAGAGAATAGGTAGGCGCACGCGCATTCCGATACTTATCCGGCGGCAAATTTAAATTCCACGTGCTTTTAGGTCCGATTGGATCAACATTGTGCTTAAAACTTCGCTAGTGGTTTGCACGTTGTGCCATGATGCGATACAAGCGACTGTTATTTCGAATTATTGCCTGCAAGCGCAACTGTTGACGTCCTACTTGCAGTTCCTCCGCGAGAAACTGCTCCAGAATCCTACGCAACCAATCGAATGGATGCGGGTATGTATAGTTGTATGTTTGGTTGCCTATACTAATTTTTTTATAGGATGCTGAAGATTTTAAAAAAATGCTTAATTACTTTAACGATGAAATTGCCCCGTCCGTTTGTTTATTTACCATTGTGAATATTTGCTGCTCGATTTCCGGATTGCTTTGGCTGTTTAATTACGATCACATTGATCGCGAAACGATGCCGATCGTGGGATTGAGTATCGTCAATGTGTCGCTATGGATCGTCATATCTATCGCGCCGTTCGTACAGGTAAGTTTCGCATTTTCCGCGAGATCGCGCTTTGTACATAGCATTTTAGGCTTGTCGTCTAACGAGCGCTTGCGATGTCTTACGAAGCAGCGGACAAGAAGTGAGAACACGCCCGTTTGTGCATCAAGACACGCCCAGTTACGAATTGGATTCGATTCTAATGTACACCGCCAGTTTGAAGTTGAAAGCGAAATTATTCCACATGCCCATTACCGGAAAGTACTTGTGCTTCTTCGTTACCGCGTCCACGATTTTAATATTAGTATTAGGCCAGTGCCACTATTTACTCGGCAACGATTAGTCTTAACCTACAAACATTTTAATTTAATAAAACCATTTATTAGAAATAAACAGCCTTATATTCCACCTATAAATTTATCCTAAAAATAAATTTAAAGTAATACCGTTTGTAAAACCGGATCAAAATTTTCTTAGCGTTTAACATATCTGCATCTAACTTCGATTAAGCTATTTATGAATAAAGTGTAGGTTATGGGAAGTACTACATCATTTTCTTGGCCATGCTTGGTTTAGCGAGCAACTGCTTGAGACTGAACGAAGACACTCCAACTCCAACACCAGCCAACAGAAGAGCAGTTGGAAAGACTAACTTATCCGTCTGTCTTTGACTAATTTGCACATTCTGCAACAAAATAGTTACATAACCGCAAACGTAAACGTAGAAATGATTTCGCTTACCTGATTAACAGTGAGACGCAATGCGAGGTTCCGGGCGAGTGACAATTTCATTCTCCGGTTCGGCCCAACCTGTAAGAATAGCTTTGGATCAACGATGGATTGATTGACACCGAAGTATTCACAGGGCTTCGCAAAAAGCTGGAATTGCGCTGCACAACTGTTCTACTCTGCTGCTTGTAAGCTTATGCGGCGCCCAAGCATTTTAAAATTAGATTAGCTGTGATTGCAATTTGCGCGTTTATATAACTAGCGCCATCTAACCTAACTTTATTTTTCCGGCCCGTTTTGGCGTCATATTATGTATATAAATAAATAATTGACCCCTAGCTACTTGTTTATTACAAGTCTGGACTTTAGTTGATGCGAATTACAAGCAGAAGAGTTGAAATTGTGGAGTGGAAAAAATGTACTTACCAATGCACGCGAGTAGACAATCTTGAAAGAGCGAGTCACAAGGCTAAACGTCAGATTTCAAGTTCAATTAGGGTAGGGCTTGGTAATGAACAAGGTTAAATACTGGTTTGTTTCCGCGTTTTTAGTGACTGGTGAATGTTGTTGATTAGTTGCAATGGATTTATAGTTGTAAATGTAATTTGATTTCGAATTAAATTGTTTGGTGGGTGTAAGTTTGGCCGTGCACTGACATTTAATGGATGAATGATCGATTTGTTTACGAATTTCAAATACGTCAAAATTGATAACACTTTTGATTATAAATAAATAAAAGAAATTCGCTAGTATTAATTAGATAGAAAGTTAAAAAGCAATTGCTTTTAATTGCGCCATGATTAATTAGTTGAAACTAGAAAGCATAAAATTACACAATGTATTGCTGGTTGCCTACATTTCTAACCAATTTTTATGTTTGTTTAACTTTTATTAAAAAACTAATTAAAATTTTATCTATATAACAATCTACGAAGTTTTTAATCTATTATATACAATACAAAAGTAATAAAATATAAATAACCAGCTGCTTTCTGTTGCTAATTTCACACTACTTAATCTAAGGTAACACTCAGTGCTGCCAATCATAAATACAAAAATCTAGTGCAAACTAAAACAACAAATCCAGCCATTTGCACCCCATTCCACCCCCTACAACCTGACGAAACATCGTCAGCTTGCACCCGACTTACATACGGCTCTAAATTGGTCTTATTATAATTAGCAAAATACCAATTACTCTCATCCCCTACCACATAATCTTTGGTCGTTTTACCCTCCCTATTATTTTGCGCTAAAGCCTCAGACACTTGATTCGACTCCATCGAAGCCAAAAGCGGCGACTCCACTTTAACCACCGTCGATTTACCCCCATGGGGCCTAAATTGCGGCTGCTGCCCTCCGGGGACCAACAAAACCGACAATGGCGTTGCCAATTTTCCGCCATCTTTGACTGCCACGTCAGAGGAAACTGGGACATTTTCAATCGTCACCAGTGGCGTGCCTTCAATTCCTGGAATCTGCATATCAGTTGTCACAATCACTGTTTCCGGTTCTTCTAGCACCGTTTTCGGAAAATGCTTGTTAACATTCGCAGTTTCAAGCTCGGGCTTATACGTAGTCGCATTAATTACCGGTAAATTAGTCGTTGTCATAATTTCCTCAATAACAGCTGCGTCCATTGTCGTAGCAGTGCTGCCAACCAAATCCATGCTTTCCCCTAAATAGCTCTGATTCACGCTACTTTTCATACTTTCCTCAGCCACCACTTGAATTTTACTCTGCAAAATCGACGGTTTACTTGTCACTGTCACCGAAGCCGGAATTTGCTGACTGACAACTTCCTCTTTCCTCACAAGCAATAACGGATTCGAAATCGTAGACGTCACAGTTGTAGTGCTAACATTCTGTTGCAAATGCAGCGGAATAATCGGCATAAACCCGCCACTGCCGGGCAAAACCGGAACAAACCCGCCGGTCTGCACTTCCGGTACACTCGGCATTGGCGGGCGCAGCCTCGTATCCGGTGTCGCCCTATTAAACTCCGGTAATGGCGGCCGAGCACTCAAATTAAGCAACTCCGCCACTGTCGGCATCGGCGGATGTAACCTCCCTACTTTACCGACCGGCGGACTATTAACAATGGCCGTCTTGCGTTCCGCTTGCACCTTCTTGGCTTGCGGCAACAAATTATTGAAGTTCAAATTGGGCAACGGCACCCCGAAAAACGTAAAGCCACTCGTACTCGGCGAATTCACAATTTCCTTCGGAATATCCGGCTTTACCGTCTTGTTCCTAGATGGCGCTGCGTAAAGCGTGGGCGTATCGCCCACCACATAATTGGAATTCTGCGTAGTCGTCGCCTGCGTTTCATTAAAAGCGGGATAATCAATATATTCGTCATAAAAGTATTCAGACTCCTCTGGAGATGGCGCTAAATGATTCTCCTTCAAACTACTGTCATTTGCCGCACCTTTCAACTTCATCCAATGCGCCACCACGCCAGTAGATGGCGCTGAAAGCAACTCCGCCTCACATCCGGGAGCCGCCATTTCTACTTCCTCTCTACCGCACTCTAGACGCAAATCGCGCAACCAACTGCCATCCGCACATTTGGGCCCTTGCACCATCATCAGCGCCTCTTGCAACCAATTCTGCAACCAGACCAAGCCACAACCGCAACTTAGCGGATTCCCATCGATGTCAAGCACCGCCAAGTTTCCACGCAATTTAAAAATCGCGCTCTCTGGGAAACTAACAAGGCGATTATTGCGCATGCTCAAAACACGCAGTCGCGCCATATTGTTAAAAGGTGCGCCTTGGATGCGGCAGATGGCGTTATCTCGAGTTTCAGTTCAACTAGCCATTCCATGCGCTCCAAAATGGGAGCCACAATGCGTGTCAGCTTATTTCCGCTTAAATCGAGCATTTCTAAGGAGCGCATGCTCCGTAAACCAGCGCGATCCAAGTCTACCAACTCATTGCGGCTCAAATTGAGCATCAATAAGTGCGATACGGCGTTGAACGCCGCTGGCGAGATGGTTTCTATGCGATTATCTTGCAACTCAACTTCTTGTAAAGTTGGTAGATTATTGAACGCAGCCTTCGGAAGCTCCTTGATTTTATTATTGTTGAGTTTGAGCGTTTTGAGCATAGGTAGCGCGCGGATCGCATTCATCTCCACGATCTCCACCTCATTGTTATCCAACTCAATCAGCCGTAAATGCTGCAAATTATCAAACACGCCTTGCTTCAACTCGTTAATAAAGTTCCGCGACAACTTCAGCTCACTCAAACCCGCCAAACTCGCCAGAATCTCCGGATTCAAATGCTTGATGCGATTGCGGCTCAAATCCAAGTAGCGCAACCGCTTTTTATTGATAAAAGTGCGCGACAGCTGCACGAGCACATTATCGGAAGCATCGAACAATTCCAACTCGACATTCGAATCCAGCATGTTCGGCAGAATTTCTGACAGCAAATTGCGACTTAACCTCAACTTCCGCAACTTTGACAACCCCCTAAACACTTCCGCCACGATGACATCCAATCGATTGTCGTTCAAATTCAAATCGCGCAACTCAAACATTTGCATAAACGCACCGGGATGAATTTCCACTAAACGATTCTCATTCAAATGCAACACCTCTAAGCGATGCAAATTACCGAACGCACCCTCTTCCAATTTCTGCAGCAAATTCCTACCCAAATACAAGCGCCGCAACTGCGGCAAACTTCGCATCGCTTCAACTGTCACCCGCTCCAACCGATTCGCTTCCAAGTTCAACATACGCAACGCAGGCAAATGCATCACAGCCACGTCCACAATATTATTAAACTGCACATGTAAATATTCAACACCACGCGACAATCGCGGCACTTCCACCAACTCATTAAAACTGACATCCAACTCGTACAAATTGGCAAGATGGCGGAACGTGGATGGATGCAACGAGGCAAGCGCATTGCGACTCAAATTGACGTGCTCCAAAGATGGCGTGGACACAAACGCTTCCTTATCCACAAACTCCACCAAGTTTGCACTCAAATCAAACCGCCGCAAACTCGGCAAGTTCGCCAGCAATCTCGGCTTCAATCTGCGGAAATAATTGCCACTCAAATCCAACCCTTTCAACGCAGGCAAGTTCCAAAATGGCGTCGCCAAGTTGTCACTCAGCGAATTGTTCTTTAGGCGGAGTTCACGCAAAGCGGGCATCGCCATGAACGCTTCCCGCTCAATCAAATGGATCTTATTGTAATCGAGATGCAGATATTCCAACGTGGGATGGCCGCGTAACGCGCCAAACGGAATCGCTTCCAAATTATTAAAACTCATATCCAGAAACGTCAAACGCGGTAACGCGTCAAGCAGCGACCGCAAATCAGCGACATGGCGAATATCGTTCTCAACGAGCCACAATTCCTCCAATCCACTCCCGGATTGCTGAAGGAAGCTCTCGGGATGCACGCGACGCAATTGATTCCGATTCAAATCCAAACTGCGAAGCTTCGGCACGCGATGGAAGGCGCCATGATGCAACTCATTGATCCGATTGTTCGATAGATAAAGCTTCTGCAAGGAGGGCAAGTCGACGAAAGCCGCCTCGCTCAACTTATCGATATAATTGTAATCCAAGCGAATAGTTTCGAGTAGCGGCAAATCGCGACTTGATCGTCCGACCATTCCGGCATCCGTAATCTTATTGCCAACGAGCGAAAGCTCCTTTAATTGCGGCAATCGGGTGATTGCTCGTGGATGCATCCAATTTAACCCGCAAAATGAAATGTTAACCAATTCAAGTCGCGGTAAATCGTGCAAGAAATTGGCTTCCAATCTGGACAATCGCGGGCTAAGATTAATATGCAGCTTTTCAAGCGACGGATTATTTTTGAAGTTCCTGGGCGACAATTCCAGTAGTGAAAGCGACTCGAGTTGCAAATAGCGTAAGTTCGCTAGTCCAGAGAATAAGGGTAGACGCTTTAAGAGGTTGGTTTGCAAAGTGACGGCTTCCAAACGGGTTAGATGGAGCAGTGAGTCTTCGGGTAGGGTGCGAAGTTCGGGTTCCACTATGAAGAGTTCCATCAGGGAGGTTTCCAGACCGGCAAGCCAGTCGTTCGAAACACGTTCCAGGCGGTTATATCGCAACATTAGTCGCATTACTTTCAATGGGAGAAAGGTGCGACCAGGAAGTGATGGTAGGTAGTTGTTTTCGAGGATGAGTTCGTCGATTGCTTTTGGGAGGTATTGGGCGACTGCACGGAGGCCGTCTAGGACTCTTGGCAAGTCGCTGTGCGAGCACCTGTTGAATATGACTCACTTTAAATTTTGAGGGAACACTTTAAGAAGCCAACACCAACAAGAAGACTAGAATAGAGAAGAAAACGAGACCGACAAGAATAGAATGACAAGCAGAGACTATAGAATGACATTAGTCGGCCATCTTGTGAGATGGCTGACCGGAAGAACTTCAGACTACCACCACATAAAGCTTAAATATACCTAACTATTGATTAAAAATGTCGCTTACCATATTTGAAATTCGTTTCCTCGCTGAAGACATCGACATGGAAGAATCTTCTCAAGTGGTGGACAGCCGTCCCTTTTCTGGGCAGCACTAATTTGTATAAAAATCCACAAACAAATGACGTATTTCCAAATAAACAGCATTTTGATCAACGCATGCCACAAAAATTCGTTAACATTTTCCTGCAATAAAACACAATTTTTGAATTCCCTTTAAAACAATCTTTTAGAAATTTAATTTAACTGCACATTATTTATTCACAGTTTGATGATCACACACGTCTTTGCGGTGATGGTATTCAAACACTTTCCCTAATTCTATTCTTCGCTGCAATTTTTAGTGTTTTGTTTGCGTTACAAGGATTTTTATTTAAAGTAAATGGCATTGTTGGATTTATATTCAAGAACATCTGCTACGAATTGATCAAAAATTGATTGCAACCGGATAATTCCAGTCAATTTTCTTGTTAGATGTAATAACTATAATATCATTTCGCCTACTTTTCTCGCCTGACATACTTTGCAAACCGGACGCATTATGCATTCAATCCAAATGCAAGAAATCGTATAGAAAAATGCGCTACAAATTAAATAATAAACACCAGAATTAAATCATCACTAATATTACCGCATTTAAAATATTTCAACGATCACACATTGTAATTTAAGAGCAACTGACAGCTGTCAAAGAACTCGTCTAATAGCACAGAATAGTGACTTCAGGAGTACCAACCCCTATGGCATCCATATTAATAATTTTCTGTGACAGTTAGTTTGAAACTTTCGTTGTTAATTAATAATATAAATTATTATAATATTTAAATGTTATAAATAAAGGCAAATGGTTTAATTAGATACATTTTTGTTACAATTTGACAAAAAATGTCAACCCCTAACCTCAATGTGTCAAAAAAAATTACATCTGTCACTTTATGATTTAAAATGTTCGATGTTTCATCAAAAACTAAAGTTTTCAGCAATTTGAAAGCGTTTGCTAAAGACAGAATCGTGATTCGGAAGAAATTTGTGACAAACTGAGCACGATCACAAAATCAAAGTGGCAGAACCACCGTACAGCTAGTTTACTTCAAGTACCGTATAAATAATGACAAAATTATAAACTGTACATAAATTAAGCAACAAAAAATGGATTTGCGACTTAAAAATTGCGTCCGATTTAGCCAGCGGAAATTCGGATTGATTTTATAAATTTGTTGCGCTTTCGCTTGTAATTCAAACTTTTTTTGAACGCATTGTGCATTTTGAAACTAAAAGTGGCCGCTTTTATGTGTTCTGATTGATTTATCTGGGGCATTGGAAAATGCAATGGCAATTTCACTACTTTTAGTCGAACTAATATGCAGATAAATAAGTTGTATAAATAAAAACTAACTCACCCTTCTTGGTTTTGGTGTCCAATGTTTGGTCGCTTTTTATCCTTTTCACTTAATCCCACTCAAATAGCAAACTCGATTGTTTTTCTCTGCGAATAATCTGCACACAGGAAAGTCGAGTAAAGCACTGATGCAAAAGAGAGGATTGTATTTTGGTTTTGGGTAACCGCCGGCTTTACACTCCGATAATCGCCTATAGCAGCGAATACAAGAATCTTCATTGAGAAAGGCGTAGTATTTTATGCTATTACGCGGATTACGACATTTGATTTAAGCACTGAAATTTATTTAAATTTGGTTATACAAAAAACAATAAAACTTACCCAATTTTTTTCACTTTTAAAATCAATTTTCGAGGTCACTTCACTTCAAACGAATAATTTACAACGTTTCTTAAAGAAATGCTGTAATAAACTGCACTTTTAACTATTTCACTAACACTTTTCCGAAAATAAACTTATGATTTTCGCGGCGGCCATATTGCCGAAAACGTAAATATCAAATTGTCTAGTGACTTTTCCGTTACCAACCCCCTGACAAGTAAATCTCTACTAATATTAATTAAATATTGCTAATTTTGCATTTTACTAATAAAAGTAAGCAATTAATACAAAATAATATTAATTGTTTAACACTTCCGCCTAAAAAAGTTGCAAAAAAATATTTAAAAAAATATTATGCATCGGCCGGGAATCGAACCCGGGCCGCCCGCGTGGCAGGCGATGCTTATATTTATTTGCAACATTCTGAAAGGTAATTAATTTAATTTCAGAGGTAAATTGCGAATATTTTCGCTTATAATTCAAAATAAAGTACAGTTAAAAGCCAGGGGGTACGTAGATGAGCGTTAAATCCCAAATAGGAAAGCAAATCAAACGTAAGCATCGGTAGTTCAGTGGTAGAATGCTCAGTTCATAATTTTTACTTGCGCGAAAACACTAGATATAATTTTCATAATCCTTTTTACGGTTAGAAATGAACTATTATGCCAAGGTGAGTGTGCATAGCATAGACAACATAATTACTTTCAGTATTATGAGACATGTTTGATTTAATGACTGTCGTCGGCTTGGTTCAGTAAATATACTGAATAAAACTACTTAGCCGTATTTTTTTTAGAAATTATAAAAGAAAACTTGGCAGGCAAAACAATAGAAAAATTGTTTAGTAAACATATTGCTTAACACATATTTTTCTTTCTAATTAATTAGCTTATGCTTCATTGTTATAATATACAAAAGTATAGTTTTACGTAACGCCAATAGTGCTCGCTAATGTAATATCCTGCCAAAATAATAATGAATCAAGAATCGTACGTACGATCCAATTTGGTGTTAAATAAATTCAAATATCAAAATTTTGTGGAGTGTTGGTTGCATATACTGTTCAAAAAAATTCGCGCAAAATAAAAATCCCTAAAACCGCGCTTCCCAAAAATTCAATTGGCTAGTTTAAACTCAAACTACTTCTTAATATCAAAACTTAATTACCTTAAATTATCCTCGCTGCATATTTATTGATTAAATCAGTGAACGATGCACCCTCAACCAGTAAAGCAACCCGAACTCCCTCCATCCCTTTTCCACAAGTTCAAATCCAATATTCTATTTCTGTCACTTTGACAACTACACATCAAGTGAACATATCAAACCAAACCAAGCTGCAATTAATAAAATGCGAATTACTTGTTACTCTACGTCAACCAGTAATTAAAAAACTACCCTCACATCAATCAAAAGCAACTGAATCGCCCCCAAAAACCCCAGGTAACAAAAATCCCCCAAACTGCCAACCATTTGCAAAACACTTTTCCCCCAAAACTTACCATAACCTCACTTGTTTTTTTTTTCCAGTCGACACCAGACGCGTGTTTCAACCAAACTCGACACCAATCACCATGAGTTTATACTGCTGGGTACGTAATCAAAATCGAATACCGACGAAAATTAACGTTGGCACATGCATTGCAGGGCGCAAATAGTTACGGCCAATTAGGCCTAGGCTACAAAAGCGAGGACGAAATCGCACCAAAACTAGTCCCGCTCGGCGACACCGACCTCAAACCGGAGAATATCGTTTCGATAGCGGGCGGCGCTGGCCACACGCTGATCCTCGACAGTAACGGCTTTGTCTATTGCTGCGGCTGGAACTCGAAAGGCCAACTCGGCTTGATGGACGACGAGGTCCGCTTCAATCAGATCGAAATCCTGAAAGGTTTCAAAATCAGCGAAATTGCTTGCGGCTGGGACTTCAGCGCCGCCGTGTCCGAATGCGGCAAACAATTCGTTTGGGGCAACAACGCCAATACGCAACTTGGTTTGTCGAAAAGCATTACTTGCACGGGCATACCATCGCGATTACAAGTCTCGCAGAAGCTCGCCTCTGCGTTCAAGCACGTCAGTTGCGGTCTACGTCATTCAGTCATGATCACGAAAGATGGCGCTGTCGTCGTGGCAGGCACGGGTAGTAAAGGACAGTTGGGGGTGGGAGATAACTTCGATGATAACAACTATTTGACTATCGCCCGCGTGCCGGATTTGGAGGAAGTGGTAAGTGTGGCGGGAGGGCAGCACCATACAGTCGTATTGAAGGAGAATGGAACCGTCTTAAGTTGGGGGGAGAACAAGTTCGGTCAGTTAGGAGTCGATCCGAATGTAGCTGCGAATAGTTTTGTGCCGGTGGAGGTTTTCAGTCAGGAAGGCTTGGTAAAGGTGGTAGCTGGATGGACGCATAATGGAGCGTTGTTGAAGAGTGGGGAGGTGTTCACATGGGGACGTAACAGTTATGGGCAATTGGGAGGAGAGAGAGAGATGGCGTACAAGCCCACGAAAGTGGAGGGGTTAAGTGAGGTGGTAGGGTTGAGTGCCGGGTCGGAGCACAACTTGGCGGTGACGAAGGAAGGGAAGTTATTGGCGTGGGGGTGGAACGAGCATGGAAGTTGCGGGACGGGGGATAGGAAGGACGTTTTGAAACCGGTTGGCGTGATGTCGAAGTTTAAGGTTAGATTGGCGTTTGCTTGTACTGGGAGTTCATTTGCGGTTGTGGAGTAAGGGTGGGGTATTGCGGTAATTTAATTCTCATTTATGGATCGGTCAAATGGTTCATAAGTATTTTTATAAAGAATTATTATTAATTATTATTGTATTTTTATAATAAACTGAAAGCAATGTGCATGATTCTACTATTTTTTTGTATTATTTTCGTTCGCGATTCTTTGTACGGTTGGTAACAATTGTGATTGATGATTAATTAATAAAAACATCTGGCGATTTGCTTTTGTTTGTATTCAAGTTTTGAAGTCTAGTTTAGCGTGTGAAGTCGAAAGAAAATGTTGAGTTCGTTTCGAGCACGCAATTATTGGTAATTATTCGTTTAAATTGATTTACTTGATAACTTGTTTACCGATTTATAATTATACTACTTGTCAATGATGTAAACACTTACTTTTTTATGATTTTCGCTGAATATATTTTATAGATATGATAAAAGTAAATATTTATCTCAAAACCATCCGCACAATCCTTCACCCTTCTTTTATCAGCAATGTTATTTATAGCTTTGTAAATAATAAGCAGATAAATAAAGTTAAACGTTTGTTTTCCATGCACATTTTGACACTTTCAAATTAAACTAATCTTAACCACACTTATTTCTGAAGTACCAACTTAATGGACTAAAATTCCCCCAATTCTTAATTATAAATAATTAAATATTTATAAATATACTTATAAATCCCAATATTATCAATAATATTCATTTAAATAAAGGGCGGATTGTTCATATTTTCAATATTTTGTCAAATATAACCAAACAAAATTTCCCAAAAACTTAAACATAACCAAAAAATTTACTCACATTTACTTTCAGCGAACTGGAAGCCAAGTTCATCCAAGACCGCTTAAACCACGTCGAAAAAAACCTGTCGGAGCTATGCCAAGCCTTCTCGGAATACTCCAGAAAAGCGGCTCGCCTCCGCGATAAATCCGACGAATTATCCAAACTGCTCCAAGCAATTGCCGAAGCCGAACCAATCAATCGCAGTTTAAACGTCGGGCTTGAAAATCTAGCCGACAGTTTAAGCCTAATTGGCGATTATGGCGAAGCACGAGTGGCAAATTTGGACGCCAAAGTGGTGCAGCCATTTGCAAGATACGACGACATCTGTCGGAGTGTCAAAGAAGAAGTCAAGGTCATTTACGTCGTGCGTGACAAAGAGGTGAATAAAAAGAGACAGTTGGATCGAATTAGAGAGAGAAATCCGAGAAGTCGGCAACAAATCGTGCAGGCCGAAACCGATTTGGTGAAATCGACAGCCGAAGTGGCGAAAAGTGTCCATCATGTCGAGGAAAAGACTACGAATTTTGAGAAGCAGAAGTTGCACGATTTGAAGTCGATTTTGCTGGATTTTATTAGCACGGAAATTGGCTATCATGCTAAAGCTATAGAAATATTGAGCAAGGCTTTCAACGATGTGAATATCATTGATGAAGAATCGGATCTTCAGGTTTGTCATTCATATTAACTTTGCCATAATTAAAACAAATTGTTTAGGAATTCAAAAAATCGCTCCGCTTACCTGAAACGATCCCGCACGATGTGCCTCGAACGAATAAAGGATTCTTTCACTCCGCCCATTCACTGAGTGCTCTCTTCTCGTCTAATAAGCAACCGCCCGGAATACCACACGATACATCGAGGAAATTTTCGAAAAGCGAGGAAACTCTCGATTCAATAAAACACAGCTTTTCCGAGGATAGCGACGATACGAGCAGCGACGAAGAAACTAGGAACGATGAAAGTGTGAGCAAAGCTTCACCAATTGTTGTCAGAAAGTTTAGAAAATAATTACTAATAAAGTGTTTAATTAATTAATTTGATATCTAGTAATAAATAATATCCTAAACAAGTTTTGCATTGACAGATGGGTTGACAATTTAGAAAAGTGAATAAATTGCTTAAAAATTAAATACCTAATTTACGGTGTGATAATATGAATAGGGGGTTTATTTCTCGGCACCCTCAACTCCAGCTTGTGTCATTAAATCGCCGATATTCTTTTCCAAATCGTCGATCCGATTACCCATCTCGTCAATCCGAGACAAGATCTGATCGCTCATGTTTTGGAATTTGTCTTGAATCGTTTGCAAAAGGCTTTGCACCTAAAATTACTACTTTGGTACCAAAAGTGAGGTTAGAATAATTGCACTCACGTATTGTGTTAATTCCTGCACGTTTTTGGGATCGTTTGTGTTTGCAACAGCATAACTTTCACTGTCGTTGTTCATCTCGACTTTATCATCAACCATTGTGAGTTTGAGGAATTTATTTCCGCGGAAAATTGGTTAATGATTTATTTTTTTATTTATCTGTTTAGTTTGTTTGATCGAAGAGTGGCGCTAGTTGTACCAGGCACAACAAAGCGAATATTTATAAAGTTGCGTGTATTAAAAGATTATTAAATTGAATAGAATAAGTTACAACGAAAGTAATAATCAATTAAATTAAGATCAAATTAATTAATAATTAGTTTGACGTTTATCTGGGGATTTTAGTTTTTGGTAGTGGTACCGTCAAGTGTCAATAACTTTTTTTCAAATTTTGACAAACAATTAAATTAATTAAACAATGCGTACAATGAGCCTTAATCGTTAACCTTTAACCCTGTTAATTAGAAAAGCCTTGCAATACAAATAACGTCATTAAATCCAGTTTATACTAATATTGTCATTAAACTAATGCGAAAATCAACAAAGCAAATCTCGTCAGAAATTCTTTCTTATAACTTCAAGATTATCTTATCAGCGTTTGAGAAAAGGTACGTAGATATGTGTAGTTCAACAAATTCACCGGAATTGTAAATACCGAGGCAAGACTCTTATACATTTTCTTGTAAACAACAAAACAAAATATGTTAAAGTGCGACGAAGTGACTGTGACAATTCGAAAAGCCAAGAAAGATGACATGGTTCAAGTTTACAAGCTTATCAAGGTACGGATATTGAAATTAATTCACTTTTTATCACCGCTTTGCGGTTACGCAATAAAGATAGCACATAAAAAACGAAAACAAGCCAAATTGAGGTTAAATTTTCGTTGACATTTGTAAAAAAAAACTCGCTACATTGATGTGTCAAATATTTAAAATTTCTTACCAGCTTCTAGCAGAGTTCGAAAAACTGGAGCACCAAGTGCGAATCGATGCTTCCACCCTCGAAAAAGACGGTTTCGACTGCGAAAACCCCGCGTTCACGTGCCTAGTAGCCGAATTATCGGACGGACACATAATGGGCTACGCTCTTTATTACACCTCATACTCAACATGGCTTGGTCGTTCCGTTTTCCTCGAAGACTTGTACGTCCAAGCCGCTTATCGCCGCCACGGAATTGGCAAGCAACTATTTATGGCGGTCGCCAAAATCGCACACGAACTTGAAAGCAAACGCATGGACTTTCACGTATTGAGCTGGAATCCAGCCACGGATTTCTACAAAAGTTTGGGTGCGGAAAATCTCACACACACCGAAAAGTGGACCTTGTTTCGCATGGATTCCAATTGTTTGAACAAACTTTTCAACAAAGTTTAAAAATGTATCAGTATTTAATATTAATAATAAAAGGAATTGTTTTCATTAATTAATTAATGATGGTTGCGTAAATGCGATTCAAGTAGCTTTTTCCGACTGTAAGCAGCGCCGCAAAATTGGCAACTAAAAAACCACTAACTAATTAGTACTGAATTTAGGCAACCAGCAATACAAATCTTACCTGAGCTTCATGACAGCTTCACCATCGGCATGTAGCTTCTCGTGAGCGACTAAATTATACTTCTCGGTGAACTTCCGAGCACAGGTAGTGCAACTATACTTCTTTTCGCCGGTGTGGGTTTTCATGTGCCGAGTTAGATGCGAGTTCGACATCAACGCCAAGCCGCACTGCCCGCATTTGTACGATTTCAGGCCAGTGTGTGAGATTTGGTGAATGTTTAAGGATGAGCGATGCACGAAACGTTTGCCACACAAGTCGCATTGATAAGGCATTTCGCCTGCAAGTAGAAATAAATTTATTTAGCGGTTAGTTTGAGTAAATTCAATTAGTACCTGTATGTAAAGGCAAGTGGCGTAACAGTGAAATTTTCTGAGTGAAACTCTTCTTGCAATACTCGCAAGTGAAAGGATTCACTCCATTGTGCATTCCCATGTGGATTTTAAACGCCTTTTTCGCCTTGTAAGCTTTCCCACATATCTCGCAAACAAAGGGACGTTCATCGCTGTGCGCTACGATGTGCCCCTTTAATTCGCTCGTCGTACGAAATTCCTTCCCACATTCATCGCATTTATGTCGTTGTGATTTCTTTTTTATTTGTTTTGCAATTGGCGCGATAATATTTTCTTCGGGAAGGTTTATTTCGTCTTTAATTTCACCGCCAGTCTCCGTATCATTAATATACGATTTGAATTTGATTTCAATCTCTGCTGCACGTATTTGCAGGTAGTCTAACTCGTTTATTAAACTGTTGCAATCGCAACACACATTGGAGCTCGATTTTTGTAAACAACTCACTATATTTTCAATTAATTTTAGTAAAATTGTACCTGATCGTTTAGTCACGGTCGAATCTACGTTGTAAATCACATTTTCGCTATTGCCACACAAGAAACAACTCATTTTCACTGTATTTAACACTTTATTGTTGTTGTTTACGTTTTTATTTTGACAGTTAAATCTGGGGGTATTTTTTTGGCACTAGTAGAAAACAGGGGTACCCTGTCAATTTCAACGTGATTTCAACCAATCAAATTAGTTTCCAAGTTGTCAGTTAAGTTTCAAGTGTCAAAGTTGTTTTAAAAGTTGTTTCTTTTGTTTAAATAATAACAAACCAAGCAAAATGAACAGAATCGACATAAACAAACTAAAAGGAGATCTCCAGAACACCCTGCCAAACTGCCCTGTAAAAATAAGTGATCTAAATAAGCCAACCAGCCCTTTCGTCATAACCTGCTTCCAACATGTGTTATCGCAAATTGACTCGTTCATCCAAACAATGTACAACAGCGACGTGGAATGGCCCGACTTCCACTCCGACAACGTCGAGAATGCAACGTTCTACAAGCTAATCTTCAGCTTCTTCAAAAAGATGAACATCCCATTGTACCTCAGCGATCTAAAGGACCCTAAAGTGAAACGTACGCA
Organism: Cryptophagus acutangulus; assembly: GCA_963556235.1. NCBI lineage: Eukaryota > Metazoa > Arthropoda > Insecta > Coleoptera > Cryptophagidae > Cryptophagus > Cryptophagus acutangulus. The sequence continues at coordinate 6,491,692 of OY744569.1, forward strand.
TTGCTTACTTCAATTCTGCGTCCACTATTTGTGCTGTTGTGTACTACAAATCGTGCAGAAACGGGACTTTAGCTACATCCTCGATCAGGACGAGCAGCTTGGCGTTTTAGCCGAACGCAAGTATCGCGGGATCAGCGAGGGAAATGAATTAGCGAGAGAAACTGCGGAAATGAGCGAGAAAATCAAATCGCTGAAAGCACAAATCGAAGCTGAACGCAATCGCAACGGGCAATTAAAAGGCGCATACCGACAACAACAAGCAATCACGGCCGCGAAATTAAAGCTGAAGGAACGCGAAGAGAAGAAACAACTCCTCAACCAAGCGAAGTTGGCCGAAGCCGAACGCACTTTAGGGAAACGCTTGGATCTAGTCGTCGAGCCGCTCAATTACGAAATCCAAATGAAACTCTTAACGCAATTGAAAAAGCAAGACGACGAACATCAAGCCGATTTACGAGAAATCGAAGTCAGTGTCCCGACCGACAAAGTAAACATCGATCGCTTAGTGAACTGCTCGGTGAAGTTGGCCGGCTTAAATATTAGCGAAGAATGCTGCGACAATCCGGCCTTGGGCGAGCAGCTCGTCTTGAAAATGCGGGATTTGGAGATCGTTTCGAAGATGATGAGTGCGGCGCAGGGTAAGAAAGCCGATTTGGAGGAGAAGAACATGAAGTTGAAGGCGGAATCGAGCAGGTTGGGAAAAGTGGTTATGAAGGAGCGCAGCAGGTTGGAAGCGGTGATTGCGGGATTTGATACGGAGCAGAAAAGATGGATCGATGAATTCAAAGCGGAGATTCTGAGAAGTAAGAATGAGAAGCAGAAGTTGCGGGAGGAGAATGAGGAGGTTGTAGATGAGGAGTTGGAGTTTAAACGGACTTTCGAGGAAGCTTACAAGGAGATTTTGGAGGCGCATAAGAAGGTTTCGGGGGTTATGGCTGAAACTGCCAAGTTGACTGACAATTTTAATAATACTACTAATAGCAAATAAATATTGATAATGTAACTATTTATTTGTGTGGTTTAGAGCTTAGAATAGTAAGATTCGTGAACCACCATGCTTCTTTCAATGCCCCTCGCCGACGAACATCCTAATATCCCCAATAAATTAACGAACGCCCTACTAAATAACAAATCACTTACCGCAAACAGCCAAAGCGCAATCCAACTCCGTCCTAAGTATATTAAGTATCTTCTTAACACCTTCCTCGCCACTGTGTGCCAAACCGTAAAGTGCCGGCCGCCCGATAAACACCATTCTAGCCCCCATCGCTAGCGCTTTGAATACATCCGTGCCATCGCGAATCCCCCCATCTAAATACACTTCCACTCGATCCCCAACTGCTTGCACAATTTCCGACAACGCTTCAATCTAATTTAGGTTATAATAAACAAACATTTTCAAATCTTGACAGCTGTCATAATAGTAGTTTAGTTACCGAAGCAGGGGTGCCATCTACTTGTCGTGCGCCATGATTTGAAACCAGTATGGCGGAACATCCGGCTTCCACTCCAAGAATTGCATCTTCCGCGGTCAAAATACCTTTGAGAACAATCGGTAGTTTAGTGAATTCTTTCAACCACGCGATATCTTTCCATTCGATTGTTGCGTCGAATAAATCGTTGACGTATTTGTTTAAACCGGAGCCGTCAGTGTCGTTTTTGTTGATGTTGGTGGACTTGGAGCCTTGGAAGTTCGCTAATCTAGTGTGGTGTTAATTAATGAGTGTTTAGGGTTAATGGGGGGTTAATTTACCTTAAATGGGGTGGCAGTGTGAATTTGTTACGCATATCGGCGAGACGTAGTCCAAACATTGGGGCGTCTACGGTTAGGACGAGCGCTTTGAAGCCGCTGGCTTCTGCACGTCGGACTAATGACTTCGTCACTTCGCTAAATAAAGGATTAATTAAATTAGGTAAGTTTTATTGCAAAATTGGGAGTTTGACAGATTTTTAAAGCGGCCATTTTGGTTTGGTAATTTTTCTAGTTACTTTCGGAGGTACCTGGTTGGTACCTCCAGAATAGCCAGTTTTAGGTTAGGATGTATTTGTTTGTGTCAGTTTGTTTAAATAATTTACCGATCTTTGTAGATATAAAGTTGGAACCATCTAATCGCGTTGGGGGCGGCTTCCGCCACCTCTTCGAGACTACTTGTGGAGATGGTGCTTAAAGTGTAGACGGTCCCCAAGGCTTGAGCAGCTATAATTCAAATTAAGGTAATTCAAACTTTTTACTACGAAACTTGATAATTACCTCGGACATTGGCACATTCGCCTTCTGGATGAGCCATTCTTTGCATGGCCGTTGGCGAAATCCCAATTGGCATTGATACTTTTTCGCCCAAAACGGTAGTTGTCAAATCGCGCGTTGCCACATTTCGCAAACATTTTGGTCGGATTTTGTACCTGAAATAATTGATTAGTTTGCTGGATTTAGAGTTGAATATAGTTACTTTGAAAACGCGTTGCGATTGTGAGCTAATGTCTCTTGTTGGCCTGCTCCACTGCGATAATAGTCGAGTGCATTTCTTGGTAGCACTTTGTAAGCATGCTCTTCAAAGTCGTTCACACACACTAAAGCCATGGTTTTGCACTTTAATTAAATACTGTAGATGTGCGTTGTTCTCGTAACCTTCTCGGATTGAAAGTGAACTTATGACCAAAGGATTTTTCTATTTTATTTATTATTATATCGTGGCGATAAGTTCACAAATTAGTAAACAATTTGATGTATAAATTATTCCGTGCAGATACCAAACGCTTATCTTGTACGCAAATAGCGCTTTCATAATCACAGCGATTACAAAATCGAATAATGCAAAATTAATTAAAAATAAATTTATTTACATAATATGAAAATAAAATTAAGTAGATCAAAATGAATTCATTTAAAATTGGTTAAACGCTTCGCTTCAATTGCTCAGCAATGGCATCTAGAAAGTCTTGAGTACTTAAATACATTCCTTCTTTAACATTCGGCAATCCGTGGATACAGGCAGCCAAATCTTTCGTTAACTTTCCGCTCTCCACGCAATCAATGCACGCTTTTTCCAAAGTCTGACAGAATCGCACGACGTCGGGAGTGCCATCCAATTTGCCACGATGCTCCAAACCTTTAGTCCAAGCGAAAATTGAGGCTATCGGGTTGGTGGACGTCGAATGGCCTTTTTGATGTTGCCTATAATCATTAAAAAATGCATTTTAATTCAAACTAGACCAAATAATCCTTCAATTTGGGGAAAATTACATTTGTGCGACCTTTAAATTATCATAAACTTGATTAAAATTGAACTTTAAATAGCAATTATTAACAAAAAGTATTAATTAGTTAATAGTTTGATGTATTGCTGGTTGCCTAACTCGATATAGTAGTAGTAACTACCTAGGCAACCAGCAAATCACACACGGCTGTATTAATTAGTACCATGTTAGGCAACCAGCAAATCACACACGGCTGTATTAATTAGTACCATGTTAGGCAACCAGCAAATCACAAATCTTACCTGTAATGTCTGGTCACTGTGCCGTGGGCAGCTTCAGCTTCAATAGTTTTGCCATCGGGACACATAAGTACCGAAGACATCATCCCCAAAGAGCCATACCCTTGTGCGACAATGTCAGACTGAACGTCGCCGTCGTAATTCTTGCAAGCCCATACAAATCCGCCTGCGGATTTCAAAGCCTGTGCGACCATATCGTCGATTAGACGATGCTCGTACCAGATTTTCTTTGCTTCGTATTTTGCCTTGTAGTCCCTATTGAACTTATTGCAATTAGTATAGGAATTCGAGTTGTTTAGGGGGTTAAATTACTTTTCGTAGATTTCTTGGAAGATGTCCTTGAAGCGCCCGTCGTATTTTTTGAGGATTGTATTTTTGGTGGATAGATATAGAGGCCATTGCTTTTGTAGAGCGACTTGGAAGCTGGAGTGCGCGAATGAGCGGATACTTTCGTCGGTGTTGTACATTCCTTGTGCAACGCCGCCGTTTTTGTATTTGAATAGTTCGTATTTCTCCACGGTGCCGTCATCCGCAGTGTAGATCATGTCCACCTATAATTTTGCAATTAAATCTCTAATTCAATCGCCAAATTTAAATACGTACGCGTCCCGGTTTAGTAATAACGAAATCTTTCGCTTTGTATTGATCCCCATGGGCGTGACGGCCAATGACCATCGAATTAGTCCATCCAGGTACCAGTTTTGGAATGTTTTTGCAAAGAATAGGCTCACGGAAAACGGTACCATCCAAAATATTCCTGATGGTTCCATTCGGCGACAACCACATCTTTTTCAGCTTAAACTCTAAATGCCAGCTTATTTAATGATTCCAGCTTAGATTTAAATACCGACCTTCAACTCTTTGCTCGTCCGGGGTAATTGTAGCGCATTTAATGCCCACATTATGTTTCAAAATCGCATGGGCTGCATCAATTGTTACCTGGTCATCGGTTTGATCCCTAATAAATAATGTCAATGGTTAAACATTTGCTTTGCAGATGTTTAAGTCGGCTTAGGATTAACAGGTACATTTTTACGGTCAAACAAAACAAATTTTCTTGGAAAGTTTAGGTTAGAATTTGAGCTGTCATAAATTTTGCAAAAGGCGGCCATGCTGGATATTTTCCTAGTAACTAATAGCTACCAACTTGACAAACAATTACAAATGTCAAAACATTAACCTAATTATTTTAGTAATTAATCACCTGTAAGGAAGTCCAAGATCGTAATACAAACATTCGACTTTCAGATACGGAAAGATGAGCGATTCTTTGATTTTCTCCCATATAATGCGGGTCATTTCATCGCCATCCATCTCCACTACCGGTTTTTTGACTTCAATTCGTCCAGCAGCGGCATCTTTAAAAAGAAAAAGACCGTAATTTGGGCAGTTCAATGACCTGCATCTCACGGTCAGCCCGTCTAGACACGTCTTTGTGAAAAATCGATTGTCTAATAACACAATGATCTCAAGTGATGCATACTAAAATGCAACTGAGCCGGAAATTATCCAATCTACACGGAATTATTCGAAAGTAAGTCCACATATTATTTATCCAATCGCCCTTTTTCAACCTCAATTTATGAACCGGTCGAGATTGCAGTTTTTTAGAAAGTTTATGCAATTGTTTATTTTGCTTTTTTATCGCGCGGCGAATAAACAAGCTATAAGTGGATATTTGTTTATACTTAAAAAGTCCATGCAAACTTAATCCAGTTTAGGTAACACGTCTTATCGCCGCGCGATTAAATTATCTACATTTTGGGTCAAATTTTCGAATTTTTAAACCAAATTTCCGGCTTGGACTTTGCTCCAAATTCGGACCCGATCTTCAACCCATCCACACAAACAAATTAAAAATCCGCGGAAACAATTATGAAATAAACAAAGTAGACTTACAGTTTCTGCTGCTGATTGCACTGAGAACGGGCACATTTTTGCTGGATACCTGGTTAAGGTTTTTACAGAATTTCGTTAAAGTACCGGCCATCATAACCTCAAAGAAAAGCCAAATGAAAATAAGCGACTCGATAAGTCGAGTCTCGTTTTGTAGTAGCTTTTCACTGTCACGATTTGGCTCGAACGCCTCCGGAGATAAACTCACTGCGTTTACATGACAGATATGAAACGATTTGATGCACTTGCAAATGCATTTTGGCCATGCGATTTTCAAGTGCAATTGAAATTTGATTTGAACTTTAATTTGATAACCTTTTCGATTTTTGGCGAATTATTTTGTTGGGAAATTTGTGCTTTTTGGCAGAGTGCAACTAGGTGGCGCTGTTGCTTTTTTGGTTAAATGTAGATGGCGCTTTTTAAATTGGGCGTTTTAAATATGATAAAATTAATCTTTTTATTAAATGCAAACAAAGTGGCATCCCATGTAAACATACCGAAACCATTTAACTGAAAGGGACAGTTTTTATGTGGTTGTGCTAGCGGTTGGAGCAGTCGATGCAAAGCTGCTTAAGAGACGATTTCAAATCAATTTTGAGACGTTATATTATTAACAATTTAATTTTAAGTGCACGTGTTATTAATTAAATAATTACTCAGTACGTTCAAAATTGTAAGTATGAATTTTAAGTGGGTATTAAAATTAATTGCATGGAGCCATGTGGAATGATAATTAATTAATTGTGGGAAGATACTTGAAATTATGATAAAATTGTGCTGAATGCTATTTTAATAGAGCTAGAATTGTTTAGTCGGTAAACAAAAAAGCTATTTCTGTATTAAATTGTAGCGCATCTGTTCTGTAATGGATATTTAGGTCGTTTAGTATTTTTGATTACAGCAAATAATTGTTATTGATAATCTTTGACATTTTTTTTATCATAATTTATTTATAAGCATTTAGATGAGGCAATATAATGTTTTTAAATAATTTAATTTGAATTAGAATGGGGATTTTTATATTTTGGGTTGGTACTGTCATGGCGGCTTTTCCGGAAGCGTTTTCAGAAATGCTTAATATCGCCATTAAATAATTAACAATTATTAATAATTATTTATGTTTATTTTTTATTTACATTAATATTTATTTAAACAAAACTATTGTTTAAATATTAGTATATTATTGTAACTGTAGGACTTTTGTTATTTAATTTGAATTCATGTTGGCAATATGGCGCGGCTGCCACGTGCTCAAAACGTCACTATTCGCGATCAATTTGTTATGACATCCGCCCTCTGTCAGTTAAAAATTGCAAACGCACTCAAAAATGTTTAAATTACACTCAATTGCGATAAAATATTTATAAACAAATAGATTTTGAGTGCTCGTAAATAAAAAAGTGTATTTTTAGAACGATTGGAATTAAAATCCAATCGTTGTGTAAATATTTTTTTCAACAAGTTTAATTATTTATTTTAGGATATGAAATAATCGCGCTCTAATAAATCATGGCCAGAGGCATTTTACGTGTCAGCTTAACGAAAATCCACACGTCCAAATGCCACACGTTAGCAAACACTCCAACTAGTAAGCCCCGCATTACGAAAAATGCCACGCGACAGCTATGCAAAGAAACTAAAGGAGTCCCGTATCAGAATCTGACGATCGGGGTGCCGAAGGAAATATGGCGAAACGAAAAGAGGTATTTCCCAGCAAAAAATAGTAAATTACCGCTAACAATATTTTTATTGTAAATAATAGAGTGGCGATAACTCCGGCCGTAACTCAACTCCTCACGAAAAAAGGATTTTCAATAAATATAGAAGAAAACGCCGGACTTGGCGCTAAGTTCCGCAACGAAGACTACGAAGCTGCCGGAGCCAAACTGGTGGATCCCGAGAAGGCTTTTAATTCGGATATCGTTTTAAAAGTGCGTCAGCCTTTAGATGGCGAAGTAATCAATTTCCGACCCGATTCTACCCTCATTTCCTTTTTGTATCCCGCGCAAAATAAACCGCTAATTGACAAGTTGGCTGACAGGAAAATCAATGCGTTCGGTAAATTAAAATATTAATTTATTTGGCAAATATAATTAATTTAATTATTGCAGCAATGGATTGCATTCCCCGGATCACAAGAGCGCAAGTATTCGATGCGCTCAGCTCCATGGCGAACGTATCCGGCTATCGCGCGGTCATCGAAGCGGCCAATCACTTCCCACGATTTTTCTCCGGGCAAATCACAGCCGCGGGAAAAGTGCCGCCAGCTAAGATTCTCGTAATCGGTGGCGGTGTGGCGGGATTGGCCGCGATTGGGCAAGCGAAGAGCATGGGCGCGATAGTGCGCGCTTTCGACACCCGGTCCGCGGTGAAGGAGCAAGTCGAATCGATGGGAGCCGAATTTTTGACGATAAATATAAAGGAGGAAGGCGGCACAACCGGCGGGTACAGTAAAGAGATGTCGCAGGAGTTTATTGACGCCGAGCACGCCCTCTTCGCCAAGCAATGCAAAGAAGTGGATATTATTATAAGCACTGCGTTGATTCCCGGCAAGAAAGCGCCCGTGTTGCTGTTGAAAGAGCACATTTTGGCGATGAAACCGGGCAGTGTTGTGGTCGACCTAGCGGCCGAAGCTGGCGGTAATTTCGAGACGACCAAACCGGGCGAGGTGTATTCCTTGAACGATATCACGCATATCGGACTGACCGATTTGAGCAGTCGCTTGCCCACGCAAAGTTCCACGTTGTATGCGAATAACATTTCCAAGTTTATGTTGTCGATCGGCGAGCAGGATTGTTTCCGTATCGATTTAGCGGATGAAGTGGTGCGAGGTAGTATAGTTTTAGATCAAGGGCGGTTGATGTGGCCGCCGCCGAAGCCGGCTGGCCCGCCCGTTGTGGTCGCGAAAGAAGAAGCGAAGGTTGACGCGGTGCAGAAGGTGGACGAGAAGCCGAGTGCGTTGATGGCGACGTTGAACACTTCGTTGATGACGACTGGTGGTATGTTTGGTTGCGATTTGGTTGAGTTGTTGTGATAGAGGGGTTTTTTGTAGGAATTGGCGGGATACTTGGTTTGGGAATGTGCTCGCCGAATCCGCAGTTCACTTCGATGTTGACGGTCTTGGGGCTGTCGGGGATTGTCGGTTATCATACAGTATGGGGAGTAACTCCTGCTTTACATTCACCGCTCATGTCCGTAACCAATGCAATTTCAGGTATTACAGCAGTTGGTGGTTTGCTGTTGATGAATGGTGGATATTATCCGACGAATTCCATTGAGGTAGCTTTTAAATTAATTTATTTAGTCGAATTTAAATTAATTCTGGTTGTTTTTCGATAGGGTTTAGCGGCCGCGGCTGCGTTTGTTTCCTTCATCAACGTGTTTGGCGGGTTTGTAGTCACGAAGCGGATGCTCGATATGTTTAAACGGTATGTTAAGTTGCCTATCTATTAACGTAACTAATAATAAAATTCCAGCCCCGGCGATCCATCCGAATACAACGCACTGTACGGCATCCCAGCGGCCGCTTTTCTAGCCGCATACGGCTGGGCCGCAATGCAGGGCTTAGCCGAAGTGCACCAGGCCGCTTATTTGGCGTCCTCGCTTTGTTGTGTGGGTGCGTTGGCGGGATTAAGCTCGCAAGCCACTTCGCGATTAGGAAATAATTTGGGAATGGTAAGCAATCACTTCCTTATAAGTGTCTTATTTAATTCCCGCGTCTTTTAATTGTAGATTGGCGTAACTGGCGGAATCGCAGCCACTTTAGGCCAAATCGCCCCTAGTACCGAAGTGCTCGCACAGATGGCGGCCGCATGTATTGCTGGTGGCGGACTTGGCACGATAATAGCGAAACGGATACAAATCACTGATTTGCCGCAACTAGTGGCGGCTTTCCATAGCTTAGTAGGTTTGGCAGCGGTCCTTACTTGTTTCTCGACGTATATTCACGATTTTCCGACGTTTATCGACGATCCTGCAGCGAATGTCGTCAAGACTGCGTTGATTCTTGGGACGTATATTGGCGGGATTACGTTTAGTGGTTCCTTGATTGCTTATGGAAAGCTCCAAGGTGTTTTGAAGTCGAATCCGTTGATTTTGCCCGGGCGGCATGCACTTAATGCTGGACTTTTGTTGAGTAATGTTGCAGCGGGCGGGTATTTGTTCTACGATCCGACTTTAGCGGGTGGTTTGGGGGCGCTGGGCGCAACGGCCGCGCTTTCCACGACGATGGGTGTCACGTTGACGGCTGCAATTGGCGGTAAATATATTTTATTTAATTGTATTACGAGTGTAATTTGTTGTATTGAGTTTAGGAGCGGATATGCCCGTGGTGATCACAGTCCTCAACAGTTATTCCGGTTGGGCGCTTTGCGCCGAAGGCTTCATGTTGAATAATAATTTAATGACGATTGTGGGCGCGTTGATTGGTTCATCCGGAGCCATCTTGTCGTACATAATGTGCAAAGCAATGAACCGATCATTGCCGAATGTGATTTTGGGCGGGTATGGCACGTCGAGTACAGGTGGCGGGAAACCAATGGAGATTACTGGTAGTCATACTGAGATTAATTTAGATGGCGCTGTTGAAGCTATTGAGAATGCGAGGAATATTATTATAGTGCCCGGATATGGGTTGTGTGTAGCGAAGGCGCAATATCCCATCGCGGAAATGGTGAATGTGTTGAAGAGTCAAGGGAAGAATGTGCGGTTTGCGATCCATCCGGTTGCTGGTAAGTTTTTCTATTAATTGCATGCGGTTTGAATGTTAAGTGGTTTGTTTGCAGGACGTATGCCTGGTCAGTTGAACGTTTTGCTAGCGGAAGCTGGAGTGCCGTACGATGACGTGCTCGAGATGGAAGAGATAAATGATGATTTCCCCGACAGTGATTTAGTGTTGGTGATTGGCGCGAATGATACGGTGAACAGTGCAGCCGTTGATGATCCAAACTCGCCGATTGCAGGTATGCCCGTTTTGAATGTGTGGAAGTCGGAGCATGTGATTGTAATGAAACGATCGCTTGGTGTCGGTTATGCCGCAGTCGATAATCCAGTGTTCTATAAAGCGAATACGTCGATGTTGCTAGGCGATGCTAAGAAAACGTGCGACCAACTATTAGCTAAAGTTTTATCTAAATCGTAAATTGATAGGATTAGGAGAAAAATAGGCTGAGATTTTTTTCTTTCTGTATTATCCACTCAAGTTTTATTTGTTTTAATCTCAGGAATGAAATGCTGTATTATAAGATTATTTTTCCCATTTTAATTTTTATTAATGGTATTATTTTTCAAAAAAGCGTAATTCTGTTTGTATATATATTTTCTTTTTTTTTGTAATTTTCTATGCTTAATTAATTTTTACGGAACGTTTTTATGGATCGTTTGATAAATTCGAGGATAAATGCTTTAGTTTTTCTTCATAATTCTAGAACAATAATCAAACCTTATTAAGATGCCGTTAAAATCCCTCAAAATTACAGTTTTCGCAATGTTTTTCAACTTTTCAGCGGTAGTAGTACCAGTTTTCTCCACCATGTTATAAAAGAACCCGTATTTATCCTGTAGTAACAGATGAGGATGGTCGAATTCGACTGCCACTCCCGCATCCATCACCAGTACCTACAAAACCAATAGTACCAACGGAATAAAAGTACCTTTACCTACCCTATCCGAATCCATAATGGTATGCAAGCGATGCGCAATGGTAAGTACCGTACAATGCACAAACTTCGTCCGAATAGTTTTCTGTATAAACTGATCGGTTTGCGGATCAACATTCGCAGTAGCCTCATCCATCACTAGTATCCGATTATTCCGCAAGATGGCTCGGGCCAAACACACCATCTGTCTCTGTCCCACACTTAAATTAGCGCCACCTTCCGTCATAATATGGTTCAAGCACTCTAAAAAAACGGTATCTACATAAAAATACGCATCAGTACCAATAAATACCGATTCCATCTTTAAGCGCGAAGGTAATCTCGACATCTTGTAACGCGTTGAACAGCGTTTCATCGGAGTACTGCTCAAACGGGTCCAAATTATACCGCAAAGTACCGGAAAACAGTACGGGCTCCTAATGCAAAACGCTTAGAGTAGTACTAATTTTAAGGGATTATCTAACTTGTGGTATGATGGAAATCTTCTTCCGCAAATCGTGCAACCCCATCGTCTTAATATCCAACGTATCAATCACGATAGTACCTTCAAAATTCGTCAGTCGAAACAAGGCGGAAATAAGGGACGACTTCCCAGCCCCCGTTCGTCCTACAATCCCCACCTTCTCCTGTGGATTGATGATAAAATTCAAATTCTTCAAAACGGGCTCTTGATGCAAATGGTACCGCAACACCAAATCGACAAACTCCACTTTCCCATCCCACGGCCAATCGAACGGCGGCTTCCGATCCGGATCCGATTCCAAATCCGGTTCGTGTTCAATGCGCGTAAACTCCAAAATGCGCTCCACTGACGTCATCTGGTTCTCCATTTCCGCGGACTGTCGCATGCCCCATTGGATCAAACCGCTCAATCCCATGCATTGCGTGACGGCTAGACCCACTTCACTGCCACTATGTCCTTAACGGTTCAAAATTAGTATTTATAGCGAGGTTTAAGGTACGGTACTACCTCTACTCGCTAGGAAAAGGAAACTAAACGTAACGGTGCCAATGTACAGCGTGCAGATTAAATCCAACCAGAAACTAAACGCTCTGCTCGTGTACAGAAACATAAACCACGCACTGCTGTGAATGTCTTGCAGACCATCGAACTCCGCTACGAGAATCTGCTCAGCTCCGTTTGATCGTATGGTACTTAATCCTTGAAGGGTTGCGTTCAAGTGAGCGAAAACCGGACTCCTCGCTAATCAAAAAATTTAAATCCTGAGAGACTTATAGCAAGAGTATAATTACTGATGCCTTCTAGTCGCTTAACACTCCGACTGGTCTTCAAATAGTACTTCCGAATAAACCAAAAGGACGTGCACATAATAAGGGTCGGTATCAGAAACAAGGGATCTATAATGGCGACCACTATAATGGCGCCCAATAAATTCAGCATCAACTAAAACACCGAAAAGGATTAACTATTAACGTCCAATACGAATAGTACTTGAGTGGTATCAATCATGGCGTTCGGAAGCAGCTCATCCACAGCGCCCAGATCCTTGGAAAAACGATTCAGGATCCTTCCGGACGTGTTGTCGTTGTAGAACCGCATCACCGCGTGCGTTATACTCTTGAACATATCGTTATGCAAGCTGGAACGCAAAATATAAACGATTGAGCGCTATAAGTACTTATAGGTACTTCATGGACGATCTCAAGCACATGGTGAAGAAGAAGATGGATCTGGAGATCGCCACCACGATCGTCAACACGATCACCACGGAATAGATGAGGATACATTGCGGCCGCGTTAAGTAATCCCAAAAACCCATCGATTTCACTTCGCCGAACTTGTTCTCCTCCAAAGCGACCCATTGGCATAGGAAGTAGTCGCCGCCACTGCCAAGCGCTTGGGCCGTCAAGAAAAACGCAATTAAGAGGATCGTCAAGCAATACGGGCCGGCCGCTAAGAAGTACTGCTTGTAAATCGTGAACTCCACAGCGCCAAACGTGCGCATTTCCGGGACCGCTTGCGGTACTTTCTACAAAGCAAAATAATCAACCCTTTGGAAGTTATCGAAGCCTCATCTCACCATGCTACCCTCGCGATTCAGGGTACTCATACTCAACGCACTGCCGATAGACAGCCGCTTCAAGATCGTCTCCACATTAACCGTCTTCATCCGCCCTCTGCGATCCACCTCGAAACTTGCCTGCTCCTCCAACGGCGCCAAATCGCTCGTCATCAACTTGGCAAACTCAATCCCGCTAATCTTCAACGAATCAAACGTCCCCTGTCCTTGTATCACCCCGTCGTGGAAGATCAAGATCTGCTTCGCGTCATTCAAGTACTGCAACTGATGCGTTACGAGTATCACGATCTTATCCTGCAAATACGTTTGGATGCATTCGCGGAACAACTGTTGCCCCACTTGGATATCAACGGCAGACAGCGGATCATCCAATAAGTAGATATCAGCCTTCTTGTAAACGGCGCGAGCTAAATTAACTCGCGCTCGTTGGCCGCCGCTCAACGAAATGCCGCGTTCGCCAATCAACGTGCGATCGCCGTATGGAAGTAGCGAGAAGTCGCGTTGCAGGGCGCACACTTTGACCACTTCGTTGTAGCGGATGCGGTCGTACGGGCGACCAAACAGGATGTTCTGGCGTACGGAGCCCGCAAACAACCACGGTTCCTGCGAAGCGTACGAGACAACGCCTTTGATAATCACGGAACCTTTAAGGATCTCCAATTCGCCGAGGATTAGTTGAAGAAAGCAGGATTTCCCCGAACCGACGGGTCCCACGACGATCGTCAACTGTCCTGGAGACACTTCCACGTATATGTTGGACAGTACCACCGAGTTCTTGAAGGTAGCGATTGCTTGGTGGATGTAAACGTCTGCGCTTTCGCCTTCCAGCAGCGGCTCGTTCTTGAACTCGGCTTCGCCATCCTGATCTGCCAGCAATTTCGGCTTTTCGTCCACTACCGGAGCCTTATTGTCTAACAACTGCGGGTTTAACAGCGCGGGGTTTCCGACAACCGCTTCGTCCAGCAACATGAACTCCTCGATGCGTTTGATGGATACGTAAGATTCGCCTACCTAAGGGCAATATAGGATTAGATTGGGTAGGATGTAGGGATTGGTGGTACCAGTGCGATGCCTTGCGGGAAATAGACGGTCATCGTCTGGCGGAGTACTTGGTAGAAAGCGCTGATTACGAAGACTTGCTCGGCGGTCAAGTCGTTGCCCAGCAGGATGTAGCAGGTGACGGTGAGGAAGATGGCGAATCTCGCGGTGAACATGATGAAGGACATTATGAGGCCGCGGATGTAGGAGGTGAAGCGCATCACTTTCAGCTCCTTTCTGGAAGGGAATCAAGGATTATACGAGAAAACGTTAGGATTATGAGGAATACTTTCGGAGTTGCTGGATTATGTAAGCAAAAGCGTACTCCCACGAGTACATCTTGATCACTTGCATCCCTTGGATGAGCTCGTTCATTTCTGTTACACGCGTATCAGTGCGTATTGCCACTTTTCTTCGGTAAGTTGACGTTAACACGCCTAGCACAGCTAAACAGAGAAGCGGCCATATTTAGCTACACTCGCGTTGGTACCAACCGATAAGACAGAAATGACTACTAAAAGCGTTGTATATAACTACAAAAACGTATTGTTTACAAAAATATAATGGAAAGTATCCCTTGCATTATATTAATTGCGTTAAAGGCGTTTTAGTCGGTTATTTAGTATAAATTAAAAGAAATCCCGCAACGGAATAGTTCAAATGCCCCTTAATGCTACGTCACAAGCATGGCGGACGGATGTTGTGTACCAAATGAAACGCTAAAAATCCCTACTTTTGTCAAACTTTAGCGCTACCATAGCCTCAAATCAATATTTCTACCACTAATTAGTAGAATATCAATCAGTAGTGCAAAAAGAAACATACCTTGAGTAGGCATAATCAGCAAAACCGCCGACACGCCAACCACCGCCGAAATCCCAATATCCTCATACAAGAAAAACACGATGAAGACAATCTGCAATGGAGCGATCCACAAATAGTGCACATAAATAGGAGCCAAATCGAACCGCGTCACATCATTCGACATCAAATTAACCGGATTCCCAGCCGAATTATCACCAACCGCCGACAACGTGATCCTCAACGCTTTCCTGTAGATGAGGGAACAACACGCAACGCGTATTTGCATCCCGATGTGTAACACCGCCATCATATACGGATGCACGACGAACACGATGATGGTACTGCAGACCAGGATGCAAAAGGCGAAGAAGTACGCTTCGCTTTTCTGGATGGGGTTGCTCATGGGCTGGTGGGCGATGTAAGCGAACACTCTGTTGACGTACATTGGAGATGACGCTCTAAATTGAGGGGTTAGAAGCGTGTTGCGGGGTCGTTGCGGTACTTACGGAACGGTACTGTTGAGATTCAGTATATTGAAGTACTTGATGAAGAGGCCGATGAAGACGGGCTGCGACAACCTGGCGCCCATCTCCATGAGTAGCAACACCACGCCGTAGAAGATAATATCGCCGAGGAACGTCTTCAGGATGGTTTTCACCATGCTGGGCTTCGAGTTGTTCTTCTTGGACTTCGCCAACTCTTTTGCCCAGATTTTGGCGATACGCGTGCCAAGTAGGGACGATTTGTGGACGTTTAACGGTTGCGTTAAATCGCTTTCGTCGAGATCGCGTTTGCTACCCTTGCGGAAGGTCCGCAATGTGTACCAGAAGGTTAACACGGACAGCCAATTGGCGTTCTGTTTCGGATTCGGCAGATATAGATCGTAATCTGCGAATTTGATCATGACTGTTATGACAGGGCTGTCAAAGTTGTTGACATTAGGTAACCAAAGTGACAGTTATTATTTTAGGACGTTAATCAAAATTCGCAGTGTAAGAAAATGGTTTGCAATTCCTTCCCGTTTGGGATTGTAACTAATTGCGGGTTTGTTTTAGAAAACTAGTAGTAAGAAGGACAAGTTTCTGAAGTTGGAAGAAGAGCTTGAAAAGGTGATTAAGACGATCAAACCCAAAGGTGGACCAGCGAAGGAAGTACCCGAATTCGCGTCCAAGTATAGCTTAAACGAAGTGGCGGAGGATATGAGCAATATCCTCAAGGATTTGAAGACGGAGTTTGACATTATTGGGACGAAGAATAAAATTAATTCCGCGTCTTTTGTAAACAAGCAATTGGAGAACGCGTATTTGAAGAATGCCGTTAAGAAGAAGGTTGACAACAGTTTGCCAGCGCAAGACTCCAAAATCCGAAGCAGATCCTCGGAGATATCCTCCAAGAAGAATCCCACGAATCAAACGAGGAGCAAAAGTAAAGGGGCCTCGGCGATTAAAGAAAATGCAAGTAAACCTTTGGAAGAATTTCTGGACTTGATCCAATTGGAGATTTTACACGAAAGTAAAGACAACGATGAAGCAATTTTGCCGTATCTACCTCCAGCAAGCTCAACTTCAAGCAAAATGACGCCGCAAATTAAGAGCAAGGTGTCGGATTCAAGCAAAAAGTCCTCTAATCTAGTTTTCCCAAAAAAAGTATCGCAAAACTCTTCGGAAATTTCCAGGAAGTCGGACGTGGTTAAAGCAAAGCAAAACGTGCCAGCTCCGAAAGCAAACAGTGATCCTAAAGCTAATCGGGATCCATCCTTTAAGCTTGCACCAAGTCCGTTTCCAGCTCTCCCGAAGATCGCGTCAACGGCTTCCGATAAACCGCAGACAATTCCCAAGAAGAATTTGATAGAAAAGCCTCCAATAAAACCGCCGGGACCTAAACCACCGCTAAAAGCTTCGGTTGAAAGCACTAACATGATTTCCTTTCGCGAACAAGTCCATAAGAAGATGAAAGTACTCAAGCAAAACGACGAAATTAAATCCAACACTTCCAAAATGTCCAACCAAGAACCTTTCCCTTGCAAAGCATCACAAAGTAACAAAAAAGCGTCAAAAATGCTTCCGAAAATACAATCTAACCTAAAAGCTACCAACAAAATGGTGGTGCCAGTAGCTCCGCCCAAAAAAGTGACGTCACAAGCCGCACCTAAACCGAAATTAGTGGAGCAATCACAAAATACTGTCCTCAACAGTGCGGACCTCGACAAACTTATCCAGGAAGTACCAAAAGAAGAACTGAAAACTCCCCAAAGCAAATCCACGGCCCGCACGAGTACCAACCTAATAAAAATTAAGAAACTGGTCGCCAACGTTACGTCAAAAGACCAAACTACTCCAACCCAAAGCGAACCATCCCCAATCATAACCAAACAAATAATTCTACCGAAAAAACCGTCGCAAATCAAAGCGAAGCCTTCCACATCGAAGCGACTCCCCGAAACGGCTTCCATAAGATCCACTACGAAACCCCTAGCCCTAAAACGAGCGAAAGTAACCCCGCAACCGTCGCTTGTCAAACATATCGAACTCCACCCCGAGAGAAGCTTCATCGAAACCGATCCTATGAAACCTTTCCGCGACGAAGTCAACCTGGCGATCAAGCTCAAGAAGACCTTTACGATTCAGGGACGCTTTCAAGCCGTTCGCAATGCGTTGGTGAAACGCGGCTGGGTCGAGAAAGTGTACCTGTCGTACCGCACCGGGATGAATGAGAAAATTCGGCAGTACTTACGGTTCAGTTTGGGCGAGCTTGTCGATTTGATGCGCGATCGCGACACATGTGAGATAGCTAAGCGGTTGATTAAATCCAAGCTGTTGACGGGCCATCAAGTTGATCTGTTCTGGGGCGTAAACTTCGATTCCTTCAAGGAGAATCCCGATAGAGTAAAACTCACTTTGATTAATAAGTTCCAGCGCGAGATTTTTAGCTATACGAGCAAACAAGGTTTATGCGATGCACTGAGTTACACACAATGGTATCAAATTCCCGGCGTAGCAAAGATTAATCACCCGCGAACGTACGCGTTGCGAAAAAATGGCGACACTAAGGAGTTTGTTAGGGATTTTCATCTGACAGCCGCAATGTCGCTACTAAAGTGGATGATTGGTAAGACTGCGGATAAGGAGTGTCGCATATTAAGCGCGAGCGGAAAAACGCCGGTGAGTGCGTTCGAGTTTGCGGTTAATGAATGCTACAAGTTTATTAAAAAGGCAAGACATGAAGATATTGATGTGGAGGTTGAGGAGGCGGCGGAGTTTGAGTGGAACGAGTTTTTGGAATCGTTCTATAAAACGGTGCATGTTGGTGGACATTTTCGCAAAACAGCCAATCAGGATAATGAGAATGCGATGGTGGCGCAGGCGTTGCACATTTTGAATAGGATTCGGAAGTTTTGGAGTCATTTGGAGATGGATGGCGTGATGAATTTGTGGATTTTGAAGCCGACGAATAGTAGCAGAGGCGAGGGGATACATGTTTGTAGATCGCTGAAGTATATTTTGAATGTCATTAAGGAGAATCCGAAGCGGCGATATATCATACAGAAGTATATAGGTTAGTTTTGGAGGGAGACATCTAGGGGATGGTGCAGTAACTCTATTTTATTTTTTAGAACGACCTTTATTGATTTATCAGACAAAGTTCGATATCCGGCAATGGTTTTTGATTAGCAGTGCAATGCCGTTAACGATTTGGTTTTACAAGTAAGTAGTTATTATAAAATATATTGTATGTTTGGTTGCATGCTTAGATAGTAGTTCAAATGACACTGCTGCAAAAATGGCCGCTATTCTAATCTATTTAAACTTTTTGCAGAGATTGCTATTTGCGATTCAGTTCGCAAACGTATAATCTACGAAAACTGCACGAATCAATTCATTTGACCAACAATTCGGTGCAGAGTAAATACGTGCGTACCAATCAACATCGCGATTTAGTGCTGCCGTCTTACAACATGTGGGATTCGCAACAGTTTAAAAGTTATCTATCGAATATTGGCTTTCCAAAAGCGTTTGATGACATTATTAGTCCCGGTATGAAGCAGTGTATTACGGCAGCGATTTTAATGCACCAAGAGAAGATGAATCAGCGGCCGAATTGTTTCGAATTATATGGCGCAGATTTTATGTTGATTGAAAATTTCACGCCGTGGTTATTGGAAATTAATTCGAATCCCGCTTTGTTCTCGTCTACACCTGTTACGACGCGAATGTGCCCCAAAGTTCAAGAGGATGTCATTAAAGGTAAGGTTATGTTTATTATTTGAATCTAGCGCGTTTTGTCTGGGGGAATTTTGGTTCTGTGCTGATCAGCCATTTTTGTTTTAGTTGTTGTTGATTTCGCTCGCAATGCGAAAGCAGATACCGGCGGTTTCGAGTTAATTTACCGGCAGAAACTTTCTAAAATGCCGAATAACGTGAGTGCGGAGTTTCAATTGAACGGTGTGGCTTTAAGTGAGGACTATTTTAATAACGAGCAGGAATATTGGAATTATGATATTCAAACGCAATCGACCGCGTCCACAATTGTTGGAACAGCGAATCCCGAAATCGAGGAGGCTAGGAAGCATTTGACGAATGTTACGGATGGAATTCGTCGGACTTTGACGAATTTGTTGAAGTTGGTGAAGCAGGAGAAGTATCGCAGAGATAGTTTGAAGAGTATCGGGACGATTGTATCGAATGTAAGTACAGTTGCATGAATTTCTAAACGGCTACGAGTATTTAATAATCAGTTAGGTTTCTGTACAATAAGATATAAAATTTATTTCTAATATTTATATTTGGAATACAAAGTTCTTTTTGAAAGTAATTGTGTGGCGATGTGGTAATAACACAAACTAAAATGTTTCGTTCACTTGCACTAAAACAATCACTATAGAACCGGTTTAAAAGAAAACGACAATTTGGGCCGCGAATTATTTTTGCCAAGTATTTTCTTTTGCTCCTCTTTGATTCGTTTCTCGTGCTCTTTTCGCAACTTTTGTCGCTCCTCATCCATTTTTCGCTGCTCTTCCACCATCGCCAGTCTTTCCTCTGCCTAAACGCAAAATTAGTATGTCCTTGAGGCGAGGCTAGTGAAAATATTTACCAATTTCTTTTGGGCCTCTTCGATCTTTCTCTGATTCTCTTCCAGTATTCGTTCAACCATTTCCTGTTTTTGCCTTTCTTCTTCCTATAAAATATTGACAACAATTAATATCCGGACAGGACTTTTGGCTTTGTGTCTGGTCGCTAGCGCTCGGCACTTTCCGCCAATTCTGCAAGTTCGTTTAAAATTGATTTGTGATGAATGTAGTTGCAGAATTGCGCTTCGAGTAGGCTAGCGACCAGGAAATTGTTCTTAAAAAGAATACTTGTTGGTTTGTAGGTATTTCCAAAATAAAAATACATTACAAATATATAAAAATAGAAAAAAATGTTTGATAATACCTGAGGCGTGAAGAGCCGTCCAATCTGCTTATTCTGCCACCCCAATAAACGCCTATCGCTTCGCAATGCTCACACTGTCGAGAACCCTTTAGCTTACATGCTATTGGCATTATTAATTAAAACTTTTTTTCGGGAGAGTAGAAAACTATCTACCTAAGTGATTATTTCGTTTTCGTGAAGAGAACAAACACAATAAGAGAATTTAGAAATGTACATTTGCACACTGAATTAGTGAGCAGCCTAAACCGTGTTCAAAAATTATTTATAAGATTATTAAGCGGAAATTGAAGGGTTTGAAAATTGTCAAACAAAATACGACATCGTTTTACAAAAGACAAATCTATTTGCTTAATAATCAATTATAGTCACAGAGAGATATTTATAGAGCACCATTTGCGGTGGCCACGATTTAACTCTTACCTCTCTACGCTTCTCTTCTTCTTTCTGCTTTTCGCGTCTTCGTTCCAGGTCTTCCATCATTTCTTTCTCCATTATTCGTTTGGCCTCCTCCACTCGTTTATTCACTTCCCGTTCGATTTCGTCTTTGCGTTTCTCGAGCTCCTCTTCCACACGTTTGCTAACCAAGTCCTCGATTCGTTTCGCAGTTTCTTCTTCAACCAGCCGTTGTTCCGCTTCGCGTTGTCGTCGCTGCCGTTCCATCTCGGCCAAGCGTTCGACTTCGTCCATTTTGCGGCTGGTTCGATGCAGCTTTTTCACATTGTTGCATTTTGTGAGGTCGATCGATATTTCGCTACTAGAAGTAGACGAGACTGAATGTGAACGTTTTCTACTACAAAGTGTGATTCAGTGAGTGATTAGTAAGGGTAATTGAGGGGTACCTTGGCTTTCTTTCTCGGGTTTTCTCGGTGGTTTTGTAGCTTTTGTTGTGTGAACTTGTACTTCGTTCCGATCGATCTCGCGATTTACTACGTTTGTGATGTTTGCTTTTGTGGTGTTTTCTAGGCGAACGGCTGCGTGATCTCGATCTGCCCATTCTTTTTCGTTGCGTTTTATGGTTTTATCTGTTATCACAAAATGCTTCGATTCTTTTTTTGACAGCTAGATTGTCGATGTTGCTGTTGCCACTACCAACCGTAATCATAAACTCCCTAAGCAATTTTAATGTGATTTATTATTTAATTATGCATATTTAATTAATTAATTGTTGTAATTATACTTAGTTTTTATATAATTACTCTCAACTTAATTAAAATTCAACTTTAACTCTTATATGTAAGATGCAACCAGTAATACATCACTAACATGCAATACCACGTGTTAGACTTTGACCCCTGAGTTTGACACTTGAATCAAAACAAAAATGCAGGTTAGATTTCCAAACTTGTACATAAGCTTGAATTTTACACGAAAATGCGTAACATATATACAAGGACAAGAGCCAGAACCGAAAATTCGCGAATACTTTTACTACATAGACCACCAAGGCATGGTAAATCAATAACTTCATCCCTAACTTCACTAACCTCAAAAAATTCCAGTTATTTCTTGACGATGCTCGTATGAAGAACTTCACATCGTGTTTCAAAGAAAAGAAGTTCCTCAAATTCTTCTTTACACGCTTGGCATTGAACAAAACCGACCGCTACCCGCAATTTCCGTACTTATCGATCTGCGGTAAGGAACGTAACTTTGTGCGATGCGATGATTGCCCGATTGTTTTCACGCACGTTTTAAACCACGCGAAACTGGCGTACAACCATGCAGGCGATTTACTTACACAAGATTTCCAACCGAGTAAGGTAATTATGCTGCCGGAAACCGGACGGGTTTACCATCCGGCCCCGGAAAAGGTGGGCAACATTGGTTTGATTCAATCGAAACTTGCGATCGAATTCAGCAAGGATTTTCGCTTTGATAACGGCGAAGCCAATCCACCCACGCATTTTAATTATAATGGGACTGAGTATGTGATTGATATGAGTTGGTACACAAGGGCTTTAAATAATTAATTTCAATAGTTTTTATTAAAAATATAATTGTTTCATAAGCTCTCGTGTATAAATGTATTGCACTAGAATTTGTTCGTGTATAAAATACGGTCATGATTCGCTCTCGGATTGCGGCGAATCCTCTCGGCTCATCGGTTTGAAGCTCCCGGGCAACACCCACGAATGTCCACGCGCTGTCTTATCGCCTTCTTGATAATTCAGCATGCTGGCTTTCACTTTATCGTGCGTTTCGGCATCGTACTCTTCAAATGTGATGTAATGCTTATCTTCCGTCGGCGGATCGTCGTACAAATGATCCTGGCTCAGCTTTACCAACGCTTTCGCTTGATCCTTGAAGCTTTCCTTGTCGTTTGTATACAAATCGGCAGCGACTGTGTTTACCGCCTTCGCGATGGTTGCATCGACGCGATAGAAAATCCATTGGATGTATTTCAAGACTTGCCACACATGCTGTTGCCCTTTCGTCCAAGTTGGGAAGGCGTCGAGTAAGTTGAGCTCTTTAGTTTCGGAGTCAATCATCGGGTGAATTATTTCGGATTGGAAAATTACTTTCTGAAATGGAATTGGTTGCTAATAGAATTGCGATTTGCATTTGGTTTTGCGAACTTACGGGGTGTTCGCCATCGGGGAACTTTTCGTCTAGGATAATTGTGAAGCGGAATACTCCGTCTTCGTATAAGCCACTTCGGACAAATATTACACCAAACCATACTAAAATTCAGGTATGTTTAACATTTATATTGATAACACACATTTATACTTACAAAGAGAATTTTCTCTGGACGGAATTACATAGACACCTGGTATACTCTCAGATTGGATCATTTTGCTGCAATTTAGCCAGATTAACTTGGATTACGACTAGATTTTTACTTACTACTCAGCTAGAATGACATATTCTTGTCGGTAGATTTTGTTCAAGTTGTTGATTTCGTCATTGTGGCGATTGAATAAGTTTTGATTGTTATGCTCCGGTGGTAATACTTTTCGTAAAGATCCTTGTCGTGTAAAATTCTCATTGTATTCAGACTGCAAAAAGAGGTTAATGGAACGATAGTAGCGATTGGTTTGGTACTTACATTTTTTGAAGTTCTCACTGACGCGTACATTGTTACATACGTAAAATTAGATTAATAACATTATCAGTTAAATTGAATCGATAACAATAATAATTACAGGGACAAACAATAAAAATTTAATAACAAAATAATAACAATTATCACATTTGACAAATGACAAATGAATTACAATTCTTTAGTAATCCTAATTATAGTATAGAAGCCTGTAATTGTTGTTAATTGGATCGAAACTAGATGGCAAAGGTGTGCTTGCAGAGCACTGTAATTTATGGTAGCAAATGTACTCTTGGTCGAAACTAGATGGCGCAGGTGTGTTTACAGAGCTCTGTAATTTGTTGGTAATGAGTTAATCCTACTCCAAAGTAGATGGCAAAGGTCTGTTAAATTACAGGGTTCTGTAAATTCGGGACGCTCCAAACTTTGAAGTTTTGCATTATTTGAACCATTGCAAATTCCAAACTTTTGAATTTTCAGAATGAAGTGGTCATCGAATCATCGAAACGCAACATTCAGCAAGACCAAGACTGCTAATGGCACCAAGACTGCTAATGGTAAGCGTAACTAGCGATTCAAATAATTAACAACTCAATTATTTTTTGTTATCAATTTTATATTTTAAAATTTTAGTACAGCATCTTTTAATTTTCAGAATGGACTGAACATTGTGGGTGGATATTCCAGGAACTGAACAACAAGGCTCCATCCAAGAGGCATTTAACGCTGTTTCCAAAACGGGGCAACACTCTGTATAAAAGTGCTTTTAAAGCTTGTAATTAATTATTTAAGATATTTTTTAAAAGTGTCAATATCTTCTGTAACACTTTGTATAATTTTATAAATTGAGTCTTAAAAGATCGGCCTTTTTGCCCTGTTTCCGAAACGGGGCAACACTCTGTATAAAAATTCTTTTAAAGCTTGTAATTAATTATTTAAGATATTTTTTAAATGTGTCAATATCTTTTGTAACACTCTGTATAATTGTATAAATTTAGCATTAATATGTTGGCTTTTTTGCGCTGCATCCAAAATGGTGCAACACTCTGTATAAATGTCTATATATAGCTTGTAATTAATTATTTAAAAATATTTGTAAAAATGTGATTGTCATTACACATAGAACACCCTGTATAATTGTACATTTTATTGCTGATTCATAAATAAAGAATTTTTACTGAATTTTCAGCGTCTTTTTTTTCTTTTAAACACCCTGTATAATTCGATTTCTCACGTTAAATTGAGCGAAAAGTATCAGGAGTACACATCTCCTCGCGTTTCTGTGATCCTGCTAGAAAATCCGATATTTGCATGTTTTTTCCCGAAAAATTTAAACAAAAATCGAAGGAACAAAAATTGTGGAAAAAATGTCCACTTGATCCACCCCGTAATTTTTGTCCTCTTGATATACCCCGTATAAGTATCAGGCGCATACCTCCTCGCCTTTCTGCGATCCTGATAGCCCATCCCAGATTTTCGTGATTTTCAGCGTTTTTCGTTGTTTTTTGAAGTTTCGAGCTGCAAAAAGAACGAAAAACGCTGAAATCGACGAAAATCTGGGATGAGGTATCAGGATCGCAGAAAGGCGAGGAGGTATGCGCCTGATACTTATACAGGGTGTATCAAGAGGACAAAAATTACGGGGTGGATCAAGAGGACATTTTCTCGAAAATTTTTATTCGTTCGATTTTTGTTTAAATTTTTCGGGAAAAAACATGCAAATATCGGATTTTCTAGCAGGATCACAGAAACGCGAGGAGATGTGTACTCCTGATACTTTTCGCTCAATTTAACGTGAGAAATCGAATTATACAGGGTGTTTAAAAGAAAACAAAGACGCAGAAAATTCAGTAAAAATTCTTTATTCATGAATCAGCAATAAAATGTACAATTATACAGGGTGTTCTATGTGTAATGACAATCACATTTTTACAAATATTTTTAAATAATTAATTACAAGCTATATATAGACATTTATACAGAGTGTTGCACCATTTTGGATGCAGCGCAAAAAAGCCAACATATTAATGCTAAATTTATACAATTATACAGAGTGTTACAAAAGATATTGACACATTTAAAAAATATCTTAAATAATTAATTACAAGCTTGATGAGCATTTTTATACAGAGTGTTGCACATTTCTAAAATCAGTGCAAAATGGCCTGTCGTTTCATGCTAATTATACCGGGTGGTATTAGTTGTAAGGCGACTTTTTGAAAGAAACTTATAAATAAATACGTAGCATCTGCCCTTCTCGTCTTCTTTTCCATAAGTAGCTCACTTGCTGCCGATGCAAAATTCCTATGACTTCTGAAACAAACCAAAAAACTAATTAAAATGGTTTATTGAAAACTAATAATTATGGTCAATTTTTAGCACTTTTTGGTTTACCTTAATTATTTTTTTTATTGAAAACTAATCATACGATTCACCTGAAACTTGCTGGATATCTTATTTTCGATATGCCTAATCACCCTGCCAAGTTTCAGAGTAATCTAATTTTTGGTCAAAAACGAGAAATTAACAAAGACTATAGTCTTTGTTCATTTTTGGCCCAAAAAATCGATTTTGTTCCGATCTTTACCATATTTGGCATGGTGATTAAGCATATCGCAATTAAGAGATTCAGCAAGTTTCAGATCAATCGTGTGATTAGTTTTTATGAAAAAAAACAATTAAGGTAAACCAAAACTGATGCTAGAAATGTACTTATTATTTTTTTTTTTAATAAAAACTAATCACACGATTGACCTGAAACTCTCTGAATATCTTAATTTCGATATGCTTAATCACCATGCCAAATATCGTAAAGATCGGAAAAAAATCGATTTTTTGGGCCAAAAATGAACAAAGACTATAGTCTTTGTTAATTTCTCGTTTTTGACCAAAAATTAGATTTCTCTGAAACTTGGCAGGGTGATTAGGCATGTCGAAAATAAGATATTCAGCAAGTTTCAGGTGAATCGTATGATTAGTTTTCAATAAAAAAAATAATTAAGGTAAACCAAAAAGTGCTAAAAATTGACGACCTTAATTATTTTAAAAAAAAAAACTAATCACCCGATTGACCTGAAACTTTTTGAATATCTTATTTTCGACATGCCTAATCACCCTGCCGAATTTCATAAACATCTAATTTTTGGTCAAAAACGAAAAATTAACAAAGACTATAGTCTTTGTTCATTTTTGGCCCAAAAAATCGATTTTTGTCCGATCTTTACGATATTTGGCATGGTGATAAAGCATATCGAAATTAAGATATTCAGAAAGTTTCAGGTCAATCGTGTGATTAGTTTTTTTTTTTAATAATTAAAGTAAATTTTTAGTATGTAGTTTTTTTTTATATTTCAAAAAGTATAATACTTACAGCAAAACCGACTGCATTTTTGAATTTGTGGGAGTATAATGTACCTATATAGTTAGTCAAAATAAACAATTAGGGTTAAATTAAGTTAAAATTTAATTAAATCTAATAGTAATTTTCAAATGGATCCAGTTGTTGATTGTTGATTATTTAAATGGTCAGTTTAGCATACCATTAGAAGTGTTGGTGAATGTTGCGTTTTGATGTCCATATCATTCTGAAAGTTATTAAAATACATCTAACTCTCACCGCGCACAGAAATATACTAAATAAGAATTGAGATTGCGGTGTGCTTGCATTAGTTCGAAACGTTAAAAGTTTGAGCTTGCAATTGATTAAAACTTGCACAAATGCAAAGCTTGCAGAGCTTCTAAATTACAGAGCTCTGTAAACACACCTACGCCTCCTAGTTTCGCGACCACTAACTCGTTACCGACAATTACAGAGCTCTGTAAGCACATCCGCGCTATCTACTGTCGAGCAGCACTAACTCGATACCCAACAATTACAGCGCTCTGTAAATACATCTGCGCCATCTAGTTTCGAGCCACAGTACCTTCGGTATCTACAATTACAGAGCTCTGTAAACACACTTGCGCCATCTAATCTGGAAGGGCATTAACTAGTTAATAACCATTACAGGGTTCTGTACAATAATTAGGCAACCACCAATACAATTTAAATCTCTATAACCTTTAAATCTCAGTTAAATGTCAACATTCCCTTGCGGTTCATGTATATTTGCATTTTAACTGGAAAGTTAAGTTAAAAGAAAGTAAAAGCGGTTGAAATAGTGTTGCTATCTAAAAATGAGTGATAAACAGAAAGTGCAGCTTTCCAAATCGATATTGGATATGAAATTCATGAAGCGAACGAAAGAAAAGGTGGAAAAGGATAAAGAAGATGAAGAGGGTCGCGCAATGTACTCGAATGAAATTACAGAGGCCATGCGACGAAGTGGAAATGTCGTTTTTATTGAAACGAATCTAACTAGTTGCAAGAACTTGGCAGACGGGCGGTTATCGTTTGGGGGCATGAATCCAGCTATTGAAAGTTTGATGACTGATTACTATAGCAAGATAAACGAGGGCGAAAAGAAGAAAGAAAAGGACGTGTCGGATATGGAAATGGCAAAAGGATATTCGACCGTCGTGGACACCATCAGCAACAAATTTAACAAGAAAAAGGGTAGGAGCAAACAGTTTAAAAAACCAAAGGACGACTATTAATCTGTCGTACGTTCTTAATTTCATAAATAAATAGTTTATTACATCAATTACTTTGTTCTTTGCTCTCGAAAACAATTCGTTGCGGCTTATTAATCGCGAAATAAAAAACCATAGCTGACAAACTACAAATCGAACACAAAAAAATACAAATAAAAATATAGCGAAACCAGAAATCATTTTCCAGCGAATCTAACTTGTCATAATACCAAACTAAACACATTATAAAGTTCTCAAAAAATACTACAGCAAAAAAGCCATAATACACGAAATACGCCTTCTTGAATCGAACTTTAAACTCAATAATACAAAAGATATAAACTAACCCTAAAAAGACAAAAAAGGGAATCTTACCGCGCTTTACCTCATCCGCCCGCACATCATAGACAAGTATAGCAACCACCACCAAATAATGCGCCGACAAAATATAATAAATTTCTCGCTCGAAAAAATACGCAAAGGCCGAAACGGCCAAAATCCTCGCCACTAGAAACGCATACCACCAGCAAAACGCCACCAACTTGCCCACTAAATCATCCTGCGCCAAACCCTTCTCATATTTCACCCGACGAATATTAAAATCGGGCTCCGACCGATACGCCGATCGTCGGTTGCGATCTTTCTCAATCACGTTGTGAAACAGGGTTTCGACTCGGGAGCGGATACTTTCATGGGGGTTAGAAAACGAGCTTCTTCGCACTGTGCTTAATACCACCGGAACTGTTGGACTCGCCGAATCCGGAATGTCATCTCGACAATCACTCAGCGTTTCCTCCTTAGAAATCGCATCCAATTCCAAATCGCTCAGCCGAATGCTAGAAAATCTAGAGGGTTCTGGCTCGTCCAACAAAAGCAAAGCCTTCTCTTTATTCGGCTGCTTTTTGTAGCTTGAAAACGAGCTTGTTGGTTCCAAATACAAGTCGCTGCTTTGTCTTCTGAGGCGCGAAGCCAATGGTAAAGCTGCTGGCTCTAAATTGTAGCGTTCTTCTAGATTATCCGTCGCACGCTTCGGTATTATGCTTCTATCGCGTGAATACACGCGTTTAACTCGAAGCACTACATCGGCAAATTCCTGCGACTCGTCCGATTTGTCCCAGGGATATTTGCGGCCTACCAGTTTCTGTGTTTTGAAGCGTTGATAATCCGTTGTTGTGATTGACACTTTTGCTAGATTTTATACGATGCTTGCCACTTGAATAAACACTGTAAATTAATTGGATTTTTAGGTTAGAATTAAATTTTGAATGACATTGAAATTGACGCACAGTAGTACCAACTTGTAAAATTACAAGGTCAAGGTATTAAACGTCAAAGAAAGTAAACAATAAACATAACCTAAAAATTACCTGTTTCTTGACTAATTGTGCTTTTATGCCGCATTAAAATGTACAATTGCACCAAAACTTGCGGTAATGCATGTAAGTACGCTTGCAGAAAAACATACAACTCAATAACCCGTCCAGTATAAACAAACTCCAAAGCATCCGCTATACTATCATCATCTTCACTTTTAACTGCTTCAATCGACCAGAAAATCCGCTCTGCAAATCTAATCAAGCCCATTTTAACTCAATCTAATCTATAACGAGTGGTATATCTACCTCCAGATCTGCCAAACCGGAAAGCAAACATGCTGCAAAGTTCGCTTGCAGATCCACAACAAAGTCGCCCGCGAAAGCAAACTCGGATCAGGCCAAAGTTCTCGTGCTGTTATAACGTAAATGTAGCTGACAAGTGCTGGCAAATAGGCCAAAGCCAAAGTGACTGAGGCCCATATTGAATCGTTATCTTTGTGATGGCGAAATACGACTCCGATATCGATCGCGATAATCAGAATGTATAAAATGCAAGCACTCACTGAAGGTATCAAATAATTGAAGATTGCATCGTTTTTTAAGGAAATCGTATAACCAAGTAACGTCTTATTATTTAATTGTGCCGCACTAAGACTCATTTTTTAGTCCTGCACATATTAAGCACAAATTATCTTGGCAATAAACGTATGACTAATATTTGTCTTATCTTGTTTATTTTGGCGATAACGCAACTAATCATAAAATAATTTGGCCTCAAATCTATTCCTACCATTAACATTCATAGCTCAACTAGCGGGTTCCAAATCCGCCAAATAAATCGAATGCTTCTCCAGCATTTCCGCGACCGGATCCTTCTTATTGCACTCGGGATCGAACTCCGGCCCCACGCTCCAAAGCGAGTCCAAATCGTAGACTAATCTCGCTTTCTGCGAGAAAATATGCAGCGCTATATTCCCTAAATCCATTGCCATCCAGTCCTTTGACCCGACGCCTTCCAACTTAGGCACAATATCGCCTTTTCGTCGTTTCTGCTTGTAAACACGTCGCACAAATTGAGCGATTGCTTGCATGTGCTTTTGCGATTTGCCACTGACCACGCAAATGTAATCGACATAGTTTGCGGATTTCGGTACGGTCGCTACGAATATATCTTGCGAGTTCTCGGTTTTCAGCACTTCGACTAGATCTTCGATGTCGAATACGCCGGTGAGGCCCCCTTTACAATTTTTGAGGTTAATGGGTTTTAATTCAATGGTTTTTGAGGCTTACTTTCGAGGTTGAGGCCGTGGAACGGGTCGAGTTGCTCGTCTTCTTCAATTTCGAGGAGGTTGTTGTATTTTAGCTTCATTCGTTCTTCGTAGACGTCTAATATCACTTCGGAGTCTTGGTCACGAAATACTTGGTATTTTGCACCGACATCGCCCAAATTTTGGTTTTCTTTAGAGTAGGGCCGTTTAATTGTATAGTTTTGTAAGCAACAACCGCAAATTTGCTTTGTTATAACTGGTTTTCGTATAATTGCGTTTAAGAATCGTGTTGTTATCATTTTGGCTGTCAAAATCAATGTGTCAAAGTGACAAACAGTTCTGCCAAAAATGCAACACAAAATTTCCCAAATCTGTCAAATTTGATCCAGGTGTTTATTTTCTAACCTCAACCATGCTTGATTAACATTTTTCTGCTTTTAATTAATTAACAGCAAATATAAAGGCGCAAAAATGCTTGAGACAAAAGGCTATTACGACTTGTGCATGTCAGAAGAATTGTTCACTGTGAGAAACGTAGAAAAAACACTAAAAACCCTTTACAATTGTAAGTAGATAACCAACACAACACTTTACACTACTTTCAAATTTCAGTTGGATACAGAACGGTCGCAATAAATCAAATTGTCGACGATGCCAATGTTGAAGGCAAGAAAAAGAAGAAAAAAGGCGAACCGCGTGAAAGTCCCGACACCGTCCCTATTCCCGTTGATTTAGAAAAAATAAACGCGAAAATAAAAGAATTGGAGCTAAAGGGCTTTAAAGTACTTAATCGACTCACTGTTTCCTTTGCGAGTCAAGAATCACTGCATAAAATTGTAAGCAGCATTAATTATTATATTAAATACCCGAATTGACCGATAATTGTTTGTTTTCAAGCTCAAATCCACGCATTATAAGAAGTACGACTTAATCGCAGCCATGCCGACAACCCTTGTTGCGTTTGCGGTAATAATAAAATAAATATAAGTAAATAAATACAGACTCACCAATTTGATTTTGCAGTTCACGTGCGGCACATTCGAAGCCGACATTCTCACCTTCGATCCAATGAACAAAATGGGTTTCAAAATAAACAGGAAACTATACAACAAGCTGCTCGACCGGGGCTACCATTTCGAACTGCCGTACGGTCCGGCAATCGAAGACTCGACCAAACGGAAGAATGTAATTCATGCTGCTCACATGTATCACTCTTTCGGCAAATCGCGGAATATAATCATATCAAGCTGGGCTGATCGATCTATCCTGTTGCGAAATTCATACGATGTTATTAATTTGTAATTAACGTTAAAACTAGTAATCAAAAAAATAATCATTACCTTTTGCAGAGGAATTATCCTGGGCCTGACCGACCAGCAATGCAAGAATGCAATTCAACATTCTTGCAGACAAGTCGTGATTAATGCAGGTATTTTAATTAAATTAGTTTCACATTTGAAAGTAACTGACACTACTTTTGACAGCTGGAAGACGCCATGGTAAGTCTGTCATGTTTGTCGAGAATTTGACAGCGCCGTCACCTGCAGAAGAAGAAGAAGCAATTAATTTAATTGAAAGCGAAGACGAAGACATGGAAACCGACCAACCAGCACATAAAAAATCGAAACAATGATATTTTGTCTAATTATTCATAAAAATAAAGTTAATTTAAGTCGATTCGTTTTGTTTTATTTAAATAAATTACCCATGGCGCCATCTAGTAAGTGGTAGCACAACGGCCATCTTTACTTGTGATTTAATTAATATTTTATTAATATTATATTGTTAATAATAGCGTCTTAATTTAGTAGATTAATTTTCAAATTAATCTATATGTGTAGTATAAATTGTGAGAAACATTTAATTAAAGCGCGATGTTTACAAAAGTTTGTGCCCCAGCCAAAATTTGAAATTGGCGCTTATCCAGATGGCAGCACAAGCAATCACAAGCGTAATGATAAAATGGAGTGCTCATTTATACGTGCAGTTTATACACAAGATTTAATTAAATAAACCGTTGTAAATAATCAATAATATTCGCTAATTGTAAGTAAAATTCAGTCAAGCCAAATGTGATTGACAAAGTAACATAGTTTTCTTATGGGGCGGATCAAGTGAAAAGTGAAATAAATTCAGTGTTAATCCAGAGTGGAATACAACGAACGGAACGACAGTGCGACCACAGACCGACGGTGTCCATGGTAAGTTTTTTCCTAAACGTTGCATCAATAAACGCCACATATTCGCTGAAAAGTCGCGAAATCCGAATTTCTCGGCTCGCTTAAGAAATCACCTGATTTCGCACCGACACGAAATCTCGCAGCAGCAATTAAAGCATTTGCGCTCATTATTACGAGCTGGATGGCAAAAAATCGCGATGCATTTTCGCAATAAGCATTTGGTGAGTGACGGCGGCGGCTTTGGAACAATGGAGATGCGGGACGCTGTGACCTTTGATGAAGACCGCAGTGTCGCTAATTTCGAGCGTAAAGCGCCCAAGCGATGGACATCTCAAATGGCGGTCGCTCGCGGGTCGTAAGGTTCATTGTTCCCTGCATGCCGCCGGTTTCTACTGCTGATTGATAACTCTTTGCCGATTGCGATGATTTCGAGTCGGTTTCCACAAAAATTCAATTCGCTTACAACCAATTAATTCGCTAATTATTACCTTTGCCTGTTTTTAATTTGGTCAAATCAATTATTCATTTTTATTATCGATTTTAATTCCCGAAATGCAAATGCTAAAATGGAGATGATTTTATTCCATATTGACTGATGATTTAAGACTAAAGGGCGAAAAGTTGTATTGCTCATGTTTTTGTTTGATACTCATAAGCGTATAGCTTTTCCCCTTCGGTTTTAATTAAACGCAGCACTCCATGTTTTCTTCTTTTTCTGGCTACGACGAATGATAATTATTCTAATAATGCTTCTCTCTGTCAACCGTTGTTATTGATTTCTATTTAGAATCGCGTTTTATTTTCAACTTGCATCTACTCACCCCTTTTTCATCAATTTTGTTAATTGTTTATGGTGTGAAAATTATTGTGACGTTATGGCTTTTTTCTTGACAGTTTGACAGGAGTAGTACTAGGTATTTTTTGGGTAGTACCCCGCTAATTAAAAATTACTAGATTTAATTAAAAGTCACGTAGGCCATCATAACAAGCAAATTTGTTAATTAAACACTGTGAATTTAAATTGGATGTTGTTTATCGCGAATTAATTGTTTTGACAAATTTTAAATTACTCTAGGAACATTATTTTTTTAAGTTGGTACCAAATTCAAATGTGACTATTTTAGATGGAATTTCATGCATGTCATTATCTTAAACAAGTGAATTTGCTAATTAAAATTAACAATAGAGTATTATACACAGTATTTATCACAAAATAGTTAAAAAGCACTTTGTTTTGACAAATTGATAAGCAGCTGGCATTTTATATTTTTGTGGCAAACTAAGACTAATTGTTGTTAATAAAATTCAACTTGGTCTATTAAATAACGGGCTGTAAATTAATTAATAGTAGGAGTTTTTAATATTATTGGGGTGGTATTATTGAATAAAAAGTCACTAGAATTAAATGATGGCGGCGACTGAAATAAAAATGGCTAATCAAAACCGCTTTAAGAAATGGTAGAGCAGTATTTAATTGTTTTATGCTTGTAAACCAGTTTGGTATTTTAAATTCGCTACCAACACACAAGAAATAATTAATATAAGCAGTTGTTTTACATCGATAACACACACACACAGAAGTTTAGTAATCAAAAATTGTTTATTGATTAGAGGTTAACGACTAAAAATAAAATAAAAGCAAGTTTATTTTCATTTAGTGTGAATTCGAATGCATATTTATACATTTTCTACGCATTATAATGCTTTAATTATTATTGAATATCTCAACTTTCCATTTTGTGTTTGAATATTATTGTGGCTAATTAAATGCAGCCTGTATAAATTACTAATATTTCTGTGTGTATAATTATCTGCATTAAATAATTAAAGTTTGACCTAAAAACAAAAGAAATAAAATTATTATAATTCTTTGTGTGATTAATGTCGGCTGCTTATCGAATTGTTTTTAATATCTTTCGCTAAATAGCAACAAAAAAACGCCTGAATCGAGAATAATACATTTATGTCTCAATGATAAAAATTATTCATGGCGATAGTGAAAAAGTAGACTATTTATTTAATTTTTTTAATCAACTTTATGTAGAGTACCTCATAGATAATAGACCGGAATATTTGTAATCGTGTCATTAGTGGAATGCTAATGAATACTGTAAATAATATACTGTTTCTAACTTACAGAACGACGAAAATCCCTTTTCTAACTAAATAATTAATTCTTCATTAAAGGCAACTTGTGTTTCGCTTCCTACGTTCTTTTTTTATTTGCTCTAATTACGAAATTATCGAATAAACTTCTAGCATGCAATAAACTGAAGCAGTTCCAACTTAAATCTTCGCGGAGGTTCTTCGAATAAACAAATATTTGTCACTGACAGTTCGATCAGCTGTTTTGCTGTCAGCCATTTTGAAAAAACTAGTAACTTTATTTTTAAAGGTACCAACCGTAAACTGTCATAACAAAAATCTTAACCCAACTTTGTCAAACTTTGCGGTGTAATTTCAGAGATGCTGTAGTGAGATGAACAATAAAGAGGCGATATGTGCCGCTTAAAGCGATGGACTCATACGACTTGTTCGGGGAAGATGGAAGTGGAATGTTGGAAGGTCTGCCCGAACTGGGCAATGATCACTTCGACCCTGCGGTGACGGGAGCACGAAATGCACCAACGGCCTATTCGCAACCCACCTACTCGCAAGAGACGCCTCTGCAAAAATTGTCTACATTCGGCGGCACCGATTTTAACCACATGGATCCAAACGCGCAGAGTATGTACGCTCAAGGCTACGGCACTGATCGGCCAATGGGCCCCCCAGGCAGCGCCTATCCTCAACATCAAAGACAAATGGCGAGGCCGCCAGCGCCGCCTAGCGGACAATACCCTTATCAAAGTGACAATATGTATTCGATGCCCGACGTGCAACAGGTGGGCGGAATGAGCGATGCGAGCACAATGCAAGCCGGTTGGGGCCAACACGCCGCCTCCGGTTATCAAGCGATGCATCGCTACGGACAAATGAGCGGATATCGGCAACAACCGATGACAGGCTATCCACACCAACAGGTAATATTTATAGCTAAGGGATTACGGGATATTTAATGTAGTTTGTTCCGCAGGAACAGAAGCAACAATTCCCACCCGCTCAACACCCGATGATGCAACAACCGCACCAAGGCGGCTACCAAATGCAGCAGCGCCACAACCTGCACTACCCACAAGGCACCGCGTATCCGAGCGCCACATCCGCTCAAGGCTACGGCAGCTACATGCACCAACGCATGCCACACCACCATCAATACACACCACAATCACACCACCAGATGGAAATGGGTGTCGCTCAGAACCCTCAATACAATCAAATGTCTCACAGTCATCCGCCACCGCACGCTCAAATGAGCCAAGTCTCACACACATCCAACCAAAACCATCCCGCTCCACAACCGCCACCCACGCAGAACCCTATGCCGCATCCCGCTTACAACCAATCTCACCAGCCGATGCAGGCGATGCAACAAGTGCAATCGGCCCCGCAACAATTCGCACAAAAGCACGCCACCGCTATGGGCAACGCCAGTCCGCAATATCGCGCGCC